>BTCM01000008.1:0-600000 GCA_030805415.1 Cutaneotrichosporon spelunceum
CCCAACAGTAAGCCACACTATCGTGGGCCTAACTGACGCTTCCAGCCCCGCCACATCATCTTGAAGCCACCGAAGGTGGCTTCTGAGGATGACTTAACTCCGGAACCGTCAGACGTGGACGATGCGGAGGGCGAGGACGAGGTCGATGGCAGCGAAGCAATGGTGAGGGAAGCTCGGATTGCTCACAGTACTGACCGCCAGGGTACAGCTCCAGCTTCTCACATGGACAGCGAGTCGGACGACCAGTCGGACGACGAGTTCGACGACGACGATGGAGATGACGATCCCGACTTTGGTGCGAGCAAGAAGCCAAAAGTCAGAGGCCCCCCCAAGCTCAAGAAGTGTAAGTGCCCCGCCACATGAAAGAGGTGCATAGTTGACATTGTCAGCTACTGTCGGCCTCTTTCCCTCTGTCCGCCGCGCCGGATCCAACTCGTCTGACGAGGACTACGCTGCCAAGTCGCACAAGAAGAAGTTCTTCCAGCGCTCTGGAGCACACTCGCGCGGCACAGCAACACCCGACACCAGCTTCGGGGCGTCCGACGACGGCTCTTCCTGGCGTCGTGGCGCGGCTCGCAAGGTAGTCACCTACAATGAGGCTAACGTGGACTACGGACTGGACAGCGATGGGGATGACGACATGTTCGACGGGCGTGAAGCACCCATTGGTGAGCTGCTCACCTGTCCCTACATGCACTAACTGTCCAGAGAACGGGGTTGCTGCAGATGAGATCGACCTTGTTTTGTCTCATAGTCGCGACGATGAGCACAAGAACGACGAGAGGGACGATCCTCAGACCAACTTGGTGGGTTGCACGGTCCAGCAGGTTGGTCGTCTCTGACTTTCAGCGCTTCCACATCAAGTGGAAGGGATACAGTCATATTCACAACACAGACGAGCTCTACTCGTTTCTAAAGGGGTACAAAGGCTTCAAGAAGGTGGAGAACTACATACAAAAGGTGTGGCAGGTCGAACAAGCCTACCACAATCCGTCCCCGGACGCCAAGTGGAAGCCCAGCCGGGAAGACCTCGAGCAATATGAGATCGACTGTGAGCGCCTTCGCGAGACTCAAGAGAGTTACAAAACTGTGGAGCGCGTGGTCGGTGAGCAGGAAGAGATGCGGGACGGTCAGCGCGTGACTCTCTTCCTCTGCAAGTGGACCAACCTTCACTACGCCGAGTGCACCTGGGAATGTGAGTTGTCCCAGTATATGTTCGGTGCTGACGGTCAGCCTATGACGAAATCAAGGACCAGGCTCAGGAGGCCATCACAGAGTACCACGAGCGCATGGCGCGCCCTACTGTCCCTGCCCGTTCTATCAGTTATCCCATTCACTCCCGACCCACGTATCAGAAGATCTCTGAGGACCCCGAGTACCTTCAAAACTGTGGCCAGCTCAAGCCCTTCCAACTCACAGGTCTCAATTGGCTGGCCTATCTGTGGTGCAAAGGCGGTCACGGGGGCATGCTGGCGGACGAGATGGGCTTGGGTAAGACTGTCCAGTCGGTCAGCTTCCTGTCTTACCTCTTCCACACCCAGAAGCAGTATGGCCCCTTCTTGGTCGTCGTACCTCTCTCGACGATCAACGCCTGGCAAATGCAGTTCCGTACGTGGGCACCCGACCTCAACGTTATCATGTACATGGGTTCGGCAGCATCCCGTGAAATGATCCGCCAGACCGAATTCGGTCCTCCCAAGAACCTCAAATTCAACGTCCTTCTCACAACGTACGAGTTCATCCTCAAGGACCGTGCAGATCTCCAGCAAATCAAGTGGCAAGCACTCGAAGTCGACGAGGCCCACCGTCTCAAGAACAGCGACTCGCAGCTGTACGACGCTTTGCAGAGCTTCTCCACAGGGTTCCGCCTGCTCATCACTGGAACACCACTCCAGAACAACGTCAAGGGTGAGTTAGGGACCTGCGACAGGCGCTTATTTCAGAACTTCTCGCTCTCTTACACTTCATTGAGCCCGAGCAGTTCCAGCTTGCTAATGACTTCGAGCTCGGCGATGCGGAGCAGGAGGCCAAGATCAAGGCTCTCAACTCGCAGCTTGAGACCCTCATGCTTCGTCGACTGAAAAAGGATGTCGTCAAAGAACTGCCCACCAAGTCTGAGTCGATTCTGCGTGTTGAGATGTCTGGACTTCAACAGCATTACTACAAAAGTGAGCGCCTGGTTCGTCATCTCTAACATCCAGACATCCTCACCAAGAACTTTGCTGTACTCAGCAAGGGCGGCACGCAGAATGTCTCCTTGATGAACGTTGCAATGGAGCTGAAGAAAGCTGCCAACCACCCCTATCTCTTCGACGGTGCCGAAGATCGCACCAAGCCAGTACACGAGCTGCTCCGCGGCCTGGTCATGAATTCAGGCAAGATGGTGCTACTCGACAAGCTTCTGGCTCGCCTCAAGACCGATGGGCACCGCGTCCTTATCTTCAGCCAGATGGTCCGCCTGCTAGACATCATCTCAGACTACATGGCCGCCCGTGGTTATGTTCATCAACGTTTGGATGGCACTGTCCCTAGTGATGTCCGCAAAAAGAGTATCGAGCACTTCAACGCTCCTGGTTCTCCCGATTTTGCATTCCTTCTTTCTACTCGCGCCGGTGGTCTCGGTATTAACCTCGAGACGGCTGACACGGTCATCATCTTCGACAGCGACTACAACCCGCAGAACGACCTACAGGCCATGGCGCGTGCTCACCGTATCGGCCAGACTCGCCACGTCAACATCTACCGCTTCGTGACCAAGGGTACTATTGAGGAAGACATTCTGGAACGTGCAAAGCGCAAGATGATTCTGGAATACGCGAGTACGTACTTATCCTCAGAGCACGAGCACCTTACTGACTGGACAGTCATCAACCAGACGGACACCAGCGGTGGCCACATCAATGGAACTTCCACTCCCAAGGAAAAGAATGGTGACTTTTCCAAGGAAGAGTTGGCCGCGATCCTCAAGTTTGGAGCCAGGTCGATGTTCCAGGCCGATGAGAACGCACAGAATGAGAAGCTTGACGCCATGGACCTTGACGATATCCTCACGAAGGCCGACAACTTCGACACAGAGGCTGCTGCAGCTCCCGTTGGGACATCCTCAGGTGGCGAGGCGTTCTTGGCACAGTTCGCTGCTATCCAGGACGTCAAGAACGACACGGACGACCTCAGCTGGGACGACATCATCCCTGTCGATGAGCGTGTCAAGATGGATGAGGAGGAAAGCAGGGCACTGCAAGCTGAGGAGATGGGTTCGCGTAAGCGCGCTGCTGCTCGCGCGCCAGGAGCATACGAGGGCATGGACGAAGCGGAGCCCGAACTCCGGGACAGCAAGGCTCCTTCTCCTTCAGAGCGCAAGGCCAAGGTCACGGGCCCTCGGAAGAGCAACGCACAAAGGGCAATTGAGCTCAAGGGTTAGTGTCTCGTTTCTCTCTGCGCTGATGCACAGACCGTGACCTTCGTGTTCTCATCCGTGGTCTCCAAAAATGGGGTCCCATCCGCACACGATACGACACCATTGTCGAGGAGGCCAAGCTGGCTTCCAAGAACCGTGTCGTCATCATCCAGACCTGCGACGATATCCTTAATCAGGCAGAGGAGGCAGTCGCTTCACACAAGAATGAACTTCGCGCGATGCAGGAGCGTGGTGAGACCATTTCCTCCTCGTTGAGGCAAAAAGCTATCCTCTTTACGTTCCGCGGCATCCAGGGTATCAATGCGGAGACGGTAGTCGCCCGCCATTACGAGTTGAAGGCATTGGTAGAGCACTTCAAGCGTGTCGAGGACGTTGAGAAGTACGCGATTCCTCACGACAACCTGAAGCCGACCATGAACTGGAGCGTGGAGTGGGGCCCAAAGGACGACGCACGCCTCCTGATAGGCATCTACAAGTATGGCTTCGGCGCGTGGGAGAGCATCAAATCTGTGCGTACATGATGATGGGATTGCGCAAGGCTGACCGACTCAGGATCATGACCTCCACCTGCAGGACATGATCTTCCTCGAGGATCCTAAGATGAAGGACCCAGGCGCTCCCAAGGCGGGCATCCCCGGCCCGATTCACCTTGTTCGCCGTGGTGACTACCTCTGTGGTCTGATCAGGGAATATGAGGAGAACCGTCGCATGCTCATAGAGCAGCAGGCGGTCATTGCGAGCATGCCAGTGAAGGAAGGCTTTGGATACGACCACCCGCCAATCCCCGCAGCCTCGGCGTCCGCCTCGTTCAAGCCCTCATCGGCTACCCCATCGGCCTCGAAGAACGACAAAGGAAAGCGGCGCAAGACGCCCGAGTACACCGACTCGGAAGACGACGAGAGCTACGACTCGATGGACGAAGACGCTGTCAAGGAGCTGTTGAGGCCGGCGAAGAAGCACCTTGTGAGGCCCATTCTGAAGGCTGCTGACACTTGCAGAAGAAGCTGAAGTCTGGGACAGAAAACTTGTCTCGGGAAGAGAAGATCGCTGCGCTGAAGGAGTGTGTAGCCGGCATTGGCTCGCGGATTGACGAGATCGTTGTCGAGAAGACGGCTCAGGGGCAAGACGGGTCGAAATGGCGCAAACACTGCTGGGTGTAGGTCGCTTGTGTCGCTCAACTCTCCCGTGCTGACACTGCAGCTTCGCCTCCTTCTTCTGGCCACGACAGGGTGTCAATTATCAGAAACTTATGGACATTCACTCCAAGCTGGCCAAGGAGACGAGTCCTGCGCCGAAGAAGACGAAACGCAGGGGAGAAGGAGCAGATGGTGGGGGGAAGAAGCGAGCAAAGAAGGAGATAGACTGAGAGCTTGGTGGATGGAGGTAGGTGAGAAGGTTAGCGCAACCCCTACGTACAATGATCTGTAGTCTCTTTATGCCGCTGTGATGTGTTTGACACTCTTGTTCTTGCGGCTTTGGAGCTTGCAGCTTGCAGCCACGGCTAGGTAATGTCAGCTTCTGACAGGATCGTTTCCGACGCTCCAGGTCGTTTTGGCCCCGCTTTCCGCTGCAGTCAGTTGAGAGTGGACCCTGACCGACATTGGACATTCCATTCCACCATCCACAATCCACTTCCTTCCAGTGACCAACGCCACCCATCGTTCGAATTATCTTGTACTTCCCACAAACCCACAACGGCACTGATGGGTTCTAAACCTGCTGGTGACCCTTCTCCCTCTGCGTCGCATCCCCCAGCTGCCGCTTCTCGTCGCATCAAAGGCAAGAGAACACGCACAGGTAAGTTCGGCCTTGTCCGGGACCGACATACGTGCTGATACTACTCCGCAGGGTGCCTCACTTGCCGCGCTCGTAAAGTAAGAATAGTCACCTCACCTCGGCGAACCTCTTCTCAATGTGTGTGAAGCTAATACGTAGGTCAAGTGCGACGAGCAGCCGGGAACGTGCGCCAACTGCGAGCGTGTCTGCCTTGCGTGCAAGTGGCCTGAAGTCCGAAATGTCCTTGAGGAGCGTTCTGCAGCGCCAGCGCTCGCATCAAGAACGTCAATAACTCCAAAGGCGGAGTCAAGCCCTCATCTCCCACCATCCTGTACGCCGATGACTGGGAGTGGAGCTAATACCCAGCGGGTCCCATCAGGCGTAATCGTCATTCCGCATGTGTCGCGTGCCGTAGAGCCCGCGCAAGATGTACCCAGGATCACCCGTCGTGCACACGGTGCATGGAGCAACGCATCGCGTGCGAGTACGCTACACTCTCGCGAGTACCAGGAGCGACGCCGAGCAGCGTGGATGAGTCACCCAGCGAGGCGGATCACGACCCGTGGAGAGGCCATACCAACCTGTAGGTGTGCTGCGCTACGCATAGGCCCCTGTTGATCTCTTAGTATCCACGGCATCCCACGTCCAATCGTCGACCGCCATGTTGAGGCGTTCTTCGCACACGTCTACCCGGTCCAAGGCAACGCCGTTGTGCACAGGGGCACATTCATGCGCGACGTTGCCGAAGGGACGTCATCGCACAAGGTCGTTCTCGCTATCTGTGCAGTAGCGTCACGCTTTGTTGACGCCATAGGCACACCAGGAGGTGGTTCCCAGTACACAATGCTGACCGGGTCACCGGAGGCCAATCGCTGGGCAGCTGAGGCCAAGGCCGACATCATCAACTCGGACATGAGCATCGAGAACATCACAGCCGCGCTCATCTTGGCCAAGCACGACATCTATTCGGGGCGCTTCAGTCAAGCTTTTGTGCTTGCCGCCCTTGCGACTCGTATGTCACTGGCGTTGTCACTTCACCGCGAGATGCCAGCTGAGGCGGATGTCCCTCGAGCGGAGCGCGAAACTCGGCGTCGGCTCATGTACGCCTGCTACTCACTCGACCGCATCATGTCGACGGGCGTGCCCGAGTTCCTCTCCGTTCCTGCCCATCTGCTTCACATTCGCCTTCCATGTGCCGAGCAGAAGTTCAACTTGAACATGGAGTCGGACACGCCAATACCCAACCTTGAAGATCCCGGGGTTGACGACTTCGCGCCTGCCATGCTTGACGAGGTGGGCATGTTCGGCCAACATGTTCGTCTCCTGAGTATACGTGCCAACATTCTTCGTGTCGTTCGGAACCGGCGAGAGTCAGACCTGCATCCATGGGATCCTTCGTCTTTGTTCGCTATGGCCAAGAATAAGCTCGAGGCCTGGTTCAACATGCTTCCGCTCCAGTTCCAACTCGAGCCTGAAACTGTGTACACCAGGCAATTCCAAAACGAACTCACTCCTCTCACCATGCTCCATGTGTGGTACAATCTTAATGTCGTCGAGCTCACACGCATTTCGATGCCGGGATTCACGGAATCGCTTCCAGCGGAGCTGATTGCGAGGGCGCCGCCGGGGTGGGTGCAGCGGACGCGGGACCTTTGCGTTTCTCACGCCCGCCTGATTGCACGCACTCTTCGGCATGTGGCGAGCTTGGTTGACATGGAGGCGCTCATCTTCGGCGACCAGTCTCTCCCGATTTGTGTTTATGAGAGCGCACGAGTGAGACTGCAGTACGCGTTCCTCCTTCCGCACGAGCAGCAACCGGCCGAACTCGAAGACCTCACTGCGGATGCTGCGGTTATGACCTTGTTCATTGAGCGCTTAGGCAGACACTTCAAGAATTCCAAGTTCCTTGTGAGTGTGACTGGGTCTCGGCGGCTGACGAGCACAGCTTCGGGAAATGCACAAGATGCTCCGTCGTCATGGCTTGGATATCGGCAGCGATGTCTCCGAGACGTCACAGCCTGGTAGTCCTGCCGGGCAGGACCCGTGGTCGCGCCGGGTCCGCACCCTCCGTGAGCATGCGCCTCGCAGGCCTCCACCTCCGATGCCTTCCCACTCCCAATACTATCCACCCCTTCAGAGCTCGCAAATCTCGGCCAATCACACCTCGCACCACTCACAGGCTGGCTCACTGCCAACGCCTGCGCCTACAGACGGCTCCAGCAGCGACCATATGCAACAGGCGGTGCCGCTGTACGGCGGACCTGGTGTGACGGGCGGTGGTTTCTGGCACAGCAACGGACACAACAGCGGACACAATAGCGGGCATGGCAACGGGCATCCTGAGGAGGTCGCTGCGTTGCTGGGTGAGTTGGGTCAGGCACAGACCATGGGTGGGGTAGGAGGCATGGGTGGCGGAGGGCCAGTGGGCGGTGGCTCGCTCATGGACATGTTCGCGGACTGGGTTGCGACTGGCTATGACGCTGGGAGCATGTGCCCGAACAGCGTTGTATAGAAGCCGGTGCGCAACGCGAGATGCTTTGCGGCAACAAGCGGGCTTCAATGTAGAGAACCCATTCGCAATAGACAATTCAATTACTCCCTGTAGCTAGCAATGTACTCAAGTGCCGTGTCGTGTCGCAAAGGCTGTCTTCGACCCAAATGCGATTCTTGCGCTCCTGGATGAGGTGTGTAAGGGGCTTGTCCGTCTCGTTGCTGAGACCTTCCAGCGCTCAACCGCCGCAGTCTGTGCGTCTGTGAGTGTTGTCTCCCATGATGTTAAGGGCTGTCGAGAGAGAGTTGAAAGAGGAGAGAAGGTTAACTAAGAGGAAGAAGCAGGAGGAACACGAGAGCAGTCGCTCCAGACGCCGGGTGCAGCCATGAGTCCATCCTTCAAGACAGCCGCCGTGGTCCTGCCATATAGCAAGTCATGCACCCTCGCTCTCTGCGCACCATGTCGCCTACGTAAATGCATACACTTAGTTCCTTGAGCCCCTGAAGCGGTTAAAGTCGCGCTCGCCCAGTCCGCCCGGTGCTGGGCGGTTGGACCAGTGGGGGATCACGCCCATGGCACGCGCGCGGCGGACCATCTTGCCGACCATCTTCTGCGAGCGCCATGTGAGGCCAGTCTCGTTGCGGCCCTTGATGCGGCCGAACGTGTCGATGAACGCCATGCTCATGAGAGGGTTGACGCAGTGGTCGAGTGCGTTCGCCTTGCGGATGTAGAAGGGGTCGATCTGCTTGGCGATGCGCTTCGAGGGGCCGAGGAGGGCCGGCTTCGGGCGCGGCTGCTGCTGCGGGTAGAGATTGGACTCTTTGTAGACGTGCGGCTCGGCGAACTGGAGTTAGCTGGAGCGGCAGAGCCCAGGGAAAAAAGGGCAGAGAAAGAGAGAGTGTGCAGTAGCCGGGAGCAAGCAGCAATCGTCTCGATGGAGAGTGCGGAGACACACAGGCGCAGAGGAAGTGCAGACCTCTTTGGATCTGCTTGGCTGACTTTACTGCTCGCACACCTCTGCCCCTCCCAGAGAAAGATCTCACCTCGTTCGGGCGGAACTGCCTACGGCCGTCCTCGCTTGCACTGTGCCGCAACCCAACCGAGCCGATCATGCCGCGCGCAGCAGTGTTGGCCTGGGACTGTCCGCTGTTCCGGCCGTTCGAGTCGGCGGTGAGGCGGGCGAGGAAGTCGGAGGTGATCTCGGCAGCCGACTGGCGCGCGAGAGGTGTCGTGTGGAGTGCGCGCGAGCCACAGAGTTGCCTGAAAGCCATGGTGGTGGTGAGTGCGGGATGGATTGTCGAACTCGTCGCACTGAGAGGAGATGAGACAGGCAGCGGCAGCACTCGGGTGGACTTTTCGGAGCGGGAGTAATTTCGATGTCGCGTGCCGGTCGCGTGGGCGCGCTCCAGTGCTGGACTCCATCACTTTGAACTCTGACAGTGACATGCGTACGTCATCTAGATGGCCATCAACCTCACGGCCTTGTACGCAGTCGGATGTATAGCAATCACACAGAACGCAGTCAAAACAGAAGTACAGAGAGGTAGGAGAGGTGGTAACAACGGTGAGCCAGGGACGAGGTTGTGTCGGCGAGATCCCCCAGTAGCTGGATGTTGCGAATCCCAATCCCACTGTGCAGGCAGGGCGTTCATCTGCTGGCCTCGATGAGCAGGAATATACCTACGTGCGTAAAGGACATCGCTCCAGCAGCAAGAGCGCGACCGATCAACGAAGGACGTTCTCTCACCGCCTTGGGGGGGCATGAGAGCCGCGCTCTTCCTCTGAGAGCCCGTCCCAGTCCAGTACAAAGAAGGGGCCGGTTGGCAGAGATATACTCTGTGTCTCGGGAGGGTTTCCAGAAGGGTAAGCAAGGGGGAGAGGGCCAAGGAAGGTGAAACAGAGTGACGAGTGGACTGTAGGAGTCGAAGGTGGGTCGGCGGCCATGGTACCGTCAGTGTGCGTGTTCTGCCTCGTTGGCTCCGTGCGAGGTTCGCAGATGGGCAGAGGTAAAGTTGCAGAGGTAAAAGATCATGGGAGACAGTGAGTAATCGTTGAAAGCGAGGCTGTTGTTGTTGTCCCACTCTGCCTGGAGGAATTGCTTCCGCGAACCGCGGGAGCATTTCTCTCACTCATGGCGGCGCGTGTTGGTTGTTGTCGCGGAATCGCCATCCACCACCTCCATCCACATACCCAACGCCATCCGTCCACTGGATCTTCTGTCATGTCGCTCCCACAACCCGCAGGCATCAAACGCCCTACCGAAGTGGACCACGAGGCCGCGCGACGCATGATCGCCAACCCAGCTATGGAAACTGCCGCGCGCGTGGCTGCTGCAGGCCAGGAACGCAGGCCGCGCGCCCCTCTCCCACCGCCGCATATACGGGAGTCGCTCGTCCCCGACAGTCCCGCATTCGCTGAGCTTGTGCGTATGGAGTCCAAGCTCGACTGGACGTTGTTGCGCAAGAAGGCGGAGATCAATGACGCGCTGGGCCGGAGCTCGCGGATAAAGCGCACGCTGCGCATGTTCGTGAGCAACACGGCACACGATCAGCCGTGGCAGGAGGGAGGGAAGGAAGTGGATACCGACTCGGGGGCTGGTGTCGCCGGATGGGTGCTCCGGATAGAGGGGCGGTTGCTCGATGTGAGTCTGGGCAAGGAGAAGGCTGACAATAGACTGGCAATAATCGGTTGGACAAGACGAAGCGCAAGCTGTCAACGTTCCTGCGCTCACTCGTTGTCGAGTTTGACAATCGTGAATCACCCACGTTCCCAGAGGGGAACGTGGTCGAATGGCACCCCCGCCCCGACCAGGCGCCGCTTGACGCGTTCGAGATCCTCCGCCGCGGCGACACCAATGTCAAGTGCCGCATTGTGCTGCACATTGCACACTCGCCCGAGCGCTACAAGGTGCTCACGCCACTCTCAGACCTGATTAGCTTGCGTGAGGGCTCGCGTGCGGAGATTATGGCCGCTGTGTGGCAGTTTATCAAGTCTGTTGGTGCCCAGGATAAGGAGGACTCGACGATCGTTCGCCCCGTCGGAGGACTCGAAAAGGTGTTCCCACCGGGCTCGGAAGGCGCGCAGTTCCATTCGATCCCCGAGCTGGTGATGCGGTGCCTAGCGCACCCTGACCCAGTTGTGATCCCCTACGAGATCCGCGTAGACAAGGAGGCCAACGTGAGCCCACAGTGCTACGACATCCCGATCGAGATCGAGGACCCACTCAAGAGCCGCATGGCCCAGATTGTACAGCAGTTCGAAGGACCCACAGGGACTGAGATTGTCGCGCTCGAGAACAAGGTCGGCGAGCTCGCGTACTTTGCCCGCGACCTGAAGCAGAAGCGCGACTTCCTCGAGTCGTTTGCGTACGTCCAGTTCTCCAGCCCGCCGCATCAGCTGATACCAGTGCGTCACCACACGCGTTCATCCACAACTGGCTGGCGGCACAGGCGCGCGACCTCGACCAGATGCTCGGGTACCAGATTGGCGCACCAGGTGCCAATGGCGCGAGCGTGCGCGAGGAGGACCTACGCCGTAGCGACATGTTCACACTGCCATGGGTCGATGAGGCCATTACAGTGTATGAACAGCAGCGGCGTATGTAGTGGATGGTGGGGTGCATGTGGATGTGGAGTGAGGCCCCGGGCTGCCGGGCTAGATTATGTATTGTGTCTACTACTCTATCGCGCAATGTTGACGTTCCAAAGCGCGATGCGTCTGTCTTTGGCACCGCTTGCGAGCCAGTTTGCCGGATCCCCTGCATCGGCCTCCCCTCCATCTTCGCCGTCCGAGTCGCTGTCGCCGGGAGATTGCGTGCCTGATTGTCGTGGTGGCGCCTGTTGGGGGCTGGCCCATGCGAGAGCCTGCACCGACTCGCGATGGTAGCTGAGAGTGCCAAGGGGCTTGAGTGTTGCTGCAGAGAACAGGCGTATTCTGGCATCAGTGCTTCTTCACACAGATGACAGCCTTGATTAAGAGGCACTCACTTCCCATCCCATCCGCCAACAGCGAGGATACGCCCGTCGCCCGACACCGCGAGCGCAGCGTTACCAATCTGCTGCGTGGAGTACGCCTTGATCGCCTCCTCGCCCGCTAGCGCCTGAATCAGTTTACGACACACGCATACTGGCTTGTCACAATCCAACTCACTGCCGCTAGGTCGATGCGCACAACCCGGTGGTCGGCACTGACCGTGAATGCGCGCGCAAACTCCCTGTCCACAGCCATGGCCATTACTGCGTCAGTTGCTGCACCTAGCTCAGCTCACCAGCTTCATTATGCGTCTTTCCCTCCCACACGCGCGTCCACAGCCCATCGGATGCCTTGCGCCCATCCCACTCCTTTGGACGCGCAAGGAGAGCTGCGAGGGAACATGTCCACAACTCGACGCGGCCGTCCTCGTATGCCACGAGAAGGGCTATCCTCTTACCACCGTCCTCTGAAAGGACAGCGAGGTGCAGTGCCATTGCCAACCCGCTCCGCGGCCTGTCCTTTGTGCGCGGGACGAAGTTGACTGCCGCCCCGACACGGTCGAGCGACGGAAGAGCATAAACGTCAATCTAACCGGTTAGCTCGCTTGGCCGCTGACCCACCAGCTCCGAGTCGCTCAGGTTCGGGAGGGCCATCAGCGCCTCCTCACTTCCGTCCTTGGGAAGGTGGGTGAGGGAGAATGCGCAAAAGTTGAGCGCGTTGGCGGGCATCTCGCGCGCGACCTCAGGCTTGCCCTCGGTGAGTGGGGCGTAGAACCGGACCGCATTGTCGCGCCCTTGACTGCTGTGAGCTCCTGACCGGGGTTCAGGCTCACGTAACTACGCCGTCCTTCCATTGCCCTACTCCCAGCACGCCTCCGTCGTGCGCCTTCCAGCTGGCCGCGACGCGCCTCGAGCGCAGGTCGGACACGCTCACCACACCGTCCTGGTCGCCAGCCAGGAGGTGCGTGTTCCCCGGTGTGAAACATAGGGCCGAGAGCGGCGCAGCGTGGGCGCGAAGGATGTGGAACGGGAGTGGTGGAGCCGACATTATCCTGTGAGGTTGCACAAGTTGGATCAAGTTGGCGGAGGGAGACTACAGTGGAAGACGGCAGAGGTCGTGTATATGACGTCGTGCGGCGTCGTGCGGAACCAAATACAAGATCACGATAGTTGCCATTGGCAACTAGTTTTGTCCAATTCCACCAGCTAAGCGAGCCAAGTGCCACATATACAGAGAAAACTAACGAGTCCTGACCCTCTTCCCCCAGCTGAAATGACAATGGGCATCCCACCGAGCGAGGACGACATCCACGCCCTGCGCGCCTTCAACCGCTTCTACACGCGCCGCGCCGGCGTGCTCGGCCCGTACCTCTCCTCCGACCTGTCCCTGACCGACGTGCGGGTGATGTACGAGCTCGCGCACCCCGCCGATGGCGCGCCGACCGCGACCGAGATCGCGCGCACGCTCGGCCACGATAACGGATACCTGAGCCGCATCCTCAAGCGCTTCGAGGCGCGCGGGTGGCTCCTGCGCACGCCGCACCCGCGCGACGGGCGCCAGAGCTTGCTCTCCCTCACCGCCTCGGGCCGGGACGCCTTCGCCCCCCTCGAGAACCGTAGCCACGCACAGGCAGGCGACATGCTCGCGTCCTTGGGCGGGGCGGAGCGGACAGAGCTGATGCACGCCCTATCGGCCGTGCGGCGGCTGCTCGGCGAACCAGGTTTGGGCGATGACCAAGGTTTGGACGATGACCCAGGTTTGGACGATGGGTCAGTCGTCGAGACCAAGGTCAACGGCCCGGCCCACGACGAGATCACGTTCCGCGGCCTGCAGCCCGGCGATATCGGGTGGGTCGCGATGATCCACGGCAGCCAGTATTTCGCCGAGTACGGCTGGGGCCGCGACTTTGAGGTGCTGGCCGCTCAGGTCGTCATCGACTTTGCGCGCGACAGGGACCCGCGGATGCGCGCGTGGATTGCGGAGCGCGCGGGAGAGCGCGTCGGGTGCGTGTTCATGATGCGCGGGCGCGACGACGAAACGGCCAAGCTGCGCCTGTTGTGTCTCACGCCCGGAGCTAGGGGGGCGGGCCTGGGCGCACGCCTGGTCGACGAGGTGATTGCGCATGCGCGCGCGATGGGGTTTGCGCGCCTCGAGCTGTGGACGCACTCGTGTCTCACCGCCGCGCGCGAGATTTATGCGCGGCGCGGGTTCGTCCTCACTGAGTCCAACCCGTATGTCGCCGAGGGTGGGATCGAGCTCGTCGGCGAGAACTGGGAGTTGGAGTTGTAGGATGCATGTGTTATGGAAATGCTGGTGATGGGTGCTGGTGCTGGGATGCTGGGGTGCGGATGCGATGCTATTATTCAACAAATCAGAGATCTACTGACCCTTGTGCTCTGCCAACCTCTCCTCACGCTGGGCGCGCTTCACAGCCCGCAGCGTCTCCTCGTCCTTGCTCCGTTCCGGGAACACGGGCTCTTCTCCGCGCGCCTTGCGCGCCTTGTTGAGGCGCCAAACTTCACGCCGGCGCCGAGCGCCCTTGACGCGCTCCATAACTTCGGGGGAGAACACGGCGTGCGCACGCTCCACGTCGGCATACAACATGCCCTCGAGGCTCTTGACCTGCGCAATGAGTGGGGTCGACCAGCCCGCATCGCGCCGGTCCTCTCCCTCCAGACCCGCTGACCACTCGTCCTCGAGCCCGAGCGAGCGCCACAGGCGCACCTCGTGCGCGATCTCGTCACGCAACTCGAGCGTCTCGCGTATACGCAGGATGCGCTGCTCGCGTTTGCGCTGGCGGTGTGCGAACATGGCCCCGATGTTCTGCGGCTGGGGCTTCATGCGCGGCAGGGGTGGCGAGTATTTTGTGGGGCGCATGTAGCCGCCCGTCAGGAGTGGGCGGGGCGGGGCGGGGGGTGGAGCGCGTGCGAGGAAGGCGGCGTAGGATGCGCGCAGGGCGTCTTCTCGTCTCGAGAGAATGGGGTCGGAGGAAGAGAGGGAGGAGAGGAGCGACTCTTCGGCGAGGAGAAAGGCACGCGTGTCACGCAGAGAAGTCCAGCCGCGCGCGGTACGCCAGCGCGCCCGCAGCGAGGACAGGAGATGCGGGAAGGAGCCGGAGAGGGGGAAAGGGGGCGAAGCCGTCGTATGCCTGCACAACAGGCATCTTGCGCGCCTTGACGTGCTCGGTGCCCTGGAAGGCGGCGAGGTAGGACGAGCCGCGCAGGACGCGGGATGCGGGGATCGTTGGGAGGGCGGTCGCTTCAGCCGAGTCGGAGGAAGAGGACAGCGAAGAGCTTGAGCTGGGTGTAGAGCGTGAGCTTGATGCTGCGGCAGTGCGCGCAGCGAGAGCAGCGGCACCGCCCATCGCCCGCAGCAGCTGGCGGTAGAGGCCCCATCGCGTAGGCCTGGTGTGCGCCGGGTCGCGGAAGAAGGGGCGGGTGTGCTGCCTGACAGGCGCGGGTTTGGGTGCGTACGGTAGCGTTGCTGGCCGTGCGACGAATTCCTGCCTCTTGGTGCGGACCGTGCCGCCGTTGTCAGCCATGACGGATGGTGTTGTTGTGGGTTTGCTGGTGAGTTGATCAAAGGAGCACCTCCACTTTTTTGCTTGCAGACGCGTCACAGGTCCATCTGCGTCGGTGCTACGGTCGCTGACCTCTTCATGTACTCGCGCTGGTCGCTACTCGATTAGGGCCTGCTCCGCTTTGCTGACGTCTGCACCTCACGTCTGCATCTCACATCAAATCTCGCTCTCATCTCGCTCGCACCTCTCACGCTCAAGTCGCAAATTTCATCCATCCCCTACATACAAACGAAATGTCATTCCGTTGGTTTTTCCACAACCTCACAGGTCGACGACCTAGGCCAGGACATAGAATAACGGAAGCCGCGCGCGGCCCACCCGCCTCCGCGACACATCGACGCTTGCGCGGAGCGTCGCGGGGAACAGCGGGGGGGTGAACACGCAAGGTCGGTCTGGGGGAAGCCGTGTCCCGTCGACAGGCGCGCGCTCATGGCGGGGCTAGCGCGTCCGTTCTGTCGAATGCCCGCCGCCCGTGAGGGTTGGGCGGGACCGGGCCCGTGAGGAGCAACAGTGGGATGCGCTTTGTTTATAAGGAGCGGGGGGGGAAGCGATCGGGGTTAGGCGGGGGGTGAGGTGTGGCGCGGAAATTTTGGTGCCGCATAATCTAGGAGCTTGGGGTATTAGGATTAGGAACCAAATAAGCAGATAGAGGGACACGTGACAGGCTAGGTCGGTGAGATGTGCATGCAATATGATACAGTGTGGCTCTCATCTACTCGTCAGGCGCGTTCTATTCTATCCGTCACTCGCCGTCCGTCCTCTCCTCACTCCTCACTCGGACCGCGCTCGGCATCGGGTTGCTCCCACCCCATGTCCTTGCATGTGCCGATGTGCGTCGCCATGGGCGACCGCGCGCGCAGCGCCGGCCCGTACCGGTACAGGAGGAAGGGGATGGGGAGGAAGGCGAGCGACGCAAAGCCGAGCACGCTGTTTCCCCAAGCGATGCCGAGGTTGTTGAAGAGCGGGAAGGCGACGATAGGCATCGCCGCGCCCATCATGGACCGCACAAAGTCGTTGCTGGCCAGTGCGCTCGCCGCGTGCTTCGGGTACGCAGCGCACAGGTAGTTGAGGTAGGGCATGAAGGACCAGCAGTCCGCGAGACCGAAGAGGCCGGCCGCGAGCATTGGACTGACCCAGTGCGTGCGATTCGCCGTCCACGCGAACCAGAAGAGGCAGACGGGGTAACACCAAGCCCCGTACAGCGAGAGGGGGAGGTATGCTTCGGGCACGAGGCGGCCGCGCGCGGCCACGTACTGCGGTTCCCAGACGCGCATAGACCACACGCAGTACACGGCGTACGAGAGGAGGCCGCCGACGGTGAGCGCGAGCAGGGGGAGCCCGGCCATGCCCAGACTCCAGCCGTAGCCGACATGGAAGACAAGCGGGTACGACTCAAAGTACGAGTAGAGGATGGCGTAGGTGAGGCCGACGTAGAGGTCGATTGCGAGGACGATGGGCTCGCGCACGGTCATTACCAGGGGCCGGGCGAGCGCCTCGTACATGACTGCGGTCCAGGTCTTTTCAGCATCGAGAATCTCGCTCTCGCACCGCAGGCTGGGATTGGACGTGAGGGAGCGCAGGCGCGCCGCGCGCTTGTACAGGATCGTGTCGGCGTTAGTCTCGGGCAGGCCGAAGAAGAGGAGGAGGAAGCCGACGCCGGCGATCATGAGCATCTCCCAGAACGCCCACTCCCAGCCCCAGCGTTCGATGGCGAAGCCGGAGAACATGGGCGCGAGTGCGGGCGCGACGCCGACCGCGACGCCGTAGATGCCGAGCGCGTAGCCAGCCTTCTGGGGCGAGTAGATGTCGGTGAGCGACGCACCACCGGTCGCGAGGGGCGGCGAGCCCATGAAGCCGGCGAGGAAGCGGAGGACGCACAGCCCGGCAAAAGAGGGCGTGAGCGCGCTCGGCACCTGCAGGATGCAGAAGACGAACATGGACAGCACGTAAGGCGGGTTACGACCGATGGAGGCGATTTCGGAGAGGGGGGCGAGGAAGAGCGGGCCGACGGCGTAGCCCACGACAAAGAGGGTGAGGAGGAGCGCTGCGACGATGGTCGAGACGTTGAAGTGGCGCGCGACGTCCTCGAACGCAAACGCGACGATGGAGGAGCCGGCATAGATGGCAAAGGTGTAGTACATGATGACGAACGCGGTCCACGCCTTTTTCCGCTGGCTCCAGTTCTGCGGGTTGGATGGGTCGGCAGGGCCATACCACGCCACGAGGACGGTGCCGTCGGGCGCGAGCTCGAGTGCGTGCGCGGTGCGCTCGGCCAAGGGGTCGTACATTCCCTCCGGGACAGGGTTGGCCTCGAACGCGCGCAGTGGGTCGTCGGTGGCGGAGTCGGTGGCGGAGCACTCCTTGGTCGTGGGCGTGGCAGCCGCGGTCGGCGCGAGGGTGGTCCCGCCCGACTCGTCGTTGGCGAAGGGCGCCGCCCCGCCCTCCTTGGAGGCTGCCCCGCCTGCTTCGTCCTTGACGAATGTCCGGGGGCGGTACACTTCGGGAACGGCAAAGTCCGGCGATTCTTCAGGGTAGGGAAGGGCGGTGGGTGCGACGAGGCGCACGAGCGCGCCAAACGGCGTCTCGCGTAGGAGGTCCTTCATGGCGGTTAATCGCGGAGTCACTGCTACTGTGTGCGTGTACGTGTATGTTTCAGTTCAGAGGGCGGCGGGGGCGGGGGAGCACGCCCTCTTCTACCTCTTATCCATATCGGAGTGGCGAGGAGAAATTACGCGCCGACGCGACGGAGATGCAGCGCCAAGGCGGAGATCACGCGTGTCCGTCGAGTACTCCGTGTGTGTCCGCTCGCTGGAAAAATTTGCAAATTCGCCCAGCTGCCAGGCATCGCCGCCCAGGTGCCGTTCAGCTGTCAGGATGTGCGGAGACGGAGGGACATGTCCGTCTTATCTGCGGAGATATGGAGATGGGAGGGAAAAACTGGGTTCTGCCGTGTGCCAATTGGCCGAGTCGACGCAGGGTCGGCCCAGCCGAGCTTGGGGATTCTACCGAACTGGAGCGAGAGTGAGAGTGAGAGTGAGGGCCGGGCCAGCCGAGCTTCTGCAAGTAGCAACGGCTGCATGAGTGGCTACGGTGCACGGTTTAGTACTCGGTTTTGAGCAGTACTAGTTGAGAGCATGAGAGCAGTACTTGGTTGAGGCAGTAGAATGTGAATCAGCCAACGCAGAGAATCATGCAGTGAACCAGTCAACGTGTACGTGGACGTCGAATCAGTAGGCTGAATAACCGTTTGTGCAATCGTATCCATTCATCAGTTCCACAGTCCACGGCACGTCCCAAGCTCGGCCGTTCTCAGAGCTCGGACGTCCCCTGTAGGTCCTAGTGAGGGGTTTGTGGCTGTGACTGCGATTGCGTTTAGTGCGGCGGGCGGTGTCGTCGCTTTGTCCACACGCTCCCAAGGCGACATGCATCTTCACCAACAGCCTGCACCAGTCCAAGAAGACGCAGTCCAAGAAGGCGCAGTCCAAGAAGACAGAGTTGCCACCTAGCTTGTACGAGCTTTAGGCTAGCACAATGAATCAGAAACAACGTGCGTCAATCGAGTCATTTCAACGGCTGAATCATGCAATTCAACCCATGTTGTGCTGGCTCCACGGCACACGGCACAGTGGAAAGTTCTACAAGGCACGCGGAGTACGCATGCCATGTGCCCTGTACCATGTGCCTCTGGCGTTGGGGTTCGTTCCTTGTCCGATTGGTGTGGGGGGGGTGAGCGGCGTGGACCGCGTGGACCGCTTGGGGCCGTGGGGTAAGGTGGGGTTGTAGGGGTGCGGGGTGCGGCATAAGGGCGTAGAAAGTGGTAGGAAAGGGGTGACGTAAGTAAGGATGACGCACACACGGCGTATAGATCTGGACAGCCGGAGGAGTTGAATAGTGATTCCGCACGGCCCTGGCAGCTGACCAACCGAGCCGGCCGAGGTTCCGGCATGAGTGTGGGGTTGGGTGTCATGGTCCAAGTTCGGGGTGGAATTGGGTGGGGTCTGGAGTCGCGCTCTGGAGTAGCCATCCGAGTAGTGGTCGAGTGTCAGAGTTCGCGCTGTTCAGTGTGGGGATGCAGTCGTGCTCTGAGTCTCGAGTTCGGGATCAGTGTCCAGTCCGAGTCGGGTGGCAGTGTCCACTCCTCGAGTCGCGGTTAGTGTCCACTCCCGGAGCTCGGGGTCTGGAGCTCGGGATCTGGAGTTTGGGGCCACTCGGGGTCTGAGTGCGGGGTCTGAGCACGGGGTCTGAGCACGGGGTCTGCAGTCAGGCTCGAGTCGGGTAGCAGTCAGGCTCGAGTCGGGTAGCAGTCAGGTTCCAGTCAGGCTCGAGTTGGGGTTCAAAGCGTCTCGAGTTGTAATGTCGACAATCTGCCGACATGCGTCATCGGCACGGAAACAGCCAAGCCGGGTTTTTGGCTTGTTTGCGCAGGTGTCCGAGTTTTTGGTCGCTCGTGCCTCGTTCCCCGTGGGCTTTGCTTGTCGGTCATCTCCTGCGCGGCTGTGGCCAAGCCGGTTTCTGTCTTCCTGGCTCCGGTTTCTGTGGAGTTTCTCGAGTTTACCTCTCCTGCTCCGGCTCTGGTTTCTGTGGGAATTGCCTCCTCGTAGGCACAATCCTTGGAGCATGATGACGATCTGTTCCCGCAAGGTCGCTGCCTCGATCTCGTTAGCGTGCCGTTGCACCGTTGCTGTGAACAGACTAGCGTTGCCTCCCGTTGCCCATCCCGTTGCCCATCGTCAGGTCCTCCACAGGCCTCAATACTCCCCCAACCCTCACGCTCCCCCAACCATCACAGTACAAACAGTACATGTCATGTGCAATGCTATGGAAAGATCAATGTAACATGCCGACCCGGAGTCGACCAGCCACGCTGCGGACATGGATACCAATGACAATGGGTAGGTGGGATGCGATAGGGAGATAGCGCGCGACGGCCCAAAGGACGACCGCCGAATGCTTGAATGCCAAAGGGAATGTTTTTTTTGGTGCACAACTGCGCCGTTTGTGTCGTTTGTCGTTTGATGATTATACTTCTTCTTCTTCTTCTTCTTCTTCTCCTTCTTCTTCTCCTGCTCCTTGAATTTCTAGTACAACACGGCGGCAGAACCGGATAGGGGATCCAGAGTGGGGATGGATCATCGCGATGAAATTGTACACTTTGCCGACTAGTCGATGCCGACAAAGGCCGCTAAAAGAGCAGAGCGGTTGCGTGACGGGCGGCGGCCGCGCGCAGGGCTCCAGCTGCGGTCCCGACTCTCGTTGACGCGGTCACGGCGGCGGCCACGAGGACTCTCGTGCTCTTGCTCGGGCGATGGGGGTTCGCGGCCACGGGCCCGGCCACGGCGATCGTCCCGAGCGCCATCGTCGTCGTCGTCGTCGTACGATCGAGGACGACCAGATATGCGATCAGGGCCACACGACGGCGATCGCTGGTCAACCGAGGGCGGGGTTCGGGGCCGAGCCGTAGCACCGCGCTTGAGCATGTCGAGTTCTTCGCGCTCACGCTTGCGCTCCTCGCGGAAGTCTACAGCCTTGCCCGTGAGATCAATGTCCATGGGGATGCTGCGCACAAGCTCGCGCCCGGGAGGCGAGTCGTCCATAGCGTCGCTCAGGTTGGCATGGAGGCTCGTCGCAGGCATGGGCGAGGCACCGTGAGTTTGCTCGGCAGGGTCCGCAGCACTCAGGTTGCGCTCAGTTTCGGTCCGAGTAGCAGGGCAGACGACGTCACCCTGCGAGTTGGTGAACGACGGAACGAGCGACGTCACCGGCATTGCAAAGGGTGCGAGAGAGCGAAGGTAGTTTGAGAGACTCGTGAACGCAGCGCCAGGGGTCATCGGAAGCATGGATGAGCGGCGGCGTTGTGACAGCCCGATGGGCGTCGACGGCTTGGCAGCAACAACTTGCGCGAGCTGTGATTGGAGCGTGAGAGGGCTAAACGACGCGCGGCGGTCAATCGACGACGACACGACGGAAAAGTCGTCCGTAGCGGTCTCAATGGTGTCGCCAATGTCAGTCGAGGTGGAGGGGTCGATGGCTTCGGAGAGCGACATTGTCGACAGCGCAGGAGTCGTACCACCGGCGGTGCGCTCCTCGGGACGCGTTGCAACGACAACGTCCACAATGGACACCTCGGCAGGGGCTGGGACTGCGAGCCCAAGGGACGACGACGTCGGGGTCTGGTCCGTCGGCGGGATCGCGGCAACGGAGACGCGGCGAAGAATGTTGACGACGGGAGTAAACGTCATGTGCAGTGCGCCAAACGCCCCGACAGAACCCTTTGGTGTAGAACCGTGAGAAGGCTCATCAAGTGACTCGGTGCTGGGGGGTGGAAGATTGGCGAGCGTCAGGTTGCGGCGAGAGTGGCGCTGGTTGTGTTGCTCCCAGAGGTCAAGCTCGTTACCGTCCGAGCCAGAGCTCACCTCGACGCCGCCGACGCCACGGGCCCAACTCATAATGTCTTCGCGACTGCGAGAAGACGAACCGATGCGGTTGATGGGATTGCGCGGGTCTACAGACGGCCTGGTTTGCATGGGCCCTGAAGATGACGGTGACTGCAGACTATGTTGCAAAGGCGATGGGCCTTGTGCCTGAGCCTGGTAGGGGGCAAACGGCTTGGACGTGTTGTGGCGACCGAGAATGGGGACACTGTTCTCGACTGGCCGGTCCCTAGTCGAGTCAAACGTCGACTCGAGGTTGGGCGTGTTGGCGCCAGTGGAGAGTGCCAGCTTGGCCATGTCGTTTGAGAGATTGAGGTGCTTTTTGAACGACTTGGGCGTGCCATTGACCGCCTTGGCCTTGCGAGCAAAGGGAAGGGCCGGACGCTCGCTCCCGTCTGACGTGGGGAACGAGAACGGACGGCGGTCACGCATCTGGGGTTGGAGCTCTGGGGGCGACGCCGGATCCTCGTCCGACATGACCTTGCCGCGACCCAGGGGAGTGCAGGTATCTGTGCGTTGAGGGTCGGCGCGGCCGCGACCGCTGTTGGGCCGTTGATCTGGCGGGGTGCGCGAGATGTTGGTCGGCGCAGGTGGAAAGGCGAGGAGCTTTGCAGGAAGTGTGTAAGTAATGGCCTGCTTGTCGTTTGGTTGAGACTTTGGCGTGTGGTCGAGCTGGCGACACTCTTCCGAACAGTATGGGCTGCGCGGGTCACGCTGGGGTTAGGAGGGAAAGGAAGAGCTGGAGAGACACTCACAGTGCGCTTGGAGCAGGCGAGGCACCAGCCAATGTCCATGTCCATGTCCATGGTGTGGTTGGTGAGAGAGTGTGTGGTTGGCAACGGAGGAAGGAAGAGACGGGTTGGCTAGGTCGAGTCTTGAAGTTTGGGGAGACAAGGATGAGGAAGCAAGAGGGAGCAATCTTTAGGATGACGGCCGGGGTTATTGGAGCGACAACGGGGTGGGGAGGAAGGGTGTGTATGTCTAGGTGGGAGGAAGGCAGGTGGTATGTGTGATGTACCGTCGGCAGAAGGGGGGGAGGTGTACAGGTGGTGCGAGGGCGTGTGGGAGACGGCAAGGCGTGACAAGGAGGAGGGGGGGCGCGAGTATGCGAGTATGAGTGGACGAGTGTTGCAGAGCGGGGGGCGCGGCGGTGGTCAGCGATCAATCGACAAGAGGGCGGTGTGTGAGACAACAAGAGGAAGAGAATGCTCGTCGGCGGGCACGAGATGGACGAAGAAGAAGGGTGGCAATGCGTACTGCAGAGAGCAGCATTGGCATTTGCCAAAATAAAACGTACAAGGTATCGAATACAAAAACGCGGTCGACCCCTGCAGGTCGCCTCGACTCGGCGCCGTCGAGCGTCCAGCCTTCGGACCGAACACTGCTGCAGGGGGTGGATTCACTGGCAGGGATACGGGAGACTTGGCTCCGCTCGAGGATCTTTGAGCCTCTCAAGCATCTGATGCCGGTCCAACGCCACAATGCGCAGACCAACTGCACCAGAACACCCGCTCCCAGACTAGCAACAATATCCAGGACTGCTTTGGAAGGGCAGGTCACGCTGGGCAACACGCCACGTCTGCCGACCTGGAATGTCTTGATGGTCCCGCGCAGCCCGATACGAGAATCAACGGTGGGCAGCCGGTTATTCGGCACAGAGACGGAGGCAGACTGGCAAGCAACGAACGGCGACTCACTGTAACCCCAGAGTCCAAGCGTGATTGGTTTTGAGACAATGTCCAAAGAAGCGAGAGCTATGGTCTCCGGAACGAGCCGTGGCTTGATGGGGCGAGAATTGTGGGGATCGCACAGACCACAGGTGGCGTTTAAGGGGACGAGCGTCAGGCGGAGAGTGCAGAGGGCGGGAATCGGGGGCCACCGACGGCGACGAGATCGGATCGAGCGCAGAAGAAAAGACGGGGCAGAAGGGCGTACGGGCGTGTGTGCATAGGATGGCTAGTCGTAGATGTGACGGGTGGAGTGATGAGAGGAGATGGATGGATGGATGGATGGAATGGGACCGGTGGCGGTGATATGGGAGAGATGTATTAATCGATTATGCGGGACGGCGCGGTACGCCAGGGCGTCATGGGCGCGAAAAGCACGACCGGAAAAAGAGTAAATAACGCGGGGCGGATGGGACAAGGGAATAATGGGCAAACGAGGAGATGCGGCTGGGTGACATGATTAGGAGCGACTAGAAAACAAAGTCTGTTTCTAACCGGTTAAGACCCAACCCCTTGAAAACTGTGTGTAAGCAAGCGACCAGGAGCCCTGACATTTTCTAATCGAAAAGTGACATTGAGTTGCCGGAAGCTTGGCTATTCCATCCCAGAGAGTGTTGAACACTCTCTCTCTAATTCTCCTCCCAAGTCTGCTTGAACTATGCATTCCCCCCTCTGGATGACATTGACCAGGGCTAAACGCTCAGCCACTGTGCCCTGCAACGCCCTGCAGAGTGTGCCATGCAGTCCGTGTGCCTGACCCTGGCGTCGTCCCCTCGACTGTGCATTGCGTTAAACAAGGCCTCAAAAGCACCAGGCAGGCTGGCTGGCGCGCATTGCATCCGCCAGGTACGCGACATGACTCCGACCCCAAGTCGTCTGCGCTCGCCATACCTCGTCACTGCCTTGTCTCACCTTATCCTGACTCGTCTCTGCCTTGTCCACAAATCCTGGGCAAGAACACACCGCATGCAGGCACAGCTACCGAGGCCCCACTTTGCCCACTCTGCCCACTCTGCGACCCGGGGAACATTAGCCCCGATTATCCCTTTGGCTCATTGTTCCCGAGCGCATAATGCTATCTCGCAAAAAAAAAACGTGCCGGCCGATGCGGCGGGGCCAAATGCCAAGATCGGTCCGCGGTGAGCGTTGCCGCCGCCCGGGGGCGCGGGTGCGATGTGCTGTGCGCCGACAAGACGACAGCCGCTGCAAGTGTCGATTTCGGTCTGCGTGACGTGACTCTGAAATTCGGGGTCGGCCGTTGACCCCCCCCCCCCACGGTGACTCGCTCCGCCGTCAGCCCAGGCGTTGTTGAAGGGAGGCGGGGAATGTGAGGGTGTGCGGAATGGCGGGAATCTGCAACGGGGGGGAGGGGGGCCAACGGGGCCAACGGGGGCCAACGGGCAATAGCCAATTGGCGATAGAATGGCAATAAGGATAAAGCAAGCGTCATTGCTCAACGTGGCCGCGGTGTTGCACCGCGCGCGCCGGATGCACCGTTTACTCTGCTTGCTCAGCTTGTCCTGTGTTACCTGCGTCAATGATAACGTGGCGGCAAGGAGGTTGCGAGAGGCAAGCGCCGGACGCGGCACATGCCGTGCGGAGGCTGGCCGCTAATCCCAACCTGTTCCCATCCATCGTATCCCATCCCCCATCACCTCCGACGAGATCCAGCTCCGATTGCGTTCCGCGATGTGGCCCATGTGGACCAGGTGTGAGGACGATGCTCTGAAAAACTCTTATTCTTACTCGGGGAACTGTGCATCATGATACTTGTAAACTCTGATCACTGTGCCAACTCTGTACGATAATCTGCAAACTCGATGATTACCTCACTCGGAACTCGCGCTACTTGCTCAGAGGATAGTGTACTATTCGCCGCGGCTGTGGTCCTGCACGTACTGTGTGAGACAATCCCAGTAAGCACAATCCTGTGCGAGGCATTTGATTGGGATAGGCTATGCTCGGTATGACAGTGGCCGGCCTAGTACGTATCCTACCAGACACTTGATTACGAGCATAGACTAGTGGCGGTATTAATAGATATAGCCTACCCTATATCGGAGGATAGACTAGTCGCGGGATATAAGATAGACCGAACGTGATATTAACCGATAAAGGATAGACTAGTAGCGCGACTATAGATATATGTTGGATATTCAGCAATATCAATCAATTCCAGGGCAAGTGCTGGCGCTCGCGCTGGCGCCTGGGAGAGGGAGCGGGGCTGTTCTCTGGGAACTAGGAGCTGGGAGGTTCTCTGGGAACTAGGAGCTGGGAGGTTCTCTGGGAACTAGGAGCTGGGAGGTTCTCTGGGAACTAGGAGCTGGGAGCTAGGAGCTGGGAGCTGGGCCGGGAGCCGGGGCTGTTGTTCTCTGGAATTGGGGCTGTTCTCTGGAGCTGGTGCAGTTCTCTGGAGCTGGTGCAGTTCTCTGGAACTGGGGCAATAGCGAGAGCTGGATACATACCGAGACATGTACTACTGCGTGGGAATGGGATACTGCTTGCAAGTGAGATACTGCGGGCAGTTGGAACGACTCTGAGACAGCTCCTCCTTCCAGTGCACCCCCTTCCGCGAGATACGGTTGGACACGCACTCGATCGACAAGGCTCAATCTCATGGGAAGCGGGCCGTCCACGTACCTATACACGTGCAAGAAACCAAGGTGCGCCGCAGCCCGCCCTCACGTTCTGACGCTGCACAGACAGCACCACCTCGCTAAAGTCACCTGGCCAGAGACACCTTGCAGAGCGTGTCGCCAATGGAACGTGTGGAACGTAACGTGGAGCGAGCAACGGAGCGAGCAACGTGCCGCGTGAGCGTGAGCGTGATTTGTGAGCGTGATTTGTGAGCGTGATTTGTTGCACCAGTCGCATCGCAGTCGGAGCTATTTTCGCATTATTCCCGACCAATGTTTGCAGTGCAGTTGACATTCCACGACATGTACAGTTCAACAGGCACTGGCAGCTTTCAGAGCCTGTGGCTGTGGCTGTGGCTGGGGCTGTGGCTGGGGCTGGGCTGGGGCTGGGGCTCTGGGTTGCGATTCTGGGCTCTGGGCTCTGGCAGACCAAATCGCGAAAGCAGTCCAGCAGTCCAACAGTCTAACATGGAAGCGATCCTTCGGAAAGCTGACAGGTAAACACAGATGGAGAGAAATCAGATTGAGAAAACGAAAACGACAGCAACTCAGATCCAGCGAGTCAACGTCAAGTCCAGGCCGAATTAGGTCACGCACTCGACTGGACTTTGGGTTTGGGGTACCGCTCCGAGCGTGATACTCAAGCGAGCATTGCATATAGTTGAAAACTCACAACACATAGCGTGCGACTTGGCCTGACTTTGCACAGTGAGTTAGCAGACACATGCAGCGAGACTATGGAACTGCCGGAACCGAGTAGCCTCCATTCCTCAACCTCCGAGTTCCGACCTGTCTCATCTCGACCAGCCGCTCCATTCCTCAACCTTGACCTCGTCGTCAACCTCGACCCCTCGTCACCCTTGACCCCTCGTCCTCAACCTTGACCTCAACCTTGACCAACCTTACCTAACCTACTGACCGAGCTCTCGACATTGATCTGGACTCTCTTGCCTCACGACGGGAATTTAGGCACATGATGACGGCACTTTTTCGTCGGGTGACTACCCGAAAGTCACCGGTCCGCACGGAATGTTTTCCGAGACATCCCGGACGGTCTCCGTGTCACAGACTGAGACAAGGCAGACTCTTGACTACGACACACTGACTGGAGACACCGACTGCGACAGGATCTGACGCTTCTGCAGACGCTGACTGCGTCTGACAGACAATCCTACTGCAGACACTGTACTGCAGACACTGCACTGCAGACACGCTACTCATCTCCTGCATGCCATTGCTACTTTTGCTGCTACACTTTGTGCTCCTACTCTTCCATTCGCTGATACCTTGTTGCTACTCTTGCTGCTTTTTCTGCTGCGTTTTTGCTACTACTTCTGACTCTTTGCTACGTTCAACTCGATCGCCGATCAACCTGCTCAATCAGTGGATTCCGCCCACGCCGGCAGCCACTCCTCCCAGTCGGCCCATGGGTCTGCGTCCGGAGCCGCGGCTGCCCACGCATCAGGATGCGCGTGCGGCGGGCATAGCACTTTGTCGAGGACGTGCCAGGCGCCATTGGACGCGACAATGTCAAGCCCCTTGACCGGCACGCCGTTGACGCTCATGCACGTGACAACAGCCCCGTCGATGGGCAGCAACCGCTTCTTCTCCGCTACGATGCTAAGCTTGGGCCCGAGCGCCGAGTGGACCTCGAACGCGTGCCGCCACTCGTCCGAGTCTACCGTAGCGACGCCATCTCTGTGCTTGCCGTGGTCCGCTTGCACAATCTCGCCGTGCTCGACGTGGTGCACGATCTCGGCGTGCACGAGCGTGTGCGGCACCGCATGGTACATGAGCAGTCTGGTGAGTGCGCGCCTCCCAAACGGGGAGAAGAGGTATGCGTGCAAGCGGCGAGGGAGGCGGTTCCAAGCGCGGTTCGACGGCGCGAAGAACGTGGTCAACGGCGTCCCCTTAAACACGGGCTTGCCCGGCTTACTCCGCTCCCGGTCATACTCCCACTCAAGGTACTTGGTGCCGCCGACGCGCTGGATCGCGCTAGTCGACGTCGAGAGCCAGCGCGTCGTAAAAAACATTGCGTCGAAGATGGACGCGGGCGGGAAGAGCGGGTGCGCGAGCTCGTGCACGTGCCCGTTGGCAGCGCCCGCTGACGAGCGTACGCGCGCGTAGAAGTTGATCGTCACGCCAGGGGGAAGCAGCTCCTTGTCAATGTGGATGCGGCGCGCGAGTCCGTCAGCGCTGCCGTCGTGCGGAACGAGGCAGGTCGCCATCGTGCTGTTCCGCGCTAGCGAGGCTATGTCGTGTGAGTCCGGCAGGAGGTGGTACTGCAGCACTGCGCGGGCGAAGCGACGTAGCATCTCACGCCGTTTCTTGCGTCCGCCGTCGCCGCCGTCATCCTTGTCGAGCAGCTGCGGCTCCTCATCCAGCGCCTGCGTGATGGACGCGAGCGACGGCCCGTCCATGTGCCGGTCTTGGTCGTGGTCGTGGTCGTGGTCGTGCTTGGGCGGAGTGAGGGCTTCATTGTTCGGCGCAAAGAATGTCACGTGCCCATCCGTGTCCAGCTCCTTCTTGATCGAGCCTTCAAACTGACATCAGTGGCGTCCGTAGCGTCGGAGAGCACCCACCTCGAGGATTTTCACAAGGCGCGTGTACTTGTCGTCCGCATTGAGCAACTGCCAGATCGTCGGTTTCTCGTCCAAGACGCTCTCGACCGCGTCCGTGGCCCACCGCACCTCCCATTCAAAAGGGATCACGAACGCGTGCGCCAGCGGCGCTAGGGCTAGAGTGGCGAGCCTCATAGTGCATTGGGGGGGGGGGAGAATGGTGCTGAGCGGCCTTTATGACGTTGCTGTGCGATGACGTTGGCATGTCACGTGCTGATGGGAATGGAATGGGGAGGTGATTCGCATGCGGGCCCAGTCTTGGGCTTGTGCTGCGGAGCTGGCCGTCGGTCTCGCGCCGCGTCATCACCCGTCATCGACGTGCAACGTGCACGGCGTGGGCGGCACGGGGTGACCTCGGTTTCACGCGACACGAGGTGATCTCAGCTGCGGCCTGCAAGCCTGAGCACGAGCGCATGTGCGTAGGCCGGTGCTGATAAGTGAAGGAGTGTGGGAAGTTATGGGGTGGCCTGATCTGATCTTGATCTGGCCATTGCAGTCGCAAGAGGTGTCGCATGCCGGGCGTACAGATACCCCTCGCCCAGGGGGTCCCTCATCGTCCCAGGTGGCTGCACCGTGGCAAACAGATAAGACGACGAGACAATAGAGGTCATGCATGACGTCACCTAATACCTCGCAAATGAAATGCCACATACCTGGTAATTCAACCTCGTACCTTGCTTCTCTCCGCCACATCCATCTCTGTTGATCTCATTCGTATTCAGCCATCCATCTCCCAGCAAAACACACGCACGACGCACCCACACCGCCGGCGGAGAGGGGCGCTGGACCATGACCACGGCTGACTCTGACTACTCACCCAGAGCACAGTTAGCACCGTCGGGCGTGCGCGGCCCAACGGCGGAGGGCAAGTGCAGACGATCTGTACCGTAGATTACGGGCATTGGCCATGGACCGTGGACGTCTCCTCTGACCTTATGACACAAGATTGGGAAGATTCCGGCAGATGCGGCGGCCTAGACACAGCAGCGACGCGATCGCGAAAGACGTCGGCGGCTCTTGGCTGACCTGAGGCGTAGGCACGAGGTGACGAGTGGCAGCTGGGATCAATCCGATGGCGCTGGTGAATGTGTGCACATCTGAGAATCGAGATATCCACGATATCATCGACTTGCCACCCCGCACCCGTCGCGCCCTCTGCTCGCACCCCAGGGCGGTGGGGACGACTTTGCCCTCTCCCCACATGTCCATTGTCATCTCTCTCTCTCTCTCTCTCTCTCACTGAGCCCGAGAGCGCGATATCGCACTCGACCCCAATCTTGGTAATGGCCGTCACTGCGTCTACGCCATCCACGATTTCTCCCCGCCGTCTTCTCTCCAGACTTTTATATCTCCATTCGACCCCACCAGAACACCCAAACACCATCCAGAGCTAACGCTACACACTCATTCATCCCATTGACTCTCTTGCCCTCCTTCCTTGACCTCCCTACGGCCCATCCCTCGCCCTCGTCAGCCTATCACTGGTGAACAAGTGCAACAAGAGGTCCCCATGGCGTCGACAGAGGCCGCGCGCCGCCTCTCCCCGATCATGGAAAGCAGTGCACAACAGCACATGCCCAACACGTCGGTGCATCCACAACCAGAACCTGCCGACGTTGCAACCTCTCTCCTCTCCCCCACAGCGCCAAGGCGCGCACAGTCAGACAGACCTTCCCCATGCACAGACTCGCCCAAGGCCAACTCGCCAACCAAGATTCCCTCACCTTGTCCACATGCCAAGTCATCCCCTCGCGCCTCTCACGCTCACTACATTCGCACTCAAGTCCACTCTCACCCTCGGCACAATGCGTATCCAAAGTTTGTCCCCGTACGCCCAGCGCCTCTTCCTCCTCCTCCTCTTCCTCCTCCTCCTCCTCCTCCTCCTCCTCCTCCTCCACCTCCAGCCTCCACCTCCCCCATCCTTGCCCAGGTGAATTCGTCCCCGACACAGCCACCTCAGGTTCAATCGCGCAGAGGCCGACGCCCGGCCCCTGCACCAATCTCTATCAGGTATGTTTGAGATATATCCAGAAGCCACATGATCGCTAGTTCCTGATCCGCGCAGCCTCGAAATGGCACCCAAAGAAGACAAAGTTGAGACGCGCCCCACATCCGCACAGTCACGCCCCACGGCATCACCGCACTACCCGCCTCCAGACCTGCTCCTGTCGCCGACTGGGAACGGGCGACGTGACGTTGGCCCACCTCTGGATGTTGACAACATCCAGTCCCCCGTCGACGAGTCAACCTTCGCAATGCCCGTTGGTGGCACGCTCGAGATGGTGAGCCAAGCCATGACCCGCTCTGACACCAAGGGACACAACAGCAACACGGACAACAAGATCACCAAGTCGAGAGAACAGCCTCGTCGGCAGCGACCTCTCTCGGCCATGGCACTCCATCGTACAAAGGCTGGAATCAAAAACAACAGACGCTCACTCTCTCCAGGGCGGGCCCGTCATCTCAATCCGCGTTCAACCTCGGCCCTCAGTCACCCCTCCCTCACCCCTTTTGCAGGAGCTTTACCCCTCACTCGTGGTAACAGCCTCGTTCTCCTCTCGTTGAACGACACACGGCGCAGAGACGTGGACCGCTCACCTTCTCCACGCCGTCAACGTGTGCAGAGCGCAGGCAGTCTGCGACCCTCTACAGCCCCAAGCCCATCAGCCCCAAGCCCGCCCAGGCGCATCTCGCCCGGCGATTCCAACCTGGACGGAATGGATGAACCACGATCTGGCATTCCTCTCCGTCGCCGGTCGGTCCGCATTGCATCCCTCATTTCGCGCTTTGGGCAGGATGCTGCTCGGAGGCTGACCAAGTCACCAACCCCTTCACCCCTCAGCACAGTTACCAACTTGCACAACAACACTGCTACCATACCCACCGCGATCCGGCCAGCGAATCGGCAGTCTGACGCGTTCGGTGTGACAGACGACGGTTCTGACGCCGAGTCGGCGCATCGCTTTTTTTACCATGACAACACCCGCCGGCGGCGTACAAGCTGTGGCAGCATCATCGAGGAGGCTATCCGCAGCCTGTACGCTGAGAACGCAGACATGCATGCTCTCTCCGAGGAGGGCGAGCCCCTGCCCAAGCATGTGCCAAAGTCACATGATTCTGCAGACCTCTTGAGTGTCGCACAGCAGCCTACAGTCTATCCGAGCAACAGTGCAAGCGATCTGTCCAGCTCGGGACTCGACACGGGCCCTTCTTCACCAAGGGACCTCTCCCGGTCATCTTCTCAGTGGACGCCGCCGAGCGATTCCGGGGCTACCTTCTCTAGCGCCTCTCCATGTTCGACGCTCCCCGTTCCCACTGACCCGGCCGAGAAACTGCTGCTGGCAGCGAGCCAGGTTCTGAACGCCCATGGCATGACACTCCTCCATCACGCAGAACAACTGAGTGCTGCCAGCACGAGCTTGCGAGCGCTTGCGGCCGAATCTCTCGAGTGGGGATCACGCTTGATGGTGGCAACGAACAGAAGCCGAGAGGCGATTCAACCCACGCCCATGATCGCCACGGATAGCCTGTCGCAAACATCAACTCTAACGCCTCGCACTTCCAATGACGGTCAACAACAACAAGAACAACAAGAACAACAACAAGAGGGAACTCCCCCCATCCCCAAGCACGCTCCGCGCCGTGTAGATCAGAAGGATGAGCAGCGTCCGAGCCAGCGAGCCACGAAGCGGCAGTCGTGGATCCTCAAACCTGTTCGGCATTCGAGACTGCTTCTTGAGGCAGAACGCTTGGTGGCCGGAGATGCGAACAGACCTCTGGCGGGTGATGGAGTGCACTGCACCGAGCCTGGTGAGACCAGTGGCACGTGTTCAGACGACTACGTCGTGATCACTGGATCCAGCCTGTCAACGTCACCAGAGCCCATTTCACCGGTATCCTCCACATCGGATGCCCAGCACGACGTGCTGGTTCCCTTTACCACTTTGATTGATGCCCACAATGACGAGAGTAGCAACTCTCATGAGTCGACCACCTCGGATAGCCTTTTGGACCAAGTGCCCTGTCTCCTCCCACCTATCAACCTCACACCGCCTACTCCCCGTGCTGCCCCGCCTTCGGAGCGTCCAGTCTCGGTGCCCTTCCACAATGATGACTCCGCAGAGTCTCTCTTCAGGTTCCGAGGCTCTGTCGATTCGCTAGAGCTGGGATTCCCTGCCAGCTCGTCCACCGCCACACTCTCTGCCATGCACCCCAGCTCCAAGGGCTGTAGCGCCGAGCCGCAGCGTTCCGCGCTCTCCCTCCAGGCCGACGACGTTGGAGCCTCCGGTGTGCCGTTTGCGACGATGGCAAACCTCGGCCCCACTATGGCCGACGCTAGCATCTACACGAACCCTCAGTTTGCGCAGACCAGCATGATGCCAACTTGCGTACACATTGCGCCTCTCCCGCATGTGGCTCCGCGCAAGTCGGAGACGGACCTGTCTGGGCGCCTCATGCGTCGACTCAGTTCGCGACGCAACGACCGGGAGCCAGATCGCGCCGGCTCGACGACGCCGAGTCGGTGGTTTCGCCGGCTCGGCCGACTGGCCGATTAGCTAGACTAGCACGCACAAAAAAAAAACGTTATGAGACTAGAAGCGGATGCATACACCTAGGTTGTACAACTGACGGGCGAGTGCGGGCTGGGAGTATTGAACATGTTACGCCTTGACAGGCCGCAAGTCGAGGAGGCGCTCGATCTTGTCGAGGCCGACGTTGAGGTTGTCGCGCGCAACGGAGAAGGTGATGCGGAACCATCCTGCCTCGGGGTTGTGGTACGCCGTACCCGGGGCGACGTAGACGCCGCCATCGAGCAAGCGCTGGAAGATGCGCTTCTCCTCCTTGGCCTCGCGGAAGCCTAAGCGAGCTCCGAGGTCGACCCAGACAAAGTTGCCCGCATTAGAGTGGGCGACAGGCACGCCTCGCGCCTCAAACCAGTCGCGTACATACGTCCCGGCCTCAGTAAGGCGGGCACGATTGAGCGCGATGAACTCTGCAAGCTTGTCCCCGTCCCGCAGGAGGGCGGACCAAATAACATCCGCTGGCGACGAGATCTTCATGAGCATAGACGTGCCCGCCATCGCGCGCAGCAGCAGCGGGTTGGCCTGGCTAACGAGCGCGCCGACGCGGAGCCCGTTTGCGCAAAAGTCCTTACTCATCCCATAGACTACGTGGAGGCGGGCGCGGTCAAATGTGAACCCCTCGTCGGCCAGCGCATTGACCTCCTTCTCGACGTCGAGGGAGAGCATGGATGTGAACGGGAGCGCTTGAGGAAACGCGTCGTTGTCCCACACGCTCATGGCGTAGATCTCGTCGCTTACTAGGTGAAGGTCGCGCTCCTCGCAGAAGCGCGCATAAGCCAGTAACGTCTCTCGGCTGTATGTGCGACCGAGCGGGTTGTGGGGGTTGCAGAGGATGACAGCGCGAACAGTCACGCCCTGTGCGGCTAGCTCGTCTGCCCTCGCTTCAAAGTGGGAAAGGGACGAGGGCGAGAAGGCTTCATCGACCGGCAACTCGACGGGCTCGAGGCGGACGCGCGACCGGCCTACCAGGTCCCGGTCAAAGCCTGTGTAGTACGGCGCGGCGAGGAGGACGGCCTCGCCCTCATCGACGAGGGTGTAGAACAACTGGTCCAACACGGCCGAACAACCCACACCTGTGATCACGTGCTCGGGCTGCACTGGCTCCGCGGGGTCAAAGTATCTGCGTGAGCGTCATGGTACGTACACGCAAACTCACTCGTTGAGGAACGACGACAGGGCGAGGTTGATCCGCCGGCTGCCCCACAGCCCGTCGCCGTAGCTCAAGTCGGATGGGAGAAAGTTGTTGCGGAATGCCTGGGTGAAGTACTCGACGCACTCTTTTTCGAGAAGGAAGTTTTCCGCGACGCCAAGCGAGACAATGCCCCGCGGATTGCTCTTGCAGTTATATTCTGGTGTCAAAGCCCGCTGCGACTCGCAGTTCAAAGTTGGCAACCTTCACTCACGGTCCTTGAACAGGCAGCTAAAGCGCTCGATCAGAGGCCCGGCGTCGGGCCCACCCGTCGCGCGCGTGCTCAGCTTTGGGCCGAGGTAGATCCGGCGCTGCTCCTCCCTCGTGCCGAGGGGGGTGGATGGCGCCGGTGGCCGGGCGGCCGGAAAGCGCGGCCCGGCGTCGGTGCACAGCGTCAGGTGCGAGAAGCAGCCCATGAGCGTGTTGCAGCCGACCGGCTCGTCAGGGAGGGGGGGGAGGCCGCTAGCGAGCTGCAACGAGTATCGGTTCCGCATGGACGACGCCGAGCTGGTCGACGACGGCGACGAGGCCGGCGACGCGCCGTCGCCGTCGCTGATACTGTGGTTGTGACCGTTGGCCTTGGCCGACGCGGGTGTTGGTACGGGCTGGGCGGCGATGGGGGACATGGTGGGTTGGGAAAACGTGCATGGCCGAGGGAATCAAGTGTACATGTACTATACCATCGACGCGGGCCTGCGCCGCGCCAGCCAGCACCAAGCACGTTGGCAAGGTGGTAGGCGCCGCGCGCCGCGTGACCCGGGGTGGTGGCGATTCGGAATGACGCAGGAATGCAGGGGATGCCGGGGGTTGCGCGGAATGGCGGGGTCGCCGGCGCCAATCTCCCATTTCTCCCCGTAGAGATTGCCGCTCCTCGTGCCTGGTTCCGAGATCGGGATGTCATGTAGGTCCGAGTGGATTCGGTACCGCACGGGTCCTCATTCGCGTTGGGACTGTTGGAAAACCGTCATGAGGTTGGGGGGCTCGAAACGACGCCCCGGACGGTGGGATGTACTGTATGGGATACCGCTGACGAGGAGCGGTCGTCGGTACCACAAGGTCGTCATTGGACTGGGACACGCCTGGCTTTGGAAAAGCTCCCCTCGCCGTGAGGAGCTCGGGGTCGATCACCGCAGCTGTCGGCCGTGGCGGTGGCGCATTGTGGCTCGTGAACGGTGTCACAGCGTGGGTGGGTATAGCTCTTTCCAAGATTGCGATTCCGAAACATGTCCCTGCAAGGAAAGACGTAGCACATTCCTCGACAGCACGCGGGACTGGCCTGCATGTTCACCACATGCCGATGCTTTTTTCGATGGGACGGCTTTTAATACCATGGTGCGTAGAGCCTCACAATCGCAGACCAGGCAAGTCGCCGAGAACGCGGGCTAGAATTTCCCGGAGCTCGACATGGTCCGAGGCGAGAGGGGCCGAAACCTTAGGCACCGCGAGGGAGCCTAATCATGTGGACGGCGAGCCAACTTGATCTGCCAGCGGCCTGCCACCAGTTGGGGATAACCAGCCAGTACTGGCTCATTTGTGCCGTGTCCCTCCATCTCGTCCAGCCTCCGTTGCTGTAGAACAGCCGCCACTATCGGTCGCTTATCAACCCAACTCGATTCGAGCCGTTACGACACGTGCAATATTCAGGTCTTTTTGGTTGTTGAATACACCTGCTGCCTAAGGCGGCAAACCCCGACTGTGCCACGTGGCAGACGCCCCTCACACCGTAGATTACTTGCACCTTCAGTAGTTTACTCTCTTTGCATCACATCATCACTCATCTGCAACCCGTTGCACTAGGCTATTTGCATCCTAGACTGCAAGCCAGGGCAACATCTGGCGTAGAGTAAGCTCCACGGCACCTATCCAGATCCAACAACAGTAAAATCATCGAACAAGGTCGTTCGTTTAGCTCAGTGGGAGAGCGTTCGCTTCACACGCGAAAGGTCGTGAGTTCGAAACTCACAACGAATACGAGTTCTCTTTTGCTCGCGTACTGTACTGGAGCCCGTCTTCTCCTCAAGGTAGTAGGTTGACCAACGTTATTTTGAACGCCTCTCGATCGACTTGCTGCGACTCGGCAAAGTTGGGCGGGGCTTTTGGGAGGTGCTTCCCAGGCACGCCGCGGCAAGACGATCCCACCTTCAGGCCTAAAGTCAAGGAGGAGGGTCTCTGTCGTACACCCGCTCCCTCTGACTGTTCCAGTATCAATAATAAACTGCACGATAATCCACCAGCTGGCAGGCGTGGGCGACGTGGAGCGTAGGACGACCAGCTGTTGTCAGATGCAGCACATTACTCATACCAGTGCACCAGGCGGGGAGGAAAGGTGTTTGTCGGTGACGTGCAGATCGAGATGTATGTCTTCAGGCGGCCGTATTGGCGTCTCTGCTTCTCTTGCCTTCCTCCGACACTTTATGCTCCATTCAGTCTTCACGTTGCCCACTTCCCTCTGTCTCTTGTAGCCCAACACCAACGAACTCTGCCAAAATGCAGTCATGCTGCCCGCAGCACCTGCCTAGCAAGCCGCCTCCAAGCCCTTCCGACCACTCGTTTGAGACCGCTGGAGAGTCTTTGGACAAGGCTTCGGTCTGCTCATCCGAACGAGGTCAGGAACATCGTTGGAGGGAGCTGACTCCAGAATCTTCAGAGAACAGAAGCTGCCAACAAGGTGTGCCTGCAACCCCTGGACTCGCTCTTTCACCGCCATGTTCGACATCCGAGGCTGATCCTCGGACGCCGGCGTACCAGCATTTGTCGCTACTGTCCGAAAGAAACCATATTGCCACACAATCACCAGTCTCCACCTTCACCCGGCCCGAGTCCGATCCAGTCGGTATGATCGGGTCACTCCTGTCCATCATCGCATCGATATCGAACGACGTCAGCCGGATGAGAGAACACCAGGAGAACGCGCTGGGAGCACATGACGCGCGACTCAATGCACACTGCGCCGCGGCGGCCACTGTCTCGGCCTCTGTGGAGGACATCCGTGGCCGCATTGAGGGACTGATGGGCTTCTCTCAAAATGGCACCGTCTCCGCTTCTGGTGATCCCACTGATCGTGACACGAAAGTCCACCACTCCACTCATGCTTCCCTCCCCAACTCCATGCCACCTCAGGATGTGTCGATAATGCCTCACAGGGAGTCAGCCCTCCTAGGTCAACTGAATGAGCAGCGCGACGCCATCGCCAACCTCACACAAATAGTGGAAGACATGCTCGAATACGTCGCGTCGCAGACCCATTCCTCTCGGTCACAAGCCGACTCTTGTGCTGCCCTAGCCGATGTGGCTAGGCGCGAACTGGGGGGGACTGGAACTCACACTGTCGCCATCAAACACCTGGCAGAGGAAGTGGACAACCTGGCCATAAAGCACATGACCGCACTCACCAACCACGGGATCGCGCTCACCACTCTGGGCGCCTCGGTTGACGCGCATAGCAACAAGCTCGTGTCACTGCACAAGACGGTCGAACGCCTGTGCCCGCCCATCCATGCCGCCAATAACGTGTCGGAGGCAGTACTAGCCGTGCGTTCCGCCACAACTGCACTGGAACAGCTGGCTCTGGGTGAGATCGCGGCGAAAAACGAGACCCTGCGGTCGCGCACGGCGGCATACACTGCCGAGCGGAAGAAGATGGCGGGTGAGATGGCCGCCTTCCGCGCCCGGTGCAATGAAGCGGAGAGTGTTGCCCGCACGCAGATCCAGGCGAAGCAGGATGTGATACGCAAGCTCGTCGTCGAGCGTGACAAGGCCAGGGAGGAGATGTTCAAGACCAAAGAGGAGCTGTATGCCGCCACGAGGCAGCTGTGTCCGAGGTGCACGAGGCTGCTCGAGTCGCAGCGCCAGCAGAGCTGGCAGTCGTAGTGGGACGAGGAACTGTGGTGTCTTGTATGCATGCGGTGTGTCATGATCGTGCTGCTGTCTCAGTTGGCAGCGTGTAGAGGCAAGTAGCGAGTACTGACGACGCTTCGTTGAGTGAAGCCTGTAACGTGCAACTTGTTGACCAGCTCGGATCGCTTGGATCTCCCATTATCCAAACAATCTCGGAAACAATATCCAAGCGGTATCTGAGACATATCCGGACAGTATCCGAGACAGTACAAGACAGTACCCCATGCCTCAGACAGACAGAGCGATGCATGCGAACAATGCCACTATTGTACAACCAGACAGTCTACGGGCAATGAATAATGTACGAGTATCGAGAAATCTAAGTTAGGGGAACAGCCTCAGGCTCAGGCCTAGGCTCGCGCGGCACGATCCAGCCCTCCTTCCTGCACCGGGCACAGCGGATCCACTCGCGCCCGCTCGCGTCCGGCACAGTCGAGTGGCCGGCACTGCGCGCCGCCGTCTCCAGACACGCGCGGTGCCAGCGGTGCGGACAGGCGAGGAGCACAAACCCGTGGCCTGTGTGTGGCTCGGCGGCGCCGTTCTGGCGGGCCTGGAAGGGCGGCTGCGTCTCGGCGTGGATGGCCAGCATCTCCTTGTCGCATGCGTCGGCGTCTTCGGCCTCGTCGTCGTCTACGTCCACGTCCATCGACTCGGCGTCGGGGACGGGCGGGGCGATGAGGCACTCGATCGCGTCGCAGCGCCACCCGAGGCCCTTTTCGCGCTGCGCTGTCCAGCTCTCGAGTGACTGCGGGACGAACAGGGGGACGGGCGTCTGGTTCTCGGGCTGGACAGGCTCCTCGGGTGGCGGTGGTCGGACGAACAGGAACTCGAAGGGGAGGCGGAACGTGCCAGTCTCAGCGTTGGGGATGCCCTCCGCCCGATTGGGACCGGCGCTGCCGGCCACACTAGGGTTCGCGGGAGGAGCTGGAGCGCCGCCGGCCGGTGGACGAGCAGGCCCAGTGGGAGGTGGGCCAGCCTGCGGCTCAGGGTTCGCCGGCGCTGGATCTGCGGCCACAGTTGCCCCGTTGCCTGACATGTTCGGGCGCATACCGCCACCGTTCATGAACGAGCTCCAGTCCACCGCGGCCCCTGCCAGCGGGTTGAGGCCAAAGAGCCCTGGCGCCCATGCAGGAGCGTCCTCGCGAGCAGGAGCAGTAGCTCGCTCTTCAGAGGCATTTGCAGGTGCGCCTTCAGCATCTGCTGCGCCCTCGCTCTGGGGAGGTGGGCCAGCGGCGGCGTCGGGCGCATTCGTCTCCTCGCGGTTGCCTCCGTTCCCTCCAATGTGGAAGACGGTAATGTGCCGGCGGCGTTCTGGCGTTGGTCGCTGGAGGCCGTCGTGAGCCGGACGCTGGCTCTGCTCGGCGGCGGTGTGCTCAGTCGGGTCGCTGGGGCCAGCTGCTGGCCCGCCTTGACCCTGGTCAGCGCGCACGCCTTCACCCTCGTCCTCCTCGCGGCGCTGCTCGTCCTCACGCATTGGAATTGGTGAGCTGACAGGGAGACCAAGCATGCGCGCGATGTCGAATGCCATGTCCATGGGGTTCATGGGCATTACGGGCACCTGGAGCCGGTCGCCGCCAGCGCCGTCCACACGCTCGTTCTGCGGCGTACCCGGTTGCGTGGCGGCGTTGCTTCCCGGCCGGGTGCGAGGACCATCCGAGTTGGCACCTCCAGTGGGGCCACGGCGCGCATACGGATGGGGCGCGCGGGCGGCTGGCGTGCCGCGTCCCGAGCCGGTTGTGGCGGGGCGCAGTGGCTCGCGTCGAGCAGGCTCGTGGAGAGTGCGGAGAGGGTCCAAATCAAGACGACAAGTGGGGCTGAAGTCAGCTTATACACAAGGGTTATATCCGCCGCGCGACTTACCAGTTGTGGTGGTGGTTCGTGAACCACGGCTGGAGGCAAGACTCGTGGAAGAGATGGTTGCATGGCAGGGCTTTGACCGTCTCCCCAACGTCACTGCCCTCGAGGCAGATACCGCACTGCCAGCCCGAGTTGTCGCCGTCGTCGCGCTGTCCTTCAGCAGCCACGACCTTGTCGACGCGCTTGAGGAGCGCACGACCCACGGTCGGGAGTGAGTTGAGGAGCTCGGCCGCCTTGGCCGGATCGGGCGGTGGCGGTCCAGGCTGGAAGGGGAAGGCGAAGGGAAAGGGGAAGGGGAAGAGTGGAGTGGCGGCATCGTCAACAGCCCCGTCACCCCTGCGCATTGTTCCATCAGGTCCGACGATAAAGAAGATGGAGCGTGTCGGCCCCTCGCGTTGCTGGTCGGGCTGTGGGTTGGGTCCAGCGTTGGGTTCGGGCCCGGCCGCCGCGTTCGCGTCTGCAGTCGCTTCCGGGCGGTGGGGAGGGTGCTCAGCGCCAGCGGTGGGTGTGTCGGCACCTGCTTGGCCGTTCAGCATCTCGTCAGGGCCTTGAGCCGCACCGCCGTCCTCCCCGTTGCCGAAAACCTCAAGCGTCCACGTCAAGCCGACTTGTGGGCCATCCGCGCTAGCCTGTTGTCCGCTGAAGGGTAAGAAGAAGGAGACGGACGACAGGGGGCGTTGTGCGCGCCTGCGGTTCGGTGAGGACGGTGTACTTGGTGCAGGGCCAGCGGCAGGTGGAGCGGCGCGTGCCGACGCCGAGCTGGAGGCGTTGTGAGGTGTGGAAAGAGTTGAGCTGGTCGCGAGGGGGTTGGGGGCTGTGGCGGGGATAGCAGTGGCAGGGGCGGGATTGGGGAGTGATGGAGACGTGGCATTGTCTGTGCTGTTCGTGATCGCGTGGGACGTGCTGGCGCTCTCACCGACGCGCTGGGTTGCGTCAGAGCTCACGGAGCTCTCAGCCACTATCATTGGTTGGTCGCGGAGACCCCCGGCCTCAAGGCCGTGGTCTGGTTCATCTGGTGGGTGTCGTGGAGAGGACATGGTGAAGTGTGCAAGGACGAGATTGAGTTGGCGTGATAATAATTATCTGCAATATGCTTGGGTGGCGGCAGTTCGAAGATGCATTTGGCTCCGTACCACCGCATGACTCAGCCCATCCCATGCCTCTGTCCACCCGTTTGCCCTCGCCCGTGGCCCTTGCGCCGGGCCATGCATGTCCCCGTATGCAGAGGTAGATACGTCTCTCGCATACTCGTTCGATTGTACAGCTGGGCACGAGCTGAGGGGAATTCACCGGATCGCAGGTAGACGCACCAGTGCCACTTGCCACCCATGACTAATGGCATTCTTCGACGTTCAACCAGACAGACTGCCCGTCACGCTCTCTCAGCGTCTAGTAGTCGTCGTTCCTGCCGCCCGCGGCGCCCCGGTACAGTGCCCGCGGGTTTATGCGCTACGGAATGCTGTGTGGTGAGAAGCACAGTTGCTGCTCTGGAGTGTGCCGGAACGTTGTGGAAGAACGCGCTGAACCCGGCCGCGCCACGTCCACCGTCACCGAATCGGCCGGCGGCCACCCGCATCGGTGTGAGCAGCTGGGCCCGCTGCCCGAGGCGTGCGTGGGCCACAGATGCAGATGTGTTTCTATGCATGCCTTTATGGCTGGAGGTGGGCTTGATCTCCGCTCATGTCTGGGCATGGTTGGTTACTGCGCTGTCCGCAGTGCCTCACCTGACGAGCGCATATAGCGTGGGGCACTTCACCGCCACTCTGAACCCCTCACGGCGGCCTGGTGCCTGCAGACTTGGTCATCGCGATGGGTCTGGGCCCCACCGTGACTAGCCTGGGTGAGGAGGGTTAGGCCGCACGACGCAGCCCATCGCCATTTCTTGTTTGGATGTCGCAGTTAACGCTAGCCGTCGGATATCCGCACGCCCACAGACTTATCAGCAGCCAACAAACCTGTACGTATTGACTAAAAACTCCTTCACCGCCTCGTCTCCCAGCTGGTCGCCTGGTGAGCCGGCGCCGTCATATCCACCGCCCGTCAGATCTCTCCGAACAAACACTTCCCACTGCTGTGCGTGCGCTCGCCCATCGACCACAGGTGTGGTGCGAGGGGTGATGCCATACATGATGCGGCTATCGTACAATCGTGGCGCATCGGGCGGCACGGTTTTCAGGACGAACAGGCTAGCTAACAAGGTCGAAAGGTCGAAACGCTTAGAAGCCGGCGGGGAGGCCAGTGGTGGGAGGAGGGGCGCCTCCCATGAGCTGGGGTGAGCCGAGTTCGTGGGGGGTTTTATGGGTTCGTATGGGAAGGGAGGACGCAGGGCGAGTCGGGCAGACAAGACATTGGAGTGGTAGGAAAGTCGCTGGCTCCAGTGTGCTGGGCAGCGGCGTGGATTCCGGAGCCAGGAAACACCGTGGCTTGGGATTTCGGGAGGTGGTCGGAAGACGGTGACACCCGCTCCACTCCCTCCTCCATCCTCCAGTCCCATCCCACTGACTCGTCCAACCCCTTCCCACTGCCAACACAGACACTCACCTGCTGCTGTCCCGCGCTCTGCATCTGCATCTCGCGCTCCTGCTGCGTGATGCGGGCCTCGTCCTCGATCGCCAGCGCGAGCGGCAGCCCAACAAGCAGCGCCGAGGTGGTGACCCACCACGCCAGCTTGCCCGTCACACTCCCGACCCACTTGGAGAACGCAACAGCGTTGCCCGCCTTCTTGGAGATGGACGTGCGCGTCTCGGGCGGCACAATGTCCTTGAGGGCCGCGAGGCGCTCGCGGAACGTCTCGTCGGCGTCAAACTCGTCGTCGGAGGCGACGGACTCGTCGTCAAACTCCGACTCGGTCTCGTAGTCCGACTCGCGGTCGATGATAATGTCCTCCTTGACTTCCTCGACGAGAACCATGGTTGCTGATGAGTAGATGGATGGTAGGGACGGAGGTTGGTGTTGAGGAGAGACAAATGGAAAAGGGTCCGTAAGGGGAGGGTTGATTAAGAAAAGTTTCGAAGCATGACAGGATCCCAAGAATTGCCATACTATCAACAACACACCATGGCACTCAAGGGCATTCTCAAGAACAGCGAGGCGGGGCCGAGCAAGGCGAACCCCAAGGCAGCAAAGGCGAGTCTGCGCGCCCGCGTGGCCAAGGAGGATGCACCAGCCCCCAAGCCAAAGGGCAAGACCAAGGGGAAGGGGGTGCGGGTCGAGGAGCCCGTACCAGACGCAGACGACTCGGACGACAACGACTTTGGCGACGACGACGAGCCAGACACGGACGAGGAGATTGAGCGTGCACACGCGCCGAAAAAAGCACCGAGTGAGCCTGCATGGTGTCTAGCTGACATTAGAGAAAAAGCGCGTGACGACGGCGTCCGACTTTGGTGCCGCCCTCACGGGCCTCCTGTCCGAGTCTGCGCGCCCCAAGAAGCGCGGTGCGCCTGAGCTCGAGCCTGAGGCGGAGGAGCGGAAGAGGAAGAAGACGACGGCGCCGATCCTCGCGCTCAGCGCCAAGCCCCTCCCACCCAGCGTCGCCGAAGGGCGGCTGGAACGGCGCGCCGCGCGCGCACTCAAGGCCGAGCAGGAGGCGCGGCTCGACCGCGCGCGCGTGCGCGACGTGCTCGAGGGATGGGTACCGGCTGGCGGAGCGGTTGGGAGCCAGGAGTTTGAGCGCGGCCTGCGCAAGACGGCGCAGCGGGGTGGTGAGTTTCGGTAGCGAGGAGGCTGACGCAGTCATCAAGCTGTTCAATGCTATTCTCGTCGCGTCCAAGAACGCCGAGGCGCACGCGACTACGCTCGCCCAGAAGGCGGGCGTCAAGCCTGAGGCGGCTAAGAGCAGGAAGGAGAAGGACAACATCCTCGGCCGCGGGGGACAGGAGACGCTCACCAAGGAGGGCTTCCTGGATCTGGTGCGGCGTGGGGGCAAGTAGTGGCGCGGGGTAGAACGGCATGTAGTGCAACGAGTGCAGAGTAGGCGAGCTCCAGAGTCTGTTTTTGCATGCATATGTACATCTAGGGTCTAGCGGCGGCGATCACGGTCTCGGCGGTCGTGGTCACGATCGCGGTCCCTCCTGTCTCGTTCGCGGTCGCGGTAGTCACGATCACGGTCGCGGTCACGGTCACGGTCACGGTCCCTGCGGTCGTCGCGGCGCTCGCGTCCGCCATCGCGATCGTCCCTTCTGTCTGGCCGGTCATCACGCCTGTCACGGCCGTCCCTCCTGTCGCGTCTGTCGCCGCCGTCCCTCCTGTCGCGTCTGTCGCCGCCATCGTCGCGACGGTCGTCCCGCCCATCACGGTCATCCCGACGGTCGCGGTCGCGCTTGTCATTGCGCCGCGGGCTCGAGCTGCGCGGCCTCGGCGCGTCCACCACCACATCATAACCCCTGCTGCCATACCCCGCGTCGCGGGTGCGCGCAAAGTCTCCTGGACCCCCGAACCCGCCGCGCCCACCTCCCCCCTCCGCGTCCTCCTCGTCCCCCTCGGCCTCCCCTCCCCCCCACGTCCGGTGTCGGGCGCCATACCAGGCCGGTACACGCCCTTCATCTTGGCGACGCTCTGGCTAAAGTCGACCCAGATACGGCGGTCGTCGACGAGCACATTCTGCATTTTGAAGTAGGCCTGCTCGGCGCTTTCCTGTTCGTCGTACTCGATGAACGCGTACTGCAGCGAGTCGCCCGTCTTCTTGTCGCGCACAATCTCGCAGCTGAGGATCTTGCCGAAGCGCGAGAAGATGAGCTCGAGGTCCTCGTCCTGCGTGACGGGGTTGAGCTTGCACACGAAGAGGATGTTCTCGGGTGGACGGACAGCCGCAAAGGGCAGGTCGCCGATCATCTCGAGAGTCAAGGCCGACGAGCTCGCAGCGGTGGCGCGCGCGCGCTCGGCGGCCGCGTCCTCGTCCAGCTGTGCGAACGCGTCCTCGTCGTCCGCGATGCGCACCATCCCGTCAGGAGGGCGCAGCGGCGAGTCTGGAACAGGGATCATGTTGGGCGGGTCCTCGAACGGGTCCTCTGCCGTCAGCTCAACTGGACCGGCCGGACGTACCAAGAACCTCGATGTGGCGGATACGAATGTCCTGCAGCGGTCGGCCGTCCTTGTCGAGGTAGGCGTCGTTGATCTTGTCGAGCGTGTCGAGGCCTTCGACAACATGTCCAAACACGGCATGCTTGCCATCGAGATAGTCGATGTTGTCCGCAAGCGTGATGAAGAACTGGCTCCCGCATCCTGGCGGGTCCGTCGGCGCGACGGCCATGCTCACTGTCCCCTTGGCCTTGTGCTTGAGCTTGGTCGTGATCTCTGGAGCCAGGTACCGAGCCGGCTTGTCCCCCACCGGGTTCTTGGAGTAGAGGAAGGCGTCGACGCACTCGCCCCCAGTTCCGGTCGCGGTTGGGTCGCCCGTCTGCGCGATAAAGTCCTTGCTCACGTTGAAGAAGGCGTTCAGGGCATAGTACTTGAGCTTGCAGAGTTTGAGAAAGTTGTCGCACGTCCGCGGGCAGCGGTCGACCTCGAGGTCGATGACGATCTCGCCCAGCGACGTCTCGACGAGGACCGACATGGTGGTTTGGAGCAAACAAATAAATGCGCGTTGGGCGGCAAATGGTGCGGGCCCCGCAGTGGAGGTGCCACGTTCGGGATTTGCCGAGGGAGTTGACCGTGGGAGGATTGAGCACGTGGCAATGGTAATCCCTAACCGCAGCCCGGATTAAGGACTCAGGGAATAGTACCGACATGATACAGGAGGAGAGAATTGGATCATGTCCCATCCGCGCTTCCCGAGACGCCTCGTCTCGCGACGCCACTGCAATGCACCTCCCCGTCCACTGCGTTTACAAGCAGCCCGTGACCCGACAGAAACCGGGTGAACGCGTGAGGTCTAGCGGGAACGCCAAGTCAGGTAGCACTTGATCTGTACTGTGCTGCACCACCGGGTTCTGTGGCGGCCTGCGGGCAAGTGTATTTGCCATGCCTGTGCACTCGATGTGCCCATGCCCATGCCCGGTGCCTATGACAGCCAGAAACACAAAGCTGCCGGGAGAGGTCATGGCCTACTTAAAAAGCTAGATAACTGTTCAATCTCTCACCACAGCCACTCTCATCAGCCATGAAGCTCCTCAGCGTCCTCGGTACGTCCCGAATCTCCTCAAGCTGACCCCAGCCGTCGCGACCCTCGCACTCACCGCCGCCGCCGCGCCCCTCCCCGACGCGTTCGACGCATGGTCCTCCGGCTCCGGGCAACAGGCCAACCTCGTCAACGGGCACGTGCACTCGCTCAAGCGTCCCAAATCGCCCTACGTCCCTTCTCGCGAGCCCTCGTACCGCGCCCACGTCCCTTCTCGCGAGCCCTCCTACCTCGCCGGGGAGTCAGTCGCCCTAGCGCCCGGGACAGTGCTCCACGACGGCGAGCACGCATACACCATCCACGCCATCAGCAGTAGTAGCAGCAGCAGCGGTAGCCTGTACGCGGACGTACGCGCGGCCGCGGCGCGCACCGCGGGGCGGGGGTACGCCGCGCTCGCGGACCGGCGGACGTACGCGGTGGTCATGCTCGTCGTCGCGCTGCTCAACTTTAGCAGCATTGTGCTCGTCCTCATGTTCTTCCGCGGGCGGAGGGAGGGCGAGGAGCACGAACGCGAGGGCCAGTGCGAGGAGGGGCTGGTCCCTGTTGGCCCTGGTGTCCTTGGTGTCCACCGCGAAGGGAAGATTGCGCTCAAGGCGTAGGATGGGAGCTGTGTACAGCTGATGTATAATTAATGCGCTGCGGGCCCGACTCGTTTTGTTCATGTCCTCTGACCACTGACCGCTCCGATCTGACGGGGCACGCGGTGCCTCCTTACGTTGTATCGCCCTCTCGGTTCACGGTACCTGTGGTCGCAAGTGCCTGTCCATGTGATCGGTTTCCTGGGGCCCGGCAGTACCCAACATGGTGTATTGATCGATTGGGCAGAGGCATTCTTCCACAGCCTCGTTGCGCAAGTGTACATGCCCGGTCTAGCTGAAGTACTCCGGGAGGATGAACGCAAACTTCTCGCGCGCGGCCTTGGACTGGGACTGGTGTTAGCCGGGTAGGTCGCTAGGCAGCTGAGCAGGTGGACTCGGCACATGGCCCGCTCGTACACTCACGTCCGCACGCGTGATGCAGGCAAACTTCATCGAGCCCGCAATGCCTGTGAGCTCGCCGGCCGAAACGTGCGCGTGCACCTCCTCAAGGATGCCTGCTGCGACGGCGCGCGAGTTGCCCGCGTTGGTGGTGAGCGTCTTGACGACCTCCTCGACCGTAACGGGGGCTTCTCCGACGCGCCACGCGTCGTAATCGGTCGCCGTGCAGATGAGCGAGTAACTGGGGTCAGTGTACGCACTCGCCTCCTCTACTCACTCAATCTCGCACTCGCGCGCCAGCTTGGCTTCGGGAATGACGCTCATGTTGATAATGTCTCCGCCCCACTGGCGGTACATGATGCTCTCTGCGCGCGTCGAGAACGCAGGCCCCTCCATGCACACGACGGTGCGGTCCGTGTGCAGCTTGACTTGGCCGCCAAGCTGGGCGAGGATCGTCTGCACGCGCGGGGCAATAAACGAGTTTAGCTGCCCGCTAAACGGGTCGCCAAACATCGAGTGCACGACGACACCTTCGCCACGGAAGAACGTGTCTGCGCGGATGCCCTTTGTGCGGTCGATGATCTGGTCGGGGATGACAAAGTGGCCGGGCGCAATCTCCTCGTGCAGACTGCCGACCGCGGAGAAGGCCACGATGGCCTGCACGCCCAGGCTCTTGAGCGCGGCAATGTTCGCGCGCACAGGCACCTCGGAGGGGGTGATGGTGTGGTGCGGGCCGTGGCGGGAGATGAAGGCGATTTCGGCGCCGTTCGGGAGCGTGGAGATGGTGATGGGTGACGACGGCTTGCCCCACGGCGTGGACACTTCGATCTTCTTGCTGCTGTTAGCGGGGAGAGGGGCCGGCGTACACAAAGGTCAGGTTGTCGAGATGGTAGAGGCCTGAGCCGCCGATGACGCCGACGAGGACTGGGGTCAGCTGGGCACGGGTCAGCGGAGCGTGAGTAGAGAAGGGGAGAATACGCGTCTGGCCACCCGACTCGGACGGCCAAGGAGCGCCGGACTGGCCGAGAACAGGAAACACACCTTTGGAGGACGCCATTGTTGGTATGGAGACGCGTCGAGCGAGAGAAGGCATGACAGACGCGCTCAGCCACTGTAGATGACGACAGGTATGCTGTGTGAAATTTTGCTTCCGTCGCACGTGTGTTGTGCTGGGCTAATCATTACAAATCAAGTCAAGAATATGCTGCAGTTGCTATTAATGGGTGCCAAAGTCTGGTCCAGGCCTCAACCGGCAATGTGCCGTGCCCGATGATGTTGTGCTCTCGGCCGACGACCGTGATAGCGTATCCTCCCTCTCTCTCTCCTCTTCCTCTCTCTCTCCTCTCCCTCTCACTACCCCCTCTGAACACTCCCATGCCTGCCCTCGCGCGTACATCCTTCGCGGCGCGCCTTGCCCACGACACGGCCGCGTGTGCTGCCATCTTCGAGCGCGCGCGCGCAACCGACCTGCTCATCCTCTGCTGTACGTGTCCAGACACCAAGCACGCAGCTGACACCAGTCGGCATAGCGCTCGGGATTCTGTTCTACGCTATTGCGCACGATCTCAGCCGCAGGCGCTGGCGCGACGAGAGCCCGGGCCCGAGTCCGAGCCCGAGTCCGCGCCGGGGGCGGTCGCGGTCGCGGCGCAGGGCGTGCTCGCTCGCCGACTCGCCGCCGCCGTACTCTGTTCCCCCCAAGGCTTAGGTCTGCGCACGCCGTGCTGGCCAAGCCTTGGCTTAGGTCTACGCACTCACCGGCCGGGGCGCCTATTCGCGTGCCTCAGCCCCCACACTATTCTCAAATTCTCTCTATACCCTCGGCCAACTCTCGTACAGTCGGACAATCATGTTGCTATGTACAGTATATGATGTGCATCACTCTGACCCGGCCTATAATATTGGGATACAATCTACTTGTCAAGTCCCTCAGCCTCAACCTCGGCGAGGGCCTCATCGACAATCTCGACGGCGCGGCCGACATCCTGGAATGTGTTGTACAGCGCGACGGGGGAGAGGCGGATGACGTAGGGGAAACGCTCATCGCCGACGAGGCCCCTGTCCACCATCTTCTCGAACACGCGGGGCATGATGCCCTTCTTGGCCGGGTGGATGAACAGTGACAGCTGCGTGCCGCGGAACGGCAGTTCGGGCGTGATGATGTGGAATCCGAGCTTGGTGTCGTCCTCCTTCTTCGGCAGCTTGTCGGCGGGAATGTAGTACTTGGACTGTTGGAGGAGAGCGTCAAGGGCACTCGTGAGGCGATCAGCCTTGTCGCGCAGGTTGTTAAAGTCGACCTTGTCGATCAACTCAAGCGTCGCAAGGAGGGGGATCGAGCCGAGCACACCCGTGTTCGACTGCATGTAACCCTGCGCGCCAGGCGTCGGGTCAAACTCCTCGGTCATGTCGAAGCGCGTCTTCGGGTTCACGCCCCACCAGCCAGCCAGGCGGCGCCCATTGTCAGACAGGCCCTCGCGGATGAAGAAGCCGCCCGTGCCGCCCGGTCCCGAGTTCAGGTACTTGTACGTGCACCAGACGGCAAAGTCGACCCCCCAGTCGTCGAGGTGCATCTTGACGTTGCCGATGCCGTGCGCCATGTCAAGGCCGAAGAGGGCGCCGATCTCGTGCGTCTTCTTGACGAGTGGCGCAATGTCCAGCTTCTGTCCAGTGTAGTACTGCACCATGGGGAGCCAGACGAGCGCAATCTCGTCCTTGTTGTCCTCGAGGACCTTGAGAATGTCCTCGGTGCGGAGAAGCTCCTCGCCCTCGCGGGGCTCAAGCCCGATGATGGCGTTCTCGACCTGCTCCTCCGAGAGCACGTTGCGGTGCAGTGCCGGGTGCGACTTGGCCGCATACTGGAGTCAGCCATGCCCATTGTCACGCAAGAAGACAACTCACCCAGTCGGAGGGGAACGCGCCGCGCTCAATGACAATCTTCCACCGCTTGGGCGTGGGCGCGTACCACGTCGTCAGGAGGGTGTGCATGTTGGTCGTGAGGGTCGACGAGTGCGCGCACTCGGACTCCTTTGCACCAAGGAGCTTGGCAATGGTAGGCAGCATGGGGTCGGCAAGGTACTTCCAAGGCCGGCCGTACAGGTGCTGGAAGTGGCCGGTGACCGCAGTCTTGGACCACACATCAAGCTCCTCCATCATGTGCTGCCGGGCGCGCTTGTTGAGCAGGCCCAGAGAGTTGCCACAAAAGTAGATGGCCTCGCCGTCTATCGTCAGTTCGTCACATCAAGGAATGTAGTCTGTCTGCAGCTTGTGTGGCAGGGTACTCACCGACCTTGCCGCCGCATTTCCGGGCGTCGGGGATCTCAAACTCAGCCCGAGTCCAGTTGAGGGGGTCCTCTTGGTCCCACTGCTTGAGCTGGTCCTTGGTAGGGGCGTTGACGGTCATGCTTGTTGTTGTTGTTGTTGTTGTGTGCGGGGTAGTGGGGTCGTAACCTGCTCGTAGCCTTTCTGAGAGTGGGTGGGGCAAGTCCACCCTCGGCTCACTTTGAGCTGTTGCGGTTGTCGGCATGTCCGATTTATTTCCAGGCACCTCACCCTACATCCCGCGGCCGTGCCGCGGCAGATCCCCACTTGCCGGACCTTGGCTATCCTATCCCCCTAGAGGACGCATGCCATAACGGTTGCTGGTGCTCCGTTATTGATAAGCCCATGTGGATGCAAAGTGGGCAAGCGCCCAGAAGACCGAGGCGAGTCCACACCGGTATTTCCGCGTACGCGGGCGACATCAGTTCAAGATAGGCTGACGGACAGGGCATGATCTCCGTTTGTTACACGTGGACTTTACATGGGCGGCTTTGTCAAGTACGGCGGGATGCTGTGATTGGCGCAAGTGCAGTGATATCCATTCGTAACGATCACTATTGTATTTGCAACGGTAAATGACGTGTACAACGGAGGGACATGATTGATCCCGCTGGGGCTTATCTCACTTCACGTGGTTTATTTTCCCACGGCTGTAGTCTTGGCCCCGCCTCTCTCCTGACATTCCGCCTCGTGCAGAGCCGACGCAGGCCAACTTGGCAGTTCCCGCTCGTGCATCGTCGTGCCACCACCAACTTTTATCAGAACCGTCATACGAGTGGCCACCAGCAGTCCAACTCCCCTGTTCTTTTCAACAAGTTGCAACGTACACTGCGCGAGCCTCCCAAACGCCCCTTGACTCTTCTTCCTCCATCCTCACCTGAAACGCCATGTCCAAGTCCGACTTTGTTGTCGGGACGCGCAAGTCCAACCTCGCGCTCATCCAGACGGGACACGTCGCCGACTCGCTCGCGGCCGCTAACCCCGGCAACACCTTCCCCGTAGCGCACATGACGACCAAGGCCGACGCGAACCAGAGCACTCCGCTACACCTGCTTGCGCCGTACAACTCGACCATTCCCGCCAAGAGCATCTGGACGGAAGAGCTCGAGAGCGCGCTCCTGGACGGCCGCTTTGACCTGCTTGTCCACTCGTGCAAGGACGTGCCGACGCTGATTCGGGAGGGCTGCGAGATTGCCGCTATGCTGGAGCGCCACGACCCCCGCGATGCCCTCGTTGTCAAGGAGGGCCTGTCGTACAAGAGCCTCGACGAAATGCCGGCCGGCAGCGTTATTGGCACTGGGTCTGTCCGTCGCGTTGCGCAGCTCAAGCGGGCGTACCCCAACCTCCGCTTCGAGGACATGGTGAGTTTGAGTTTCTCGCGGCCGTGTGCGATAAGCGTCCACGTCTCCATCGGCAGATCCGCGATCGCTTCTACCGGAGCCGATCATCGAGGGCTGCTTGTGGTCGTCGACACGGAACCGCTTCTGCCTGGCCAGACCGTCGCGCAGGTACTGACGGCAGCGCGGCAACCTCAACACGCGTCTGGGCAAGCTCGACAACCCGGAGAACCCGTTCGTCGCCCTCATCCTTGCCGTGTCTGGGATGCAGCGTCTCGGCTTCGGGGACCGCATCACCGCGCCCCTCGGCGCACCAGCTCTCATGCACGCTGTCGGGCAGGGCGCCCTCGCCGTCGAAATCAGACAAGGGGACGCCGCAACACGCAGCGCTCTCCGTGCTGTCGGACACTGGCAGACAGAGTGGCGTGTCGGCGCTGAGCGTGGTCTCCTCCGCGTCCTCGAGGGTGGATGTTCCGTCCCTGTTGGCGTCGAGACGCAGCTCGAGGAGCTCGAGGCTAGCGAGAAGCCCTACTACCCGGCCGACACGTTCCCAGCACTCAAGGCCGACTCGCCGACGCTGCACTACTCGGGGTTACTCGCACCGACGGCGCCTTGGCCTGCTTCTGATGCTGAGATCAAGGTGACTCCCCGCGCCGCGCGCCTGACATTGCGCGCGTGCGTCACCTCCACCGACGGAAAGCGCCACGTGCTGTACGAGCCTGGACCAGTGGTCGTGACGAGCTGGCGCGAGGCGCAGCGCTGGGGAGAGGACTGCGCGCGCCAGATGCGGCCTATCGGCGCGGGCGAGATTCTGGCCGAGATTGAGGAGGGACGCAAGGCCCGTGAGGCCGAGACTCTACGCCAGTCGCTCGAGGCCGCGGCGCAGCACGCTGCGCAAGCGCAGGCGACAGCTTAGAGCTGTATACCACCCAGGATTATAGATATGTTGCATAGGTTACCACGGCTGTACATGCATGCATGCGCGCGAGAGCGCTGGTGGATCATTGAACTGGCAGCCATGCATGTGATGAGCGCCGAGTGCAAGGTGGGGCGGTCGGTTGCCGACGGACAGGGAGCAAAAGGTGATGGCCGATTGGATCGTGGAAAATGTGGTGCTGCAGAACCGTCTCGGCGGTTGTCATTCCCCACCACACATATCACCATGCTCTCACTGAGGCCGCTCTCTCGAGCAACACTTCCTTGTGCGAGGGTACACGTCCGGGCCACGCTGCTGGCTGCGCCGCGGCTTCGTCCCCAGCATGCTGCGATGCGGGTTGGGTTCGGGGTGCGGTGTAACGCTAGTCAGTCTGGGCCACACAAGCCTTCGCAGGGATCTGACCAGGCCGGCTCGTCTGGTTCTGAATCTGAATCGACCTCGGGCAAGACGGATGGCGCAAAGGAGCCGCTTGGAGGTGAGTCGATGCGTTTGCTGTCCGGGGACGATGGAGGCTATGCAGGACGGCACGCGACCGAGAAGATTGCAGCTGGTTGGTGGCTGGCTGAGGGGAATAAGAGTACGCTAGTAGTCTTGGAGCGGTCGTCGCGCCCGGTCCACCCGACATGCCACACTCCCACACCTGCCATCCTACCCTTTCCCATCCTCTTTCTTCCTCTGCTCGGCCTTTTTGGTCTCCCCTCTCTCCCTCTCCTCCCCATCAAAGGCTCTGAGATGCTGCTGTCGCTGCCTCTCATCCTCCCCGTCCGGCCACCGCGCCTGCGTCTCCGGCCCATTGTCCTTCTCCTCGTCGTTCAAGCCCTGGTCCGAATCGTCTGGCAGAACACGACTAACTCGGCAGAACAACTCAAGCGCGCATGGAAGACACCAACAAAGTGGAAGCCCATTCCTGTCGCCCTCGGTGCGCTTGTCCTGCTTGCTGTCCAGTTCCGCCATACGCTGCTTGGCGTTGACGAGCCAGAAGTCACGGCCCAAGGCAAGCTCGGCGCTGTTATCAAACCTAGCATTGACGGCCCTTGGCAGGTGAGTCGCCTCCTTCTCCTCCCCTGCCCCCCTTGTTTCGCCTCTGAGCGATGCGACAAAACTCTCTCCGACGTTATCTCTTGGGCGGCCTTCACTACCCGCTCGCCACGTTGACCGCGTATCTGGTCGTGTGATCACCTGAGCTGTGGCGTCTTTGGCCTATCCGGGAGCGGAACGCAGCAGTTGCCACGTCTGCCCGACCAACTACATTCCTCGTGAGCGTCGCACCGCGCCTACGCTTCGCTAGTGTTCGCCACGTCCCGTTCCATGCATGCCGTTGCCAGGGACAACAATGTTGACGCACCCAGGTCCGCATCCTAGGCGCGCTGCCTCTCCGCAGCATGTCCCAGCTTTGGGGCTACCTCAACTCGCTTGTGTTACCCGAGTGGTTCCGGCCATTCGGCTTCCGGCTCTACGCTAAAGTCTTCGGCTGCAACCTCGACGAGTGTAATCCTGACGACTTGACACAATACGAGTCGCTCGGCGAATTTTTCTACCGCGAGCTCAAGCCCGGCGTCCGCCCAATTTCAGACTCCACGCTTGTGTCGCCTTCTGACGGTCGCGTGCTGCACCTCGGCGAGATTCGCGGATCCAAGGTCGAGCAGGTCAAGGGCATCACATACTCGCTGGAGGCGCTGCTGGGCACGGGCGACTCGGCTCACGGTGAACCCCTCGAAATTGAGCGTCAGGATGCGTCGCCAACTGTCGGGGGTGGGGAGACCAGTTACGTCGAGGACGAGCACTTTGCCGAGATCAACAACATTCCCTACTCGCTCACGTCACTCATGGGCAAGGACAGTGCCGCAGAGGTACGCGACCACCGCCACGGCCTGCCTGATGACGACGATTCGGGTAGCGACGAGCACGACGCGTCAACTGGCCCTTCGGACATTGCACACGACACACGCGTCGCTGCGCACCTTGGTCTGGGCGCCCTAGGCGCAGCCACGGACAAGGACACGGAGATTGGCAAGCTGCGCCCCGACAACAAGCTCAGTTTCATCGTCATCTACCTTGCGCCAGGCGACTACCACCGGTTCCACTCGCCATGTGCATGGGTCGTCGAGCGTCGCCGTCACTTCACCGGCGACCTGTTCAGCGTGTCGCCATACATTGCACACCGTCTGCGCAACCTATTCGTGTTGAACGAGCGCGTCGCTCTCCTCGGACGCTGGAAGCACGGCTTCTTCTCCATGGTCCCTGTGGGCGCGACCAACGTCGGCTCAATCCGCATCAACTTTGACGAGACGCTCCGCACCAACACCAAGGAGCGCTCACACCCGGCTCACACCTTCACCGAGGCTGTCTACTCGCGTGCATCGGTGCTCGGGGGCCAACCCCTGCTCCCAGGCGAGGAAATGGGTGGCTTCCGCCTCGGCTCGACTATTGTCCTCGTATTCGAGGCACACAAGTCGTTCCAGTTTACTGTCAAGGCCGGCGACAAGGTCCAGGTCGGACAGGAGCTGGGGTACGACACCGCTGAAAAGAAGTAGACTTGAGCGGCGGCTCAGCTTGTATAAACAGCGGGCCTCAAACAGCAGGCCTCAACAATCTGTCAAACTAGAAGGGGGGTTGGGCCGAATTTTTCTAGGGTTAAGGCTCAACGCCTCGGATATGCATTACATACATCTCGAGAGCATCTATTCACCACGCGCGTGCCACAGTCCGACCTCGCCGTCCTCGCCTCCCGCGACGAGCAGCTCGCCATCCCAGTCGACGGCGAGGAGGCGCTCGCCGAGCGCCTTGCCGTTCTTTGTCTGCTCGCGCGAGGGCGTGTGCCGGACACTGAACAGTGCGTGCTTGGGCGACCGAACGTCCCAGATCTGCACCGTGCCCGCGTATGTAGCCGTCGCGAGCGTGAACGCCGACGTGGGATGGCACGCGATAGATGGCACCGGCGACCCGACCTGGAGCGTGCCAGCAATCACGCTAGCGGCCTCGCGCGTGTCCCACAACGTGACCGTGCGGTCCACGCTGCCTGCGGCGAGCTGGCCGCTAGGCGTAAACTGGGACACGCAGAGCAGCGCCTTGTCCGACGGTCCTTGCTGGCGTGAGCTCCACCCTCTCGCCCTCTCTCACTCACCCTGACAACAACGTTGGCGCCCATCTCAGCGTCCCAGCCGCGCACGCTTCCGTCCCACCCCGCGCTCCAGACCCTGGCCGCGTCCGTTGTGTCCCAGCGCACGCCGCCCACGCGCCCCTTGTGACCACGGAGCACGGCGCCCGGCGCGCGCCGCCACCCCATCCCACTCTCGCCTGTCGCGTCGCCGTCCGTGAACCCCTCGATCGGCGCTGGGCCCTCGCCGCTCTCTTTGGCGAGCTTGCGCCGTTTCTTCTGGCCGGGAAGATAGCTCGTCGGGTCGGGGGGAAGCTCGTGCTCCCCCGGCTCCTCGTCAGGGAGGGCGTAGACGTTGATCTGCCCGTCCCATGCGGCGGAGACGAGCCCCCGTCCCGCGCCAGCAATGGCTGAGATGGGCGCCGCATGCCCCATGAGCGTGTACAGCTCGCGTGCGGTGTTGGCCTCGGCGGCCGCCTCAGCTGGGTCAAAGGAAGGGATGCGGAACACGTGCGTCGCGCGGTCGACACCGCCCGCAGCCACCATGTCCCCCTCGAGCCAGACGCAGCACGTCGCCCCCAGCGCCGTGGGCAGGGGGAGTGTGTACAGTGGCTCTGGGGCCGAGCCACCGCCAGCGAGCGGGAGCACACGCACATGCGAGAGGTACGAGGACACGAGGACCATTCTGGAGTTAGAGTTACCAACTGGAGACGCACCCTCGCCGCTGTACGCTCAGGCCCGAGACCCAGTCCTCCTGCTCCCACCGGCCGGCGTCGGAGGGCGGGAGCACGGACTGCATGTACTCTACGCTCAGGGCTGTTTCCTCGTCGTCGCCGCGGTTCGCCTTGATCCAGGCGTCGAGGGAGCCGCGCAGCACCTCGCCCTCGACGACAAAGTCGAACGGCACGGGGGGGACGCCGCTGTCGCCCCCGTGCCCGAGCACCTTGTTGATCAGCTCGGAGAGCTGGAACCGCCGCCACTCCGCGGGGATAAAGTACGTCGAGGCCGGGATTGCATACTCGCTCCGCGTGAAGAGGTTGACGGGGATCTGGCGTGTGCCAGAGTTGGCGTCGGCGTTGTTGGACATTGCGCTTGGCTGCGCTCCAGGTGGTTGGTGTTGATCGATTGCTGATTTCTGAAATTCTGGAATGCAAGTGGAGGCCGGAGGCAACCCTCTGGTTCGGGTGGGTAAACCGCTTCGTTCTGAGGATCGAGATATGCCACACGCGGAGAAATGCTATTCCCGCCGCCCCAGCCGAGGCCGAGGCCATCCCTCCACTCCGAGAGCTCACCATCGCCGACACTACACCAACGACTACGATGCCCGGCAAACTCTACCGCGACCCCTGGGCGAAGCGGGAAGCTTGGCGCAAGAGCCCCATCTTCTCCAACAAGTCCATGTTCCGGTGAGCTGAGCGACAGCTCCCCCAGCCATCCTTTGCTCGTGGACTCGAAGGACCGGCGCGATAGCACCGGCGCGGGGATGGAGGGAGGACTGGAGTGCGGGATGGGCTGGACTGGAGCGCGGGCGGTGGCCAGTGTGGACGGTGCGGCGGCGCGGCGGTATGGAGTGCGGCTTTGGACGCCGCCGAGCTGGCCAATTGCGCGCGCCGCATTCGACATTGCTGGGCTTCGGCAGCCGGCGCAGGCTGCGTAGTGTCTACTCCTGTGGCACGCGCGGGCGGCGCAATGTCTACTCCTGTGGTACGCGCAGCGCGTGCCAGCACCTGAAGCGTGCCAGGACCTGTGCGCTGGCTATTTGGACACGGGCTCTGCTGTGTCGTCGCTGTCCCGCCGCCGTCCCGCCTTCGTCCTCGCAACCCATCCTTCACCACCTCGACCAATCCCCGCGCACTCTCTCCGCCGCCTTCTCTCCCGGCTCTTCGGGCATCCACGCTGACCCCAGGAACATGTTCCCCGGCCTCGGCTCCGCCATCGTCGCGTTCACCGCGTACGTCATCTACGACGACTACTTCGCGCCCAAGAAGGACCACCACTAGGAGTAGGGCAGCATAGACCATGAACCACTAGGCAGATGAGCGGGCCCTGGGGAATGGTGGCCTAGACTGACAAGATATTGATCTGCGTGGCCGTGTCCATTCGGGCGATGGCTTTTGCAGTCGACAGTGGCGCCTACTGACTTGCTTCTCCTTCGTGATCCCACATTCTGTCATCTCTCACGTTGGTTGTTCCAAGGCTCTGGACGACTTTCAGCACAGCCAGTGACGTGTCCATGGGCTCCATGCGCGCTATGCCCGAGGCCAGCGTTGGCAAGGACTATGACGGGCCTCTCGAGATACGGGGTGCTGCTCTCCCACGCTGATAGGCAGCTCCACGCCCCTTGTGCTCGGCGTGACGCCTCCTTCTTGGCGATGAGCGCGAATAGGCCACCCTGGGAAGTTGACACTTGGCCCGGCGTAGATCGTCACCTCCTTGCCTGGCACATTGCCCCTTGCCCGTTGCAACTTTGAGCACGAGCGGGGTTGTTTCGTTGGACTTCACCCCGTCTCTCACACTCTCTTCTACAGGATGGATGACTTGATCCTCCTCATCCTGTTTCTCACACTCGTTTTAACCATCGCCATGTTCACCTGCCGGACTACCTCCCCCGCTGGGTCGCGGCCCATTTTGCCATGCTCAACGACCGCTACTCTCGTCAACGGTCCCATCTGTACGTCCTTCTCACTCGACCCTTTGACTCTAGGTCGTCATTACCTATTGGAGACAGCTTTACAGCCCGGGCTCGCCACATTGGTTGCCTACCATCAGGCAGAGCTTGCAGCTTCCCTCGTTTCATCCATCAACTCGCTTAGCAAGACCGTCTCGACACTCGCAGAGGACTCTGGCACGCCTAACCTGATGGAGAATATCTCGTCTGTTGCGGGGACGATCACCTCGCTTGCCAAGGTCGTGGAGACCCTGGGGCGTTCTGATGTCACTGAGCGCCAGAAGAAAAACCCGCCCTCAGAACGAGCCCACACGCCCTCCCAGAATCCCAAACTGCGTCCATCATCCTGCGCCCCCACTGCCAGAGACCCGTATCTCGGCGAGGAGCACATGCGAAACGCTATTCCCAAGAGTGGTGCTATCGACCTCAAGGCCAAGGATCACCAAATTGTGAACCTTCAGAAACAGAACAGGATTCTCCTCAAGAAGACCACCCTCTGGAAGGTGTTTAACGACGTTCTCATCAACGAGTTCGAGGAGAGGGAGGTCGTTGCGGTCCGTACACACCGTCACGAGATGAAGGAACTGGAACGCGCGGTCTGCAGTCTGGCGGAGACGAACTCGTCGGTCGTTGCCGACAACAAACGACTCCTTGGGGAGAACATGACCTTCAAGGATGGCATGAAGTGCCCGGGCGACACCCATCAGCGGACGGCGGACGAGAACAGCCTCCATATTAACCTCCTTGCTGAGCACCAGAAGAGCGTCCTCCAGGTCGGCCGCCTCACCCGTGAATTGCAGGTCGTTGGCGAAAACGAGCACAGACTCGAGCAGAAGCTCTCCAACATGGTTGGGCACGGCACAGTCCTGGTCCAAAAGACCGATACCCTCGGGTCTGAGGTGGCTCAGTACTCTGACAAAGTGCATCAACGCCTTATTGGGATGTACAAAGGTGCCGCCCCGAAGAAGGACAGGTCCCTCCAGACTGAGGGCGAGCGCCTCGCCTCCAAAATGCTGCAAATCAACCAGCAGCAAGTCGAGTTTCTCCTTGAATGTAAGCGGCTCACCGAGTGGAAGCGGCGGTCTAAGAGTGCCCACGACGAGTTTATGAAGAAGGAGTTACTCTACGGTGTGATTGCGCCAGCAACTGCCTCGATAGCGCCCGGCGAGAATGATACAGCTAGTTACTTGGCATTCCTGCAGCGCCCTGTTTCAAGTCTGACGGGCGACGAGCTTCAGGAGGTCTGAATGGTAATGTTTGGACTGGGACGAATCTGTTTCAAGCCTGGCGCACGACGAATTGAAGGCCTATGGACGTCTGAATCATAGGGGTTGGACTGGGACATTGCTGTTTCAAGCTGACAGACGACGAATGGCAAGCTTCTGGACGTCGGAGTGATCGTGTTTTGGAGTGGCAATGGGTTGCGTAGGAGCGCATGTAAATGATAACCAGTGGAATGCATCTGTACAGGTCGGTGTAGCTACGGAGCGTAAAGAGGCGTCGGCAGTGTGTCGAGCGAAACAATCGATCCGTCAATTTCATGGGCATTTTCAGTCATTTTTATTGATTTCCTACAAAGCTGCCGCCGGCCGAGAACTAACGGTCTCAAACATGAGCACACAGCCTGGGGCATGGCTAGCACTCGCTCCGTGTTGGGCGCCCTACGCCCTTGCCGGTGGCGGCCGGCCGCTACGGCGCGCAGCATGGCCGGGCGCACTGTGGCTTGCCGTCGCATAGCACTACTCTCGCGGCACTGCGTGCGCTGAAACCTATATCTACCTCTCTCACACCACTTCTCTACCATGCCCAACAGCAACAGCAATACCGGTCTCCGCCATGTCCACTGCCCCCAGCACCTCACTACCCTTCGCACACTCCGCGTCCGACGGCCGTGATGTCTCCACCCTATCGCAAACTCCGCCGGCGTCCACGGTCTACGGGACCCCAGCTGCCCCTCTGTCGCGAGCTCCGCCGGTACCCTCAGTATACGGGACCCCAGCCTCGACCTTCTCCTATACTCCAGCCCTCCCCCTCCGAACGGACGGGAGCGACGGCACGAGCATGAACACGTTGGCGTCCTCGGACCTCTTCGACGCGCACTCCTCCTCAGCCTCCAACTACACCCCCGAGACGAACCTCGGCATAGCGGCCAACCCCATCGCTTCGACACTGACTTCTCTCGCTACGACTATGGAGAGCATGCGTGGCCAGGACAGCGCTGCGGCCCACACAACCATGGCCAGCCTGTCGAGCACGATGACTGCGCTCGCGACTGCGCTCACATCGATACATGAGGTCAACACGCCTGCGATCGCTGCCCAAGAGCAGTCCCTGCAGTCCCAGCAGGCTTTGAAATTCCAGCAAGGCCCGCAGGTCCAGCAGCCCCGGCAGCCCCAGCAGTTCCAGCAGCAACAGCCCCCGCCGTTCCAGCCAACCCCGCAGCTCCAACAACCCCGGCAATTCCAGCAGCCCCTGCAGCTTCAGCAACTCCCGCAGCTTCAGCAATCCCAGCAGTTGCAGCAGCTATCGCAGCTTCAGCAACCCCAGCGGTTGCAGCAGCAGCAGGCCCAGCCCAACTATCCGAGCAACTACAATACCCCCTGCAAGCGTGACAGCTACCCGAGCCAGACCAGCCATCCCCAATCCCAGATGTACGGCGACCTGCGCCCTGACTCGCAGGACAGTTTCCACTCCTTCCCGCGGCCCACTGAGCTCGAGGCCACAGCGATCGACGACCTGCGAGCAGAGCAGGCCAAGCTCCGCGCCCTCATAGAGGGCAGCCGCATCGAGGGCAGCCTGCCCAAACAGCTTCCCGAGGGTCTCCAGAGCCCACGTCCTTTTCCCAACTTTCCCATCCCCGCCCCCCTTCCCGACAAGCTTCCCGCGCTCGGCGGCCCGCCCACCACAGTCCCCCTGGCAACGCAGCATCAGCTCTTCGCACAGGGCATGGCGACCCTCCTGGACACGCTAGCCGCGCTGGGCAGCGACGTGCACGCTGTGCGGCGCTCCGCGATCGAGCGCGAAGCCGCGTTCGGGCGCGAAGTCACGCGCTTCTTCCATGAGCTCGACTCGGCCGCTCTGACCTCGCAGCGCGTCGAGTTCCTGTGCGCTTTTGGCAAACGCGCGCTGCTCGCCCAGCTCGCGAACGCGACAGCAGTCACGGCGGCCATGGAGGGCGTGGTGAGCGCCCACACCGCCACGAAGGAGGAGGCGACGCGGCTGGCCGACATTGCTGCGCCTCTGGCTCAGACGCGCGCTGCACTCGAGGCCGCCGCCAGCGCAGCGGAAAGCCGCGAGGCGGCGCTAGAGGCTGAGAAGCAGCGCGTGCAGGGCGAGAAGGAGCGGCTGGTCGTTGAGAAGGACCGCCTCGTCGCCCAGCTCCAGGCGGTCCATTCGGCTGCTGGGGAGCACGACCGAGCTGTCGCCAACGAGCGGAGTGAGCGAGACGCTCGTGTGTCCGAGCTCAAGAAGGAGCTTGGGAGCGTGGCAGATACGCTCAACGCTGCTGTCGAGGTGCTCAACGCGATTCGCCAGAAGGGAGCAGGGCCAGAGAGTTGGCGCAAGGCAGAGAATATCCGCACACAGCTCCGATGGGCTAAGGACACGGTGCAGCGGTACAAGGACGATAAGGAGATGAGCCTCTCGCATACCATGGCTGCAAGGCTTGCGCTCGTCGCGCCGCAGGCGGGCGCGGATACGATCAAGGGCCGCCGGCCACGCGCGCCGGGACGCCTGCCGCTCAGTACTGTGGACGAGTGATGGAGGTGCGGATGAGAGGGAGGCGTGGGCGAGAGGGAGGCAGAGCCAAGATGATACACGGGGTATGTCGGATGCAATACACGAGGATTGCTGTAGAGGGAATGTGGCAGACGAATTTTGAAGTGTTTCCAGTAATTTATCAGCCGTGTTTCCATGATTTATCTGCCGTCCAGAGCTACGCGACAGGACGTCTCGCAGCGCCTGCTCGAGCTGGCAGCGACATGGACGCTCTCGTACACTAACACCAACAGCACATGGATGGTGTGGTGTGGCTGGTAATATATGAGAGCAGCATTAGAGGTTTCAAGAATATGGCCCCAGTGACTATGGGTGAGCGAGCAAGTGAGCTGATCAGTTTTGGTCGACAAGGGCGATGGGTGTTTGGTGAGTGCCGTCTGGTCTGGAACGCGCCTCAATTGGCTGCGGGCCGCGTCGACGGTCACAACGCCAGGAAATTATGAACCAGTCCATCCCCGTATCTTACAAGTCTATCGCACACTCCCTCTCACATGGAGTAGATGAAGAACAGCTGTACGTCAGCGTGACCAATCGTAGATGACTTACAACCCAAGAAATGATGACCATCGAAACGTACTGGAACGCGACGATGATCGTGACGGGCCTGTAGCGTTGGAGGCCCGGGAGCGTCTCGCCCGTCTCTTCGCGCGCCTTGTCAAACTCGAGGCGCTGCTTCTCGCTCATCCTGAGCGAGTGGCCGAGCAGCTTGCCGTCGAGCCAGTCGAACGCTGGGCCCTCGAGCACCTGCCACGCCTTGATGGCGATGAGGACGTAGATGACGCGGTCATACGTCTGGCCCGGCGTTGCGTCCTGGATTGCGCCACACGCGACCTCGAGAATGACGTTGTTGCACGCGATGAGGCTTGAGAAGAGGCCATACGCGGTCCCGATCAACGTGGGATCGGGGACGAGGATGGGGAACGACGCGATCCAGGGCAGGACGTTGAGCGAGAGCCCAAAGGACGCGAGCAGGATGGGCGCGATCGCGTTGACCTTGGTCAGGCCGATGAGGGCGAAGGCGACGACGTAGATTGCCGCGCCGATGGACACAAACGGCATCCTATACCCGACCTTGTCGAAGAACATGCCGAGGAGGGGCACGACGACGATAACAATCACGTTCAACAGCGACGAGTAGTAGCCGCCCGTGAGGGCTGTCGTGCCGCGCGTGCGCTCCTGTATGTCGGTGAGGTTGGCGCTGTAGACGGTGCGCGCCGAGTTCTGGAACAGGTGCGTGCCGGCCAACATGAGGTAGAAGCACGGGAGACGGAGGACGTTGAGGACGCTCGTGCGCATGCGCGACAGCACGCCCTCGTTCAACTCGAGGCCTGCGGCCACACGCTGCTTGTGCACCTCGCGCCCGGTGATGGGACGGTAACGCTGTGGCACGACGCGCCGCTCGAACACAAGGTAAGCGATGACGATGAGCGTGCACACCGCGCACACAATGGTCGGGATCCACAGCGCCCACCCGTACCAGTCCCCGATGCGGGACATGGGGACCGCGCTCACGCGCGCAATGACGACCGTTACCGAGTTCCACGCGAGGTCGAGCGCGATGACCGTCGCCAGCCAGCTCCCGCTGAACCAGTGCGCGTACAGCTTGCTCTGACAGATCTCGAGCACGATCGAGCCGAGGCCCATGACGATGCGGCCCCCAATCAGCAGCTGGTAGTTGTTCGAGCTCGCGGCGCCTGCCGCGATAGCTGAGCCCAGTACGGTGAAGAAGCACGCTCCGATCGCGCCGCTGAGGTCAGCTCGCCCAGCTCGCGAGAGCACGAGTACGCACTAGATGCTCCCGTAGTAGTCCATCACCGTGCCGCCGATCAGAGGCAGCATGGTGTTGACGAGGTTGCTCGCCGTGCTGATCGACGCGAACTGTACGTCTAGGGTGAGCTACGAGACAGAAGACACGCACTGTTGATCTTGAGCTCGCGGACAAACGTGCTCTTCAGCGGGCCGAGCGTGCTCTCCGCGAACGCGGCGCCAGTCGTGAAGAACAGGATACACGACAGCGCGATGAGGCGGTACTTGAGCGGCGTGTCTGTCACCTGGTGCGGCGTAATAGCCACCGCCTCCTTGTTGTCCGTGTCGCTGTCGGCCGTGAGCCCATCGGGCTTGTGCGGGTAGTCATCGTCGTCGCGCGACTGCGACAGCGAGAGCTGAGCCATCGTCTTTTCGCTCGCCATGATGGTGGGGATGTGGGTGTGCGACCGGAAAACGACCTCGTCCGCCTTATACCTGTTCAGTAGCTACAGGCGTAGTTTCACGTCGTCGGTCCAGGCCATCCCAACATCTCCAGCCCGGAACATCTCCAACTCCGGAATAACAGGGTAGGACGATGGCCGGTAACTAAACTCTTGGCACCAAATTTACTTTCGGACTCGAGATGCGACGGCGTCTTGATTGGCTCTCGGCAGCGCGAGTTCGGTGACCAACTGGGTCCCCGCACCACCGGATTGGGCCAGAGGCCGTTCTCAGCAGTGCAGCGCGCTCACCGCTGACAGAGTACGTCTTGTTCTCGGCGTCGCGTGAGTTTCGGCCGGCCGCGCTGTTGCTGCTCATGATTGCTGGCAGTCTGCCGAGAATACCTCCGAGATCTAGCAGTGTGAACTGGCATAGTTACACCAGGCCTTGAGACCGAGCCTAGACGCAGCTTGTTCCGATTCTCCTGGCCACGGAGCGGCCAGCATGTGCTTGAGCTGTCAGGCAGCGAGTCCAGTGTTGGGGTTGCGATTGGTCCGCCTTGCGGAGTACTCGGGCTTGGATCGGGCACTTGGTGGAAGGGACACGTGGTTGGACTTATCAGATATGCCGAGGCGTTGCTCGAGTGCGGAATTTGTCATCAGCACATTGCCAGCCAGACTCTGTCCAGTCTCAACCTGAACCCACTCATGAGGGCGCGATGGACAAGGCCGCCCAAACGAAGACTTGCCGTCGCCCTGTGGATAATAGTGGGATGTGGCCGCATTGAGGGACCAAACTGGCGGTGATGTATGGTGATGGACTTGACCTCGACAATGCGCTCCTCGAGAATCCGTGTGCTCCACAATCCGCGGCAGGATCGGGGACAGGCAAGTTGATCGAGGTGGACCTTTCAGCAGCCACAGCCTCTTCTCATGCTGCCAGGACGGTGTCCGTGTCATGTTGGAACTGGCCGGCCTTAGAGGCGTCACACGAGGGGGTTACGAGGTAGACTAGACAGAAGCTGGTTGTGGGCACACCCATCAGCCAGCGGAGCTCACTGGCATCATCCCCGCATATCCTGGACGCCGGCTTGCATCTTCGAGTGGTCAATCGCAACCTGAGATACAGGAAGGTGAAGACGTAGTATGTACAAGTCAAAATGGAGCATTGGGGCTGGCGGACTGAGGCAGAAACGGAACCACATGGATGAGGTGGATAGCAGCAGATACCGCCAACGAGCAGACCGGCTGCGGGATTATAGTACATGCATGATCCAAACTACGGTGACCGGAAGGAAGACCAGGGCTCAACTCTACTTCTTCTTCCGGCGCGCCTCGTTCGGGTTGCGCCGCCCATGCCCAATGGCCGGCATGTTGTGCGCGCCCTGCCGCCCCTTCCCGCTCATGCCGACAGTAACAATCTCGGGCAGCCACTGCGGTCAGCCGCGTCCTGTGCAAACTCACGTCGGGGTCCATCCAGCTCCCATCGCCGTTGTTGATCCGCTTCTCCTCGCGGCGGCGCTCGCGCTCGCCGGCGCGCACCGCGTCCTGCCACTCGGCCTGGTCCTCGCGCAGGATGAGCCCGCTCCCGCCCTTCTTCTGGCCCTTTGCGCTGCCAGGCGTCGGCGCCGGAATCGAGTACTTGGTCCCGCGCGTGCGGTACTGGAAGTTCTTCTTGAGGTGCACAGTCTGCTTGCCGGTCACACTCGAGGTCGTGACCGTCGCCCGGAGGAGGGTTGCGTTGCCGCAGCTGGGGCAGAAACGCTTGCTCGAGTCCTTGCACAGCTTGAAACAGGCGTGGCAGCGCAGAACGTACGACTTGACGCGCGAGATGCGCTTGCCGCCCTCGCCGACCAGGCCGAGGCCCATGCCGAGGAGCACGTTCTGGACCGCGTAGTCGCCCGTCATGGCGGCGGCAGCGAGCGGGACGGCCGCGGCACCAGGGGTAGCGGGGAGCAGGCCAAGGTCACGGTTGCGGTGCTTCTTGACATTGGCGGGGGTGATCCACTCGCCCTCGCCGTCGTTGCCCCACGCAGCGGCGGCGGCGGCAGCGGTAGTGCTGTCCTCGGCCGGGTTGGGGGTGTCGTCCTTGGGCTCCTCTGTGAGCTCCTCCATGGCTGCTGGCTCCGTCGCTTCAGTGTTCGACTCGGTAGAGAGCGCCGCGACGCCGGAGGCAACCTCCTCAACCGCATCGGCCTGCTCGGCCGTCTCGATCTCGACCTCGACCTCCTCGCCATCACTGCTGTCCTCGTCCTCGTCACCCTTCCCCTCCTTCTTCTCCTCTTTCTCGCCCCTGGGTGGCAGAACCTGTCCCGGCACGGTCCTCACGCCGTCCTTGCCGTTGACTGCCACCTCCCATTGCCAGGTGAGCGCAATGACGCCCAAGTCCGTAGACGAGAGGACGTTGTAGTCTCCAGTCTTCTTCGCAAAAGCCGTGACGGCCGCAACTGCCTCGGCAGACGGCGGGGCCACACGCACATCGACGCCCTGGAGCTTGAGCCGCTCCCAGTGTTCGCGAGCGCGCGCATCGCGCAGCTCAGCCAGCACGGCTGGGGTGGTGTGGAACGTCTGGGCGAGGTGGCGCAGCGGCGTGAGGGAGAGGAGGGGCCCGGCGTCGAGAACCAGATGCTGGATACCACCGGGCGGCTTTGATGGCCCTGCGGCCTCGGCCGCGGGCTCCTTGGCTGTAGCGGCTGCTGCTGCTGCGGCAAAGTTCATGGTGTGTGTGGTGGAGATGTCGTTTGGAAATTTCAGGTGGCAAATTGTGAATAGGTTGACGTAAAGCCACGTGAGCCACGTGAGCATATGAGCCACGTGTTGCTGACCTAATCGGCTGCGTATTGGTGACGTACCTCTTCGGCGAGAGGCTTCCCGGCTGGTGTCTCGTCGTTCGACTACATCCCGACCGACGGCCCACACCGACCGACGGCCCACAACCGCCGTTCCATAAGCACCCACTTAAAGGACATGGGCCTGGCCAAATACACTCTTGTCGCTGCTCTCATCACTGTCAAGGCTATCATTGCGCCGCACTATTACACCACCATGTTTAGCACGATCAAGAACCTCGTCAAGTCGGAGAAGATCCCCGCGACTATCACATCCAAGTCGTTCTACGACCTCAAGGCCACGTTGCCTGGCAAAGACCGTGTGCTTGACTTTGTGAGTGGCGGCGGGTTAGGAGAGAGGAAATGGTACGGCGCAACATTGAGCGGAGAGGGGAGGGGGATGGTACGGCGTAACATTGAGTGGCCAAGTAGCCCCGCTCACGCTAACCCCAGGCCAAGTTCAAGGGCGAAGTCGTGCTCATCGTCAACACCGCCTCCAAGTGGTGCGTAGCATGCCAACCACAAAAGCATCGCTGACACCGCAGCGGCTTTACGCCCCAGTACACGGGCCTCGAGAAGCTGTATGAGACGTACAAGGACCAGGGCTTCGAAGTGGTCGGTTTCCCCTCGAACGAGTTCCTGGCCCAAGACCCGGGAACCGACGACGAGATTGCCCAGTTCTGCCAGGTCAACCATGGCGTGACCTTCCCCCTGGCCAAGAAGGTGAGATGCCAAACAGCAAAAGCTGACCAAAAGTCCGAGGTCAACGGCGACAGCATGAACGAGGTATTTGCGTGGCTCAAGAGCCAGCCCGAGTCGCATGCCTTTGGGTCTTCTGCGATCAAGTGGAACTTTACAAAGTTCCTGGTTGACCGCAACGGTAAGGTTGCGGGGCGTTACTCGCCCTCGACGACGCCGGCGCACATGAAGGGCGATATTGAGAAGCTGCTTGCTGAGCCCCGTCCCGCGTCGCTGTAAGCACGGCGAGCTACCTTACCTGTCTCTCAAGTATCGAGTCGTATAGATGTAGTGGGTATTTCGACGAGGTGATGTAATGTCTTGCGGATGTGCCCGAGATGCAAACTGCAGACGAAAGGCGGCTACTCTGAAACCGATGGCGCTCTGGGCATGGCGGCGCGGTGTGTACCGGGCACAAGGAGAATAGCCTGATGCTGCGGGGCCGGGCTTGCGGGTGAACGAACGGGTTTGTGAGTGCGTGGCAACTGGGAGCGGGCTGTATCGATTGGAAACTTTCGATTGCCCGCCACATGGCCTCGGATAATGGCAAGGCCCTCGTGTTCTGGGGAGCGGGAAGCGCCACCTCTCTCCCTTGCCTCGGTCCGCCCCTAATGCATGTCCTATTTCGCCAGACAGCACAAGTAACACAGTATCCTCGTCGATGTGCGTACAACGAATGCATGTCCCGACGAGGTATTTGGCTGCCACGAGCAGATTTTGCCTAGTTTGGGTAGTTTGACCGCGCGCGCGTCGGAGCGTTCGGAAACAGGACCGTGCCTTTGCCGGTTGTGCCCTTGGTAGCTGAGACCGCCGTCAAGCCCTTGCTCACTGCACTTTCCTCAACAACACCCACCATTCACGATAACGACTAGTCATCTAGGCAGCTGTCTGACCCGTCACGTACATCTTGACTGCTCGCCTTGTTGACTCCGCCCCTTCATCCCATAGCCATCCTTTCCCGCCATTGCCCTCCTCGAGCCCTCCCTTTCTTAACACCTTCGACCCTTCCCCTCCCCCCCAACGCCACCCCTCCTTCGACCACGATGACGTCCCCACCCGCCTCACACCCCTTCATGCGTCAGCGCATCGGCTCAACCCCTTCTCCATCGGGGAGCCCGACAGATGCGCCGACATTCGCCTCGCTCGGCCCAACGCCGACAACGACGCGCGCCGCCTCTCGTGCAGGCGAAGCCACTCCGGGGTCGGATGTCCGTTCGGAGCGCTCGTCTATGTCGCCCCTGCCCCCACCGCGCCCGGGAACTATTACACGCTCCCCACGCCTCGGGGCCAGCAATCCAGAGCCCGAGCCAGAGATGAATGACAACACGATGACGACATCTCAGCGTCGGTCATGGGGTAAAAGGCTCACTGTCGAAGCAGAAGCAGAGGCAGAGGTGCCGCGTAAGCTCAGTCGATGGGAGGAGAAGGTGCAGGGCGACTTGGCTGGATGGCGCGGCGGACATGGGTGAGTCGAGTGGGATCTGGCGGCAACCCGACGCTTCCTCCCGAAAGAAGCGTTGTCCAGCGGCCGCATGAACACACTAATGGCAAGAACACCGCGCTCGTCGGTCCCCCAGCCCGGCCAACCCAACTCGACGTACTATGGCCAGCCGCCGACGGGCATCATAGGCCGCGACCTCCCCAAGGAAATTGTGCGCGTAGACCGCGAGTGGAGCCTGGGCGATATCTGCCAGTGAGTTGGCCCAGATACAGACTGTTGGAAGACATCTCACCCCAGGTTCTCGACCGCTTTCCCGCTTGAGCTGGAGACACGCCTCGACGCCACGACTTACACAAAGTTTATCGAGAGCATCAACGTGCCATTGGGCGAGGCGTACTCGCTGTCGGGTGCGATCGTTGACAACACGATCGCCGTGTTGACCTGGTGGACATCGCTGCTGTGGCGCACGAGCCATTTTGAAACGGTTAGTCGTGCTGTCCTGGGGTCCTCATATTCCGCTGCGGTGACAACGGGGAGTGTGATTGTCTTGTAACCGCCGCGTTGCTCGACATGGCTAGGGTCCGGCAACGGGTCAGCTGACAGCAGGAGTTGCGCCGCGCCGAAGACCTCATCGAGGAAGCAAACGAGAAGACATTCAACCGCGTCGGCCTCAACATCCTTTCGCCCCGTTCTGTGGCGCTGCAGTATGTGAGTGTTTGCATCAACGAGCTCGGACGTGGCACGTGACGCCGAACACGCTGACGCCGAGCTTGAGATCGAGTACTACTGAGCATCCATTTCTGCTGTATACTCCTATAATGTACCTGTTGTTACCCCAGATGCGCTCAGCGTCCCGCAGCGCGCTCTCCTCTGCGGCAGTCGCCATTCCACGGGCAACGGACGGGTTGCACGGTCGATCTCAAGCCTCCGAGTGACACGATAGGGCACTGCTCTCCGCGACCGCGCTGTCCCATCGGCAAGTGACCTCGAGCTGTTCTGCTTGCCTCAAGGATCTCGCGGCAGCCCACCTGACCGCCACGAAACAGCCATCACCTGCGCTTGGACTCGCGTTCCCCCTCAAAGCTTTCGCGCCGTGCCGCGAGGTGCGGAAAGGGGGTAACTCTTTGTCCGTTCGTTGCACAATTCGTCCACCTGGACACAAGCACAATGCCGACTGATCGTTCTTGCGAGCATGTGGTTCAACGCCGTCGGCCGTCCGGCACTGTGCTCATCAGCAGTACTCACCCCTCACCCCTCAAACGACCCCCCTCACCCCATCCCCCATCTCCTCTTCCTACCTCACCCTCCCTCACCCCTTGGAGATATAAGAACAAAGCCAACCTAATCCACCAGGCTGACACTCACACTCCTTCCCATTCCCATTCCCTTTTTATTACTCTTCCATAGCCACAGCTGCCCTACAATGTGCAGCCTGGCCCTCGCCTTGATGGGGATAGGCTACCTGGCTGCCGCGCACCCCGTCGCTCCCGATGCGATCGAGGTTGAACCGCGCTGGCGCCCCAAGCCCCCTACCACCACCGCGGCCCCCACCCAGACCCACACCCCAACCCTCACCCCGACCCCGTTCGTGACGACCAGGGGCTACTGCACGTTCGACATCTACGGCGGCTGCTACCTCGACATGCCCTGGTACATTACCCCTGAAGATATGCAGGAATGGATGGATTACTACTCCGCCTCCAGCACTGCCCACCCCAGTATGGTGCTCTGGTACGACGGCATCTCATCCGGCTGGACCTCGGAGTCACTGCGCTACGAGACGGACATGTCGTCGTACTCGTCCTACACGTCCGCGTTCTACACCTCGTACTGGTCCAGCTACAATGCCGCCCACCCGACCCCGACCACGACTAGGCGCAAGCGCCTGGCCGAGCTGCCTGTCAAGACTGCTGCGCCCCAGTCCGCCGACAAGCGGATGAAGCGCGCCGAGACTGTCGAGGCCGAGGTTGCTGAGACTGACGTTGTCGAGACCGAGGTTGTCGAGTGCGCCGAGGTTGTCGAGCGCATCGAGAACGAGGACGCTAGCAAGCGCGGCATCTACGACACCGTCACATTCGACCGCAACCAGTACAACCCCCAGCTCTGGTGGTGGTGGTACATGTTCCAGAATGAGCAGCAGGCCAACGGCCAGCCGGTGCCGGCTCTGCCCCGTGACGGGAACAAGGACGCCATGAACCGCCGGCAGGCTGCGTCGGCCGACACCGCGGCTACGTCAGAGACTGCCTCTGCTGCGGAGCCTGCCGAGGCCACTTATGTGGCCACGACACCCGCTGTGACCGAGACGCCCGCTGCGGTCCAGGCCACCAACTCAACTGCCACAACCCCAAGTGCCAAGGCGCGGCCCGCCGCTGGCACACGCAAGAAGCGCCGCATTGCGATCGTCGGTGCGGGCGCTTCCGGCTCGAGTGCCGCGTTTTTTCTAGCCCGCGCCGCCCGGGTCGTTGAGGCACAGCTCGGCCTGGCTGCCGGCTCACTCCTCGAGATTGTCGTGTACGACAAGAACGACTATATTGGCGGCCGTGAGTGTTGCTCCGGTTTTTACCCGAGTTTTTGGCTGACCGCAGGTGTCGCCACTGTCACTGAGCCCTTTGGGGGCACCCCGCTCGAGCTGGGCGCATCCATGATGGTCCCTGCCAACATGAACCTGCGCAAGGTCGCGGCCATGTTCAAGCTCCCCATGATTTTCCTCCCCGGCTCCTCAAGCTCTCCCATGAACATGTGGGACGGTAGCCAGGTCGTGTACTCGAACACGGGCGTGTCGTGGTGGGACCGCGTGACCGCGCTTCTGCGCTATGGTCCCGTCTCGGAGCCGCGCCAGAAGGCGGCGGTGAGCAAGTTTGTCGCACGCATGGCCAAGGCGTACACGCCTTCGTTCCTGGCGCAGCGCGGCCCCGTCAAGTCGATCGCGGAGTTTGCTGCGTCCCTCCAGCTCGGGAACGAGTACACGTCGCGCTCGGCGTACGACTGGGCGACGAACAAGGTCGGCGTCTCGGCGCGCTGGGCGAACGAGATGATGGACTCGATGACGCGCTCCAACTACGGCGCCGACATTACGGAGGTGCATGCCGGCGCAGTGATGGCTGGCGCAGCGCTGTCTGAGGGCGCGCTCGTCATGCTCGGCGGCAACAACCAGCTCTTCCAGGCCATGCTGGTGGACAGTGGTGCCGATGTGCGCCTCTTCACCGAGGTCGTGAACATTGCCCCCGCGGGCGAGGGTTACGTCCTCTCCACGGCCGCGGGCAATGAGACATATGACGAGGTCTTCTGGGGCAACCCGTGGCACCTCTCGCCGGTCGCCAAGGGGCTCGACTTCACAACCCCGATTCCGCAGCAGGAGTACGTCAAGCTGCACGTGACGTATGTGGGCACGACGGCGTCCGCACCGCGTGCGCAGTACTTTAAGCGGGGCGGGAACATTGCGCAGGCGGTCCTGACCAGCGGGGCAGGTGCGCGTTCTGGCGGCCCCGCGCCCGCCTTCCAGGTCCTGCTGTATCAATACAGCTTTTCGTCCTCGATCGTGCTCCTCTTCTCGCGTGGCGAGTTGTCCGACGCGCACATCCACGAGCTGTTTGGGGACACGATCACCTGGACCCACCGCAAGGAGTGGGACGCGTACCCGCTCCTCAAGCCGACGACGGCATACCCGCCCGTCCTGCCGCGCGCAGGCTTCCATTACCTCGCGGCGATGGAGCCATGGCTCTCGACGATGGAGACGCAGACGCTGAGCGCCCGCGAGGCCGTCGCGCGTGCCGTCAAGGGATGGTGGGACCTCGGCATCGCCGCGTGCAAGGACGCGTCGAGCTGGGACCTTGCCTGTGAGCCCGAGCCGGCGCCGGCGCCGACGTACGACGAGTGGGTCGCCGCTCTGGGGATGGTGTAGTGGACAGCAACGCATAAGCCGCGCTGGTTATAATATATATGCATCTGTGTTTGTGCTCGGGCGTTTGTGCTGTGGGGACAAGGCGGAATCCACTCAGACTTGAGTGGATTCTCAGTCCGAGTAGTGCCAAGTCTGAGTGGATTCCAATCAAAACGCCACTGGATTCCAATCAAATCTCAGAAATCAATCAACGCTCGGTCCGCGACAAGTGACGCTGGTGACGGTAAGGGGATGTTCACAGAGAACACGAGGATACACGCGACACGTGAGTGCTGAGCAGCGCGGCTGTCAGGCTGTGCAGCTGTCATGGTGCGGTGTGGACTAGGTGCGTGTAGGCCGGTGCAGCAGGTGCATCGCCACCACTCAAACCAAGCTCGTCACTCCCGACGTCACTCCCGACCTCGTCTCTTCAGCGTAGCATACTCTCACCCGCCTCTTCGTCCTCCTTGCTCCGTCCTTTCTCCTCTCCCTCACACTCATTTACGCCTCCCTCCCACCCTTTTCCCCGTTCCAGCCATCCCGCCTCCTTTTTCCCCCACCAACCCCCACCACCCTCTACCCTCCCGCATCTCTCGGGGCGGAGTATACCCCATACAGTACCCGCCTCCGGACATGTCGGTGGAAGCGCATGTGCCCATTCCTCATGTCACATCATCCATAATCGGTATCCGACACGAGTGAGGGTTGCGACGGTGGTCCGAGCTGTACATCTAAGGATACAGTCTGCTCGCCTCCCATACTCCTACTTGGCTCCCTCCCCCCCTCCCTCCTTACTCCTCTCCCCTCCCCTCCCCTCCTCCCTTGCCCTACTCTCCTCCCTTACCCCTCTCCGTACCCCCTCCCTCCCCCCTTGCACGCTTCCGCGCCGCCTCCTCCTCACGCTCCCGCTTGCGAGCCAGGAACCGCTCGCGCGCGCCCGCGCGACGCTGCACCGCCTCCCCGTCGTCGCCCTCACGCCGGCGCCGCGCGGCCTCCTCCTCCTCTGCACGTGCCGCCGCAGCCGCCGCGCGCCGCTTCTCCTCCTCCGCGACAACCTGCTCCGCGAGGCGCTTGCGCTCACGCGCCATGCGCTCCTGGTACGACGCGGCTGCGCCGACGGCGCGCGAGACGTACGGCCTGTCTTCCTGTTCCGCGCGCGGTCCCAAAGCGGAGGGGAGGGGGGGAGGGGGCGCCGGACCGGGGGCTGGGCCGGGTTTCCTGGTAATGTTCAGCCCAGCCTTGAGGAGGGTGCGGTTGTTGACGACCTCGCCGTCGTCGTTGAGCTCGACATGCCGGCCTGTGTGTGCGGGCCCGGCGAGTGACCGCGCTTCGGCTGCTAGGAGGGGGTCGTACTCCTCCTCGTCCAGTTGTGGCTGTGGCGGGCGGATAGCCAGGCTGGGCCCGCTCGGATTCGGCCCTGGAGCAGTCGCAGCGACGGCGGCGGCATGGCGCGCCGCCCCGTCCTCGAGCATGCTCGCATACAGGCTCGTAAGCCCAGGCCCCTTGTGTGATTTGCGCATCGCCTCTGCCGTCAGTCCCGTTCCGCAGCGGACGCACCTTCACGCGCCTTCTCCTCCGCCTCAGCCTTGCGAACCTCCTCCATCTGGCGCTGGTAGGCAGGTGTGACAAAGCTGTCCCTGTCGGCGAACTCGTCGCCCTCGGCCGCGCGCTCGCGCGCGAGCATCTTCTCCTCGGCGCGCAGGCGGTCGAGCTTGCGCGTAGCCGAGGCGGCCAGGAACGACTCGATGTACTTGGGTCCTGTGGGGGCGGTGCGCGTTGCGCTCACGGCAGCCTCGGCAGCCTTCATGTCGTCGTAGACGCCGTCGTAGTCGAACACGCTTGCGTCGAGCTTGAGCGCGTCGTCGCGCGCCTGCCGTTCGGCGCGTGAGAGGAGTTGGCGCCGAGGAGCCGGCGCCGAGGAGGGGGAGGGGGAGTAGAGGTTAGGTGGAGGGCGAGGGGCGTTCGTGTTCTTGGCGCGTGCTGCTGGGACGCCGAGGTCTGCGTCGGCGTCATCGGCGTCAAAGGTCACTGGGGGCTTGGGTTTCGCGCCGGGTTTGGCTTTTGCGCCGGGCTTGGCTTTGGCCTGCGCCATGAGGAGCTCGAGATTGGACTTGGGCCCCGCGCCCGCCTGGCCCCCGAGGGCCCCGAAGGTGAAGGAGATCTTGTCGTCCGGCATGGATGGAGAACAAGGTGGCGAATTGAGGAGGCGAAAGAGTGGACAGCGGGAGTAATTGAAGGTACACCGATTAATGGAGGTTACACCCAGATAATAGGCTGATTGTTAATGCTAATCCTAATAGAGATGGGAGGTGACATGGGCGGACGAGGTCCATGTGCGAGACCGTTGCGCCGTCCATTCTTGAGTCACGTATGTCAACCGCAAAGTCGTTCTGAGCTCTCTCCATCCCTAACATATGCCGTACATGAACACTGCGTGCTAACCTGCGCTCGGTATTGGACTAGGCAGCCTAATCCTCTCCCTGCCTAATCCTAGAATCCTCTCTCGATCGAGCTTGAAACCTCGTTACAAGTATCTTGAACCTCAAGTATCTTGAGCCTCTCTACAAATATCTTGAACCTCTCTCTACAAGTGTCTTGAGCCCCTCTACAAATATCTTGAACCTCTCTACAAACATCTTGAAACCTCTCCAAAATTGGAAACCTCTTGAGCATCTTGGAACCTCTGTTCCACATTAATTCTCCACTTTTTTCTCTACCGCCAGGAACATGTTCCATTCCCAGGAACCTCTTCCACTCTCACCTAGGAACCATAGGGTAACCATAGGCCCAAGTGTCTGACGGCGACGTCACTGACTCGCGACTGGCTGACTGACTGACTCGCCGATGACTGATCACTGATCACTGGCAAGTTGGCCTGTCCCCAAGATTGAATCTGGAGGTGGAGCTGGAGGCGGAGGTGGAGCTGGAGCTGGAGCTAGACTGGAACTGGAGCTAGACTGGAACTGGAGCTAGACTGGAGCTGGAGCTAGACTGGAGCTTGCAACTAGACTGGAGCTTGCAACTAGACTGGAACCTGCAACTAGACTGGAACCTGCAACTAGTCTGGAGCTGGAGGTAGTCTGGAACCTAGTTTGGAGCGTGGAGCGTGGAGCTTGGCTTGGAGCTGTATCTGGAGCCGTATCTGAAGCATAGCCGAGAGCCTGGAGTGAGAGTGAGTGAGAGACGGAGCAGTATCTGGAGCTTTGCCCGGAGCCAGGACGAGCCCAGAGCTGGAGCAGCACGAGTCAATGTAGCCCAAGCCTAAAGTTACTGCAGATACGTCGCTGCAGGTAGGGACGAGGGACGGGGCTAGACAGCGAACCAGGGGCGGGGATAGACGGCGAACCGGGGACGGGGGAGTGGACGCGGGGGGGCGGGGGGGGGGGCAGCGGGCGGGTGGACACAGTGGGCGCGTGGACGGATATGGAGTGGAACGGGGGGTGGACGCAGAGTAGACGCCGACGGGCGGAATCTCGCCTGGACCGAAAGTATTAGGCAGCTACTGACAGCTCGCTCAGGCCGCGCACTCGCACGCGCACGCACACCCACGCTCGGTCAGTACTCTGTACTCTGTATTCACGTACTCACTACTCACGTACTCACTAATCACGCACTCACTACTCACGCACCCACTCACACTCATCCACACCCCTCACAACCTCTCCACCCCCCACCCCCACTCACAACCCCTCCTCCATCATCCCTTCACAAATCACGTCCCACCCGCCATCGTTGACAAGGCACTCCAAGGCACGTTCCTATGAGGCACATGGGGCTGCCTAGAGCGAGGTTCGATCGCATGGCACATGGCACCGCCTGGCACATGGCACATGGCACCGCCTGACACGGCGGCACCGGCATCTGGGGACGTTCTAGATTATATCGCATGGGTTGTATCGCATGTTGTCTGGGATTGTACCGGTTGTTCGGACCGTGGTTGTCCTGTCGGACCGTGGTTGTCCTGTCAGACCGTGGTTGTCCTGTCAGACCGTGGTTGTCCTGTCAGACCGTGGTTGTCCTGTCGGATCGTAGTTGTCCAGGATTCTAATTGTCCAGGATTATTGTCCTCGATTACAGTGCTTCACAACCTGTGTGACGGACAGGGCGGTTCATCTGGCAGAGTGGCAAGTGGCTAGTGGCGAGTGGCACCGGGCACCATGCAGCGCGCAGGCATCTGGCACTGGCACGGCAGACGATATCGTCATGGTACAAACACTTGCTTTTTCCGATATGTATCAGCCTGGCGTCCATTGCCGTCCATTTTGTGCCCGATCGGGTGCAGTCCTGTCCATAAGAGTCCTGTTCGACCGAGAGGATGCACCGAAACGGAAATTGGTATCAAAGGACCATGGAAACGCCTCTCTATCGCCGTGATACAGAAAACAGAACAAGAACAGAAGAATGGTACCACGTCCGACTGAAGCATGTATCAGAGGCAGACTGTACGTATCAGAGCGAGCACAAAGATTCGAGAAGCGTCCAAGCAAAGAAAGATATTGATATTCAAGGCCCGAGGCGCCCCGTGCCTGTTACAGGTTCCCTCTTGGCCGGGCCGGGTCTAATGGCCGTTCAAGGTTAAAAGGCAGCAAAGGGGGCTAATGGCGTGGCTGCAATCAGGGGGGGATAAGGTATTGGGGCTTTTACAAGTGATGCTTCCGAATGTCTGGCTGCCTTGGCTGCCACTTTGTGTCGGATATGCCGTATGTCGTTGGGCTACGTTGCTCCTTTGTACGTTTACAGGTGCAGGTACTCTTTGGTTTGGGGTGCATCGAGTGGTAAGGGCACACAGCCTCGGCCTCGGGACGCAGACAAGGACTGATATTGGCTCGGACACGCTCAGACTAACACTGGCTGAGACGGTGTAATATTAGCTCGAAACGCGAGACATGGACTGCACCCCGGGCCTGTGTTTGGACTGGTTGGAGCAGTCTACGCAGGCCTCGGATGCCATTGTCACCAACATGTGACGTTGGAGGTGGAGCGATGAAACAGAGCGTGTATGTGCCTTGATAGCAGGCCATCTGGGGTTTGTTTGACAATTAGGCTATGCTGTAATAGGAATCGGTCTGGATCTATTAATTGTGCATCCCAGCCCACGCCACAGACTCACCCCAGCTGTCTGGTGCAATCCAGACTGGAACAGACGGGCTCCTCTCCTTGTTGCTGTCAAATCTGCCCTCTGGCCTCTGCACTCTGGCCTCTTCACTCTGGCCTCTTCACTCTGCCCTCTTCACTCTGCCCTCTTCACTCTGCACCTTTGTCTACAGTAACCTAAACATTGCCTCCGTCGCGACCAGCTTGACGGATGAGAGCCTGCGTGAGGATTCGGGGTGCAGCGGGGAGCGCGGGCTAATCATCCGAGCTCCGAGGCAAACCTGTTCTGGCAAATGCATCTCTCAGGTCCTCAGGGCGCCCAGGGACAGAGTGCGGCAAGTCGCGTCTGGTCACCCTTGCCCTGCTGCATCCCTGGACAGAGGGGAAACGGTGCCTGTTTCGTGTACGGCAGCCCCGCTCCTTCTGACGGACTGTTCCAACTTTGTATCCCGAACCAAGAGCTGCTACCAAGCGCCGTCTTCTCGTCCAAAGGGGTTAGAACGCTTACTGGGTTTGGGCCGGAACAAACGATGCATGGAGAGTGCAGGGGACGAGCGGGCTGGGGGGCCAAGAAGAAAACGGGGGGAGCGTGTGTGCTGCCTGCCAAGAAGTGGCTCGGCTCTCCTCTGCGCTCCCCCTGGCCCTTGGGACTCTTTTCCCTCCCCCTGCACGTCCAGTCGGGCGTCACCCCTGGGCCGGTTACCCTGAGGCCATGTTCTTCCTCGCGACCAGCAAACACGACCAAACTCGACTGGCGTTATAAACCTCCCCGCATCTTCTTCTTCTTCTTCTTCCTCCTCCTCCTCCATCCTCTCCACCCCCACTCCCCTCCCCGCCTCCCCCACCCCCTCCCCTCCCCGTTTATTCTTTACGACTTTACGACCTCTGGTCCCGGCATCACGCTCCTTTGCTGCGCCGCCGTTCTCTCTCTCTCCCTGTCCCATCCGCGTTCGCTGGTCGACGCGACACCACAAACTAACACTGCGTGTACGCCCGTCTACGGAACAAATAAATCTACCCAACATGCTGTTCACCATCGCTTCCGCCGCCCTCGCCGCCCTCACCCTCGTGACCCCCGTCGACGCAGGTCAATTCGTCATCCCCGCCGCCACACTCGCGGTCGCGCGTCTTGACCCTATTGTCAACCCCGGAACCATCGGTGGCCACGCCCACTCGCTCCTCGGAGCGTCCAATATTCGTGACGTCCTCAACACCCCAGAGGAACAACTTCGTGCAGGATGTACTTCGGCAAAGGTCCAGCTCGACAAGTCGAGCTACTGGGTCCCCACCATCTACTACATTCGCAAGGACGGCACTTATGAGGGCATGGCTCACTCGACCCGTGTCTACTACAACGTCGACCCCTCGTTCACTCCCTTCCCTCCCGGCATGCGTATCGTCACTGGCGACGCAATGTCCCGCAATCAGCTCCAGGAGAATGTCCGTGGTATCAAGATGGACTTTGCCGCACTTGGCCGTCAGGACTGGGGCATCTTCCTTCCCAACACGACCGCGTACCCCACTTTCCCCGGTGCGCCCCGTGCCGGCATCCACTTCCCCTCGTGCGGATGGGCAAACCAGTCACTCGACTCGCATGACCACTTTTCCCACCTCACCTGGCCCATCTCGACCGGTGGCAACCGCGTCTGGCAGGAGCCCCAATCTGGAACCTGCCCAGAGTCGCACCCCATTCGTTACCCCGGCCTCTTCATGGAGACCAACTACTACCCCACCGACGAGCAGATTGCCGAGTGGGGTACGCGTTCCAACCACTTCATCCTCTCCAACGGCGACCTCCTCGGCACCTCTTACCACGCCGACTTTGTCAACGGCTGGCCGACAGACGTCCTTGCATCCGCCATCCAGAACTGTGGTCAATCTGGCGAAGACCTTGCATCTTGCCCTGCCTTTGCCGGTGCAGACCTCGCCGACACGACCAGGTTCAACTGTCGCCTCCAGGGTATGGTCCCCGCAGAGCAGAACGGTTACCAGGAGCCCCTCCAGTACCTCCCAGGCTGCAACCCCGAGTGGCCCGAGAGCGCCGGTGACAAGAAACCGACCAGCTGCCCCTGGCGCAAGCCCGACCCCGGCTTCACTCCCCCCAATGCCTACTACTCCGAGTCGATCCTCGAGATGACTCTCCCCCTTGCCATTGAAATGGACCCCCAAGCCGAGGCAAACTGGACCTCGTACACCAAGGCCCCCGGCAAGTTGGCCAAGATCAGCGTCTGGGGCTCTGACCAGGGTTGGGGCCGCTTCTTCAAGTTCCTCAGCAAGGTTCCCGTCATGATCGGTACTGCTCAGGACGTAATGGACAATCTCAACATGGACACGGCCGTCTTCAAGCACTGCAAGGTTGAGGGCATGCAGGACATGTCGTCATTCACCTCGGACACGCCTGCCAGCGTCGTTGGCAAGGACCGCTGGAGGGTTCTTCAAGTCCCTTCGGACACTCCTACCTACCTCGCCATTGGTGGTCCTCTCAAGACTGACAGCGTCACCGCTCCCACTGGTGCCAGCGATGTTGATGCAGCCAACAATGTCGCCAACAACACCGCCGCGGCCGCACCCACCGCCTCGGCTCCCTCGGATGCGTCCGGTGCCTCGAGTGCCGCGGCGACTCCCACCGACCAGGCTCCGTCGGCTGCATCTGATGTGTCCAGCGGCGCTTCTACTCCTTTGGCTTCGCCCTCGCCCTCGGGCCCTGCCAACAAGCCTGTTGAGATTCCTGGTGGTGGCAACAACCTCCTCGCCCACAATGACGAGGCTGGCCCCTCGACTGCTTCCGCAGCATCCACGCCCGAGGTTTCAGGCTCGTCCAGGCCTGGCTCCAAGGTGTCGGGTGGCCGCAAGAAGTGCACCCGCCGCCGCCGCCGCCGCCGTGGCTCGCGTCTCTAAGCTGATGACGACTCTTTTTTTTTTTTTGTGTCATCCGCTCGACTAGCACGGCTGTGGACCGTGTACCAGACTTGCCGAGTAGATCTCGGCCTGTTTGTATTCGAGTCGACCTGTGCACCGGCTGCCTAGCTGTGCGGGCCGCCCGCTTTCATATCTATATATACGTTGGTCCTGGGGACGAATGTATACCGTGGTTGTTTATTGCATGCTCGGTGTCTGGTGTGATGGCGAGTAGCCTGAGACGGCGTAGCAGTTGATGAAGGGGCGTGAGGCGTTACGAGCGGGACCAAATCGTGGACCAAAGCAATCCAGTCGAGGTGTTGTTGACCAGCGATCTCTCCATCCTCCATCCTCCATCCTCACCCTCATCCCCATCTCATCCACCGTGTCCCTGTCCACGCCCCATGCGCCACTAACCCCTCCCCTTTCGTCTTCGGCACTCTTCCCGCCGACCTCCAGGTGACGGGCTTCGGTGTGGACGCGACTGACTTGTTTTCGCCGCCTCGCCCCTGCCGCCCCCCGCCAAACATGTCCCTTTCACCAACCGCGCCCGTGGCGGCACGAACCCGATCCCGCCGTTCCATCGAGGCCCAGGCGCACCAGGCGCAACGCAGCCGGATTCCGGCCCCGCGCTTGCATCCTGTCGAGGAGGAGGGAGGGCGGGGCAAGCGGAAGAGCGAGGGGGCCAGTGGGAGCCGCCAGCGCCGGCGCTTGGCATCGGAGGTTACATCACAGCACCAAGTGCTGCCTCCGCCTTCTCCACCACTGGTACCCACCCCCGCTTCCTCACCACAGACGACCGCCTTCCCACTACCCCCGACCGCTGCCTCCCCACCCACGACGGCTCCCCCTCCACCCACAACTGCCTTGCCCCCTCCCATACTCCCCTCGACCTTTCCGACTCTTCTGCCGCCACTCAATTCGCCCATCCCCCCGACATCCTTTGCCCCAGCCTTGTCTACTCCTCACAAGCCGCACGACAGCGGTGCAGTCATGTCTACATCCACGCCCTCTCACCAGCCGGGCACACAGCCCCAGGGCCAAACACCTCGCTCGCATCCAGCAACACATCGCTCGCCCCACTCGACCCGCACTCCCAACCACACCACCCCCGCCCGCACACCCACCCGTCCTCCAACACCGGCACGCCAACTCCTCCGTTTAGACCCAGACGATGATGCCAAGGTGGCACTCGTGAGCCCCCGCCCACCAACCCCACCACGGGCCGTGATCCGTACACTCGCCCAGGTACAGCTTGGGCACGGGGTAGGAATACCCAAGCGGCCACGCTCGCCACATTCGCAACACGACACGTTCAAGGTCCCACGCCTGGGTGGCGGGGAACACGCCCGTCCACGCCAAACATCGCTCACCGCATTCTTCACACCCCAGCCACTGCGACTGGTTCCCACGGCCCCTAGTACTGTTGCCGGTGAGCGGAGAATCGCACCCCTTCCCAGGCCCACGCCCATGTCCGTCAAGCACCCTAGCAGTCGACTTGCACGTCCACCCACCACGCCCCGGTTCACCGTGCCAGTGCCCTTTGGTGGGCGCGTGGGCGACAACACGGCGGCGTCACTCCTCAAATCTGCCAAGCGGCCTGAAAGCGCCCCCGCACTAGTGACTGAGGAGATGGACGAGGCCAGCTGCTTGGCTCCCGCTCCTCACAAGACCGCCATTCCCCTCCGCCGACCATCAACGCGCTCGACCACTGCGCCTGCCCGCAGGCAGCCATCTTATCCGTCCTCTTTAGGCTCTGGGCCACCAGGGCGTCCGACTAACCGGGTCGTGTCCAACCCGTTCGCCAAGCCGTCCAGTCCAGACTCGATGGAGGTTGACGAGTCAAGCAGCTCGGAGCCAGCAGCCCGCCGTTCAGCCTCTGGACCATCTCGTCCCACCGCGCGTGCATCTGAACCAGCCCGCCCAGCCGTCCGGGCCGACATTGCTCCGAAGCGCGACAGCCTCAGCATGCCCTCTCGCCGGGCGGGGTACGACGACACTGCTCGCAATCTCTCGGCCCTCAACGCAGCTCTGGCTAGCCTCCGCATCCCTTCCAGGGCACGCGAGACTGACACCCTCCGCCCGCGCACTACGCCTAACGTCGCCCCAGCACCTACATCTGCAGTGGGATCAACCCCCCGGCCCCGCAACCTGTCTTCCAGGATTCCTCTTGCGCCCGTTTGTAACCTCAATGCGCGGCCTACTGACGTATCCAAGGAGAAGGGCCGTCTCGAGAGGCTTATGAACACGGAGAGCAAGCTATTCCGCGGCGTGACGGCGTACGTTGATGTGCGGAACGAGGACGGTACCGATGTCGGGTCGAGCTTTGTTGAGATGCTGCGCAACGGCGGCGCGAGGGTGAGTGTGCTCCAAGACTACCTGACGGCAGGTCCTGACGCGGCCGACGGAGAACTGCACTCACTTCATCTACAAGGGTGGGCGGCCAAATACGGCTGCGTTTTGGCGCCGGTTGGATGCGGAACGGCGCCCTCACGTGGTCGGCCTGCGTTGGGTCGTGAACAGCCTCAAAGCCGGGCGGCTCGAGAGCGAGGCTGAGCACGGTGTCGACTTTGCCGGCGAGGTTGTGTTCCAGAAGGTGAGCCGGGCTCGGGGATAAGGTGATGCTGACAGCTAGCGCACAAAGAGCATGGAGCCCAAGGCGCTGCCGGGATCCAAGCTGCGGTTGGGATCTATCCCCGAGGCGCCGTACCGTGCCTACACTCGTGAGTTGGTTGGGGTTGTCCGCCTTGGTTGGGTTGCGGGCTGACGGCAGCAAAAGTGTCGTCGCCGCTGCGGCCGATGTACGACTGATTTGTCATGTATCCGTTTTAAAGTGTCATGCTGTGGGTGTCATGCATGCAGTGGTTCTGGGGTGGTGACACGGAGAGAATGCAGATAATGAACATGTCAGAACAAGGCCGCGCAGTCTCGGGGTGGACGGCCTCCACCTCGACCCAATCGGTAGCATGCGGACAGGTTGAGCGGCCTTGATATTGGCACGGCGTCTAAATCAAGACATGCAGCACTGTCTGAGGCGGAGAGCATGCACCGTCCGAGGCGGTCATAATCCCAGCCAGCCACGGTCATACCCGCAGCGACGACGCTTGCCAGGGCCTCGCCTGAACCAACCGCAGTTCCCCGCCCCTGTCCGTGCCCTCCGGCCATGTGCGAACGACGTCACTGCCCACTGCAACGTCAGCCCAGCCAAAGCCGAGGCAAGCGAGTCCAAGCCACAGTGCATGCAGCCAAAGTATAAACCCTCTCCCACACTGACCACACAGGCTCCCCCTACATCCCCAACACCCACTCACTACCACCACCCCCAATCACCCGCACAATGCCAATCCCCGACACGCCGTTCACGCTCCCCTCGACGTTTCCCGTCATGGGCGTTGGCGTCTTGGCCGTCGTGTTCCTGAATGTGCGCGAGAGCTGGACGGGCTGACATTAGATCTTCCAGGCGCGTAATGTTGGCGTTAAGCGTGCAGCGGCTGGTGGTGAGTTTGGACGATTCGAGGGCTAGAGAAGAGGAGAGCTGTGCGACAAGAGGATTGGAGGACTGGCTGCTGTTGGATGTGTTGTCCTGTGCTTTGTGTGGATACTGACTCAGTCAAATACCCGGCCGCGTACGCGAGCGAAGAGGCGGCCAAGGCGGACCCCAAGAAGAACGTGTTCAACTGCGCCCAGCGGGCGCATGCGAACACGCTCGAGTTTATCCCCTCGCTCGTTGGCATGTTTGCTTATGTCGGCTGCTTCCACCCCCTCCTTGCGACTGGGAGCCTGCTCGTCTGGGTCATTAGCCGGGTGGGATATACTGTGAGTTGGGGGGGAGGTTGGACAAGGAGAGGCGAGGAAGAAAAAGCTCATTCGAGATCAACTACTCGACCGGCGAGCCGGCCAAGCGGGTCCAGGGCATCTCTCGCATCGGCGCCCTTGGGGGAATTTGTGAGTTTGCACTCGGACACACGCTCATACCAGCCCTCGTCTTGTCGAGCATCTACATCACTGCGACCGAGGTGCACCGTCTCTTCCTTTCGTAGAGAGTTGGAGTGGAAATGCACATGTCAAAACAAGTGATGCGAGCAGTCTTGTGATAGTGTCGCACGGGCGCATGTTGGGACGGCAGTCGAGTGCTGATGGACGACGACGCGTGCGCGATCCAGCCAGTGTTAAACCTAATAGCATTTAAACAACCACGTGGCGGATTTCTAGTTGTTTCAATACAATACTGCGCGCACCCGCCCGGCGGCCAGCACTGTGCTCGGTCCCTGCATTCGCGCAGCACACAGCCTTGTTTCAATCCTTTCAATCCTTTCAATCTCCATCTCCATCTCTCATCATCCCTCCATCCCACCATGCCTCCAAAGGACACGGAACTGTACGACCTCCTCGGCGTCGCACCCGAGGCTACCGATATCGAGTGAGTCGAGTAGCCCGACCGCGCTGATGCCAGGCTTAAGAAGGCGTACCGCAAGCTCGCGATCAAGGTGCGTTTGCCACCCAGCTCGGGCTGCAGCCTTCCCCCAGTTCTTGCCGCTCGCTCCGTCCCCATCTTTCCCCCCCTCCCCGGGCTCCTCCTCCCCCCTCAGGCTCCTCCTCCCCCTCAGGCTCCTCCTCCCCCTCAGGCTCCTCCTCCTCCCCCTCAGGCTCCTTCCCCCCCCCTAACTCCAGTGGCACCCCGACAAGAACTCGTCGCCCGAAGCCGAGACCAAGTTCAAGGAAATCGGCGAGGCGTACCAGATCCTGAGCGACCCCGACCAGCGCGCCTTTTATGACAAGGTCGGCCGCGCGGCGATGAACGCGCCAGAGAGCGCAATGGAGGACCCCGAGGCCATCTTCTCCAAGCTCTTTGGCGGCGAGGCGTTTGTCGACTACATTGGCGAGATTGCCCTCGTCAAGGACTTTACGAGCACCATGGACGTGGTCATGACCCCCGAGGAGCGCGCCGAGATGGAGGCCGCCAAGAACGTGGCGACCGAGGACGCCGGGACCGCGTCGCCTACCAAGACTGGGTCTGCTTCTCCGGACAAGGAGGGCTCGGCATCGCCTGCCAAGCCTTCGTCACCTACCAAGGCGGCATTTGCTGCGTCCGAGCCTACCGTTGCCAGTCCAGTCGGGAACAAGGAGGAGATCAAGGCCGAGGACAAGGCGGGCGAGGGCTCGGCTGTTGGCACCCCAGCCTCGGCGTCTGCTACAGACCTGAACAGCAAGAAGAAGGACTCGGGCAAGCCCAAGCTCACACCCGAGCAGAAGGCCAAACTCGAGGCGATCGAGCAGGACAACCAGACACGGCGCGAGGCCCGGTGAGTAACAAAAAAAAAAAAACTCCATGTCTGATTCAAGCATCAAGGACCTCACGGCCAAGCTCCTGACTCGCATCCGGCCGTACGTCGACGCCAAGCACCCGGGCGACGCCAACGACCCGGAGACCAAGGCGTTCGAGGACAGGATACGCACCGAGGCCGAGGACCTCAAGCTCGAGTCGTTTGGTGTCGAGCTCCTGCACACCATCGGCACCGTGTACATTACGCGCGCGAGCAACTTTGTGAAGAGCAAAAAGTTCTTTGGCGGTGCCTTCTTTGGCCGCCTCAAGGAGAAGGGCGGCTTTGTCAAGGAGAGCTTTGGCATGCTGTCGAGCGCACTCAACGTCCAGGCAGCCATGCAGGAGATGGAGCGCCTTGAGGCCAAGGGCACTGCGACGGAGGAGGAGATTGCCGCACTCGCAGAGGACCTGAGTGCCAAGATGCTGCTCACCACCTGGCGTGCAACCCGGATCGAGGTCATCACGATTCTCGGGCCTGTCATCGACGCCGTCCTCGGCGAGCCCGGGATCAGCAAGGACGTCGCGCTGCGCCGAGCCAAGGCTATCATGGCGATCGGCAACATCTTCAAGGCGGTCCAGGATGACGAGGACGCCGAGGAGCGCCGCGAGCTCGAGCGCCTGGTTGCCTCGGCGGCAGGCAAGAAAAAGTCGAAGAAGGAGAAGAGCCACCGGTCGTCCCCAGCACCGGCCGTCGAGGAGTCTGACAAGGCCAAGGAGGAGATCAAGTAGCTTCCGACTGCGACCGCGAGCTGCCTCTCGGCTGTCCTTCATAGAGTATGTTACTGCCCTAATGCTTGATATGTGCATCATCACCACTTCTTCTCAGACTCGCCCTGTCGCTGGCGCTCGAGCAGCTCTTCAAACTCGCGCTGCTTGCGCCTCATCTCCTCTTCAGGGTCCTCCTCGTCGGCGATGGACTGCACGCGACGGTCCATCTCCCCCGCAGCGGCGCGCTTGATGTCGTTGGATGGCTCGATCACGTCCCCAGGCCGAGTGTACGAGTCGTTTGTCGCGATCCCCGCGCGGTGGCTGATGACGGTGCCGTCGGGGATGCCCATGCGGTGCTCGGCGATGGCGCGGCGCGCCGCGAGCGCGACCTGCTCAAACACGGCTAGTTTGCTGCTGTCAGCGGGGGTGTGTCGTGAGGGAGTCGCGTGCGGCTCGATGTGTGCTCGGTGCTCGGTCGTCTTTACTGCTCCCGCCCTCGCCCATTCTCCCTCTGCAATCCGTCGCTGCTCCAAACCTCGTCCACATCCGTTGTCCGCTGCACACTACCCTCCATTTCTCGCCGCTCCACACTACCCCTCCACTCCTCGGACGCCTCTACTCCTCCGACCGTCCGCCGCTACCCTCAACCCCAACCCCAACCCTTGTCCCGTCCTCCCAAGCCCAAGCCCAGTCCCAAGCCCACCCCTCCATCCCTACCCCAAACCCCTCGCTTGCCGCGGCAACTCACCGCTTCGGGTCCTTCATCTTGCGGTGCACCTCCCAGCTCGCCGCCGCGCCGCCGACAGTGAATCCGAAAAAGGTGCCGATCATGCTCGTCCCGCTCGCGCAAAAGAGCTTGAACGGGAACGAAAGCTTGGGTCGACGCCGCCCCATCGCAATGTACATTGGGATGCCGGAGAGCATGCCGATCGCAGTGCATGTCGACACCCAGGTGTAGCTCTTGCGCAGCGTCTCGACGTCCTCGCGCGTGATGTCGCCTGTGGTCAGTGGGGTTATGGGGTGTTTCGGCACGCCTCGCTCTGCTTTGATCGATCTCTCTCTCCCTCCGCTCCCTCCCTCCCCCCTCCCCTCTTCCCCCTCCCTCCGCTCCCTCCCTCCCTCCTCCCCTCTTCCCCTCTTCCCCCTCCCTCTCCCTCCCCCCCCTCAGCACTCACCAGCATCAATCCGCACCTGCAGCGCGTCCTTGACCACCCCCATCTCAAACATGTCCGAGGACAGCTTGCGGTTTTTGATGTCCGAGTCGTTGCCCATGCTTGGTGTTGTCAAGTAGTATAAATTCGAACAACGAAGAACGGCATCGATACTGTACTTCAAGACTGAGCCCGTTGACGTCAGGCGGAACCAGATTGGCCGGCCTACGTCGGTGATGCCTCGGTTGTGTTTCATCCCCAGCCAGCCCCGAGTACGTGGTGCACACGGTCGCACCTCGGAGTCTCGGAGGCAGGCGGATAGATAGAGGCGCGTACATGTCAAGATACAGAGCTGAGAAAAGTTGACGAGGTACCGTGACGGGCCAGTCCTGTGTCCCGCACGTCTCTCGATAACGTCGTGGCCAAACCCGTTAGATTGTTAGATTGGAGCTATTAGATCTCTTGAAATACCTATTAATGCATTTCTATTCATGCATTGCAATCCCATCCGCCCCGGCCACAACACGTGCCGGACTGCACGTGACGGCCTCCACCACCCACCTAGCCCTCACCTTGCCACTCAGCAACTCGTACAACACCTCCCCATCCCTTTCTCTCCCCTCTCCGCTCATACCATGCCCCCGCCGACAGGAATATACGGCCCGCTCCTGCTCGAAGAGCCGCTTGTGCGCGTGAGTCGCCGCTCCTGTTCCCGTAATCGCCACCGTGCTGACGCCAGACACCGTACGAGCTCCTCCGCCGCAGCCACCGCAGCGCGCAGCGGCAGGTCGAGAAGGAGTTTACGGTCATGCAGGTGAGCTTGTGGACGCATGTTCGCGGAACAATTGGCTGTGCATCTCCTTGTGTCCAGCGGAAGGACTGGTTGTGCATCTGACCATGTCTGCGGAATGATTGTGACCAGGCGGCGTGTAAGGCCGGGTGCTCAATGCGGGACTGCTGTGGGACTACGGTCATGCGTAACGGCGTGTACGCCTGCCTAGGCCATCAGGATCTTGGCCCGGCCCGTCGGCGCCTCCCCTTCTCCTTTTCCCCCTCCTCCCGCTCTCCTTCCTCCTCCGCGGGCGTCCCCTGACACCAGGCCCAACTCTCCAACCTGCTCAAGAACCTCACCCACACAGACGCAGACAAGGACATCGTCCTAGCCCGCCTCGACATATGCAACGACCGTGTCCGCGGCCTCAAGCGCAAGCTCGACGACCTCCAACCGGCGCAGGACGCCCCGGGCGCCGCAATGCTCCGCGAGCGCCTCCAACACATTGACGGCGTGCTGCTGGCATCTGCACACGCCAGTGCCAAGGAGAAGGAGGCGGAACGTGCGAGGGATCTTGCGCTTCTGAGCGGCAAGACTGACAAGGGCGAGGAGGAGGACGAAGCCATGGAGGTGGAAGCCGAAGAGGATGCTGATGGAGGGAAAGACTCCAAACTTGCCAAGGCCAAAGCCAAAGCCAAGGCAATCGTGGTGGAGCACTTTGAGAAGAAGTCAACTAGCTCTGCAGGTGCCGAGCTCGACTCGCGTGCGCCGGGGGACCGTACCGTAGACCGGTACATTGTCGACCATCTGTTACGGACGGGGCGGATGAAGACAGCCAAGACTCTGGCTGCCGCACAGGGCATCGAGGTGAGCTCGAACAGCGAGGACAACTCACACCAGTCCCTCGTCGATCTCAAGCTTTTTGCTGAGCTTATCCGCATAGAGACGGCATTGCTGGAGAAACACTCGGTGACCGAGGCGCTGGCGTGGTGCGGTGAGAACCGCGGGACGCTCAAGAAGCAAGGGGTGAGTGGACAGTGTCTCTTTCAGTGTTTCAAGAAAGCCAGCCAAGCGTACTGACACCAGTCCGACCTCGAGTTCACGCTGCGCACTCAAGAGTTCATCGTGTTATGCCGCAAGCGCGATACGACGGGTGCAATCGCTTACGCCCGCAAGAATCTCGCACCCTGGGCCGCGACACACATGGCCCAACTGCAGAGCTGCATGACGCTACTCGCTTTTGGAGAGACCACTGGTGTACAGGCCTACAGGGTGAGCTCCTCTTTCCGTGGTCAACCTGACGGCAGAAACTCTACAATGCGTCGCGATGGAACAAGGTCCGGGACGAGTTCCGCGACTCTTTCCTGGGAATCTACGCGCTTCCCTCGCAGTCGCTGCTGGCTCTGTCTCTGTCTGCGGGCCTCTCCTCTCTTCGCCTGCCAGCGTGCGCACCCTCGTCGCCACCAACTGCGCCAAAGGAGGATTGCGCGCCAGGCTACGCTCAGCCTCCCCTCATCGTCCCCCATCTCGCCGTGCTTCCCGCGGCGGAACTTACAGGTGCCCCGATGACGACGATCGGCTCGATGCTCGAAGAATGCCAGAGCCGCGCGACTCCCGCTCCCGTTCCTGAGATGGACGAGGACAAGCGTCCCGTCCCTGGGCACATTCCCAACGTTGACTGCCCGACATGTGCCGAGGACATGCGTGTCCTTGCAAAGGAGGTGCCGATGGCACACCACGTCAATTCGGCGCTCGTGTGCGCCATCAGCGGCGACGTGATGGACTCGAACAACGAGCCGATGGCGTTCCCCAACGGCTCGGTGTACTCGAGCCGCGCGCTGACCGAGATGGCGAAGAACAACTTTGACGTTGTGACGTGCCCGCGTACGGGGGAGACGTGTGCGTTCTCCCGCCTGCGCAAGGTGTACATTTCCTAGTGCTGCTAACTGCCCGTTGTAGACCATGCAATCGTTGTACGTTTGCGCTCGGCCTGTTGTGCAGCGTGGCTGTTGTGAGCAGCTATCACACAAGCGAGGTGCAAGCCCACCTGCGAGCGAGGGTGGTCAGATGACGTAGTCGAATGCAGAAAAGTAATGACCACGTGGGAAATTGTAATCGATTTGGACTGCGGGCTCGGTCGTCTGGGCCGTGTGCCCAAGTTGCGCGGCTACGGGCTGCGGAGTTTCCATCTCAATGTGCGCAGTCGACTGCAACTGTCGGTGACACCTCTGAACCATCCCAACGTCTTGCATCTCATCCTCTTCATCAGTCCATCCACATCAACCACTCGAGTCGACTGGATATCGCTATCAACACAAATCTCGGTCTGCTTACCATCTGCAGTTTGCCTCCTTCTCCCCAACTCTCCCGCTCTCGGCTCGTCTAATCCCATCCCATTCAACCGACTCGCACATTATCCGCCACCTAACAAGGCCTCACACCACGAACCAACACCCACCACAGCTACACTCCATCCACCCACCAGCGGCCATGAAACGGTCCTAAGACGTGTTCCGCAGCTCATCTGCTTTCATGGAACCCCAAGCTCGCATGACGGCGAGCCCACAACCCATCGACCCCGTGCTTCATCGCTCGGTGGCGCCACCATCCCGCAGCACCAGGGACTACCCCGCCGCCGACGACGAAGTCACCAGCCGGATCGCCGCGCTACAGCGCTGGCAAGTCCCGCCACTCCCTCAGCGCACACGCCAAGGCTCGACCAGCAGCCAGCCACATACCCAACGGCGCGAGCCGCCACCCCCACCTACTCCACTTCCACCACCACCACCACCACACGCCAGCTCATCGTCTTCCAGGTGCGCGCAAATGTTGAATTGTACTGATAGCAGACCTCGCACGCGCGACGATGGACGCCGGCACAGGCCCAACGAGTTTGACCGCGGGCCAGTGGCGTCCACCTCGCGCCAGCTGTACGATCCCTCCAAGTCCCCCGTGATACCCCGGTCCCCAGGCCCGCCTCGTCGCGAGGCCTCGAACGCAGCCCCTCTACCCATCCCAGCCACTCCACCTCACCAATCACAAAAGGAACGTCGCGACACTGCGTCGTCGTCTCGGAGGCCCCTGTTCGACCCCGATGCCCCTCCAGTTCCATCTGCACCCAGGCGACGGGCACCCGACGACGCACGCGCAGTACGTCGCCGCGATGGCCAAGGACCATCAACGCACAAGCTGTTCGATCCCGCTGTACACGATCCTGCGACCTTCAACGCATCCCCCTTCTCATCGTCATCCGTGCTACAAGACACGCTCGCGGTGCCAGCGCGTCCCTCAATACTGCGCCGCATGTCATCCAAGGTTCGCTCACCAGACGAGGAAGCCGACCTGGCGCGCGAGCGCGAGCGCCGCCGCAAGGGTAGCGAACGGGGGAGCGTCCACACGAGTCAGCGCAAGGAGTCGGACACGCGTAGTCGAGGAAGCAGCGGGAGCCAGGGAAGCGAGAGCTTGAAGGACCACCAGCGCGGTCGCGGGGAAGGCGATTCGGGCGCCAAGGAACTTCTGCGCCGGGTTCGCAACGAGATTCGCGCGTTGGAGCAAAGCCTCATCGACATGCATCGTAAGATGCAGGCCGATCCAGAAGCTGGCATCATCGTGCTAATCGACAAACCGCTGCAGCCGCACCCCACCGGCGCGTCGAATGAGAGCCTGGCGTGGGCGGAGCTCATTGCCATGCACAAGGAGCTTGCCGATTTCCATTCCACCTTCTTGAAACTCGCTCTAGACCCCAAGTCGCCACGAGAATTGCGGCCGTTACCAGTCAAGCATAGCATCCCCGTACGGCTGTGGCAGACCGGGTACCTTGCCATCCTCGAGAGACTGCGCTTTGCATGGATATCACAGAAGAGTGACATTGCTCTCGAGCTCCTCACCGATTTCATCCTCGACGCGTACCAATCTTACACACAGCTGTTCCAGGACGAGATGATGGCCGCGTTCCGACCAGCGTGGATCGAAGCACTCGGTGACCTCGCGCGCTACCGTATGGCAGTGGCGACAATGGAGTCCGAGGCGCCGAGGTGCAAACGCTCTGCAGATGCCCGAATCGACGACGACGACGAACCCCTTCTCGAAGCTGCCAGTATCGGGCAGGAGGTCGCAGACAACTGGACCGTGGAAGATAAGGAAACGTGGAGAACGACTGCGCGCGACTGGTACGCCATGGGCATTTCCGAGAAGCCGGGCGAGGGGCGGCTGCACAACCACCTCGCGCTCCTGTGCAGTGACGTGCGTGGACAGGAGCCTCGCGCGTTGTACCACTTTGCCAAGAGCCTCACGGCATTGCACCCGTTCGAGGCCTCTCGTGAAGCTGTCTTACCGCTTTTCGACTCTGCTGCCCAGTTCCAAAGATCAACACCCGAGGCGACGGCCATGGACCTTTTCGTTCGCCTCCACGGGATGCTGTTCACCCGCATTGAACTTGACGACTTTGACTCGGTCATGAGCCGGTTCATGGAGCGGCTCGAGGAGGACGCGAGCCTTGACGGCGTCAGCCGTAAGGCCTGTCTCACCCAGGTCGACTGGCTGTCGATGGGCGTAGTCAACATCGCCGCCATGCTGCAGTATGGGTCGGACGGCGGGATCATTCGCAAGGGGTGGGCGCGGGAGAGCGCTGCGCGCCGCCGCCAGGCTGCAGTCGAGGAGAACGGCGACGGTGACGAGGAGCAGGGGCTCGACAACGATGACGAGGGCCAGGGGCAGCAGCCACAGACATTGCCCGTCTTGCCGCCGGACTCGCCGGCCCCACCGAGCTTCACCAACGCGCTGCACCTGACGTTCTCCATCCTCGAGTTCACGTTTGCGCACCCCTACCGCCAGCAAGGATTGCACCAGGTGCTCAACCCGTACCTCGCGATTATGCTCACATTCATCGCGACGGTATTCCGCATCCCTGTGGCTGGAGCGTCGTTGGTGACCTACGTCCCGTGGCGACAGTTGGCCGAGTTTGTCAATTCGCTCGGGGTAGAAGTGTCCGAGGAGACTCGTCTGGTGAACGGCGTCCCTTTACCCGAGGACTGGATGATCCGCGGCATGGAGTGGGTCGGCCGACGCGTGTTTGAGCGCGGTTTCTGGAAGCCCAAGACCAACTCGCGCAGCTCGAACGGTGGTCCTGCCATTCCACGTGTGGGCGAGCGCTTCAACAGCGAGATGGACGTGCTGCTGGCAAACTTTGACGCCGCGCTTGACATTACCGAAGGTGTCGTCGAGGAGGTCGAGGGCGCAGACCTCACAGACGGCCCGGTGGCTGTTGATGACCGCCGCCGTCGCCGGGTCGCCTGGGCGGCTGGCACCTTGGCATCCAACGTGGATGGATTCGAGCTCGAGAATGGCAAGGTGGTCATTCGTGGCTCTCTTGCGGCGGCCATCGAAGCCGAGGAGGCGCGCAAGACACGGGAGCGGCAGGAGGAGGAGACGCGCGAGTACGCGCGCCGTGGGCAGCAGCCCCAATCCGCGGGCTCAGAGGAGGACATCCAGGACGAGGACGAGGATGAAGACCCAGACCTTGCTGTGCTGCGCGAACGCCGCCGCCACCTGCGTGACATCCTGAAGGTGCCGACGACGCCCCGCAGGGCCCCGCGCTCGCGCCGGGCGCGAAGCACTCACAACGTTGTGCCGGGCTACACGATCCTGGTTTTCGACACGAACGTGCTCCTCTCAGCGCTCAACCTCTTCTCCAAGGTCGTCGAGGGTGGGCAATGGTCCGTCGTGGTGCCGCTCCCAGTGGTGACCGAGCTCGACGGGCTGTCGAGGAACCCTGCTCCGCTCGGCACTGAGGCGGCTGCCGTGGTCGCGTACCTCGAGGCGCGCATCCGGACGCACGCGCTGTGTCTCAAGATCCAGACTTCGCGGGGCAACTACCTCACGGACCTGCTCATCCGTGCCGAAACGCTCGACCTGCGCTCGCGGGACACTGCGCGCACGATGGACGACATGATCCTGAACGTTGCCGCGTTCCAACGCGACCACTTTGTCGACCGCAGCTCGCTGCTAGGCCAGCTGCAGCCCGTGGACGGAGCGCCGACCCAGGTCTTGCTCGTCACCTTTGACCGCAACTTGCGCCTCAAGGCGCGAGCACTTGGCATTAATGCAGCCGATGAGCGCGAGATGGCTGCGATCCTGGCAAAGTAGGTGCAGAGTGCTACAGCAAGTTGCTGGGCACATCGGACGGCAGCGATCCTGGCCAAGTAGGCGCAGAGTCGGCCACCGGAAGGCGCAGAGTGTATCCCAGTAAGGGCGCGACATGGGGTCGGTCCATCCCCGCATCACGAGGTCGACACGAGGTCTACACGTCCTGCGAGGTCGACCTCGTCCTGCTCACCCAAAGGTTGAGCAGAACCCGAGGCACTTGGCACCGCGCCACGCCGTGGCGTTGAACCTCGGGACTGGCTACGGCTGGCATGACATGGGGCTTGCGGCTCGTGCCTCGAGCCGCCTGGCCGCTGGCCTCTGTAGTGCTGTAGTGCTTACTGTATGATACTGGGAACTTTGGGATCTGTGTGCCTTTGAGGCCTTTAGTGCAATGCCCGGATGGTGACTGTGGCTTGTCCCGGGCCGCCAGCGGCAGCAGGCGGACTGTGCTCGCACCGTTGCTGACGCCGAATCCAGAAACTGGCCAACCTGGACCCGGCATCTGGCAGCAGGGACACCCAGCGCCACACCGCACCGACCGAGAAGTCACCGCCTCGGCTCGTCTAACCAGCCTCTAACCACCACCCTGCCTGCGCTTGGGACTACCTTGGCACGCATTACCTGGTGAGCAGACCCCACCTTGGACACTCCAAGCATCCTTCATCTACCCCGCCACGGGTGGCGCAGAAGCACACTGTGTGTCAGGCACGGGACAACAGTGGCACCTCGAGCCTGATCGGACGCGGTTTGGGGTCCTTGGTCCAGCGACAGACAATGGAGTGGAGATGGATGCGTCGTGAACGTTCTTGTCCAAGTGCAAAGTGCCATCAAGGGAGTGCTTCCGAGTGCTTGTGGTATTCAGCATCGTACTTTTACCATGGCGCCCGTTGACTCGGCGCGGCGTGCCTACGACATTGACGACGACTATGCCTACCCCGGCGACAACAGTGCGGACGACAACTACACCGACGACAACAGCACCGACGACAACTACCCCGACGACACGCTCGCCCTCCCCGCGGTCAACTACCCAGACGGCCCCTACACCGACGTTTACACGCGCGGCGCTGCCCTCGCGCACGCAAACTACCGGCGCCAGTCGGACGCAACGGGCATCGTCGGTGTGCCCGGGTGCATGACGCGGTGCATGCGCCTCGCGAACACGGGGCACTGTGCGAGCAACGCCGACTTTCTGTGTCTCTGCGCCAACCACGACTACCAGGCGAGCGTGACGGTGGGTCTGGCTTGTCTCTATCTCTTTTCTCCTGTCCTCTCTCTCTAGTCCTCTCTCCCTCCCCCTCCCGTCACTCTCTCTCGCTCCCCCTCTCCCCCTCCCGTCACTCCCCCACTCCCCCTCCCCTCTCCTCAACCAAACCCACCACCCCCCCTAACCTAAGCAATGCTGGGCAACAAAGTGCAACGCGACAAGCTACAACCTCGCGCTCTCGTACGCCTCGGCAGCATGCACCGCGATCGGGGCTCGGATGAGCGCGTCCGGCAACGGCGCCTCGACCAACCTGACCATGCAACCGATCGTCTACTCGCGGGCGGCATTCAACATCCAGGCAGTTGTGCGTTCTCCCTCTCCCTCTCTCTCCCCTAGGCTCACCCAGATGTCCGGCCTTTGCTCTCTCGTCCTGCTCTGTGCGATCGGCCTCGGCGTCCTCTCCTGCCGCGCCCAGGCACGCCGGCAGGCGCTCTCGAGCACAATGTCCGCCACGGCCAAGAGCCGGGTGTCAGTCTCGCGCGCGTCCGGCGTCTCGCGGCTTCCCCGCTCCTACTTTCCCGGGCGCGAGGTCGGCCAGATCTCCACGCTCGACATGGGCTCCGTGGACTTTGGAAAGATGTTTGAAGCGCCAGCCAGGCGCGCCAGACGGCCTCGGTTCACGAACCGTCTACCTGGCGAGCGAGCGTTTACGAACCGTCAGACTGAGGAGTGGGAGATGGAGGATAGAGCGAGCGGAGCGGCGAGCGGGAGTAGGACGCATGACAGAGATGAGGACAAAGAAGACAAGGGGCCAGCGAGCTTGGATACTGGCAGCGAGGCCAGATATGGGGAGAGTACGGCGCCGCTCAACCCAGAGCCACAGTCGCCCACGCCCCAGACGCCGACGCCCCAGACGCCCAGTACCGTGTACATGGCCCATGCGCCCAGTGCCGCCTCGCTCCCGCTCGCGCTCAAACCTGTCCAGTACCCGCTCGAGCTCGAGGACGACCCGCCACGCACCCCTCCGGCCCCTCGCGCCCTGTCTGTGCCGCCTAGTCCCAAGGCGCCACAGACATACGCATCCGGCATTGTGCACGCACAATAAGGCGTGCTCGGCGCCCAAGCGCACATTCCCTTTAAAAGACGATCACGACATTATCTCTCCAGTGTTAGCGTACAGGCCAACTAATCCAGTGTACGGGCGTACAGGCCCTTGTGTGTAGGTGTAGGTTCAGTAGTTGTGTCAAGGTATTTTGGACAGATGAGCAGTCACCGCGAGCAGGATAATCCATCTACATGTCGGGTCGTCTGACCGGCCCATCACAGCACAATCTCTCGACCCCAGCCCATCACGGCACGATCTCTCCCACAGTCTGTCACGGCACAAGGTCCTCTCGGACCCACGTCTCGCCGTCGCGCACCCAGCACACGCGGCGGTGTGGGTCGCACGCGAGTTCGAGCATCTCGACACGCTCTGGCGCGAGCGCGACGACAGCAAAGTTCTGCCACGCTTCGGCGTGGCTCTTGGCCTCCTCGGGGCCCTGGGCTTGCGGTTCCAAGCGCTTGACCCACGCGCTCGGGTCCGGTGCGTCAGTCAGCGTCGAGCCAGGCGGGGCTGGGCGTGCAAACGTCGCCCGCAGGGCCGGGCTCAAGCTGTCCCAGAGGCGGGTGCGCTCTGCGTCCCACCAGGACGGCGAAGATTCGGGCGCGGTCGACGCGACGCCCCAGCTCACCAGGGCGGATAGCGTCCCGGCCAGTTTGGGGAGGCCTATGTCTTCCCACTCGAGCGTGACGGCAGGGTTGAGGGGGGCATTGGGGCGGAGGCGGAACTGGCACGAGCCGGTGCTGGAAGCTGAGAGCGGCGGCGAGAGATGCGGCGACCGCTGTCCCGAGCCGAGGGGCGAGGATGGGCTCGCGCTCCCTAGGTCGCCTGGTATCGGCGTCAGGTGGAGTCTGGGTCTACCCTTCGTCGAGTTGGATCTCGAGATGGTGATAGGGGAACCTGGGCGAGACACGCTCTCGGGTCTACTCTTCGTCGAGTTGGATCTCGAGATGGTGATAGGGGAGCCTGGACGAGACAAGCTCTCGGCCGTGCCCTTGGTCTCGGGAGCGTCGGTCGGGCTGAGCTCTGTCTCCGGCGCCAATAACGATGGACCAGAGATGCTTTCTTGCTTCACGGCGGTTGTGTCGCCCACATCTTCCGAGGCGTCAAGCGGGGTCGCTTGGACACCCAGAAGGCTAGAGTTGGCACTCGCGACAGACGGCGTCCGACGGAGAGGCGGCGGGTTGCGTGGCGACGAGTAAGACGGCGAGATCTTGACCTGGCTGCCCCTTCGGCTCAGGTTGCCGGACCCACTGGCTGGGACAATGTATGCTCGGCCAGTGACTCGGAACTGGACAAGGGTGGGGAGGAGCCAGGCGATCTCAGTGCGTGGCTCGGCGCCGAGTTGCGTTGCCTTGGGCATGCGCAGGTCGGTCGTGCTGAGGAGGAGACCCGACGGCGAGACTGGTGTGAGTGAGGGGGAGGTGAGGGGGAGAGCAAGGAGTCGCTGATCGTCGCGTACCCTACAACTCACAACCACGGTGGACAACCGAGCGCACCCGTGGGGCACCCTCATGCACGGTCGCGAGCGAGTACACTGTCGTCAGTGATGTGACGGAGACTACGAGAGGGTTACTCACCCGTCGAGCGCGGGTTCTGGGCCAGCTCGCTCTCGAGGAGCTGCTGCCACTCGGGCTTGGCACGAGAAATGGAGCTGGCGCGTGGGACCATGGTTGGGGGGAGGCCCGGGGCGGTGAATCAAGTTGAGTTGCAGTGGCGCGGAGTGAGTGAAGGAGAGTGGAGTAGAGTGGAGAGAATATGGGATGCGATGATGGGCTGCGGGCTGCGTGTCGCGTGCTGCGGGCTGCGTGGGATAGGACGGAGCTGCGATCAGATAAAGCACAGAGAGCGTGTTCCGAGAGTGTGGAGCGAACGATCAGGCTGAGGGCGTTGGGAAATAATCAGACAGCAAGACGCTCTCAACGTGTCCTGCCTCTGGGTGCCTGATCGATTCTGTCTTGTGTTCTCGACAGCCAACCGCTTTCCTGCCGTTCTACCTACCCCTCTCGGCCATGCAGGGGTAGCTGCAGGTAAGCCGGGAACAGTAGGTGCAAGCCGACGACGGCGGGAGGGGAGATGGATAATGGCGCATTGGCAACCGGTCTGCCAAACTGTTCAAGTGGAGATGGCGTTGACAACAGGTTTGGCAGGGTGAGAATGCCACTTGCGCACTGGCCCAAGCCCGGGCGCCACTCTGGATTACTCTGCACGCTCGACGCAGCTGGGAGCCGACGGCCCAGTTCACCCCTCGCTCAAGAGTACCCCGTCAACGTGGTGCACTGGTCTAACCTCGGCACCATCCGCTCCGTCCCTGCCTGCCCCTGCCCCCAAACCCCCGCAGGATCCGAACACACATGCATGCTGCTGAACGCTTGACAACACGATCGTACACTAACATCTAGTCGCTACCAGTCAGACCACGGAACCACCCAAGCGGACCTCTCGGCGGTGGGCTTGGGCTCCGCGCCGGTGTCTGGTTCGACGGACCCCTGGGCGTCAACCCTGTCCTCTGTTACAAATGCTCCTCCCGCATACTCACACATCACTCATGGCCGCAATGGCCTGGTTGATGAGCTCTTCGGGCAGGTCGCCGGGCAGACCTTGCGAGTAGACATGGGGGTCGAGCGGTGCGTAGCCTGGAGGAGGGGGAGAGTCCAGAGGTGGACCAAGGCTGGGCTCGCGCACCAGCGTACGGGGCCGTGCGGTGGTACCGCTGTTCTCGCTCTCATGGGTCCCGCTGTCACTCGTAACTGAAGCGTTGGGGCTGGAACGGCGGTGGAAATAAGATTGCTCACCACGGAGTGAGTTCATCGAGATGTCAAGCACGTTGGGTGTAGGTGGGTTTGGAGGCGAGCGTGTGCCCTCCTCCGAGTCGCTGTCCTCAGAGTCGAGGTCCTCGACGTCGGGGACGCGCGCCTCAATCTGAGGTGTATCGGTCGGGGAGCGGTATGACGACGCCTCAGCGGGGTGCGACCGGTCACCTTCACGTAAGGGGTTTGGCGCGAGGTTCGAGTGGTTTCGGCGGTGCCGCCTCGATGAGCGCGGTGTGGACGGGGTCTGTGCCAGAGAGCGTGATGGAATGGGAGTAGTCGAAGAAGAGCCGTTGTTGGACGCGGCGCGGTTGCGTGCAGCTTCCAAGAGAGCACTAATGCCACTGAGGTTTGGCTGACTCGAGCCTGGTGTGCCATAGCCCGCCTCGATGAGGATGCTTCCGCGCTCGCTACCGTAGGCTGGTGGAGGAGCCAGAGTGCCCGTCATCGGAGCAAGGCCCCACTTCTTGACGTTGGCCTCGATGAACACAAACCCAGCCTGGCCAAGGTTGACGTGCAGCGTCGCAGGGCCGTTGGCGCCGACGGTGGGGAACAGGTTGAGGCGGTGCAGGCCCGTGTAACAGTCCTCGAGCTTGCGGCCATTCCGTGTGAAGAAGACAGTGCCCGTGCGGGGTCGGTAACCCACACCCAAAACGTCGCCCTCGGCAAGGGGAGGTCCGTAGGACGAGGCGGTGAAGGGGTAGTTGTGAGACTTGAAACCGTCCGAGGCAAAATAGGCCACTGAGAATCTGTTCCACCCAGGCAGACGGAACGATGGGTACGGCTTGGTCGCGAGGCCAATGGCGACTTCGGTTGTCGCTGGCTTTTCGTACATCTTGACCTCCCAGTAGTAGACCTCGTTCAACTTGGGCAGCGGCAGGTTGGCCATGACCGAGTTGCCGCCGCCCTCGCGGACTGCCATGCCAGGGCCATCGGAAAGGAATGTGATCTCGGTCCGCGACTGCACATAGAGCGAAAGGTTCTCCTCGTAGTCGGGCTCGAACGCCCATGCAGCGACACCCTTCTCCTGAATCGTGAGGAATTGCGACAGCGTAATGTCGGTCGGGACAGACGAAGGTGGATACTGGCCTTGCCAGTCTGAGAAATCAGCCGTGTATCTTGCCATTCAGCTACTCACCCTTTGACCGGAGATACGCCTCCCGCACGTCGGCGTCGCAAGTCTCGAGCCACCGTTGCTCGACGCCCTCGACGCCGCCTTCACCGATAACGCCGTCTCCCTTTGACAGATCAAGGGGTCCACCATCCTCGGCAAGACGAATGCCTCTCTGCCTCTTCATGCACAGAAGCGCAATGAGGAAGATGAGGATGCCCAATAGGACAGTGAGCGCGACCACAAGGATCGGGATGAACACAATCAACACCGTCGATGGCCCATCGCCCGAGTCAAAGTCGCTGGGCCGCATGTGGATGTCGCCAATGACCACTTTGCTGTCTGCGACACGCACCACACCTGACGCTACAGGCACGGCCGACATGTACTCGTACCTGCCGATCTTGACTGGCATCTTTGCGAGTCGGGAGATGGCTTTCACACGGGCCGCTGCTCGCGATTCGGATTGTGCTGCTACAGCGGCGGTGCTGTCAATCTGCACCCGCTCCTCGTTCTTGGTCGCCGGCGAGCGCTGATCTGCGAGACGTGTGTGGTGTAGCCCTGGCTCTGGTCGATTGGGGGTAGTGGAGAGCGTCCGCGGGGAGTCTGGCACGTCGTTGGAGAAAGAGATGGTCGACGTGTCCATCAGCACCGACGGTGTGATGGTATGCGAGGCACGAGGTTGTTTTTGGAGCCAGCACGAGTGGCCACAAAGGTCGTTTCCTGCGGATCCGTCAGCCAAGTGCGCAGCAGATCGAGACAGTGACAGTAGCCCCGGAGCCAGAGTGGACGGGTTCTCTGGCAACGCTGGGAGGTGTCGGACTGGGGAGGAGGGGAACGTGTCCGACACGAGAGGAATGAGCTACTCACAGAGGGCGTGTGGAGATGAATAATGCAAAAGAGGTCGAGGGGGAGTTGATGGCGACTGATGGCTGGGGTTGAGGAGCAAGGCAACGGGATAGGGGAATGGGAGGGGAGGTTGGGTCGGTCGTGTGGCGAGAGGGGTGTCACCGAGGGCCACAGTCGAGTGATGGAGACGACAAGTGTGGTGAAGAGAGAGATGGAAGGAGGTGCCAGTCGAGGTCGCTGTGCAAGTCATGGAATGGCAAGACGGGGGAGGGAGGGAAGGGTACGAGGGGAGCGTAGTGGCGGGCCTAGACGGGGCTTGGTCTGCTGACGTCTGCCCGCGTGGGGCCTAGAGGCTGCTGGCCCACTCGGTCAGGGATTCCTCATTTGGCCTGGCCAGCGGTGGCAAACAGCCTGGATACAATTGATCCCGCTAATCCGACCAAGCAAATGTCGAGCCGACGTCATCGGCCTTGATTTCCATTTTTCCCATCTTGATGTGTTAACCATCTACATATTCGTTGTCCCACGCCCATCACGGCCCCAGCTCCGCCATATCCTCCCTACAACCAGCAGCTTGTCTCCCCGGGTCAGAGTCTGGTCCTCAAACATCCGCAGGTCATCCAGGAATGACTGTCCGTCAGTAATCTCCCCATTGGCAGATAATCGATCGCCTCCTACCAGCCTCCCTTACCCCCAAACCCCACGGGGGATTACCCAATCTTGGCAGGCGTCGTAACGCTTGCCCTGTAACAATGTAATAATGTCCAGCTCCCAACTGGATCCAGGGCCTGGACACTCACCTCGCGTACTGCCGACCCGATACCCGTTGCCCACTCGCGCAGACTTGAAGTCGTGACGATGAGCAGGCCACGGTCCTTGTCCGACATGAGCGCATTGTCCTCTGGCGCCTTGAGGAGGAGCTCCTCGATAGCACGCAGGCTGTGGAAGTAGCGCCGGTGCCGGCCCTTTTGCCGTCCCTCGCCGGCGTAAACGCGCTGAAGCCAGCCGCAGAAGCCGTAGAGGAGGAGCACCGAGGGCGCCACACCGACAAACGCAAACGTGAGCTGCTGAGAGCGCAAGAGCTGGTCAAGACTCTGCAGTGCCACCGAGAGGTCGGTCTGGTTTCAGCTCGGATTCAAGTATCATGCACTCACCTTGGTCTTCTGGATCTGGATAAGAAGCGTGCGGATGAGGTGGCCAAACAGTGCCGACCTGATCGGGTGCTGGATCTCATTCTCGTACGCCTTGAGAACCTCCTCCATGTCGCCAGATTCGACCTTGATGCGGAGGTCCGCGAGTTGAGAGTCATTCAGGTGGTACACATCGCGACCAAAGTCGAGGACCATGCGTTCCAAGCTCTCCTGGTCGGCCTTGACCGTCTCTGGTGCAAGAGAGAGGCCCTCTCCTCCACCGCGCATCGTGTTGAAGATGTCCTCGATAGGCTCCCAGACCCACTTGACAAAGAAGCCCTTGATCGTCTCCTTGCCGTTGTAGACCTGCTCTGTGATCCAGTCCTTGTTCTTGACGATCGACTTGGCTCCAAAGTACAGTGTAGGAGGGAGGAAAAAGACCACGAACCAGAACCGAGTGAACACAGACGGGCGACCGTACTCGTCGAGCGTGTGGTCCACATCCTTGCGCATCTCCGGCAGGTACTTTGTGACGACGTCGGCGAGCATCCCGGGAGTGACCTTTGTCGCAGTCTGAGACTGGGCTTGCGAGCGTCTGGACTTGCGCGAGCTCTTCTCGTCCTTGAACGATACCGTCTTCTCAGTCGACTTGATGTTGAGGACGTCTGCCAGAATACCGTAGATGCGTGTCGCCTCGTCGATGAGGTCCGTCGACGAAGCGGTCGCGCCGACCTTCTGGAACGACCAGTTCGGTCCGTTGCTGGCCAGCAGGCCGACGCGGCTGGCCGCCACGCTGGCGGCACTTCCCAGGATCTTCCGGTTGGACAGCATCTCGCGCTTGGTCAGAACAAGCGGAGACGCCAGGGACTGCAGCCGGGCCGAGAGCTTCTGCTTGCCGCCGCTGGACTGCAACGGTCGGAAGAGGCCGGACAAGGACGGCCTGCGAATCGACTTGCGCCAGTTCCCGTCCGCAACCTTCGTACGCCACATATCAGACTTGATTTCTTTAATTGCGCGCCAGATGCGCTCCGGCAAGGCTAAAGTCAGCTCCGCCAGCTCCGAGCTCACACTGCACCAAGTACACGAGGGGCCCGATACGCGAGGACAAGGAGCGCTCCCACCACACTTCGTCGTCCAAGAGCGAGAGGGAGCTTTTCACATACTCGCGCAGCACCTCGGCCCAGATAATGCTGACTGAGCGCGTAAGGATTTCGGCCTCGGCAGCGCGGTCGACCTTGGACGCAGAGTAAGTGCCAGCGCCCTGCCTGCGCGACTGAAGGCGAGTCAGCATGCTCGCGACCTCCCTGGCCGACGGAGTGTTCGCCTGCGTCAAGCGCGTGAGGGTGTCGCGCAGGCTCTTCGAGAACGGTTCGTCGTCATCGTCGTCGGTATCGTCATCATAAGCTTGAGTACTGGCCTGCTCGCCATCGGCAGTCTTGTTGGAAACTGTGACGGGCATCGTCGCTAGCGAGACCAGATGAACGTTGAGCTGCTCCTCAGAGTAGCTCGTTGAAGCTACCGAGAGGACGCCCATGGTGGCAAGCTTGTTAGTCGGAACGCGCGCTCGCGAGCAAGTAGGTGGAATGTGAGTCGGAACGCGATTCAGTCGTTCGCGACGCGAATCCCAATCCCTCAGAACATGACGTAACGAATCACATGCTTTAGGCCCCACGTCATTTTCCACGTGGGAGATATCACGATCTCCCAGATTTCCATGCCAGATGCCAGGCAAGATTTCGGACTGTAGAAACCACAACAACAACCATGTCCGGCACGCTCATCTCGTCCCTTGCGTGGGTCCCACGCGGGCGCGCCGCCCTCCAACCGCGCAAGTACGAGCTGGACGAGGTCGAGATCGAGCGCGTTGGCAAGCTCGGCGGACCAGGCGTGGTCGAGCAGATCAAGGAGCAGATGATGGAGATGGAGGACGACGGCGAGTGGGAGGACATGGGCGATGACGCCGGTGATGACGATGAGGACGAGAACGGAGACGGCGGCGAGGAGAGGATGGACGAGGACGAGGTCAAGCCCAGCGACCCCAATGACATGTCGGCCTACAAGATGGACGAGTACGACGACGAGGAGTCGGGGAGTGCAGGTGGGTTCTGGTCTGGCCGTGCTGACACCAGCGATGGGTGCGTTCGCCAACGTCAAGGGCCTGTCGTACTACCGCACAAACGACGACGACCCATACATTACTCTCAAGGAGGACGACACGGAGATGGAGCGCGAGGAGCTCGCCCTGCTCGCAACCGACAACATGATCGTGACGGCGCGCACGACTGCGGACCTCTCGGGCCTCGACTTCCACGTATACGACGACGCGAACGAGTCGCTTTACCCCCACCACGATCTCATGCTGCCTGCGTTCCCGCTCTGCGTGGAGTGGCTCGACTTTTCCTCTGGCTCGTCCGACTCGTCCAAGACGGGCAACTACGTCGCCGTAGGCTCGTTTGACCCCTCCATCGAGATCTGGGACTGCGATCTTGTCGACGGCCTCTATCCTCAGGCCATCCTTGGCCCCGCTGCCTCGCTGGAGAAGCCTCAGGCAAAGCCCAAGGGCACGGGCAAGAAGAAGCGCAAGCAGATTGTGCAGCCCACCGCCAACCGCGACCACCACGTGCAGCCCGTGCTCACGCTCAGCTGGACGCCGCGGTTCCGCAACCTCCTCCTCTCGGGAAGTGCGGACGCTACGGTCAAGCTGTGGGACCTGACGCGCGAGAGCCCGATGGGAGCCCAGAGCTCGTGGGACAAGATCCACGGCGGGGAGAAGGTGCAGGCCGTCGAGTGGAACCGCGGGCCGATGGGCTCAGGTGCCGACAGCGCCGTCCTGTCCGGCGGTTGGGACAGGACAGTGCGCGTATGGGACGCAAAGTCCAAGGACGGCGAGGGGTACTCTGTGGCCGTTGGGGCGGACATTGAGTGTGTCCGCTGGGACCCGTGGGACGCAACGTCCTTCTATGTGAGCTCTTTTGTAAAGGTCCAAGCTAACGGCAGGTGTCGTTGGAGAACGGGCTTATTCTGGCGTATGACGCGCGGACGATGGGGGCCAAGCCCGCACAGGCCAAGTTTACGCTCTCGGCACATGACGGCGCGGCCTCGGCGCTCGACATCAACCCGCACGTGCGCGGATGTATCCTCACGGCTGGCATGGACAAGCAGGTCAAGATCTGGAACGTGTCGGACGACGAGACCGAGGGCACGACGGGGCGTAAGCGCGAAGTGTCGCTTGTCGCACACCGCGACCTCGGGCTCGGCAAGGTGTTTGCGGCCAGGTGGAGCCCCGACACTGAGACGCCGCTCGCGCTTGCGGCCGCTGGTAGCAAGGCAACGCTGCAGGTTTGGGATGCGGCTAGCAATGCCGGTGTGCGCAAGGCGTTTGGTGAGCGGTTGAGGCGTGCCGGTCGGGAGATGGCCGCGGTCAAGGAGAGCGGAGGTGTTGTGGTTGTCGACGATGGGGGTGAGGGGGAGGAGGACTAGTTATAGATGCATATCGCTATTTTTCGGTCTATGGGTTGGTGGTTTGTGCACAGATGGCGGCGCCGACACCGGATGTTCGCAAGCAAGAGTTCTCTGGAGTCAGAATGCAACCGAGTGGCTTTATTCCGCTTCAGAGTACTGTTGGGAACGTTTGAAAGGAGCCGGGTATAGCGGGGTAGAGATGCCCCCCGACGATGCAGCAAGGTGGGGTTTCCAAGTCGTCCGTACGTCCACACCATATGCGGCTGCGCCTCCCAGGAGCTGGTGAGGAGCAGTCACCCTTGGGAAAGCCAGCTGAAAGCCGCTGTATTCAATCTGGATCCGGTTGCGGAGAAGATAAGAAAACAAACAAAATCAAGAGCATATAGCTCAGCGATATAACAACACTGTTGGTGAAACGGTATCATGCGTCGTTGCCATCGACGCGGCAGGGGTTCGACTCCCTTACAGTGTATGTTTTGCCTCTTGACTGTTCAGACGGTTGGCGGCAGCTCGTTCAATCCATAGACGGTGAAATCAGGTTGTTGTCGTGTGACGAGCATTAATCGATCGTTGCGTCGGGCTAGTGGGACCAGTGGGACTGGCCGGCCAAGCTCCCTGCATCCAACAGTGCGAAAGGCAGGTGCAGGCTGCTTGCGGAATACTGACTCCTCATCTTCTGCACGGATTGCCCTCAGCGATCTGCTACCCCTCACTACAGTGTGGCAGCACGAGGTGCAGTCAGCCCATCTGGCTTCCGGCGAAGCACTCGTGGCAAGCGGATTCCTTCCCACGCCGGCCGCGCATGGGCCCTCGGAAGCAGCGGGTCCGCACCGAGGAGGCCGGGGGAGTGCGTTTCGGGGGTGTCAGAGGGGAATGCGGCAGCCGCGAGGCATGTCGTCCTTTGTTCGGAAAGATGACCTACGAGGGTGGGGACCTCAACCCCCTCGCGCTGACTCTTAACTGCCTCTCCGGCTCCTCTGATACCGAAGGACAAACTCACCACCTAGCCACCACCTAGCACAGAGGTGTACCCAAGTTCAGCTAGCAAGGGCCACAATGCTCGCCCTCCTCCTCCTCGTGTCAGCTCTGGTACGCGCGCTGGACGTGCGCGAGATCATGGATGTGCCCGAACCGTCCGCTTACGTGCCGGTGCACAACGAGACGGCGTTCGCGTTCCCACGCGCACACGACTGGTGTAAGCTCCCCGGCTCAGAGTCCGATAGTCAACGAGAAGCTGATGCAGTCACCATCGGTACGACCAACTACGTCCTCTGGGACTGGCTCGAGAGCCATACGTCAGACCTCCGCGTCGTCCTAGATCGACCGGACGGTGACGTCGACATGCTCCGCGGGCCCCTGGTCCTCAAGGATAAAAGTGTGTTTACGAAAGACAGAGGAGGCTGATATCAGTCCCCGCTAACATGTTCGGCATGTCGTATAACGGCAGCCTGCCCGCATCTCCGGGACACGGGTACCGGCTTAGCCTGCGCGATGTGGCGAACGATAGCGGTGAGTCCTGAAGGGATGAGCTGATGGGCTGACGGCAGTTGTGTACGCGTCGTCGGAGAGCTTTGAGATCAAGGGCGCGGATGCAAAGCCCACCGCTCCCGTGCCGTGGGGCTTGCCGAAGGCCACGGCGCACAGTGGCGCGGTGAGGACGAGATGGAACCCGCTGAGCGCTATGGGGCTGCTTATCGTGTTGCTTTAGGTGTCTCCCTTGTTTCGTGAAATCCCATATTCCCGTCCATGTGACATGATTCGAGCAGCGCGGCATGCATATTCAATCGAGCAGCAGCTTACCTCGGCAGCCTGGAGCTTGGGACTCCACCGCACATGCGTGGGATCTCTGGTCAGACGTCGCTTGTCTGTGCCCTCAACCACCGTCGACAGGTTCAGTCTCAAGTGAGTCAGTTTTCTTCAGAGGGAGAGGGGCTCTTGGCATGGCGGCGGTGGCGGCAATGTGGTGAGCAAGCAAGAGCCGTCAAACAGTGAGGCGTGGTATTACGAAGCGAGGGACGTTAGATGGGAATCGGCCTGACATGGTTCTATATTGTATGGCCTCTACAAACTTCAAGTCTTTTGACACTCACAGCTCATCACGGTACTTGTCCTGCCCGTAATATTCGCCGGCACGGCGCTCATCCTCTCTCTTAAAGAAGCCCAACTGCTTCTGTGCCGGCCCTTCGTCGTCGTACTTGACGCGCCTGTTCTCGTCATGGCTCAGCGTAATCGGTCGCATGGAGGGGCGGTAGATTGGGTCCCATGTCGTGGAGGTGGGCAATGGGACTGTTGAACGTGGGTACACGATACCGTCGGCGGGACAGGTGGTTTTCAGAGTACCGTGGTCGGCGGCCACCCAGCCAGCGAGGTTTCCACGCGCGTGCAGTTGCCACAAGACGTGTGTTAGCCTGCCATTGTCGCAAAGGAGGACAGGCTCGCCATACGCCGTGAGGGCCGCCTCGATGTCCTCGAGGCGATACATCGTGTCTGTCGAGGGGACAATCTAGGGTCAGCTGCAACTTGAGAGCGGTAGCCGGGGCGAAGGAGGTAAGGCAACTCACCCCTGCATGCTCAAGCGCCTCGCCGACCTTCATTCGCTTGTGCAGGTCCAGGAGCGAGTCGAAGAAGCGGGGCACGTCCTTGTCCCCGTCACAGAGCGAGGTCACGCATCGTCCTGCCTTGCTCCACTGCTGTCAGTTTGGGGGAGTTGGCATAGTCGTGCGAACAGCGACGCTTCACTCACAGCTCGCTCCCACACCTCCTCGATACCTTCTCCCACCTCACTGGTGGCCCATGCAGCCTCGTTCTCCTCGCCATCAAAGTCCTTCGCACGAGCGCATAGGCTTCCGATCTCCTCGTGCGTGAGACTAGGTCCTGCACGGGTAGCGGGTGAGCCATCGCACCTGATGTCAGCCTCCTACTCCACAGGTTGATCACAACGATCCAAGGGCATCCGGGAGTACCTTGCCAGCTATGCACGTCGGGAGTGGACAGCACCAAAGGTAACGAGTACTCACTCAAGCACGTCCAGACCCTCAATGGCCCACGACCCTTTATCGCCCGCATCGGGCTCGAAGCGCTGTCGGAACACAAAGCGGCCTGCGGCAGGAACGCAGCACGGGTCAGCGTCAGCGGCGGAGCACGAGATGGTGTTGGTGTACGGCGAGCAGTCAACTGCTACTCCCAGAGTGAAGAGGAGAGGCGAAAGCGCCATCAGGAGCAGCATGGTGGCAGTGACTGGAGACGTGGAGGCTTGGAGACGTGGAAGATGAAGCTAAGACGCGCAAGATCAAACTCTCAAGTTACCCGCATTTCCATGACGTCTTGATAGCATTCAGGCACGGCAATACCTCAGATTACCCTTCAGCTTTCCCACGGTCACTCGGGTAAAGTTGGAGAGTCTTAACGCTCACGTTCGTGCGACCTCGCACTCCCATCTCGCCGCCACCGCCATGTCTCTCCGTGCCCTTCGCCCCGCCCTCCGTGCTGCCCGTACCGCCCGCGTCCCCGTCGCTCGCGCTGTGGCAACGCGTACGTTCCACGCCTCGTGCCCGGCTTTCGGTGCTGGCGAGAGCGACGCCGAGCTCGCCGCCGCCCTGGCGGCCGAGTACGCCTACGAGACCGAGGGCGCTAGCTCGTCCAAGCCTGGGTTCCTGCAGGAGCTCCAGGACGAGGGTGTCTGGAGCCTCGCCGACACTGCCAACTCTGACGACGTCGTGATTTCGCGCAAGTTTGGTGACGAGGCGTGAGTATCGCATCGCCAGGCCGGCCTTCCCACACCTCCACAGTCGACCAACCGCCCCCCTGTGCTGCTCAGCTCAACTCGGCTGTAGCCAACTCTTCCTCCCCTTAGGCCTGCCAACCTTGATAACTGCTAACCCTAGCCTCAAGCTCACGTTCCAGATCTCGGACCTGGACAACACTGACCCCGTTGAGAGCGTCGATGCCGACGGCAACGTCGTCGAGGATGTTGCGCCTGCGTTCATCACCTCGTCGCTCCTCATCAGCAAGAGCGGTGCCAAGAAGGCACTTCTTTTTGATCTTGGCGCGTCGCCTGACGGGTTCGAGGTCACCAACGTTGCCATTTACGAGACGGCGCTCGCCGAGGCCACCGGCGCCGAGGGCGACTGGAAGCGTCGGTCGAGCTACATGGGTCCCCGTGAGTTTAGAGTGCCGAGTTGGAAAGCCTTCACAAACCTGTCCTTGTTCATCCACATGTTGGCCACACTCCCCATTCGCACCCAATGTTCATGGCTCGTACTTGTTGCTAACCCCCAGAGTTTGACACCCTCGACGCGGTCGTGCAGGACGCGTTCCAGGCGTACCTCGCCGAGCGTGGCGTCGACGCCGCTCTCTCCAACTTTATCGTCTCGTACTCCGAGTACAAGGAGCAGAAGGACTACGTCGGCTGGCTCGCCGACGTCAAGCAGTTTGTCAACACCGACTAAACACCATTCACATGCATAACGGTACCGCTCTGGACCCCGTAGCGACAGTAGATTCTCTGGCCGTGCTTGCTCACTTGCTGCCTACTTCTTCGCCCTCCTCCGGCGGGTCTTCTCAGGCCCGCTCTCAGCGCCGCTGGTCGCCTCGCCGCCGCTGGTCGCGCCGTCACCCTTAGCGCGGCGCTTGTGCTCGGCCGGAATCCAGTCCTCGTCATAAGTGCCCTTGGTCGAGTCAGAGATGGAGCCCTCGACGACAGCGACCGCCGCCTTGGCATGCTTGCGAGCGCCCTTGCGCTTCTTGGGCTGGTCAGAGTACATTGTGAAGGCAAAGTAGCCCGCACCGAGGAGGGCGGCGCCGATGATAAGGTACATCAAGATGACCTGGGGGTCGAACAACGAGGTGGCCGGCTCCACCACCGAGACGGTCGAGTTGAAAGCGGTGACGCGGTGCAGATCCTTGCCGTGCTTGAGGTCGACCCAGACGGTAAGGCCGTGCTCCTGCGAGCGCAGCCTGGGGTTAGCGCGTGTATGGAGACAGGGAGTATGGGGTCAGGTTGAGCGGAACTGGTCGGCGGATTTGAACGACGTGAGAACAACTGATGACTGCACTCTGTAGACAGCCTGCGCACCTAGCCCGGCAAAGCCCAGGGGCGGATGACACTCACTCCGAGTTCAGGTTGTACGGGGCAGTAAAGTTGGCACCGGCGTCCACAGGGAGGTTAAACTTGGCGACAGTGGCATTCTTGATGAGCTTCCAGTGCTTGCTAGTGTCGTGGTACGAGGCAGATGCAGAAACGAGGGTAAAGTTGTTGGTACCAGCGTTGGTGATCTGGATCACCATGGGGTTCGCTTCGCCGTTGGTGACGACTGGCGTTAGCGTAGGCGTCAGACAGGCTGGGAATCGCGCTTGCGTGCCATCCAAGCCTGACGGCAACATGGCACGCCATGGAGAGATCATAGACACCTCCATCTCATGTTGCGTCACGACTTATCGTCACGCTTATCCCGATTGGCATGCCACGTCTTCCTGGTCTCCATGTACTCACGCCCGAAGGGGTTGGACTCGGAGAAGGAGGCCTGCGCGGAGACCGCGTCGACAATGTTTGAGGCTGGTGTGAGCGAGGCGCGGAGAGAGAACGTACCCATTGTTGGAAGGAAAGTGGATAGACGACTGGAAGAGGCTGGTGGCCGAAATGGAATCCGTTTCGATGTCACCTGTCGTGTCGTCTGGTGCGGCGAGCCACGAGACCACGTGGGTGGTAGTGCCGTTCCGGGCAATCTGCCTGTTTACGAGGTTGCGCTATTAGTGGTCCAAGGTGGCACCCGTACAGGAATGCTTGAAGCGTGAGGATGGATGACAGCGTCGATAACCGCTGCGACGCGTTGCAGCTGCACACGCACACAGCCTGCATCGACTCGTCAGGCTTGGGATGCTGTTTATCTGCATCTCTGGAGGGAGAGAGAACAAGGTGTTGTGCCTGCCGTTAGCGTGTGCCTTTGGGCCCTTGCCTCTGGCACGGCCATGGATACGCCTCTAATACCGCACTACCGTAATACCCTAATACCGTAATACCCTCAACTGAATACCAATAGCGATTAGTGTATAGCCCCGACCTCGGAAGATGAATCGTTGTAATCGATACCATCCGATCAGCTAGTGCTTCCTAATTGTTCATTTTTCAGGGCCAGCAGTCCCGCTTTGACATCGCCCGACAGGCTGCGGCGACGACGACCGCTGGGGCCAGCGACCGTCAATTGATCTCTCTCCTCTCCTTGTCACCTTGTCACTCACTCTCTCGTCCTTCCTCCTCTCCGCTCTTCATCAAACTCGGTGCGCCGAGCGCAGCTGCAAGCTCAGCCAGCATGACCTCTCCGTCCAACTCGGAGGCGCTCGGCCTCTCCCTCCCCAGTCGCCGCAACGTGACTGTCACCCGCCGGGCCAGCGTTAATTCGGACGATGATGACGATGGCCTCGCTCCTCTCTCGAGAACCTCGCTCGAGGGCACGCGCAGATACGTATGTCGATCCCCCTCGCGTCTCGCCTTCCAGCTTGTTGACACGCCGCCTCGAGCCACAGATACTGACTACAGTACAACATCGACGGCGGACTAGGTAGCGCCGTCTCCCCAGTGCGCGCCCGCAAGATTAGCAGCACGACTTCCCCCAGACCCCTCTCCAACGCCCCCTCGGAAGCAAGCGTCGGCGCGGCCCTGCGCTCTCCCACGCGATCCGCTGCCCCCCTCCCAACCCCGCGCGGATTTCTCGCGCCACAGAAGCCTGCCGCTGCTCGCCGCCTAGAACAGCGCGAGCGCAACACGAGCGTGAGCACGTCAGGTCGCGTCAGTACCGACCACCGCCCCAGCGCCGATTGCAGACCGTCTATCGACACACTCCGACGACCTTCCCCAGGTCCTTCAGGTGACTTCCGGCCATCGTTTGACGCGTCCGTCGGCGGCGCTGCGACGCCAAGCATGAGCGAGTACAGCCACGACAGCCGCGCAACGGGTGTGACTGGTGCGAGCTTTCAGACCGCTCTGTCCGGCATGTCGGGTGCGTCATTCCATACTGCCGCGACCGTCGGCACTCCCCAGATTCCTTTTACAAGCTCATTTGGACCACAAAGCGGATCGCGTGGACCATCACCTGCCCCAGGACCCCTTGCCGTCCAGCAGCCCCAGTACGCGAACCAGTTGCCGCGCGGCTCAAGGCCGCAGACGGCCCCTAGAGCCGAGCGTCAAGTCCCTACCTTTGGCTCTGCTGTCGCTACTGCCCATCGACCATCAACCTCAAGCGTGGCAGTCGGCGCCACTGGCTCTGATACACCACGCCGGCAATCGACATTCTCCGTCGTGCGTGACCCGGAATCTGAGACGATACCCCAGCCGCCGAGCGCGACTCACCCACAACCCTTACCAGGCACGCCGTCGCGTCGCTCGGGCCCCGACAGCGCGCATGGTGAGGGAGTGTGGGACCGGCAGACGGACGCATCGTCGCCGAGCCGCGGCCATGGTGGGAACCTACACCACGACTTGTCGAGCGACTACCTAGTCGACACGCTCGGTGTGGGCGAGAAGCGGCTGTCGCACCGTAGAGCGTCACCGGCCGAGGGCTCGAAGAGCCCGAGCCTCGTGCAGCAGGCTATGGTGACCACTGACAAGCGGCGATACACCGAGTTCGAGAACACAAACTCGACGTTCTTCTGCAGCGGGCACCTCATGACTGGCGGCGACACACCGTTGTCCTTTATCCTTTCCGTCATTCTTTTGCTCGGCATCAGCGGGCTATGGGTCGGTACAACCGGCGTGTGGCTCTGGAAGCATGCACACGAGTACGGCATGGCGAGCGGTGCCGGCATCGCGATCAACGTCGTCTTTGCCTACCTCTTTTGCTTGACCACCTCGAGCATGGCAGCCGCGTCGTTCCGCGAGCCCGGTATCCTTCCCCGCGACCTGGATGTGGACCCACCCTACACTCCGGTTGACATTTACTGGGAGGCGAACCCGCGCGAGATCCTCGTCGGCAAGGACGGCAAAGACAAGGTCCAGTGCAAGTACTGTGAGACGTGCAAGAGCTACCGCCCTCCCCGCTGCTCCCACTGCCGCCTCTGCGGCAACTGCGTCGAGGGTATCGACCACCACTGCGCGTACCTGCACGGCTGCGTCGGCCGGCGCAACTATTTTGCGTTCCTGGTCTTTGTGATCATGACAGCTGTGAGCGACATCTACGTTGTCATCTTCTCCGCCCTCCACTTCTCCATGCTGTGCTCCCACGACCACATCTCCTTCAAACAGGCCCTCGGCGAGAGCCCCGGGGCGGCGGTCTCTTTCGGGCTGGGCGTTCTCACCCTCGCACCGGTCCTCTTCCTGCTCTGGTACCACATCCGCCTCCTGCTCTACAACCTCACAACCATTGAACAGATCCGGGCGTCCGCTTCTTCCAACCTCTTCAAGGCAACACAGCGCCCCTACAACCCTTTTGCGGCACCTTCTCGCTGGCAGAACGTTGTCCGCGCGTCAATCGGCCGCCCGCAATTCCCCTCGTGGATCGATGCCTCAGGCTACGTTGTCCAAGACAACCGCCAGGTCAACCCCGCCTTAACCACGCCCGAAAAGTACCTCGAGTTGGTGTAGGCTGGGCTGTATTCGTTTCTGTACCATCCACCGTCATTATTGGGCTACATGCATCTGTTTTTATTCGACCGGCTGGCCGTCTTAATAGCAATGTCTTGGAACTGGAACGCTCTAAACACTAGCGCCAGCTGTAGCGTTGCTGAAGGATGCATAGCGTCCGTAGTCGGTGGGTGGGTGGGTGGGTGGAGCTGGGTGGCGTGTGCTAAAGGTGGGCGTCATCAGGTGCCATGTGACGCCTCTGGTCGACGGATGCTTCATGTCGCCAGCTCTGGATGCCCTTCCCCATCACAATCTCGCAACAGCATCCATTACCCAACCCTCATCGACATACCATAGCTCGCCATTCGACAAACCGCACCATCGACCTCGACCTCGGCCTCCATTCCTCCCTCTCTCCCGGCCCCTCCCCAGCCACCGTGACCGGCACACGCCCCACCCCCTCGCCGGACGCCATGGACAAGGCGCGGGCGTCCAATCTTGTGAGCCGTCCGTCAGCTCCGCTGACGCCAGCACGACATTGTCGTAGACTACGTAATCAACAATGCGTACGCCGGCACAGCCGCCGTCCTAGCGCGCACCCCGGCCCCCGGCACGCCCTCCTCCTCTCCGACACCGCAGGAAGCCCCCACCACCCCCAGCCTGATAGAGCAACTGGCCGAGCGCTCCAAGTGCACAGAGGCGATGGAAGTGGATGTCGACGACTCGCCCGATGTCCTCTCCCTGACCGTGCTGGAGCGCCTGGCCAGACGCAGGGAGATCATCGAGCACATTCTGTCTGGTGCGATTGCGCCCGCAGTCGATGCACTCAACACCCACTTCCCCGCCGTCCTCACCCCGGCGCCAGCGAATACCTCGCCTCGGGCGAGGGGCGACTCGCACGCCACGCCAGTTTTCGCCAAGAGCACGGAGCCCGAACACGTCGCTCTCAATCTCCAAATACAGAGCTTTATCGAACACTTCCGCCAGATCGTGCCATCGGCCCCTTCCTCGCCTACGAGCAGCATCGGAAGCCTGAACGGAAGCTCATCCGCCCCGTTAGACGCGGCTCTTAACGTGCTTGCGGCGATCAATACCGCCGCGTCCAAGTTGCCGTCCTATCCGCGCAGCGTCTATCTCCAGGAGTTCCGCGATGTCGGTGGCCTGCTAGCGTACACCGACCCCGAGAACAGCGAGCTCGCCGGTTTCCTCGACCAGAAGCGTCGCGTTGCGCTCGCTGCACAGGTCAATGCGGCCATTCTGCGTGAGTACTGCGTGGTGGCGTGGTGGCTGGCGGACGCAGACGGACGTCACCATCCTGGGTGGCAACATCGTGACGGCCGATGCCGTGAGCCATACCGTGTCACGCCTCCCGTCCTAGGTCTTCTTATGTTCTCCTCTAAACCCTCCCAACGTGCAAGCGCCACACACTGACTCCAGACTCCGAGGGCCGCGCAACCCAGTCGTACCTCGAGCAGATTGCGCGCCGTACATCAGCAATCTACGAGACGATCACGGAGAGGGACATTGACCCGCAGCCCGTCTGGGCCGGCACGGACGCAAAGGGCGCTGGCGCGGCATACCGCATCGCGGAGCAGCTCAAGCGCCGTCCCTTCCAGAAAGGCGGCTTCAATCTGCACGAGTACGTGTGGGAGATGGCGTAAGCCGCGGCAAACTGTAGCCGAGGCCCATTAACCCGTCCCTGCGGGCTGTACCAGTTGTAGATGTTTGCATGTCTGTGGTTATGCTGTCGAGCTACGCCTCGAACTACGCCTCGACCCACACGTCCCCCAGCGACTCCCACTCACGCCCGACCGCCTCAGTGTCCATCATGAGCACGCGCGCCCCGCCGAGCTCCACCAGGCCCTCCTCGAGCGCAAGCCAGGTGACAGGCACGTCGTACACCACCTCCCAACGGTCCGCGCCAGCGGTCGGCGTCTCCGCAGCATAGTTGGTGCTTGGACGTTCGCGGGCCACGGCCCACTCCTTGGGCTCGGGGACGACAAGGCTCGGGCCGAGCCGAACCGCCGCCCCAGAGGGGACGGAGGGTGCTTGGGACCCTGCGGCTGGCGTGAGTGTCGCGGTGGTGAGGCGCTTTGAGAGGGGCGGAGGAGGGCGGTCCAGCGTAGGCGGAGGGGGAAAGGACACCTGTGGTGGTGCTGGCGCCGATGGGGGGACCGGGGACGGCGCGGGCGAGGGGCTCGCGATGTGCACTGCGGCCGCGTGCCGGAGTTGTGCGGACACAGGGGTCATTGGGCGCGATGGCGCGTCGCGCAGCGGACTAAAGGGCCGGCGGTCGAGGGAACGATGGAGCAGTCCCTCCCGTTCCACCCCGCTCGCGATGGACGGGGCGGGGGAGGCGACGCGCGGAGTCACCGTCCGGCTGGGGGGAACAACGGACACGGCGGCCGGTAATGGCGCAACTGCCACAGCCGGGGCGGAGGAGAGTAGCTGCACCCCAATGCGGAGGGGTGGTGGAGCTGCGCCGGGTGGGGCACGCACGCCGACGCGCAGCGTGAGCGGAAGCTCGGACCCGGCAGGGCCGCACCGCTCCCCAGCGACGGTGAGGTCGAACTCGAACGTGCGGGCCGAGAGCGAGTTGCGCGCGCTCCCCACCGACAGCGGGCGAGCGGGTGGCGCGGTAGGAGTACGTCGGTTCAGAGTGCTGGTCGTGAAGCGGCCGGGTTCGGCTCCAGCGACCCACGCAATGTCCAGCCGGCCGAGCGGAACGACTGTGCCTGGTGCGAACGAGGCTGGGAAGGAGGAGACGGGGACGTCATCGGGCGTGTCGAGGGGTGTGAGAGCGAAGAGGCGCTGCGTCGTGTCGTCAGGGAGGAGGGGCTGTTCTGGCTTCAGCTGAGCTCGTGGAGCCGCGTCGGCTTCGGCGGCTTCCGCTTCAGCATCTTCTAAGGCGCCGAGGGAGCGCGCCTCAAGCCCCGGTGTGGGTTGGAGAACGACCGAGCGGAACTCCATTGGTACAGGGGAGACGTTCTGCATCAGCACCTCGAGGTAGACTGCGCTGCGGCGCTGCGCGTCCAGTGCCGTGTTAGCGTTGGCGGGGAGGTGGACGCGCGTCTTGATCGCGAGCGGTGCTGTGACCTGGGCTCAGTTCGGATCACTGCGTAGCTGGAGCGACTCACATTGAACTTGAGGAAGCGCTGGAACGTGCGCCGCCCATCCTCGGTCTCCCATGCCACACTTGCAATCAAGATATGCGCGCCGAGCTCGACGATGTCATGGCTGACGTCCAGCTCGACGCTCTCCCCGGGCTTCAGGCAGAGCAGCTCGCTCCATGCACGGCTCTCGGCAGTCGCTGGGTCTGTCCCTGCCTCTCGGCCACCGTGGACAGCCTCGCCGAGCCGTGTGCGCGCGCCGGGTGACTGGACCTCGAGCATCATCTTTGCGCCACGAATGTCGAATCCTGGCGCGGTGGAGTCTACACGGCCCTTTCCGGGAGAGAGTGTGCCGGAGCGCGGACGGGGCGGTGTGGAACCAGAGTGGAGGGAGGACGACGACGACGAGGCTGGGAGGGGTGGGGTGGGGCGCGGCGACGCGAGGTGCGGAGACGGGGTGCGTGGAGAGGAGGGAGTGAACGGTTCCCCAGTTACATTGCGCAGAGTCACCGAGACGCGGAGCGTCTCACCTAACAAGGCGGTGCCGTGCGGCGCGGGGTAGTTTGACGTCGGGGAGAGGTGGATCTCGGCATCACGGGAGGGAAGAAGAGGTGCTGGCGTGAGACGTTTCCTGGCGTTAGCTGGGCAGATGGGAGGAAGCGTACACCTCGAGCCGGAGGGGGAGATCCATGGCGCGATGGGAGAGGGAGATGGGAGATGGGAGATGGGAGATGAGATGAAGGATGTTGGGCCACGAGATTGCCTCCACCGCGTCATTCATGTCGTTTCGTCTTGGTGGCACCGATTCCATTCCGAAGCGCATGCCTGTCAAACCCACCAGCGCACGTTCACAAGTCGCAAAGCAAAGTGTGTGCATACATAGCCTGCTCGGGCCGGCGCACCAGCTAGAGAGGCAAAAAATGCATGCCGTCTTACATGGACACGGATGTAGGGTACAGCAGATTATGGAGACGCGGGTATGAGTGCGCTCCCAAAACTAGGACTAGAGAAGACCACACTCGCGCAGGTTGACCTGGATAATCACGTCGTGGACGGCGGACACGACAAAGGCAAGTGCGCGTGTGTCTGTCGCGTCGGTGTAGTGAGCGTAGATAGACTTGGACGGGTTCTGGTTGAGGGCGACAAACTTTTCGAGCAGGAAAGCACATGCAGCGTCGTAGTTTGAGCCACCCTTGTACTCTGGGAACGTGTTTGCGAGGGGCGAGTATGGGAGCTTGGCGCGGAATAGGTCAATCTTGTTGAGGAAAAGGATGATGGACGTCTTGATGAACCATCGGCTGTTAGCGACGCTTTCGAACAGCGTCATGGCCTCGGTCATTCGGTTGACCGTCTCGTCTTCGTAAAGCATCTGGTCGTACTCGCTAATGGCGATGAGGAACACGAGTGCTGTCACGTTCTCAAACACACCAAGCCACTTGCGGCGCTCGGACCGCTGTCCTCCGACGTCGAAGAGCTTGTACTTGAGCTCGCCGATTTGGAAATGCGTCTCCGTGATACCCGTCGTCTTGACACGCGCACGCAGAATGTCCTGGTCCGTCGGCACGTAGGCCGGGCCGGCAAGGCGTGTGATCGCATCAAAGTAACTGCGTGTCAGGAATCGATCTCGCACACGGTCTGGTGACAATTTCAACGTAACAGGCGGCAAAGTGGCGCCGTGCAGCATGGGCGCCACATCCATACCCAAGAATGGCGCTTTGCCAACGCTCGGACCACCACTTCCCTCATTTCTCCCCAACCTGATCCCACCAAACACGACTCGACCGACAACCAGGCTACTCACTAGGGTGCAGAGTCGTTGAGCTGCAGCTCGTTGCGACGCGAAAAGGCCTCGCGAACACCCTCGTCCTGCCACAGCCCCTTGATGGCATTTGCGAGGGATGGGGGGAAGCGGTCGCCCTCGATGAGCCCAGGTGCAGACAAGATGAGATTGTAGTGCGATTGGTTGGCACTGGAAATGTCGAGACCCATGGCAACCACACCCTCGAGAAGCACCCGCATGCTCTGCACCGTGTTCGAGTACACAATCTCGCGATAGCTGTCCCGCTCCTCTGCGTCGTACGGCCTATCATCAGCCAGGCCGGGGCGCAGCGTCTCACTTGTTGTAGATGAGGCGCATCTGCTTCAGTACTGTCGACTTGCCAGACTCTCCGGCACCTGTAGCGTCAGACCATCTGCCCGATGCGTCCGCTCACCGAGCAGCAGCATCTTGATCTCGCGTGCCATGTTCTGGCGGTCGCGCTTGAGCTGCTCATCAATCTCGGCATTGCCTGCGCGTCAGTGTCCATTTCGTTGATCTACTCCGGAAGGCGCCGCGCGCAACCCGGAACGCCCGGTGGCGGGCCGCCTGGTCCGCCGCCCTCCGCTGCCTTCCCACGATAATCAAGCGTCATTTCCTCTGGGTACGCAGATCTCCATCGCGTATCGGCTATCGCTCCACGCTTTCACTTACGAGCCTTGGCCTCGGAGTCCTCGTGTGATTGTGTGCAGCCCATGTCGTCGTGTTCGAGAAGAGGTGCTGCACTGTACAACTACTGGACCGGATGAAAGCGCAGGTGGTTGAGGGATGGACGGGCTCGCGGGGGCCAGTGCTTATAGGTAGGGGTTAAACGTTTTAGTCTCGGCGAGCGCGGGGAAACCCTTGACGAGGACAGGACCTTGGTGAGTGACCTCGACAGTGGAGACGAGGGTGGTGCTCAAGGAGGCGTGGGCTGGGGCCGGTTGGGGACCAAAGGTCCAAAAGGTCGGTACGAGGGAAAGAGGCGTCGCGAACTGGGATCCAGCGTCCAAAGGTCCCTGGATTCTAATCGGCCAGTGGATCTCGACGTTGTTTCTGCAAAGGCGGTTACAATCTCTGCGCAAGTGCAAAGGTGCTTGTGTACGCGCCGAGGCCAATGTATGGCACAAGTGCTGCGGGAGGGCGGGGTGGAATAAGAGAGCAAGGACAGAGGAGTGGAAGAGAGAGTGGCACGTTGGGTGTTGGATAGTTGGTGGGATTCGCTCTTGGAATGTACGACGAGTGGAAGAAACACACAAGTTGGAACACTTCCAAGAAGCGATACCAACGGGGCTGGGATTCCCAGGACGGGGGCAACACGGAAGGTGCGACGTCCTCCAACGAGGCGCCTGGCGTCGGGCGTAGGCGCCTGGCGTTGTGGGACGGCATGAGTTACCAGGGAGGCGCGTGCGACAGCACCAGCACTTGGAGCCACTCGCCATCCCCACCACACGCGCGGCGCTCGGACACTTGATACCTACGCCAAACAGGCGCGGCGTGAACAAACCCCTTTGAACGCCGTCTCGTCTTGTCCCATCCACATTGCTCTGGACGGCCTCCTCCAGCCTCCTCAACCCTGCTACCCGCTGCCACCGTGCGCGACGGTGACCCTCTCACCACCCTCTCCGCTCTGGCCCAACCGCGCTGTCGCTTTTCTCCGGCCTTGGTGGCCCGTGCGGAGTAACAAAGCCAGCAGCCTCCTGCGCCTCCGCAGCCTCCGTCCAAGACAAAGGAGAACGCTCCCGTCCCCTTCTTGTCATCACCCAGAACACTCCAGGGTATGCACGCCGGCCGGCCGAGTGTAGAGCAGGCTGATCCAGTACGGCGGTATGCCGTGCGGCCTGGGGGCGCTCTGCGGAGGGTGTGTTAGGCAGGGAGGTCGGGGAATGAGGGAGGGGCAAGGGGAAAGCAGGGCTGGGTGGCGTCTGCACCTGCCGAGTTGAACACAGGAGAGCAACGATGCGGATTTCAGTTGGTCCAAGCTCGGAATGGGCGCAGTGTCCGCTGGGGCTCGATGCACGTTGTTATGGCCTGTTTCATCTCGCGTAAAAACCGCGGGCGAATCAGAGCAGAGTTGCTCGGACCTCTGCAGCCTCGCGGCGCTTGACAAAGGGAGTACGGCGGACCGAGGGATGCGAGCATGGCCGGTGTGCTGCAGTCCCTCTGTGCTCTGCTCTGGTGATGGGAGATGTTCAAGAGAACAAAGGGCATTTTGAGTCATCGTGATACGCCACCTGACGCACGTGGCGAGAGTTCACCAGAGCCTATAATGGTACCGTGGGAGAGTGTCTATTGAACGCCCGTGGGAATGTTCCCTCCACCAGCCCTCCCTCCACCAGCCATACCTCCACATAGCCATCGGGCCGCTGCCGATCGGCCAGCCGACATTGCAGAGTCGTCCCCATCCGTCCTGTAAACTCATTCACCCCAGGCCTTTGCACAGCAATGCCCTCAGACGACGACACTGAGACGGTCCGCGTCGCGATCTACTCTAGTTTCGCCACGACCGGCCGGGCGCCCACTATCCCCGAGACTGCTTCGTCGACAGGCCTAGACACCGCGACGGTCCGCGCAGCCCTAGCGGCTCTGCATGCGTCGCGCGACCTCGTCCTGTCTCCTTCTTCTCTCGAAGCATACAGCTCCGGTTCCGAAGCTGCCGACACAGAGACCGGGGCGGTAGTCATGGCGCACCCCTTCGCGTCCGTCCCGCTCGGCTTTAGCGCCATGGGCACGTCGGTGCTCTGGTGGGGCGGCTGCTGCTGGGACGCGTTTGCGCTCCCCCACCTCCTGCCCACACAGGCGCCCGTGCTTGTCGCAACGCGGTGTCCCGGCTGCTGCAGACCTATTGCTATGGACGTCGACGACAAAGCGCCCCCGAAGGGAGATGCGATCGCACACTTCCTCGTGCCGATGGCGCATGCGTGGGACGACGTGGTGCATACCTGCGCTCACCAGCGTTTGTTCTGCGGCGAGGACTGTCTCGACGCCTGGCTGAAGAGGGAGGGGAGGAGCAGGGGGTATGTTATGAGCACGGAGACGTTGTGGCACTTTGCAAAGGACTGGTACAGAGGCCGTCTGGAGCGGGGTTACAAGCGCCGAGAACCGGCTCAGGCCAAGTCATACTTCCGCAGCGTAGGGTTGGACGGCTCCTTCTGGGGCCTCGAGGATGGGTAGAGCGATGCAAAATGGATTCCTGGGATCAGATGAGGAATGGATGATGTCATCGGGGACTAGTCGTCCACATGGTAGATGCTTCAGAGACATTGCAATCACCATTGCCCACTCGCAATGAAGGGCTACTATTCAGACACCGAGCGTGACCTGCCTGCACCATCTGATGCGCGTGCTCGCCGCCGCGCGCCGGTAGGCCGGCGCCTCGCGCTCCTCGCCGGCCTAGGTGGCGCTTTCTACCTGGCCCTTGCGCGCGTCCAGCTGACGCCTGAGGACCAGCGCGTGCAGGCGTACGCCGACGGTGTGGCCGCGCACGGCTTTGGCCCCGCGTGTAAGTGGCGCGGAGGGCACCGGATACCGCCTCACAAGGCCGAGAAGATCTACCTCAACGTGCCGAGCAACGACTCGTGCGCCGCCACCTCGGCGCGGTACGCCGCGCACGCGCATCCGGCCGGCAGTGGGTGGGACATGGTCACCGCCCAGACGGTCAAGGGAGACTGGGAGAAGGCACTGGGCCTCAAGGCGAGCTGGTACGGCGAGCACGTGTTCGATGCCGGCAGTGCCGAGTCGCAGGCGCGCGTGCGTGACTCGCACAAGGCCACGGAGCCGTACGTCTGGATCGACACGTACTACCCTGTCATGAACACGCCCGTGTTCGCGGGCGTCACGCTCTTCTCCGACCCACCAGTGCACGCCAAGCTGCGCGAGGCGCGTGTCGAGGGCGATTCCGCGTCCGAGCTCGCGGACGAGGTGCGCGTCTTCCACGGCCTGAGCGTGAGCGGCGACGTGACGGCGCAGTACATCTACGCCGGCTATGGCCGCAAGGACGACTTTGATCTCCTGCAGGCCAAGGGGTTGGACTTTGCAGGCAAGATCGCGGTGGTCAAGTACGGCGGCAACTTCCGCGGGCTCAAGGTCAAGGCGGCGCAGGAGGCCGGTGCAGTGGGCTGCATCATCTTCACGGACCCGGGAGACGACGGGGAGATGACCGAGTGGAACGGTCACAAGCCTTATCCCGAGGGCCCGGCGCGTGTGGTGAGTGCTCGGAGCTCGGAGCCCGGGGCTGACAGCAGCCATCGAGCGTGCAGCGCGGCTCGGTCCAGTTCCTGTCCCAGTACCCCGGGGACCCGACGACGCCAGGCCGACCAGCATACAAGAACGCGACGCGGGACGCGGGCGGCAACTTTCCGTCGATCCCGTCCGTGCCCATGTCGTACGAGGACGTGATCCCCATCCTCAACGCTCTGAAAGGCCGCGGCATGCCCGCCGGCGACCTCGGTGACGCGTTCAACGGCGGCCTAACGCACTGGGGAGTAGAGTACTGGACCGGGCCGAGCGACGTTCAGCTCCGCCTAGTGAACGAGGTCAACACGCGCGTCATGCCGGTTTGGAACACGATGGCCTTCATCCCCGGCCACGTCACGGACGAAGTAGTCATCATGGGCAACCACCGCGACGCGTGGGTGCTGGGCGCAGCTGACCCGAGCTCTGGCACGACAAGCCAGCACGAACTGGTGCGCGGCCTCGGCGCGCTCCGGGCCAGGGGATGGCGGCCGATGCGCAGCATCCTGCTCGCGTCCTGGGACGCGGAGGAGTATGGCCTCATCGGCAGCACCGAGTGGGCCGAGGACTTTGGCGACTGGCTACAGGCGAACGCGGTCGCGTACCTCAACCTCGACAGCTCAGCCTCGGGGAGCAACTTTAGGGGCGCTGCGAGCCCGAGTCTCGCGCTGCTGCTACGCGGCGCCGCGGAGGAGGTGGCGAGGCCCGACGGGCGCAGTGTGTGGGCCGCGCGCGCGGACGGCGGGACGTGGGGACCGGCATCCGTACATGCGGATGCTGACGGGGACAGGGCCGAAGGCGCGGACGCTGACGAGGAGACCGTTGACTGGACCAAGAACGAAGGCAAGGGCAGCGGCATCCGGCCCCTCGGCTCAGGCTCAGATTACACCGCCTTCCTGCAGCGCTACGGCGTGGCTGCCACCGACATGAGTTTCAAGGGCGGCCCAGCGGACGCAGTGTATCACTACCACAGCGTGTACGATTCCCCCGCGTGGATGCGGCGCTTCGGCGACAGGGCGTACGCGCGGCACGCGGAGAGCGCGCGCGTCCTCGGCCTCGTGCTCCTGCGCCTGGCCGACGCGCTGATCCTGCCTCTCAACACGACGCAGTACGCGCGCGACCTCGTGTATTACGCTGAGCGTGTGGACGCGCTGGGGGCGGACGTGGACCTGCGGCCGCTCGGCGAGGCTATTGCCCGCCTGCGCGCGGCGAGCGAGGGGCTCGACCGCGAACGCGGGGAGTTGGAGCGTCGTCTGCGCCGCGCAATGAGGGGGCGATGGTGCTGGGGTTGGGGATGTGGTCGCGAGGTCAGGAAGATCCTCGCTGCCATCCGGCGCGTCAATCGCAAGCTGCGCGACTTTGAGAAGGGATTCCTCGCGCCGGAGGGCATCAGGGGCCGCGAGTGGTACAGGCACAAGGGGACGGCGCCTGGCAAGTGGCTCGGGTATGGGGCTACAACGGTGGGTTTGAGGGGTTGGGGTTGAGGTTGAGGATGCGGAGTTTGGGGTGGGGGGGGGAAGGGGGGGGAAGGAGGATGAGGAGAGAGGAAGAGAGGAGGGACGGTGGGGGTGGAAGGGGGAGGAGCGGGAGATGGTGGCCCGAGAGACGACGACGCCGACGTTGACCCCAGTTTCCGGCACTCACCGAGGCGATCACGATCGAGAAGGATCTCGAGCGTGCGCGAGAGGAGGCCGCGGCGCTCACGGCCCTAATCTCTGCCATGGCTATGCGGCTTGCGATGTAGGCGGTCTCGATGGCGTACGGCGATGTAGGGGCCTCACGGCGCCGCAGTGGGTAAAGCCTAGAGCCGCGCCAGCTTGGTAGAGCCGCGCCTCAGCTTGGGTAGGCAGGTGAGGAGACTTGATGCCAAGCAGAAAGCAGAATCAAGAGTAGATGCAGACTGTGATTAGCATATTACGGGTCAGGCGTGGGGCAACACATGGAGGTTGACACCTCGCATACGCCGGTGCGCCGAGGCAATTCTTGACTGCTTGCATTCTTCAACTCTTGCCTCATCTCGATCACCCCAAGCGGCCCACTGATCCTTGGCAAACATACACCTCGACACTTACACCGGCACGGCTATTATGCATCCATATGTTACGCCACGCCTAGCACAGTCCATATCAAGAGGTATATAGCGTCCCACAGGCGAGGGCGCGCCTTACTAGAGGCAGAAATGCTCCTTAAGCAAGGATGTAAGCGGCGCCAGCAACGGCGACGGCGGCGACAGCCGGGACGGCGTTGGCCATCGCACCGCCCGTCTTGGTGGAGGTGGCGGCAGCCGACGGGGCAGTGGCGTTCGCTGCCGAAGAGCCAGTCGCGGCAAGAGTACCCGCCGCGCTAGTCACGCCGGCCGTGGGGTAGGTCGAGCCTTCGGGCTTGATCTCAAACGCCTCGGACTCGGCGTACACCTCGGTGCCGTTCAGCGGGTTGACGAGCTTGATGACGTAGCCAGGTCCGGGGTTCCACTGGACAGGCAGGATAGTGAGCGATGTCATGTATGTGTACGCTGAATGAGTTAGTCAGGTTACATGCAGGTGGGAACGTGAGGGAGGAAGGAGAGATGCCGGGACAAGGCGACGGCGGCACACTCCTCGGACAATCGGCTGTCGGCGTTGTCTGCATGTCGCGTGCCTCGAGGCGTACCCGTGATGGCCCTTGACTGCAGAAATCCTAAATATCCCGCCTAGATTACCAACGTGCTGCGCATCCGAAACGCGAGCGCAGCAATTGCCAGGTCGCAGCACAAATGGCACAGCATATACTCGAGGCATGATCACCGGCAACAACATGACGGCACGATCAACCAACATGCCAGTTGCCCATCGCGGCTTGGGATGACTCACCAATCGACCCAACAGCGCTGTCAGTCGTAAGCAGCTTGGTGTCGGGGTTCGAGAGCATGACAACAAAGTCGGCGGGCGGCGCCGAGCCGCTCCATGCGAGGGTGTTGAGGCTGTTGTTGATCCCTGTTGTTAGCGCGGTTTCAACTTTGCAAGGGGTGGGGGAATGCACGCAGAGGGCGACTTACACCATAGGTCCTTGGAGGGCTGGGTGACCTGGATGGCAGCAAAGGCCGAGGCCGCGTTTGCGAGGAGAGCAATGGCGCCGAAAAGCATGATGAGCGAGAGTGGTTGAGTGATGGAGAAGTGGTTGGTGGGAAGAGAAGAGAAGGTTGTGTTGGATGTGTCGAGGGCAGTCGAGGGTGGGGTGGGGGGGCCAAAGAGAAGGGAGCAAGGGCGGGAAGGATGCTGGGTGGGGGATACGCGGTCAGGGCGGAGGGTAACGGCGGGAGGAAGGTACGACGCGTGGTCTGTCTGGTGGGTTCACGCGTAGTGGGGCCGACCAGAGTACCTGGGAGGGCACTGGGTACCTGAACATGTGGCACCTCCGTTTTCAACTCAATTTCATCCGGTCCGGCCCAGTAACAGCCCACTCTGCTGATATTCTCCTTGAATTTCCACAACCGTCAGTGGCCTCCAGACCCAGTTGCAATGTATCCTCGTCTTGCAACCTAGCCACCACTTGTCACCTTGGAGTCATCACCCGTTTGGCCCACTCATACGCAGTCGTTTGTGAAACGGCCCTGCTCGTTAGCCTCCGTGCCTGTCGCACGTTTGACCTGTCAGCTCTTGTCGTCTCATCCTCGTTTCATCCCCCCCCCCACCGTCTCTCGATGCATCCTAGAAATCTTGCTCGTCCTCGCCGCTCCCACAAGCATCACCAAGACCAAGGGCCGTTCATCGACGGTACGGCCCTGGTAATGAGGATGAAATCGCCGGCTTGGTTTACGGTTTATGCAGGTACAGTGTTGGTACAGGTCTATGTAAAGAGTCAGAGTCCGAGTGTCCGAGAGTTCTGCCGGTAGCAGTTTTGGTTTGGATTCCCGGTTGTTGTTGGATTAGCTTAGAGCCACAGCACGCCCAGGGCAAGGGCGACTATGGATGTTGCAGCTCCGGTTGCTCTCGACCACATCGAGACACCCGCGCCAGACGACTGGACGACAATGCCGTCGCTACTTTGTGTTGCGCCAGACCAGCCTAGAGGGAACACCACGCTGCTCCCAGTCTTCTTGATCTCGAACATCTCCGATGTAGAGTAGACTGCGTTAACGGATCCGAATAGAAAACTCACTGGTGCCGTTCTCGTGGTCGGCCAAAATGAGCTGGTAGCCTTTGGCAGGCTTGGCACTAGTGTCAGGTGGGCGTCGACGCTCAGTGCATCTCCTTCATGTGCTATCCTCTGGAGCCTCTTCTCACACCCCACTCTCAACTCGACCTGTCCGCACCCACCCTCTCACATTCCCTCTTTTTCTCCTTTCCCCCCGCGCCCCCCCCCCACCCCCCCTGGTCCACGCCCACCCTCTCAACCCCCTGCACATTCTACTCACGGCTCCATGATGCTTGTCGCCAGACTGACAAACCCCGCTGGCACATTCGAGCTGAGGAGGTAGTCGTATACCAGTACCTCCGGGTCGGTATGTGTCAGCCGAATGTCGATAGCGACCGGGATGAGTGGCGACCACTCGATGATACAGAGGGCGTGCATCACCCCTGAGATTAGCGATCCGGGCCACCCTCCAACGAACACCAGGGTGCGACTCACAGTAGTTCTGCGCATTTGGAAACGTCACCTTGGCTCCGTTGTCCTGCCCAGCCGGGTTGGCCGTGACCGTCATGATCTCGGTGACGACAGCGATGCCTGGCGTGGTCGTCGTTTCGACTAGGCTCTGCGGTATCACGGCTGTGGGCGACTCTGAAGTGATCCCATTCGTCGACCTTGCCGGCTCGGTCAGGGAGCTGGTGCTCGGTGTCAAGGTCGGTTGGGCAGAGTGGGATGCGGGGGATGCGGACGGGTTAGTAGGTGGTGAGGACGGCGTGGTGATGGCGTTCTCCGCTGTTGGAGTGGCCTCGGCGTTGCTGACGGTGGTGCTCGTTTGTCGTCGCCGCGTAGTCGTCGTGGTTTCAACCTGCAAGACATCCTGACCTGCGAGGACGTTGGCGTTTAAAGCTGATGACGGCGAGACCGGCGCAGGAAGCGCCAGTGCGCCAGCAGCTAGCAGTAACAATGTCGTGCGGCGCATGGGAGAAGAACAACGACGATGAAAGAGTCGGAGACGAAGACGTAGACACTGCCGCAGCTTGACACCATATCTACCCTACCGTACTACTGTACCTGTAAGCTATGCGCATCAGCTTGCATGTCGACCTGCCCCATACCTTACGGCGGCCGAATTCCAGTGGATCCCGGCATAGGGTCAATTCGTAACGAGAGGGAGCCAGGAGAGGAGGCGGGTTGCATTGTTACGACGTGCCTCGGCATGCGTGTAATGACATCCGCTTCACGGGCTCATGAGACTTACGCAATGCTCTGGGAATTCCTAGTTGGCTCGGACAAAGACATACGGCGTTCTCAAAATTACACAAACTTGCTGCACAACTTGCTGCAAGAGTACCAAAGACAGCTGTTTGGTTCCAATCCCGAGACCGAAACAGATCCTGGAACGCTCGTAGGGGTTGATGAACGGTGGTCACGCCCAGCTTGAGAAAAGCAAAACCAGGCGCGCAGCCGTCACGCTTGTCTAGGAAGGCGGACCCCCGGGTAACGGATACTTGGATGAGGACAAGCGAAACAGGTGCACACCCATTCAACCGTTCAACCAAGACGCAAGTTTGCAACAGGAACGCTAGTCAAGCGGGGACACAGCCAATGCCACACTTGGGCCCCATCATACCAAACACCCGCCTCACTCAATTTCAGCTCAATTTCGGCCAAACCGCCACAACGTCTACATGTCCTCCTTCTCTGTATGTCAGTGTCCCTCCAGCCGTTTGCCACCTAGGTCCTGCTACTCACTCTTGTACGGCTCGAGGTTGGCCTCCTCACGCACCGCAGCGCTGAGCGAACTCCAGTCCTGGTCTTGCCCGCCCATCTCGACTGCTCGGAGCATGTGCTTCTTAGCGAGCTCGATGGTGGGGAGGGGCACGGGGTGCCCGAGGTCCGCGCCGACCGAGAGGATATTGTTTGCGTCTGGGGTAAGCAGACGAGCGAGTGGCCAAGTGACGAGATGCTGAGACAGCAACTGTATCAATCCACAATGGCCTAGACTGGGCAGCTCGGCATGTAGTAACGGACACATGTCCAGGCGCTCGGTTTGCAGCCTGTCACCAGTGGCCTGCGCTCCCCTGGCGGCCAGTGAATGCCTTTAATTGCCTCCCCTTGACTCACCCTTCAGGCCACCCTCGAGGCGGAATCCACCCACCGCGCTAAAGCTCCCCTGCCCAATCTTACGCCCGTACACCTGGTAGCTGGGAGTTGGGAAGAACATCTCCACAAATTGCTGGAACACGTCGGGCTCGATTCCAGTTGCGTCTCCGAGGGCGTAGACCTCGGCAAGCATCTCCATCATGCCGAGGATCATCGCATTGCCCATGAGCTTGACGGTCGTGGCTGTTGTCAGGGAGAGAAAACCTTGACGCACCCTTGTACACGTCCTCGCCGGTGTTGAGCACCGCCCGCGATGAGACATCAAGCAGTTGCCGGACAGTCTCCTGGGCCTCCTTGTTCCCGCTCACGACCTGGATGAGTTTGCCCGCAGCGGCTGCGTCGGGGCGCCCAAACACTGGTGCTGCCAGGTATCGTGCGCCTGAAGCAGCGGCGGCCTTTTCATTCGCAACTGGAGTTAGCTCGGCTGCGAGTCCACACCCCGGCTTGCTATATAAACCCACTGCTTGTCTTGGGGTTCACGCTGCTCTGGTCGACCACAATCGCTGTCGGACAGATCTCGAGGACGCGGCCCAGCACGTCTGCGCTGGCCTTGTCGTTCAGCACCATCATGAACACGACGTCGGCTCCCTTGATCTCGCTGAAATCGGTTGCGAAATTGGCCGCAATCTTATGGCGAAGGGAGTCGTACTTGTCCTGGCTCCGGTTCCAGACTGTCAGCGTGTGGTTGTTGTCATTCGCAAAGGTGGCCAGGCGCGAGGAGATTTCGGCGCCCATGTTGCCGAGACCGAGGTACGCGATGTGCATTGTGAGAGATGTGGGCGAGAGGTAAGAAAGAAGTTGGAGATGGTGCTGGCGTTGATACAGCGCTGCGAGTTATTGAGAACAGGGAGATTCAGAACGATGTTACAGCAGCCGGGAAATGAATGACCGATGAGCCGCGTGCCCAGTCAGTGGTCGGCCTCCACCGGCCTCAGGACACCGCAGATGGCCTCAGGACACCGCAGATGATGGGAGTAATGATCAAGCAATCTTGCGGACATTGGAGATGTACAGGCGATCTCTGGTGGAGTCGGTGTTTAGTGGATGAGGGGATACCATACCCTTGGATGCAGATGTGATGAAAGATGCTAGGCGGCCAGGCCCACACTCTGATACTCTCAAGAGTGGGGCAGGTGGGGCCGATTCGCCGCACTGGCTTGAGCAGAATGATCACACTGGATCTCAAAAGAGTGGGGCAGGTTGGGCGATTTCGGCGCACCGGCTTGTGCAGAATGATCTCACAGAGTCCCACCGTCTCCTTCGCCTCAGGAAGGAGCCACGGCGCACGCAGGGTACTGGGTGGATATTGTCAAATGTATGCCGTCCCTCACGTAGGGGTTTGAGCAAACTACATGTTCCACGCCTTCCTTGACCGTGTACGGGGGGCATCAGCCACTCGCCACCACTGACTCACGAGGCACGGGTTCGTCGGTTTCGTCAGACAAAGCGAGCGCCGCCTCCCTGTCAACGGCGCCGTTGTCAGTGATGCTGAAGAGTTCCGGCATGTGCGCAGAACAGGTAGTGGGATCACTTTGGGGTTGATCACTTTGAGGCCGACGCTGATTGGGTTAGCGGCCTTGGACGCCTGCCCTACAATATGTATGATCTGGAGTCAGCTGGAGACAATGAGGCTAGCTAACCTCCTCAGCTCCAGACGGGATCTGTAACGATCAGGCTGCTGGATGTCAGGCTATGGTTGCGTCGGCATGCCGTGTGAAGTGTGAGGATTTGCTGGAGAGGGCGCTCCCGCATCAAGCACGAGGATAGAGCGCGAGGGAGGTTATCGCCCATGTTCCAGAGACCATCGTCCGCTTCAGCATTAGCCCCATGTGACGACTGGAGTCGGGTGAGTTGTGAGAAGCAGACGAGCTTATCGCTTGCTGGCAGAAGGTATACGTCCTACCGCGCTTCCTCCCACTTGCGGTCGCTTACGTGTGAAGCCAGTAGATCGCCATGCCAGAATATGAAATGAAGAGGTATCAACATTGCAGGGGTTCGATGTACACCTCGAGACCAGACGAGGATGTAAGATGGATGGAACGTGAATTGGGAAAGACATGATGTGACAAAGAGAATGCAGCACTACATGGCAGCAGGAGTCCAACAGCCTTCATCGCGGACTGTACTGACCCATCTGCAGGCTTGCCCTGGATCATCTTCCGTCCTCTTCTCGACATCAAGCGACCTCGAGGAGGTCAGTCTTTTTTGAGTCATGTACTTTATTGGGCAGAGCCTTGGGGGGGAGAGTAGCCGAGGTTGGTATTGGGAAGGGTATCGGTACTTTAGCTGGAGCATTAGTGAACTCGTTGACTGTGTGGGATTGAAACGGTAGAGATACGAAAGGCTCGACTAGGCAACAAGTCGAGATGAATCGGACCGGGAACGGGGAAAGAGGGGGGATGGTAGAGGAGAAGATGAGCGACTGAGAGAAGCAAGGTCGAGGCCAGTTTTAGACTCTTATTCGCATTTCATTCACACATTCATACACACGCGCCACCCAGAGCCAAGAGAACACCACACTGTGAACACATCCAGCTCTGGTGATACCTTTTGTTAAGCGCTTAAACAACTCGGGACCCGTGGCAGCGAGATGCGCTTGCGCTTGCCAAGAAGAGCCACGGGCCACTTGCCACGCGCACTGACAGGTAGAAATGACCCCCCGATCCCCAGAGAGTCGCTTGCTCATGCTCCATGTGCTACATCATCCACCCACATGCTCGTTTTTACCGCAGCATATCCGCCGGGGCGCTACTGGAGCTGGTTCATCCACTTTTAACTCTGTGAACATGTGGGCCCGATATCATTATGGCTCCGCGGGGAATACCCCACGTGCCTCCCCTAACTGTGGGTGCGGAACCTATTGTTCCCGCGAGAATCTCACTAGGCTTGTCCACTTTTAGACGTCATCGCGTGTTGCCGCCCGAGCTACAGTTCTTGAACTCGATCATTCAGCATAAGCCGGGGGATAATGTACCAAGTGTCATTTCACTAGGTTTACTGATCCGGAGATGCCTTCGCTCTACGTCATGGTCGGGGATACCCGAAGGGGCTACCTCGGCGTTTCCGGGATGCCCCAGAAGCAGGTTGATCGTTGGTGAACGTGGGGAGGTCGGAGCCCTTCCGATGCCGAAGAAAGGGCAGGATCATGTTCTTTGGGTGCGTAACTGTTCCTGCAAGAGAGTGATAACCGAGCTGACTGGGACACCTGGATAGGATACGACAGTGGGAGAATGCGACGCCACGTGCAAGCAGCTGGAATTCAGGCTCGCCAAGCCGAGTTTGCGCCAAGCTCCACAGGTCGCCTCCCTGACATTAAGGGTCAGGCACTGCACCGCCTCAATTTGTATGGAGGAGAGTGGTCGATTTGCCACTCTGTTTGAGGCTGCGGATCCCATGGCTGCGGATCAAACTAGGCTGCGACACGGCTGGGCTGGGACGGGTTCAACGACGCGTCAACATTACTGGGGCTCGCCGAGAAGGTCTGGGATTGCGGGGCAATGGCAGTTGGAATGCTGTACATGCTCGGGGGATTGGGCGGAAGCTCAAGGTCCGTCCGGCCGCGACACGATGCGTCACGCAAGGCCGGCAAGGCTGGCTGGGGATGGCTTGTGAGGTGCGCGTTGACGAGACAGGCGCGCGCCAAGACGAATTGGACAAGTGAGAGATTTTGATCGCCCAATAAGGAAAAGTGAAAAACGGCGATTCCAAGGTAATTCGCGGGGACACAAAGCGGATCCAGTCGTGAGAGGAAAGGGGCGGAGACTAATTCAAAGCTATGGACAGACAGGCTGACACGCCAAGCCAGGGCTGGAGGGCTGCAGGGTGTCCTCGACGACGGAGACCAGGGCCTGGCCTCGTTTTGGGTGGATCAAGTCGGATTCAAGTGGTGATCGTGGCCTGTTTACTTTCCGCGTTATGGTGCGACCACCTTGGGCTCCTCCCTCTGCGGTACCACCCCCCCCCCTGCCGCTCCTGCCGCCGCTCGAGTGGTCCATCTCAACAGGTGTATGGTAACGCTTGGCTGCCTTCTCCCGTCCGCCCAGTCATACACCCCTCCAGCCAGCCGATCCACACGCGTCACCAAATCACTTGAATCACTGCCTGTTTGCACAGCCTCATTATTTGCCGCTCACCCGGCCGCCCCCACTGCGCACTCGGCCACGACTATTATCTTTATCATCTTCCTCTTCGACTGCATAGCTTCTCCTTCTATCCTTTTTCCATCTCGCACTTACAGATCCACCTCTGTCTCATAACCTGTCCATCCTTCAACTACTAGAGCCAACAAACACACGCTCCCTCGCCACCCTCCATTCAGCCTTGCTCCTCCAGTCACTCTCTACACCCCAACACGCAACTCTAGTTGCTCATCGGCCAACGTCCGACTGGCAACCATGCCACCCAACCCTCCCCCGGTCATCATCACGACCGACCCCGACGGGTCCCAGCCCCCTTCCGATACTGGGACTCCCGGGACGCCCCATCGCCACCGCCGTTCCGCTTCCCAGGCAAGCGACCCCACCCGCCTCTCCCCCATCGGCCCTCACCCGACCTCGGCTCTGACGACCCCCTCGCCGACTCTCACGGCCAACTCGGCCTCGTCTGTCAAATTCGATGGCGAGAGCGGGAGCCCTACGAGCGACGGTCTGGAGCCTATAAACGAGCACAAGCGTAATGTCTCAAACAGCACATGGTCGACGACCACCACAGAAAAGCCCAACCTCTCTCCAGCCACCACCAAGATCGAGGACGACGCCGAGGACAAGGGCAGAGAAAAGAAGAAGAGCAAGAAGAACAAGGCCCCTCCCGTCATAACCCATGTCGACCCCGAAACTGACATGACGGATCCAACGCCCTATGCCGAGAAACCCTCGCGCCTCGCCATGCTCGTCGACCCCAAGCAGCTTGACGGACTGGAGAAGATTGGCGGCGTCGAGGGTCTCCTCGATGGTCTTGGCGTAGACCCGAACGTGGGTCTGTGCACTGACGGGTCAAATGCGGGTGCTCCCCGTAGCTCGTCCGAGATGCAGGGTCACGGGGCGCAGTGGCGCACTTCGCTCGAGGACCGCCGCCGCATTTACGGCCCAAACGACCTCCCGCACCGCCCTTCCAAGTCGCTCCTGCAGCTCATGTGGATTGCGTTCACAGACAAGGTCATTGTGAGTATCCCAGGTGTGAACAGTTGGCTGACTCCAGATTCTTCTTTCGGTTGTTGCGGTCATTTCGCTTGCTCTCGGCCTCTACAACGACCTCGCTGGCACCCACGAGCTCGTCTTCTCTGACACCTGCCCCCAGGGCTGCATGCCTCCCAAGGTTGACTGGGTTGAGGGTGTCGCTATTATCATCGCTGTCCTCATTGTTGTCCTAGTCGGTTCCATCAACGACTGGCAGAAGGAACGCCAGTTCAAACTACTCAACGACAAGCGCGAGGACCGTTCCATGAAGGTTATTCGCAATGGGCAGGAGCAGGTTATCAACGTCCGCGACGTTGTCGTCGGTGACATTGCCCTCCTGGAGCCTGGAGAGGTTGTCCCCGTTGACGGCGTCTTCCTCCGCGGTCACGGTGTTCGTTGTGACGAGTCGGGAGCTACCGGCGAGTCTGACGCGATCAAAAAGTCGACCTACGACGAATGTATCTCTGAGAGAGACAGTCTCGCTCCAGGGGCTCATGGCAAGCTGGACTGCTTCATCATTTCCGGAGCCAAGGTCCTCGAGGGCGTTGGCGCATACGTCGTCATCGCTGTCGGCACCAATTCGTTCAACGGCCGCATCATGATGTCCATGCGCACCGACAGTGAGGAGACGCCACTCCAGATCAAGCTCAACTACCTCGCCGAGTTGATCGCGATTTGCGGTGGTACTGCTGGTCTCGTCCTGTTCGGCTCGCTCATGATCCGCTTCTTTGTTCAACTCGCCCAGAAGCCTCCCGAATTCTGGGGTACCCCAGATCAGAACATTGCTCAGAAGAAGGCCCAGTCGTTTGTCGAGATTCTCATCATCTCAATCACCCTTGTTGTCGTCGCCGTGCCAGAGGGTCTTCCTCTCGCCGTCACCCTCGCCCTCGCCTTTGCCACCAAGCGCATGACCGCCCAGAACCTGCTCGTCCGTGTCCTGGGCTCGTGCGAGACCATGGGCCACGCCACTGTTATCTGCACGGACAAGACTGGTACTCTCACGCAGAACGTCATGAGCGTTGTCGCCGGCTCGCTCGGTATCCACGGAAAGTTTGTTCGCAACATCAAGGACAACCAGGAGCGCTCGATTGCGGGCGGTAGCGAGGCCGACCGTGACGACTTTGGCTTCGACATGGATGAGATGAACGGCATCGCATCCCTGGAGCTGCAGACACTGTTCAACGAGGCAATCTGTATCAACTCGACCGCCTTCGAGGACACCAACGCCGACGGTGTCAAGGAGTTTGTTGGTTCCAAGACCGAGACTGCTCTTCTTCGTTTCGCACAAGAGCTCGGCTGGCCCGACTACAAGGCTACACGTGAGGGTGCACAGATCATCCAGATGATCCCTTTTTCATCGGAACTCAAGGCCATGGGCGTTGTGATTAAGACCCAGGAGGGCAAGTACCGCATCTACGTCAAGGGCGCCTCCGAGGTCCTCACCAAGAAGTGCACTTCATATGTCGACGTTAGGTCGCAACAGGTTCCGGGTGTCAAGGTCCTTCCTTACGACGAACCGGCTGCACAGAACATTGCCAAGACTATCATCTTCTACGCCGACCAGACTCTCCGCACCCTCGCTGTTTGCTACCGCGACTTTGAGCAGTGGCCGCCCCAGGGTGCTGAGGGCATGGGCGCCGAAGACGTCCCTTTCGAGCTTTCATCGCGCAACCTCACACTTATCAGTGTGGTCGGTATCGAGGACCCTCTGCGCCCCGGTGTTCAACAGGCAGTCGCCGAGTGCCAGGGAGCGTCCGTCGCTGTCAAGATGTGCACTGGTGACAACGTCCTCACTGCCCGCTCTATTTCGCGCCAGTGTGGCATTTTCACGCCCGGTGGTATCATCATGGAGGGCCCAGTCTTCCGCAAGCTCACGGATGCCGACCGCCTCGAGATTGTTCCACGCCTCCAGATTCTCGCGCGTTCGTCTCCCGAGGACAAGAAACTCTTGGTCAAAACGCTCAAGTCGATGGGCGAGGTTGTCGGTGTCACTGGTGATGGTACCAACGACGGTCCGGCTCTGAAGCTCGCCAACGTTGGTTTCGCTATGGGTATTGCCGGCACTGAGGTCGCCAAGGAAGCCTCGGACATTATCCTCATGGATGACTCGTTTGCCAACATTGTCGTCGCCATCATGTGGGGCCGCTGTGTTAACGACGCTGTCCGCAAGTTCCTCCAGTTCCAGATCTCGGTCAACATTACCGCCGTCATCATCACGTTTGTTTCGGCTGTCTCGACAGAGGAGAAACGCTCGGTCCTCACTGCTGTCCAGCTCCTGTGGGTCAACCTCATCATGGACACCTTTGCTGCCCTTGCCCTTGCCACCGACCCTGCCACTCACGAGTCGCTCAAGCGCAAGCCGGACCGCAAGGACGCTCCACTTATCTCGGTCGACATGTGGAAGATGATCATCGTCCAGGCTCTGTACCAGATTACTGTCTGTCTCGTCCTCTTCTTCGCTGGTGGCGAGATCCTCAACCTGCCCCTCACCGTTAACGGCAGCCGCAGCCACCACAATGAGGCCGAGCTCCGTTCGCTGGTCTTCAACTGCTTTGTCTTCTGCCAGATCTTCAACATGCTCAACTGCCGTGTCCTTGACCGCAAGTACAACATCTTCAAAGGCTTTTTCCGCAACATCTACTTCCAGGTCATTATGGCCATTATGATTGCCGGCCAGATTCTCATCATCTTCGTTGGTGGTGCCGCCTTCCAGGTCCAGCGTATCTCCGGCCGTGACTGGGCTATCTCCATCGTCGTCGGCTTCCTGGCCCTCCCCTTGGGCGCCCTCGTCCGTACCGTCCCCACCAAGCCCATCGAGCGTCTCCTCGTCAAGTGGAAGCTCTTCCCCGACCCCGACAAGCTTCCGGTCGTCAGTAATATTACAGATGATGATGACGAACTCAAGGACGCGTTTGTGTACAACCCCGCCCTCGAAAAGGTCAAGGACAATCTTTCAACGTACGCACGCTTCCGCGGTGGACGGCTTAACTCGTCTTCAATCGTCCAGCGTGCGCGCCGGTCCGCCCTCCGCAAGGCGGACATCCAGCTCCCCTCGCTGCTCACCATGGTACCGACCCTCGTTGGTGGCTCGGTCGGTGCAGGCGGCACCTGGGTTTCGATGACTCAGGGTCACCCCTCGAACCTCTCCAACCCCACGGCCCATGAGGCGAGCAGATCCACAACCGACCTGTACGCTGGGCGCGTCCAACTGCACCCGGACACTGACCCAAACGACCCCATGTACGCCAAGTTTGGCCTCACACCCCCTGCACGTGGCGAGAAGGCATAGACCGCCCGCTTCAACCATCCAGCATTGTCGCCCCACACTATTAGAGAGTTTCGCATTACCCCACTTCATGTACACATCCTTTCTCACACACGCGCGTGACTCGTTGTTCCGCTCTAGATGCACATCCTTGGGAACATGTACTGCGTCGATACCGCAGAGGAGCGAAGCAAAATGCAGCAGTATCGAGCGTCCGAATTGAGCGAGGATAGTAGGCGAGCTAGCAGATCCAGCAGACAGAGAAGTGGGGCAGTAAGGTTGATGAGGAGTGGGGCAGTTGGATTGCCTGCCACTACGGTGGCAACTGATGTGTACTCTGCCGCCGCCAGCAAGGAGCCAGGTGGAATGCATTGTGGCGTTCCTTGCACAGCGCTCCGTTTATTTAAACATGCTACCCAGCTAGGTTAGAAAACGAGCTGGACAGCGCTGGGAGAGAGCTCGCCTTGGCCGCACCTGAAAGCACGGTTCAGCCTTACATCGTGGCATCATCAGATTCGTATATTATAGTACCTACACAGGCACGACCACGTTTCCAGGGATTTGATTGGACAGTTGAATGCCATCAGGAACCAGGAATTGCTTCCACCTCCAGATTACCGGACATTTTGAAGCATGGTGCAACAAAGCCGAGTGTTTATCAGAGCCCCGCACCTGAGCTCGAGCCTGTCGCAGACGTACTGCTAGGAAGCGAGGGAAAGTGAGCATGACGAGGGATGAGGGAGGAGAGAGAGCTCAACTGCCTTAGTCAACTGCCTGAGCTGGCATTGGCCTGGGGTTCTGCTTGCCGCGTGCGTGTGAAATTGCTTCCACCAGAAGTTGCTTCCACCAGAAATTGCTTCCATCAAAAGTTGCTTCTACCAGAAATTGCTTCCATCAGAAATTGCTCCCGCCAGAAATTGCTTCCACCACTCCAGTGCGATTCAGCACCAAGCTCCGAGGTCGGCCAATTCTGCCACGGGGGGAGACCGGCCCGGTGCGGGACGGGCGGGGACTCGCGGGGACTCGCGGGGACTGGCGGCATTGCACACCAACACGCTCCCTTGGCTTTTCTGCATTTCTCCACACTCTCCGCGAGCATTAACTCCGGACACCCGTGGGCGGTGTACTGAGAGGTCGATGCTCGTAGATCACATATCTCCGGGCTTAGTCACTGACGTACTGACCCTGCCTCTGCCCATTGGCGCAGCCCAAACTCGCTTCCAGTATATATCCTCAATGCAATTCCAGCTTGCAAACACGTTTGTGCCAGGTGCTACCTCCCATCAATTGGGGAAGCTGTATTTCCCTTGAATATCCGCTCCTCCTTCCGAACACATCTCTCTTCCTATGAAGGGGAGCGACCCACATCACAACCACGGACAGGGCCATTTGGCGCTCGTGCACACCGAGAGTCACCTGTCCGTCGAGGCTGCACCGTACGTGCGCAACCCGTCTCCAGCAGAGGCGGCAGCAGAGGCGGCCATCCCCGAAACGGAGGCGGAGAAGGGCATCTCCCATGCCTCGGACGAAGATGTAAAGGAGCTCGAGAGTGCTCAGTTTGTCGAACCGGGATGGGAGGGGTGGTTGAATGTGGTTGGGAGCGTGGCGATCAACATGATATGCTGTGAGAGCCCTCGCCTACTGGCAGCTGACAGCAGATGGGATGACACAGAGCTTCGGCGTGTTCCAGCAGTACTACGAGAAAGAGCTGCTGCCGGGCGAAAGTGCGATGGCCATCTCGTGGGTCGGGGCTATCAACTCGGCGCTCTGCCCCATGCTCGGCTGTATTTCAGGCCCTCTGTTTGACTCAGGGTACCTGAAGCACCTCTTGGTTGCCGGAGGAGGATTGTATGTGTTGGGGCTGATGATGGCGAGCATCAGCAACGAGTACTACCAGATCCTTCTGGCTCATGGGATATGTGTCGGCATTGGGATGGGGACGATGTTTGTGAGCACCAAGGACCCTTCCTCCTCCTACAGTACCCTTTCACTGACTGCCAGAGCCCGTCGGTAGCCACGTTGAGCCACCACTTCGCCCGCTCGCGCCACCGCAACCTCGTCTTTGGGTTCCAGGCGTGTGGCTCCGCCGTGGCCGGTATCTATCTCCCGATCATGCTCAACTACATGATGCCTGCTATCGGGTTTGGCTGGACGATGCGCGTCCGTGAGCGGTATTGACACGATTTAGCTGACACCAGTGGGGTTCATGGTCCTGGTGTTCACGACCATCGGCTTCTTCTCACTGTCGACGACCGTGCCACCACGTAAGAAACTGGCCATCCTCTCTCCTGAAGTCTACCGCAACAGGCCGTACTCAGTCTTCCTCACCGGCGCATGTTTCGCCTCGCTCGCCATCTACTCGCCCTTCACCTTTGGCGTGACGTACGCCACATCTCGCGGCGTGCCGCTAGGCATTGCAAACTACGCGCCCGCCATCTCGAACGGTGTCTCTATTATCGGGCGCATCGTGCCTCTCATCCTGGCCCGACGTACCGGGCCCCTCAACGTGCTAATGGTCTGTGCCGTCATGAGCGGGGTCAGCCAGATGTTCTGGACGCTCTCCACCTCCACAGCGGGCATTTTGACATATCTCGGCATGTATGGCATGGTGAGCGGCGGGTACGGCGCCAGCCTCAACCCGTCCGCAGCCAGCTTTGCCCCACATGTCAACCAGGTGAGTTTGCACGCTTTTGTCCTGCCGCTAATGCCCAGGCTGGGCTCTATCTCGGCATGTGCTTCTTCACCACGTCGTGGAGCTGGCTTGCGGGCGCGCCGATCATCGCCACTCTCATCGACCATTACCCGAGCTACCTACCAGCATCGCTCTTCGGGGGCTGTGTGTTGATCACGGGCGCCGCGTTCATTATACTCAGCCGCTTCATGCGGGCCAAGCAAGTCGGGAGCCCGTGGGTGTAGACGTCGTGGCGCAACTCGCACCTGTCAGATAGAGAACTGTAATACCATGCATTAAATTAATTTGGAAAAACAGCAAGCGCAAGTAACGACCGATTAGGAAGATTCTAATAGCGCCCGGTGTTTCGGGATTAGAACCACGTGGTCGCATCTGGCATCCGGACGGTGACGCGTTTCGTGATGTCGTCCACCTCCGAGTTCGTGAACCAACAACAACTCATTGTCAAGCTCGCACAATGCCGGGCCTCACCTCTGCTCAGGTGCGTTCCGGCACTAGGCGACGGATCCACACGCTGACAACAGGTCAACCAGCTCTCCGGGACCAATGTGTAAGCTCTCTCTCGCTCGACACCTTCGTCACTACCCGGCCCGCATTAGCTGACGCCAGCGTGATCCACCCCCTCGTGCTCCTCTCCGTCGTCGACCACGCCGCGCGTGTACCTCTCTCGAACAAGAAGCGCGTGCTCGGCGTGCTTCTCGGACAGGATGACGGCAAGACCATCAATGTCGCCAACTCGTGCGTCGAGCGCTGACTTGACTTGACTGACCGCAGGTTCGCTGTGCCGTTCGAGGAGGACGAGAGGGATCCCAAGACGTTCTTCCTCGACCTCGATTATGTGGAGGAGATGTGGCGCATGTTCCGGAAGGTCAACGGTGAGTGCTTGCGCGTGCTTGTCTTGGAACGTCCCAGCCCCGCTGACCTCTAGCCAAGGAGCGCCCAATAGGTTTCTACCACACCGGACCGCGCCTGCGTTCATCCGATCTCGAGATCACGGAGCTGTTCAAGCGTTTCTGCCCGCGGCCTGTCATGGTGATCGTCGACGTGCGCGCGCACGGTGGCCGCGGCGACACGGGTATCCCAACGGACGCGTACTTTGCAGTGGAGGAGATCCGCGACGACGGTACCGCGACTCAGAGGACGTTTACGCACGTGCCGACGTCGATCGACGCCGAGGAGGCTGAGGAGATTGGTGTAGAGCACTTGTTGCGCGACGTCACCGCATCGGGGGGCGCGGCGTCCAGCTCACTTCTCACTACTCAGAGCCTCTCGAACCGCGTGGCGTCGCAACTCGAGTCGCTGCGTGGCCTGCACGCACGCCTCGTCGAGATCTCCGAGTATCTAAACGACGTGCGGAAGAACAAGATGCCTGTCAACCACCAGATCATCTACCAGGTGCAGGAGATTGTCGGTCTGTTGCCACAGCTCGGCGGCGACGTCGACCTCGGCAACGCATTCCGCGTCCAGGTCAATGACCAGAACGTCATGGTCTACCTCGGCCTTATCATCCGCACAGTGCTCGCACTGCACAATCTCAGTGAGTGTTGGGCACAGCTTGTTGCTAACGGACGCAGTCGACAACCGTATCGCCAACGTTCAGCAGGAGATTGACGACTCCAAGTCGCCAGAGGAGAAGAAGAACGAGGCAGCAGCCGAGGCGGCTGGCGTCAAGGCCGAGGACGTCAAGCGGGCAAAGGAGGAGAACGCCGAGGACAAGTAGAGCGGAGTGTACTATTATGCATTTGTGGATATGTCTGGGAGTGCACACTGTTTGGGCGATGCGTGTGGCAGCGTGGGTGGCGGAGATGAGGTGTGTGTATGTTGTACAAGCGCAGGCGCGGCACCGAGTCGAACAATGGACGCCATTGGAGTTGCAGTCCCCCGGGCTCGGTGTTGGCCATGATGATTCTTGTGCTCTCCTGATTGATCTCGAGCTGCTGATTAAGCTGGGGTGAGCCCGTCAAGTTGCTGATCGGAGACGGTGGATAAGCGGACCGGCTATAGGAATAACACGAGTGGGCTCTTTCCGTCTTTCCCACAGAGCTTGTTGACCTCGGCAGCGCGTGACAGCTCTGAGCGCATTCGTGGGCATCTATCTGGTTATCTCTACTGCAGCCAGAGAGACCCAAGGTGGCCAACCAAATCCCGTGGGGCCACTCGGCGAGCGGCAGCTGACCTGCCTCCCCCCTGTGACGTACGTTGGCACTCTCGCTTCCCCGCGTCCTCTTCCGCCTCTGTCCTCCCGCTCGCCTTGTCTCCCCACGCCACTTCCAGGTCCCATGCTCCGAGGTGCGCGCTCCATCGGTGTTGCCGCCGGCGTGCGCACCAACAGCGTTGGCAAGATGTGCGGAGTCAGGCTCAGGCTGATTGCTCATTGGCATTGGGCGCTGTGGGCCTGCTATATAAGCTGCATCTGAGATATTTGAACCCCCTCCTCATCTCTGTCTCTGTTCTTCCGGCAATCGCATTGTATCTACCAGCACCAGCACTTACTACACGCACCGCAACTAGCACCAGAACCAAGCACGCACCAGCGTAGAGCTCTTCACCTCCAAAACATTGTCCCCGCTCTCACCCAACTCACCTGAATCCCCACCCAGCCCGCCCACCTCACCACCTCACACCTCACACCACCATGCTCACCCTCTTCCGCCGCGCCGCGCTCATGCGCCCAACCTTGGTCGCTGTGCGAGCCTCGAGCAGCACCGGGCCGGCCTCGACGCCTGACACGGGCGGTCCCCTGTTCTCGCACCAGCTCGGCACGTCGATCCACACGCCCGCATCAGGCGGCGACAAGGCAGCCGCGCCGCGCGAGAAGGCCGCCGAGGAAGAGGTCGACGACAAGCACAAGAGCAAGGCGCACAAGGTCAGGGGTGGCCACAGCTTTGCCGAGCTCAAGCGGTTCCGCCAGGTGTGTGATCCCGCATCAGCGCTGACGCCCAGGAGGGCCGCGACTAGCACCGAGTTGTAGATAGCGTCAGAAGTACGAGCCGCGAAGCCTTGGGAGCCAGAGCCAGAGCCATAGCCATACCAGAACTAGAGGGGTATCAGATAGCATCCTATGTCTGTGTCTATTGTGATTGCTGGGTGGAGCACAAGGAGCCCGAGATTATCCAAGTATCGAATTCGGGTGAGTGGACGGAATGTGGATATGCACATGACCGGGCAGATCTAGACGAGACGCACGTCGCCCCCGTCATCCCGATGCCGGGCAAGCTCAGCCAGCACGCGGCTGTCCTGCTTGCCACCGTCTCCTCGAGTGCTTGCCTGGGCAGCTAGGGACGCAGCGCCCGCGGCCTCCTCGGCCTCGAGGCCGCGGATCCAGTCGTCAAACTTGGGCTCGTTGAGCTCGCCATGCCGCGTCCAGAGGTTGGGCGCGTCGATGGGCGCCTCGTCGCCCTCCCGCCGAACCTGCTGGATGAGCTCGGGGTATGTCTCCTCGAGCGAGCCCCGCATCTTGGCGGCAAACTCCTCCATCTGATGTCAGCGTTCAGTTGCCTAGAAAAATACCCGTCTCCGTCCTCAGCTAGAAGGACAAGAATACGGAGCGGGCGATACTGACGCTGTTCACGCCGAGCCACTTGGCCGCCCCCCACACCCCGAGGCCGGCACTGACGCCCACGATCGCGGTCGCGATCCCCAGCGCCTGGAACCCGAGCCATGCCGACACCGGCTCGCCTTGCTCCTGGTCCTGGTCCTGGTCCTGGTCCCGGTCCTGCTCGCCCAATTCTACGCCCCGGTCCACCTCGCCCTGCCCCGCCGTGGCCGTGGCGTTCTTGAGCGCGGCCAGCTTCTCGCGGAACGTGAGCGGCGCCTCGGGCCCCTCCACCGACTTGGCGGCCTGCTTGAGCGCGTGCTCGGCCGTCTCGGCAGCTTGCATCTTCGCCGCCTGCCGCGCGTACGGGATCACGAGGATCGTCAGGCCGATTGTCACCGCGAGCTGGCGTCAGAGCTGTCAAGGGGGAACAAACCGCAGCGCCAGCGACCACCACGGCGACCTTGGGGTTGGGGCGGTGTGGCGGCGGCGGCACGTCGTCGTCCGTTAGGATCTCTCGTGTTTTGTCGCTCATGTTGAATAGTCGGCGTCGCAAAGTCGGCGTCGGAGAGTCGGCCTCAAAGTCGGCGTCGCGTCGGACAAGAAGAAAGCTCCATAGAGGAGGGGATTTTTGCGGGGCCACACACGCGCGAAATTTCAGATTCATCCTCCACCCTCCACCGATCTCGACTCACAACATCCATCACGACCATGGGAAAGCGAAAGAGCATGGGGCACGAGCCCACGCCCAAGAAGGTGAGCTTGGCTGCTTGCATCGGCTGACGGCAGCGCAAGGCCTCGCCAGACACGGATGAGGAAGTGGACGCGTTCGCTGCTGCGCCGACGCTTGTCGACCCCATGATCGACCCGCAGTTCAGCAGTGACGAAGACGAGAGCGGCGAGGACGGAGACGAGGCGATGGACGGGGAGGAGGATGGGGTGGAAGAGTTTGACGGAGATGACGGCGAGGACGATGGCGAGGAGGCGGCACCCGCTGCCGGCCCATCGCGCTCTCGCGGGCTGTACAAGCCCCCAACGCTGGCCGAGCTTGACGAGTTGCGCGCGGCCGAGTCGGCCGGCGGGACAACGTTCGCGCTCCAGCTCGAGTCGTTGCTGTCCTCGACGCTCCTGTCGCCGGTTCCTGCGACTGCGCTCAAGGGCCTTCTCGGAGCCGTACACGATCTCGTGCACGCGCTGCCTGCCCTCCCTGCCGTGTCGCCGCGCAAGGCCGAGGCTCGCCTGGGCAAGGGGAGCATCCCGTTCCCCGGCCCTGCCGCGCTCTCTCCCCTCAAGGGCGAGCCGAAGTGGACTCTGGGGTTCACGGCTCCTGCCGAGGTCGTTGTTGGCGGCTCGTGGGCCGTCTGTGGCGGATACAAGGCCGGCAAGGGTCGCGCAGGCAACATCGACATCGTCGTCATGATGCCTCAGGTGAGCCACCCCGCGTCCAAACTGACAGCAGGACATGTTCTCCGCAAAGGACCGCACGGCATACCGCTACTTCCACAAGCGTACGCACTACCTCGCCGTCATTGCCGAAGGCGTCAAGAAGGCCGCCAAGAAGGGCGGGCCGCTCGCCGGCGCAGCTGTCCGCTGGGACAGCGTTGATGCGCAGCGTCCGATTGTCGTCATTGAGGCTGGTAAGGCCCAGGGGTTGAAGCACGCGCTCGAGGTGCGCATCCACGCGTCCGTCCCCGCCGACACATTCCCTCTCGCAACTCTGTACCCGTCCAAGTCGCTGGTGCGCGGTGATGACGCCCGGCCCACCCCTCTCTGCAGCACGGCGATCCTCCTCGACACACTGCAGAAGGCGCACCTCCTCAACCTCCATCACCTGAGCCAGGCGATGAGTGGTGAGCGCACCGTGGACAAGTTCCTCGCATTGTGGCGCATCTGGGCGGCACGGCGTGGCCTCGCCCGGACCCGTGGCGCGAGCGGATGGTTTGCAGCCATGCTCCTCACGTGGGCCGTTGAGGGTGCCGACGTCGGCGGTAAGGGAGGCTCTCGCGCCGCTACAAAGCGCATGCGCGGCCTCGGCAAGGGCCTCGGCGCGTGGGGCGCCCTCCGTGCGGTGTGGGAGATGCTCGCGCACACCGACTTTGACGCGACCCCCGTGTTCATCGCTGGCGAGCAGGCCCTGCCACGGACCGAGTTTGTTGGCGCATTCAGTGACATCCTCGTCGACCCCACGGGAAGTGTCAACATCTTCGCTGGGTGGGAGAAGGGCGACGTGCAGCTGTTGCGCCAGTACGCGCGCGAGACGCTTGCAATGCTCGAGGACTCGACGGCCGACCACTTTGCCGACGTGTTCCTCCATTCGCAGACGCTCGGCCCCGCCTCGTTCGACGAATACATGATCGTCGACGCGTCCGAGGCCAAGCTCGACGTCGACGCCCTGCAGGCAGCCGAGGAGCCCCGCCCGATCGAGCGCCTCGCACATCGCGCAGCGGAGCTGATCCGCCGCGGCTTGACGGATCGCGCACGGATGGTCCACACCAGCGTGCTCTCGCCTATCTCGTTTACAGTCGGCCTCCTCCTAGACGGTGCCCAGGCGACGCGTGTGCTCGACATGGGCCCGGCGTCCGACAACGACGCCGGGTGTGCAGAGTTCCGCCAGCTGTGGGGCGAGCGTGCCGAGCTGCGACGATTCAAGAATGGCGCGATTGCCGAGTCTGTTGTCTGGTCTGTTGCACGCCCCGAGGAGGCCGCACTCATCCCGCTGCGCGCCGTCCAGTGGCTGCTTGAGCATCACCTCGGCGCATCCACCACGCCCATCTCGACGTCTGAAGCTTGGCTCTCGATGCTTCAAGTACCGGAGAGCGCACGTAATGCCGTCAACACCGAGGGATGCGAGAAGCTTGGGTTCCGTCCGATGATGGAGGGGTATGACGCGCTCTACCGCCTCCTCAAGTCGGTCGACTCTGAGCTGCCCCTCGGAGTTCTGCATGTTGCGCCGGCCTCCGACCTGCTGCGCTACTCGTCCTCCTTTGTGCCCCACCCTCTCGACGCGAACCGCGCTGCTGCGGCACCGGAATGCCTGAGCTACGTCCCTGTTGCTGAGGTGACGCTACAGTTCGAGTCGTCGCCGCGGTGGCCAGGTGACCTGGCCGCGATCCAAAAGCTCAAGCTTGCGCTGTTCGAGAAGCTGGCACGCGTGGCCGAGAGCCGCCTGCGCGGCGTCAAAGTGGCAATCGCGCTTGACGCAGACGCGACTGACATCGAGGACCAGGCCTCGCTTGAGGTGCTCATGCCTGAGGGTGTCGCGTTCCGTGTGCGCATCCGCCACGACGGCGAAGCGACGCTGCTGGAGCGCGCCCTCGAGCCTCCGGCACCTGGCTTGCCGAACCAGCTTCCCAAGCCGCCTCGCCGCCTGGTTCTCCCTGCGCTCGCCAAGTGGAACGCGCGCTTCCGGCACGCGCCGACTCACCACGCCTCGCTCGCTCCGCTACACCACCGCTTCCCGTCGTTTTCGACCGCCACGCGCCTCCTTAAACGCTGGGCAGCCGCGCACATGCTCTCCGAGGGCGACGTGCGCGCCGAGGCCCTCGAGCTACTGACAGCCCGTACGTACCTCGACCCTGGGTCGTTGGCGCCTCCAGCGTCAGCGACGTCGGGCTTCCTGCGCACGCTCGCGTTCCTCGCGTCGTGGGACTGGCGCTCGACACCCGCCTTTGTCCCTCTGGCCGCGGTGACACGCGACGCCGCCAGCGCCTCCGGCCGCCCGCGCTTTGACCGCGAGCAGCGTGCGTCGGCGCTCGCCGCCTTCGAGAAGGCGCGCAGCGGCGACAAGGACGCACACATTGCCTGGTCGCTTATCACGGAGACCGACGAGAGTGGCACGCAGTGGACCACGCGCATCGGCCCCCTGATCGCTGCGCGCGTATCTGCACTCGCACACGCGACCCTCGCCCTCGTGCGCACCGCTGTCGCAGACGGCGAGCTGGACGTCCCCGCCCTCTTCGCGACCCCGCTCGAGCAGTACGACGTCCTCCTGACCCTGGCGCCTGGCACGCGCGCCGCGGAGGCCGTGCACCCCGAGGAGGAACTCTGGCTGAGCGCGTTCCGGGGTGTCGGCGAGCGCGAGCTCCGCCTCGGCTTCGACCCGGCGTCCCTCCTCGTCGCCGATATCCAACGCGTGTACGGCGACGCTGTGCGCGTGTTCCACGACAGGCATGGGGGCCGCGCACTCGGCCTCCTCTGGAACCCGGGGCGCGCTGTGCCGCGCGCGTTTAGGCCGTTCCTCGGGTTCAATGCGGCGCCGGCGGGCGGCGAGGCGGCGCTGGTCGCTTTGAACAGGGACGCTGTTGTGGCGGAGATCGCAAGGTTGGGGCGCGGCATTGTTGTCGGCAGGGATAAGTAGTGTCGTGGGCCGGGATAAGTAGAGTTCATGCATACGTATATCTGGAGGATGAGCATGGTCGGAAGTGCGGGATGGGGAGAGATCCGTATCAATCTCATCAGCCACTGGCCCGCAGCAAATGCCAACACCAGTGGACAAGCACCGGGACAACAGTCGCGGCAGTTGATGAGAGGAGAAGAGGGTCACGTGCACTGGCTGGGGCCATAGTGGAAGAATCAATCGGCTGGACACTGGACGGACACACTGGGCGCCCACGTCGCCAGCCGCGGCAGGTAACCCAAGTGCGTCAACCGCAGCCACAAGCGCAACAACGCCCCACAGCGTTAGTACAGCTTCAAGCACATGAGCCAGAGATCCATCTCATCTCCATGCATAGTACAAGTGCCCCACAACGCCAATCCGTCCCTTAGATGGTGGTCTCGTAGGGGCGAGCGCTGAGAGTCTCGGGCGCGTTGTTCTTGACAGTCACGTGGCGAGCCTCACGGGGCTGAGCGGGGAGACGCTTGAGAACGACAGTCTCGCCCTTCTCCTTGGCCTCGCGCTGCTTGATGGCGTTCGACTTGACACGGTCGAGGAACTCCTGGCGGCACTTGGAGTGCTTGACGTGCTCGATGCGGACGTTGACGCGCTTCTCCATGTAGCGGCCGTTGACGACCTTGTAGCAGAGCACACCGACGGCGCGGGGGGCGACGTTGAAGACGATGCCAGTCTTGCCGTGGTAGTACTTGTGGGGCATACCCTTGTGGATCGCGGCGTTGCCGACCATGTCGACAATGTCACCGACCTTGAAGATCTTCAGGTAGGTCGAGACATTGGGCGCGCCGTGCTCTGCGGGTTAGTGGTACTTCCGGTTTCAAGAGAGCTGGCTGTCGGGCCGGACGGTGCTGGAGATGCGATGGAGAGGTGCAGGTGCCGGTAGGAGCTGGGTGCACCGAGGCAAGGAACGACACAAGTCGTCCGGGCGAGAGTTCAAGGTTGGAATACACCTTGCACCGCCGCCCACCTGTGCGTGTCCAGACTAAGGCCCGTACTCGCAGCAGACTCGTCCGCAATAGTCACAGCCTGCTGCTACCCGGTCCAACCTCGTGCTCGCCATGGCATCCTCCCGGCAACGCATCCCATCCGATCTCAGCTCCCGTCCAAGCCCTCCAACTTCCGTCTCCAGTGCGACGTACGGCGGTGCTTCTGCGAGAAGAGGTGGCGCGTCCTGGCGCGGGAACCGAAGCTGGAACCGTTAGCATACTCTCGCCATCCTCAGCGGTCCGCGGAAGGCCAGCGCCGGCAGATCGGGCAAAGATCTTCGTTTCGACAGGCAGCCTTCCGCGGCGCTCGGAACCGCGAAACCCACGAGTGAGGCATGGTCGGCTACTTTCTAAAGCGTTAGTACAGCGTTCGGTGTCTGCTCGTCGCCGTCAGCGCCGTCGGTACTCACTTTGTTGCTGGATGGAGAGGACGCTCGTGGCCACGAAACTGCAACACTCAGGACCGGTTCGTCGGGATTTGGCCCTCGGCGTTTTGCACGACACCAAAATGTGGCAACAACGGAACCATTTCCACGCGACCAAAATTGGGCGCCACTAGGCAAGTGTGCTAATCCCGCAAAATCCCGGAGCAGAAGATCCTTGGCTCGAATGTCCAAATTGCCAGTCTCCCAACCTTCAACCCTCAACAGCTGCAATGACCGCCGCGCCACGGTACGTCGACCTCGACCTCGGACGGATCGGCATCGCGACGCGGCGACGCGAGAGACACACCCGAGAGACATGACGGAGGGTTCGGAGAGGACGGCGGAGGGCAGACGGAAGACATGACGGAGGGCAGACTGCGAGGACCGATCGCGTGCAAACCGCGTTCTGGGTTGTCGTGCAGCGCTGCACCATGCTCTGTCTCTCTTGCTCTGGCGCGCGTTCGAGGGCTCAGCAAGTTGGCTTGCAGGTCGCCTGATCTGCAGGTGGTACCTTGTCTACGGGGTAGTGTCTCTCAATGTCTCTCCGCGCGCGATGTCTCTGTCCAGGTCGTTGGGCAGGCGTCACGCGAAGGACTGGCGAGTAGCAAACCTCAACACAGTCCTACTGGGACTTGTGTCGCGTTGTGTGCCAACTCGTCTATCCTTGCGATGGCGTGTGCCCAACAATCACGAGCTTTACTGACAATGCAGCAAGCAGTCGAAGACCTACAAGGTCCCCAAGCGCCCGTACGAGGCCGCGCGTCTCGACGCCGAGCTCAAGGTGAGCTTGAGTGCTAACAAAACTAACTCTAGCTCGCCGGCGAGTACGGTCTCCGCAACAAGCGTGAGATCTGGCGCATTCAGCTCACCCTGTCCAAGATCCGTCGTGCGGCTCGTGAGCTCCTCAAGCTCGACGACAAGGACCCCAAGCGTCTCTTCGAGGGCAACGCGCTCATCCGTCGTCTCGTCCGCATCGGTGTGCTCGACGACTCTCGCATGCGTCTCGACTACGTGCTCGCCCTCAAGACCGAGGACTTCCTCGAGCGCCGCCTCCAGACCCAGGTCTTCAAGCTCGGCCTCGCCAAGTCGGTCCACCACGCCCGTGTCCTCATCCGCCAGCGCCACATCCGCGTCGGCAAGCAGGTCGTCAACGTCCCCTCGTTCGTTGTCCGCCTCGACTCGCAGAAGCACATCGACTACTCGCTCAAGTCGCCCTACGGCGGCGGCCGCCCCGGCCGTGTCCAGCGCAAGCGCGCCAAGGCCGCGCAGGGTGGTGACGGTGAGGACGCCGAGGAGGACGAGGAGTAGACCTGTCTCCTCTAAAAGACCCCAGGGGTTTCGTCTCGGCTGCTTTGTACATTGCGCGGTGGTATATGCATATACTACCAAACCACTCTAGATGGCCGTAGAGAGGGTCATGAGACTATAGTCATCTGCATTGGCTTTCCATACATGGTGCGAGTGCGTTTTGTTCAAGGGCTTGCTTGCAGCAGAGTACAAGGCCGAGAGGCGTCTTACGGGTTCATGCGCCGTACCGCTGCCGAGCCATAGTCTTGAGCCTGCCATCAGCTTCTGGCTCAGTCGAGTCTACTCACATCTCCATGGTCTCTGAATCCTTCTGGCGACGCTCAACGAGGCGCTCCTCGTGCGCAGCGCGCCGTTCAGCAGCCTCCTCTGCCTTCCTGTCTGCACGGCGTGACGAAGCGCCATCCCTCGCACGGAGACTGGTGTTAGTTACCAAACATGAATCCTTCACTCACGCAGCGGCAAAACTGCTGTCGTCGCCCATAAGCGTATCGTCGTCGACCTCGAGGCCGGCTGCAGAGTCCTTCTCGCGTATCTGCTTGTTCTGCTGGTTGGTCGCGCGCTTCTCGGCCTGCCGACCCTCCTTGCCGGTCTGTCGAGGTGCGTGCTCCTCTGCGCGTTCCAACAAGACCTTTCTACCCGCGCGACGCTCCGCACTGCGTTCCATGTGCTCCCTCTCTGCCTGCACTTCACGTGCCATCTGGCGCTCAGCAACAGTCGGAGCGCTTGGGCCAACAGATGGTCCCACTAGCTGCGGCCCAGGGGACGGGGATGATGGTTCCAGTACTGGTCCTATGTCTCCATCACTGTCATCACCAGGTGTGGTCTCAGCATTGCCATGGTGGAGCTTGGAGTGTGTCGCCCGTTCGACCGATTCGCGCGTAGCAGCCAGCTCAACCGAGTTGAACCGCGAATTTGCAGTAAACTTCCACTTGCTGCGTGTCAATCAAGCCTTCCGATTGCACCCGATTGCACCCACTAGGCTGTGTTGTCAGACGCTAGAGAGCCCGCGGTCTTGTGAGCTGCGTAACACGCGCGAGGGAGTGCGCCATCGTTCCAGCGCCGCACGAAGCGGCGGAAATACTTGTGGGCGTCGGCGGAGGAAAGCTGATCGAGGTACTTGCCGCGCTCCTCCTTGAGCCAGAAACGGAACTCGCCTGCTTTGAGACTGTCAGGTGGTCCGTCGGAACACGGCTATCGTCAGCACCACGAGCGATTGGCAAAAGAGAAGGTTGTTTAATGGGGAGGGAAGGCGGATGGATGCTGGCTGAGCAGGAGTGGGAATCAGAACTAGACGCACAAGTAGTCCTCTTCCGTGATGCGCTCTACGCCGATGTCTTCGAGGTCAAACAGATCATCGGACGACTCGTTTGGTGACCGCTCACGACGCCGGCGCGGTGATTCAGCCCTGTCGTAGCTGCCGCGAGGAGACCGCTCACGGCTACGATCACGGCGGCCGCGTCTGGATCGCTCCCCGCCCCTCCGCTTACGCTCGTCACGGTCGTCACGGACGTCGCGCTCGCGCTCGCGAGTGCGGTGCTCGTGGCGTTCGCGGTCTCGATCCTCACGTTCTCGCTTGAGAGAACGTTCGTGGCGGCGTCGATCGCTGTCATCATCTCGCTCACGTGATCGCCGGCGCTTCTGAGGTGAACGTGAACGCGAGGGGTGGGATGAAGGCATATGGATGCGACAATGGGTGATGGAGCGGACGTGAGATATGACGGTGCCGAGCCGGTGGAGGTAGGCCGTGGCGGCGAGGATGGTGGAGGTGTGGCCGACACATGGCTGCAGATGTCGCTGATCCCTCCACCTGACGCCTTGTCATCACTCACTCGGACTGTTTGCGGTCGCGAGCGAGAGCGCAAGGCGGCAAGCTACTGCAAGTCGACTGGACAACTCTCTCAACAGCAAGGGCGCCATGGATTGGTTCCCCAGGGGTCCCCGTCGCCCCAGTTCCTTGGAGTTACACAGGGAAAGGGACGTAACGCCTCTGTTTCTCCGGTGCAGCATTCAGTAGCAACAGACTCTGGGTTGTATCAAATGCAGCGAGTGCGAACCTACGCCAACATGTGAGCCAGCAAATCCGATCTCACTTGAATCCTCGGCAGCGGCGCACCTTGTCGTCGCCCGCTTGGCCACAGACCTCTGGCGGTGTCAAGTGACATACTGTACGGCCTGACACCTTGCCGCGACAAGACTCGAGGTATGGACACACTTGCGCTGGGCCCCCTTGCCCTCCCTCCCGGGGTGCGTGCCAGTTGTATTGGCGTCTGGCATCGCCGTGGTCAGCAGCGGTCCCCGCAATTGTGGTTGCTGCTCAGCCGCCACCGCGTTACCAGACGGGCGGGCCCTGAGATGCCAGCTGGACACCAACGACGTCTCGAGCTCGAGCTGGGACTGCGTTCTGGCTGAATCCCGCCGGGTCTGCCATTACACCCCAACGTGCCAGATCAAGGCGGGGGACGTGCTTCCCTGTCTGAACAAGTAGAACTGGGGGAAATCAACACAGCTTAAGGAAGCAGATGGCGATGTAGACATGGGCCTGGCGCGGATTGGAGGGGAAGGAGCGCGCTGGTTGGTCCGACCCTTGCGCCGGATATGCCGCCGCGCTGGGGCGCCGATAAGTGATATCGCCGATCACATCGAGCGCTGTCACATCAAGGCCAGGGCGAGCCAACCAAATCGTTTTGACTCTATTGGCCAGCAACCGGATAGGAAGGAGACTGGTCAACAAGGCGTGACTCGCGCTTCTCATTCTCAGCTGTCTAGGGTTGCGACGCTGGATCGGTGCTGGGTTGAAAGCAGCGAGGCGATGAGAGACGACTGTATGGGGCTGGGCAATGAGGCCGAGAGAGACCGAGCGCATTGCGTATGGGACGAGATCATCTTATCGTTGGAGCTGTGAGGCCCCGATCGCACCCCCGAAACAGTGACTGCCAGGACGCCCTGAGCGTGTCCGCGGCTTGAGAGGAGAGAGGGTGTGCCCTTACCGTGTCACCCCTGACCCACTGCTGCAAGCTATCCCACCAGGGCCCAGGACAGCGTCCACCACTGCGTCATTGGACTTGGTTTCAAAAGAAGACCTACCCCACCACTAACGTCGGGCCCCAGAGCCAGGAGCTTGAACCGGACAGCGTCTCTTGCTTCTTCTCCCTTGTTAAGAGCGCCGTGCTCCAGCTTGCTCTTTTCTCCTCACCATCACCTTGCTTCTCCGACCCTATCTTCATCCCTCCGTCTACACCCTCCAATCAACTCGCCAACCCATCATGACTGACTCGTCCGCAAAGGTCACAAAGGCTGCTGTAAGTACTCGCCTTGCTCGCCTTCCCCTAGTCATCACTACCACACTACCTTGCCTCCTCGTAATGCGTCAGCTCACTGATCAGCTCAACCTCGGCAACCTTCCTCCTCGGAAAATGTCCTTTGCGCCTCCTGTAAGTTACTCGCTGATTAACCCCTCGGTGCTGGTCACTTCCAGTCTTGTCTGCTCATCTGCTTACCTCATAGGTGCCGCGCACTCCAACACGTGTCAACCCCAGTAAGTGTTCCCAGCTCCCTTCTGTACTCTGTTCTCGCTCACAAGGCAGACCAGCCCCCCTGGCCGGCTTTCCGTGGTTACCATGAGTACTCGTTTGCCCATGTGAGTAATTTCGAACAAGGTGGCCGCCATGCAGGTCTGTCAGCACAGTTCTGTTGGTGCGGCTGGCGCGGCCCCGAAGCGCAGCTGACGTTATCAGGCTGTCATGGGTGTCCGTCTCCCTACGATTCTCCACAAGGCGATCCAGGACGTCATCCTCACCTTGAACGCCGAGTACGAGGAGGAGCGCATCACGGACCTCCTCGCCTGTATCGAGAAAATGGAGCAGCTCATGGACGACCTCCAGGGAAACGCCAAGCTCCGGCCCATCATTGACGACGGAGCTGGTGATGTCGCCCTCTGGAACAAGGTATGTTTCGAGTGTTTGATGGCTCTAATTTCCTAGGAAATCTCCAAATATTTCAAGGGCAAGGACTTTATGAACGCGCCGTGGCTCTTCGCCGAGGCATACAAGTACCGTCGTCTCCGCGAGTGCTTTTCGCTCAGCAAGTTCTGGGTCGAGTACGATGTCTTCTTCCGTCAGAAGGTAAGGGAGCCATCTAGGGTGATTGCTGACTGGCAGTGCGACACCTTCAGCCGTTCGTCGGCGGCTGTCATGGAGCTTGCTTCGCGCTTCGCCGAGCCCGCGGCTATTGACAAGGGCCTGACTCCGGATGAGGAGCGCGCCAGGAACCAGCTCATCTTCCACGAGCTTGCCCAGAGTGAGTGCATACGCGGTGACCGGTTGGGGCAGGCCTTGACTATCGGCTTCAAGCTGACCACAAGTCTGTCTATGGGGTAACTCGACGGACCTGTCGCTCCTCATCGACATGACTGAGGAGGATATCAAGGCGCTCCAGTCAACTGGCGGGGAGCACCTAGCTGCCACCGAGAAGAACATCATCGGAAACGATCTCAAGGCCCTAGGCGACCTTGTTACCGGCCTCAAGGGCGGCCGCATTGACTTTATCCTCGACAACGCCGGTTTCGAGCTGTACACCGACCTTGTCTTTGCGGACTGGCTCATCCAGTCGGGCATCTGCCGTGAAGTCCACTTCCACGGCAAGATTCTCCCCTGGTTCGTCAGTGACGTCCGTCGTCAGGACTGGAACTGGATCCTCAACCAGTGTGTCTACGGCCACCTCTTCCAGTCAGAGGATCATGGGAACGACGTCGCAGAGGAGGACGTGGAGCACCTCCGGACCCTCGGCAAGCGTTGGAAGCAGTTTGAGAAGGAGGGCAAGTTCCAGTACCACCAGCACCCCTTCTGGTGCACTGGCTTTACCTTCTGGCATCTCAACTCTGAGGCGCCCGACCTCTGGGACACTCTGTGCGAGTCCGACCTGGTCATCTTCAAGGGTGACCTTAACCACCGGTACATACAATTCCGGGTCCCGTCTGCTGACAGTACAGTAAGCTCACCTACGACTGCCACGCGCCTCCCTCCACGCCTTTCGCACAGGCTATTGGGCCCCTTGCCAGCGATCCCGGTGCGCCGCCGATTTGCTCTCTGCGTACCATCAAGTCGGACGTTGTCGTCGGCCTGCCTGAGGGTGTTGCCGAGCATCTCGACGCGACGGAGACTGAGAACTGGAAGATTTCGGGCAAGTACGCCGTCGTCCTCCTGTCGTATGGTGACCAGGACAAGGAGACTAAGATCTAAGGAAAATGGCCCATAATGCGAGTCGCATAGATTTGGGGCCGGAGGGGTTGTAGCATCACGGCGCATGCAAAGCGGCATTTTTTACTCGAGCGAGCTGGGAGCTGGGAGCTCGAACTGACGCCTGGGGCTTGCGGTGGATGACGGGCAGAGGACAAGGACAATTCGAGCACCTCCGTCTTCTTCTTCCTCTGTGTCTGCCCTCGGGCCGGAGAAAGCCGGCGACAACACCTCCACCAGCTGCTGTCTCACAAAGAGGCGATGGCCCAAGTTGCATCCTAACATTCCGCATGAGCTTCTTGCGTGGGTTGTACCGCACCCTTCCTCCTACCCATGTGTGGCCCTCTTCTTCTGCTTCGCGGCTCATGAGCACCACCGCCAGTCGTGGGCGCGAGCAGCGGCTCCCCGCGACCTTTTACCGCGGCGGGACATCAAAGGCACTTCTGATCAAGCGCGAGGACCTTCCCCCTCATGGGCCGACCCGCGACGCGATCCTCCTCTCGGCTATGGGCAGCCCGGATGTGAACGGAAGGTAAGCACGAGGTAGCAGTGACCCGACATGTCTGAACGGACTAGCCGCTGACAACAGGCAACTAGATGGCATGGGCGGCGGGTACTCGAGCGTATCAAAGGTCGCGATCGTCGGCGTCTCGGCTCACGCTGGCGCAGACGTCGACTACGAGTTTGCACAGGTCCTCGTCGACAAGCCCGGCGTCGACTACGGGAGCAACTGCGGGAACATGCTCGCCGTATGTTTCCCACGGCATCAGTTGGCTGACGGCAGGCGGTGGGCCCATTTGCGCTTGAAAATAACCTCGTCGCTCCCCACAATGATGGAGGCCTCAACCTCGTGCGCATATACAACACAAACACGCGCAAGGTCATCCACGCACGCTTTCCTGTCTTTCCTGGATCGCGGGAGGCGGACCTCGAGGGCGACTATGCAATTGACGGCGTGAGCGGCACCCATGCCCGCATCACGCTCGATTTCCTCGCTCCAGAGGGTTCGCGGACTGGTCACCTCCTCCCCACCTCCAATGCTGTGGATACCCTCTCCCTTCCCGAGGAAGTGGCAGTGACCCTTATGGACTGCGGCAACCCGTGCGTGTTTGTGCGCGCTTCGGATCTCGGGATTCAGCCAACGATCCTGCCGTCCGAGTTCACGGCGCCCATGTTAGAGCGGCTGGACGCGCTCCGCAACGCGGCGGCGGTCAAGATGGGCCTGGTCCAGAGTCTAGAGGAGGCAGCTGCGAAGAAGGCCGTGCCCAAGGTCTGCATCGTGAGCCCCAGGCAAACGCACACGGTGCTCTCGGGCGCCACTGTCTCTGAGGACCAAGTTGACGTGGTTGTGCGGTGCATCAGCTCGGGGGACCCGCACCGTGCCTTGCCGATCACTGCGTCGCTTTGCACCGCTGCGGCGGCACATGTGCCGGGCACGGTGGTGCATAGTGTCCTTACGGGGCCACGTGTGGCAGACGGGATTGTCATCGGGCACGCGTCGGGGACTATTGCAGTCGACGCAGATGTGGTGACTGGCGTGGATGGCCAGTTGCATGTGCCTACAGCACGGGTGTTCCGCACAGCACGTAAGCTGTTCGAGGGGAATGTGTTCTACCGCGAGTAGCTGGGCGAGGGGCATGGGGCATCAGGAGGACAGTGATATGGAGGCGGGGGACGCTTCCGCTGCTAGCGCATGCAGAGCGGACGAGACGTGACGTGGGAGATGCTACCGCTTCGTTGGACAACATCCAGAGCTGTCATCAGGTTCGTCTAGCATGGATCACGCCCAGCAGGTCGATCCGGGCCCAAGGTTCTTGCGTTGAGTATTGTGCCGTATAGCGCGCGGCTTTCTTTTCTCGCCACTAACAACTGTCGGTGCCAGTCCTAGCTCGGTTCAGATCACACTCGTACCAGTCGTCCTCGCCCTCACACGACTCACCCAGTCGACATTGCACCCGAACATTCGCAGCTGGACCGGAATGCCTGGCAGACGAAGCCGGGGTTATCAATGCCGCTATTTCGCCTAACCGGCCGTTACCGATGACGAGCTCTCAAGCTCATATCGCACCACGTTGCGGGAGTAGGATTAGCCATGCGATCTCTCCTCAATCGACCTGTCTCTCTGCAGCTGGTCTCCAGTTTCACACCGCAAGGAATGTGTAGGAATCACACCTACATCATCTCAACCGGTCTGGCATCACGTGGCCGTCTGGATGGCGACGATGGTCGTCATAGTGCAATCAGCCCCACTCATTTAGTGTGCCTTGTACCAGGGTCCACGGTTTCAGTAGCAGACAAGTTGCTCACGGTGATATACCCGCAGAGGACCGAGGACGACAAAGATACGGCGAACGGCCCAAAAGATGCAGCGAGGGTTGGATGAGGCAAGGTAGGCTCGGCAGGGCAAAAGCGCTCTTGCGGTGAATGGGGCTGTTTCGCTGAAGCGAGATGGCGTGTTACGTTATGCACCTTCTGCAGGGCAACAACCCAGGGGATTCACTCCCATCCAAGCTGCTTACTGCATGGCGATAGGAGAGCGAGACCGCGGCAAGCTGCGATAAAAGCCCCTTTTCCCCCTTACAGTCCATCATCTAACGCACCATGGACACTGACACGGACACCAGGAACACGTTCGACAAGGAGCGGGACAAGGAGATATGGCAGGAGGGCCACGACACGCCGCGGGCTCCGGGTGAGGTGATTGATGGCAAGTCGACATTGCCGGTCGGCACGCTCGACCCCGTGTATGAGGCCAAAGCACATGTTCTGAACCGTGCGATCCAGGATATTGGCATGGGATGGTACCAGTGGCAGCTGTTTGTGGTGGTTGGCTTCGGGTGGGCGTCGGACAACATGTGGCCGATCGTGACGTCGTTGATCTGTAAGTGGACTAGATCTAGGTGGCGACTGACGCGCAAGTGCCGCCCGTCGCGCTCGAGTTCAAGGTCGCGCGCCCGCCGCTCCTCACGCTCGCACAGAACATCGGCCTGCTGGCCGGTGCGCTGTTCTGGGGCTTCGGGTGCGACCTGTTCGGCCGCAAGTGGGGCTTCAACCTCACGCTGGGCATTACGGCCGTGTTTGGCATGATCTCGGCCTCGTCACCGACGTTTGCTGCCGTGGGTGTCTTTGCCGCGCTGTGGAGCTTTGGTGTCGGCGGTAACCTGCCTGTCGACTCTGCGGTGTTCCTCGAGTTCCTACCCGCCGACAAGCAATGGCTTCTCTCGGTCCTCTCGGTCGACTGGGCGCTGGCGCAAGTGCTCGCTGCGGGGGTGGCATGGCCGCTCATCGGAAAGATGACATGCTCGAAAGACGAGCCATGCACGCGCAAAGCCAACATGGGCTGGCGCTACTTTGTGATTGCAATGGGAGGCATCGCACTCCTGATGTTTGCGTGCCGGTTCTTCTTCTTCACAATCTACGAGAGCCCCAAGTATCTTATGGGTAAGGGGCGGGATGAGGAAGCCGTGCGCGTCGTCCAAGAAGTGGCGCGGCGGAACGGCACAACGTCAAGCCTGACGATTGACGACCTGAGGGCGTGTGAGCCAGAGGGCTACGAGGCGCAGACGGACGCGCGCGCGGCGCTCAAACGCAAACTCGAGAGCGTAAACGGCGACCGTGTCCGCCAGCTCTTCCGCACCCCCAAGCTCGCCTGGTCCACATCCCTCCTCATCATGATCTGGGCGTTCATCGGCCTCGCGTACCCGCTCTACAACGCGTTCCTGCCCTACATCCAGGAAAACAACAAACGCCTCTCGGCCGATATGGCCAACCAGGGCAACACGACGTACACGACGTACCGCAACATGCTGATTATCGCGTCCTTGGGTGTCCCCGGTGCAGTCATCGGTGGGCTGTTGACAGAGACGCGCGCCGGCCGCCGGGGCGTGCTCGGCCTCGCAACAGCCCTCGTCGGCATCTTCCTCTTCGCCTCCACCACCGCGAGCAAGGTCAACACTCTCCTCGCCTGGAACTGCATGTACAATCTGTTCTCGGTACGCTGTGTGCGTGTATAACCGCTGACCCAGTCCGTCATGTACGCGGTTTTGTACGCGTACACGCCCGAGTTGTTCCCGACCGCGTCGCGCGGCACGGGCAACGCATTGACCGCGAGCGCGAACCGCATCTTCGGCATCATGGCCCCCATCATCGGCATGTATGCCGACCTGTCGACCCCGGTACCAGTGTACGTCTCGGGCGCGCTGTTCATCCTCGCCGCCTGTCTCGTCTTCCTCCTCCCCTACGAGTCGCGAGGCACGGCCGCTCTGTGATTGCCAACGTGCTCTCGCCTCGCCTCCCACCTTGCCGTTCGCCTGTACATGACCCAACCACGCCTATATTGCTCTCCACCTGCGACTGTTGCTTCACTGCCGGCCGGATCCAGCGCCGGTGCCTTGTAACCGTAGTCTCACTTGGAAAATTGCCTGCGGGGTGGCCTCGGTCCCTACTGACATGCTGACCTGCTGACGGCGGGTTTGGACGGGCTTGGACGGGCTTCGGACTTGCCTTGGCGACCTGGGACTTGGCGACCTGAGACTTGCTGGCCTGAGACTCGCCGACTTGGGGCTCGCCGACTCGGGACTGAACTTGTACAACGGTAGGCGAGTACGTGAGTGTGAGCGGCGAGGAGACGCAGGCCAAGAGGCGGGCGAGATGCATTCGTGTTCCGACTCTGCGGGCATGTTCAGTACTGTCAGCCTGACGTGCCAGGGGCTGCTGTACGTGTTCAGTGAACTTGGACTCTTGAGCTACTTGGCGAGCTCGCGGGCTCAGACACCTCGTTGACCGTGAACCTCAGCCCAGTCAGAGTCCGTGGCGTACATGTGACCCATGCACTTAGGCGTTGGCCCTGCCAAACTATTTTGGCTCGAGGTTCCTTGCCAAACTATTTTGGTCCGACTGATCAACCGATGCCTCTGCTGCAGTTCAATCTGTGAACAAGGCACCGGTGTGGAGATGCATGCGCTATGGCGTGAAGAAGACTAAGATGGTGGAGGTGGGTGGCGATTGAGCTGGTGCTCGATGTCATGATATACGATATCGGCTAAATGCCTGTGCTGCAAAAACTGATACTATCTGCGCTTAGAGGAGCATGGCGGCGGCGACACCGGCGACGACGAGAATGCCGGCGGCCGAGTTGCGCGTCCCGGCGCTCGGTTTGCCGGCCGCGGTCGAGGATGCGCCCGCAGCGGCCGAACCCGTCAGCGTCGAGCCGGGCGAGTTGCCCGAGCCGCTGGGGACGACGCTACCCTCGCGCTGGCCAGAGATGTACTGCTCAAAGTTGGGGTACGTCTCGTTGGCCTCGACGTAGGGGGTGGTCCAGTTCATGCCCGACGCAATGGGGACAATGTACTTGAAGTTCTCCTTGATCGTGGGGTACTGGTCGATCATGTGCTGCATCGTCTTGTTGTTGATCTCGTGGTTGAGGACGATGGCGCCGTACGTGTCGTACTCGCCAGCCTTGGCCTTGTCGAACACCTTCTGGTAGTTGCCGACAACGGTCTCAGCGGTGACGTTGTTTGTGCCCTCCTGCCAGTCAAACGTGTCGTCAGACCAGAGGACGTTGGTGAGGTTGAGGAAGCCGGCAATGGCACGGATACGGTTGTCGACGTCACCGTAAGGCGGGCGCCAGCACTTGGGAGTAACACCGGTGACGGCCTTGATGGCCTGGCGGGTGTAGTAGAGCTCCGCAAAGGCGGCCTCGTTGGTGAGAGTGGTCATGGCCGAGTGCGACCAGGTGTGGATGCAGAGCTCGTGGCCGTCCGTCTTGGCGCGGATGGCCTGGAGGGGCCAGTTCAGGACGTTGGAACCGATAAAGAACATGGTCGCCTTCTGGTTGTTCTCGGCCATAAAGTTGTACAGGGCATTGTGCGAGCAGTTGGGTCCGTCGTCGAAGCCAAAGCCCCAGGTGTTGGGCTCCGGGAGGCGGGAGATGTCAGCCGCGATGGTGTTGTCTTTGGGGACCGTGCAGCGCGTCTTGGTCCACCAGCAGTCCGGGTCGTCGGCATTGTCGTACTGGTATCCCGAGAAGTCGCCCTGGGTGCCGACCTTGACCTGGACGTTGGCAACCTTGGGGGCGACGGTCGAGTTGAACTCGGCAAAGAGCGCGCTCGCGGCCGTGTCGGTGGGGAGGATGGTGGCGGGTGTCCAAATGGTAGGGAAGTCCTTGACGATGGCCGCAACCGGGGGGTAATTGTACGCGGTGCACTGGGCCGTCACGTCTGCTGTTAGCCGCGTTCTAGGACGCGCCAGCGTGACGAGTAACGCGTACTACACTCGTCTGCTGCTGCAACACTCACCGAGCGAGTCGGGGTTGTACTCGCGCCTGTAGTGGGGGTTGCCCATGCCGGGGTTGCGGGCACCAATGTGGTGGCCACCGCAGCCAATGGCGCCGGCCGAGACCGAGGTGGCCGCGAGGAGGAGGGCGGCGAACATGTGGGTGGTGGTGGGCGGATGTGTTTGTTCAGGAATGAGAGTGATGGAACTCGCGAGGTCCGAGCCCGAGTTGGTGTAAAAAGCTAGTCAAGCTAGGAAAAAGCTAAAGAGGAAGCCGCGAACTGGCAAGCAGAAGTTGAAGAGTGAAACAGAGCGTGGGTTTGAAGAAAGAGAGAGATGGACAAGGAAAATGCCGAACAAAGTCGAGCTGGCTGGCGACGTTGTCCCCCACCGCCGTCGCGCCGCGTGTGAGGTACGGTGGGAGGAAGGCAAGGTGGGAGACGGGAAAGGGCCTGACGGCTGGGTGGGGTGATGATTTTCAGGGCCTCGAGTTGGAAAAGGGAAAAGAGTGACATTGTCGGCAGGCGACAACACCGGGGACAACCCGGACCCTGAGGGAGAGGGTGGACAGAGGAGCTTTGGTTGCCTCTATACTTGGCCACGCGAGTGGCATTCTCTGCACCGCCTCACCGCCTCCCACGCTGCTGCGGCATGATCAAGTTGGGTCTGGCTGGCGCTGGGATGGAAGATGCAAACGGTGGTTGTGTGCAAACTCTGTCAATGTTAGTAACAGCGATGATCGGCGCCCATGTGCTGCCAAAGCGCACCCCGGCCCGATATTTCCCCCAGCGAGCACCGGGACCGTCTGGCGGCACAGACGGCACAGGCGGCAGGCGGCAAGCGGCAGGCGGCAAGGCGGCAAATGACAGCGCGTCTGTTGTACCACGCGCTGTTGCAGAACAATTGCCCCTCTGCGTGCGATTACTCTAGCGAGATGAAAACCGATCAATGCTAGGGTGCATGTGCGGACCCTCCTCTGCGCTCGCTCGCCCACCCCCGCGCCCCTCTCCCCTCGGCCCCTCGGCCTATTATTGACATGTTGGCCGTGAGATGTGTCGGCACGCTCGGCAGTTTCTCCAGACGGCGCAAGCGAAGCCTGTTTCGGAATCTCAGTCGCGCTGCTGACGGACAACCTCGGCATCTCGAGAGGGACCGTGATACCAAGACGCAAGACTGCCGAGCCGTGTTTCACCTGCCTACTTCTGTGCAACCAAGTCATTCGCCGGCATCAATAGCCGCGTAGCTCATCGTATAGTCGCATGGCTCATCGCGCGCCGACGCCCACTTACGTTCGCCATCATTGCCAGCTATGTCACCGAGCTGTAGAGCGAGTCTCTGAACACAACAGCGTTTGCGATCCTGCTTCCGTACACGAGCCAATGCAGTCAAAGTGTCAGTGGTCAGGGACAGTGGACAGTGTATGGGGTCTGTCCACTCCACGCTCCACTCGCACGCTCCGCGCTCAGTCTTTCTCAGGGGACGTGCCGAGACTCGCTATCGTGAGGCCGGGGATATATCCCGCGAGTGCTAGATGGCGCGCTCTGCTGCTTGCACGTGTCGATGATCGGTGGCCGCAGGACGTGCAGTATCGCGTTGGCAGTATCTACGTCAGCCCGTGTTTGATAACAAGCAAGTGGAGAGAACAGGGAATTTCGCTACAATCTCAACATGACACGCCAGCCGTCAGTGACATGCCAGAGCTCCTGGACAAACACTGCACTGCAAACATTCTGCATTCATTTACTGCTTGTCCTGGATAGGGATGTCGCGGCCGGTCGCCTGGGTTCAGCTCTCTCCGCCTTGTGACTACAGTACTCACCGACTTGAAGGCTGAGCGGACGCCGTCCGAGACAGTCTCGGTCGTGGACGCGCTGGCCTGGTAGCCCATCTTGCCCATCACGGCACCGACGCCCTTGTCTGTACAGCGTTAGCGTCGGTCTCCATGTCGATGGACCGCGATGGGGGGAAGGAAGGCAGTGGTGGCAAGGTGGAGGCGGGTTACAGTGGTTTGCATAGCGGGAATGCGACCAGAGGGGAGACGCAAGGTCGGACGGATGGGGAAGAGCCCGGGAGATACTCACCAAGAGCGTCCTGCTGGCCCGTAGCCTGGCCGGCAGCCGGAGCCTGGCCGCCGGCAGCAGCAGCAGCGTTGGGGTCGGCGGGAGGGGGGGCCTGGCCACCGGCAGCCCCGCCGAGCGCACCCTGAGCCTGCTTGAGAAAGTCCATTTTGGTATAAAGATGGGTGAGAGTGAGAGTAAGAGTGAGAGTGAGCGTGAGAGTCTGAGAGACAAGTATGAAGAAGCGGGTCGATCGCTCTTATGAGGATCGCAGCGGCCGATGACGCGACACGATGCACCCTCGATCGCGGGTTGTCAAGGCCTCGGTTGTGTGGGCCTGTTCCGGCATGCACCAACCGCGAGCAAGCGCAAGCAAGCGCATAGCGAGAGGACAATTAGCCAGTCCCTGGCTCTACACCGCGTGACGGCCGGGATGTGACACCTCATGGACGCTCGCTAGGTAGTATGACGTAGTGTCGCCACGCTCGTGGACTGTACCTTTCACCGCGAGCGATAAGATAGGATGCCAGAGATCAACAAGGACGAGATCGAGAGGGACAGCGTGGTGGTTCTGATCTGTGGAGCATGTTCTCATCTTCTCGTGTTCTCATCGCTGACCAAAGTGAGAGAGGCAAGGTTCCGCGGGGTGCTAAATACTGATAGACGGTGTTATTTCGGTAGAGAGCAACCAACGGGACCGTTGGTGCTGCCACAAGACTTTCCACACTCCGTAGAACTGGTGCATATCCACAACGCGGCACTACTGCTTGTCCGGGATTGGGATGTCCTTGCCGGTAGCCTGGGTTTAGACCATGTCTTCTCTCGGCCCGCCTCTCTCTCTCGCAAACTTACCGACTTGTAGGCTGAGCGGACACCGTCCGAGATCTTCTCCGTGACGGCAACGGACTGCTTGTGTCCGAGGCGGCCAAGGACCATGTCGACGCCCTTGTCTGTGCGCTCGTCAGCAGCCGTCTCGACGTCGTCGTCACCGGAGGGGTGGACAGGGGGCGGTATGGAAATGTGGCGGTCGGGTGGGATATGTAGGGTTGATATTGGTGCAAGTGTCTGCACCGCGGCAGAACGCGCTGCAGATCGACAAGAGCGGCAGGAAGAAGAGACTCACCAAGAGCGTCCTGCTGGCCGGTGGCCTGGCCGGGGGCCATGCCGCCCTGGGCCATACCACCCTGGGGGGGAACGCCGCCCTGCTGCTGCTGCTGCTGCTGCTGGTTGCCCTGCTGGCCCATGAAGCCCTGCGCCTGCTTGAGGAAGTCCATGATGATTAGATTTTAGGTAGTGTGAAGAGTGAAAGAACAAGTGGGAAGCGGGAGGGAAGAGGTGACGTGACAAGGCACCTTTGATCGGGAGCAGTTAATTGGTGGACAAAGTGGCCAACACGCGACACCAATCGCGACGTGGCATCCTTTGCCAGGCCTGCGAGGCGTTCTGGGTGTGGGATTGAAACGCGGATATGGGCCGAGTGAGTGACGTAAGGCGTGTCGATCGGTTGTGTCTCTGACGTCCAGCTCATCACATTCTAGACCGACAGCCTCACTCGATTCTTACCGGATCATCGGCCGTACCAGTCGAGTATGGCAGGATAGCGTGATTGGTGTATAGAACAATGATATGCGTTTGTATATAGTGAATGGTCACCATTTAATATGCAACATAAAATGACGTGTACAAGGCAGCTGCATGTTTGATCCCGCAAGGGCTTCAGTACCACATTTGCCACGAGGTGTGGCAATCGGAACCAGCCCACACGCCCCCCATCGCTCATCACCGACCAACTCGCACATGGCCGCCAACGACCTCTTTGTCTCCGCTGCACGCGTCAGTCCTTCAGTAAGTGGCGGCCGCATTGTCCCTGGCATCCGGTGCCCGGTTTCCTCGACTTGCTGGAACTGGTATCTGGTATCTGCATCTCGCCCGCTCTCGGGGAGCGTGCATGACTCATTGAGATGCATCCATCCGAGTCATTGACAGAGCCGTATCGGCCTGGCAAGCGGAATGACAAGAGCAAGGGTGATTTGGTTCCGTGAGATGTGAGTGATGGATGGATCAAGCACGAGGAGCATCGTGTGTCAAAAGGCCCAAAGCCAAGCCGCGCTGTACCCGCTCCCCACCCAGTGCCTTCAGCTCGCCGAACAGCGCCACCCAAACCAACTGGCGCTCAATCCTGTTCTGCTCAATCCTTACTCATCCTCACAAGACCCCAACAACCCTCACTCCTCCCTCCATTCTTGTCGTCCACCCTCCTTAGTGCTTGTGGTCACTCGCCAATCGCCCCACCCAGGCGACACCACAGCAATCCCCCCCCCCCCCCAACTCTCCCACCATGCACCACCGTCGCTGGCCCGTGCCCGCGTGTCCCCCTTCCCCTCCTGCGGGCCATTCCCAGCCCCGCCATCGCGATGAGGTCCCTGGGCCTCCCGGGCCATCCGGCGCAGCTCACGCACACCCTCACTCCCTTTCCCATTCACCGAGAGCCGCGCCCGTCAATATCCCCACGCAGGCCTTGTCGCCCCCGACGCCCGCACCCTCTCCCACGCCGACAGAGCGATGGCCTTACACCGCGCTCGTACCCGGTCGACGTGAAGACGACGATGAACCTGAAGATGCCGATAAACGGCGTAAGTCAAGTCTCATTCCATTCTCTCTTCCCTTTCATCCCACCATCGCTGCGTTCCCTCGCGCTGACAAACAGTCGCCTCCGCACTGATGACTCAGTTTCGCGGCCTCCCGCAGTCTGAGCGTTTCGCGTTCCTCTCGACTCTCGTCGGCGAGTTGCAGCTCAACGAGGCGCTGGCTGTCTCGAGCAAGATATCCCCGCGTCTCAAGCGCGACTTCCTTTCCGACCTCCCAATCGAGCTCGCGCTTCACTGCGTTAGCTTCATCGATGACCCACGGACACTTGTCCGCGCGATGAGCGTGTGCAAGTACTGGCATGATCTGCTGCAGGATGAGCGCCTGTGGCGCGACATGCACACTCGCCAGCTGTTCAGGCCACAGCTGTCCCCGTCGTACGCCCCTGCACCGCCGCCGAGCGCAGCGTACGCCACCACAACACAGAACAGCATCCACAAACCGCAGAACAGCCTCCCCAAGGGCAGTCGCGCTTCGGCGTGGGGCAAGCGATCAGTCCCCAAGCGCTTGACGCAGCCAGTACGCTCCTACCGCGAACAGTTCCGTGATGCCTACCTCACAGAGAACAACTGGCTCCGCGGCGGGCGCCTCCTGACTATGCACTCATCGATGGGAGATTCGGTCGTCACGTCGCTGGTCGTCAACGAAGAATATATTGTCATCGGAATGGCCAACTCGAAAATTCACGTCTTCGACGCCGCTACCGGCCACTACGTCCAGTCGCTGCTGGGCCACGAGCTCGGTGTCTGGGCACTCGTATTGGTGTCACCACACACGCGCAGCCGCACCGCCGCCCCGCCCAGGAGGCCGGAGAACGTGCGCCGAGCGTCCTTCACGGGGACGCGCGCATCGGACGAGCTGGGCTCGGACACTGTTCCTGTGTACCGCTCGACGTCGTCGAACGGCAGCGAGCGCTCGCCGAGTAACGCCCGTGTAACAAAACGCCTGAACTCGAGTGACGTGTGTGGCGCTGCTGCAAGCTGGGGTGGCATCAAGCGCACCCTCGTCGTTTCAGGCGGCTGTGACCGCGAGGTTCGCGTCTGGGATATTGTCACGGGCGAGCCGGTCTGGACACTCCAGGGCCACTCTTCGACCATCCGCTGTCTCAAGGTCCTAGACGGTAGGCCAATCGCCATCTCGGGCTCGCGCGACTACACGCTGCGCGTGTGGGACATTGACCGGGGGCGTATGCTGCGTGTCCTCGAGGGGCACGACCAGAGCGTCCGATGCCTTGAGGTTGCAGGCAACCAGGTAGTCAGCGGCAGCTACGACTACACGTGTCGAGTGAGCTACTTTGCTGAAATTCAAAGCTAACCCCAGCTCTGGGACATTGACACTGGCGAATGTCTCCAGGTGTTTGAGGGACACTATCATCAGATTTACGCTGTGGCCTTTGACGGCGAACGCGTCGTGTCGGGGTCATTGGACTCGACAGTCCGAGTCTGGGACGCTGGCAGCGGCGAATGCCTGGCAATTCTGCAAGGCCACACCTCGCTCGTGGGCCAGTTGCAGCTGAGCGGCGACCGTCTCATCACGGGCGGCTCAGACGGCCGGGTGATCGTCTTTGACCTGAACGACTACTCGTGCGTGCACCGCCTGTGTGCCCACGACAACTCGGTCACATGCCTCCAGTTCGACGACCGCTTCATCGTGAGCGGCGGCAACGACGGACGTGTCAAGCTGTGGGACATCCACACGGGCATGTTTATCCGCGAACTCACGAACCAGTGTGACGCCGTGTGGCGCGTCTGTTTCCGTGACGACAAGTGCGCGATCCTGTGTCAGCGCAACGGCCGCACAGTACTGGAGGTTATCGGCTTCAGACCGCAGGACGAGAGCGTGCGCCCGTCATACTCTCGCACTCCTGACTGGTGAACACTCGTTCCCTGCATTACATTCGTTAGACCATATCCACATAACGCCCCACCTCCATCTGTGCATTCCGTGCACTGTCTTGGCCGTTGTACCTTTGCCATAACTCTGCGCATGTCATATGTTGTCCCAGTCTCGGGTAGTGAGTCGCTCAAACAGCAAGGGCGAGCAGCGCGATCGAGCGAGGTCCAACCGGGCTGGGCATCTGACCTTGCCTAGATGCTCAGGCTCAAGCGGTACGCTCGGGATAATGCAGCCGTGACCGCGTACCCGCCGGAGCAGCTCAGGCTTGTTGATATAGCTCTGACACATCTCGGCGTTGGCGCGCTCAAAGACCAGACGTTCAACCCATGGACAGATACAGGGCAGCACGTGACGGGAGAAAATGTATGAATTAATGGAAAAGATATTCTTCGGTGGAGGTCGAGGGGGGAAGGGCGCCCTCCGCGTCGCGCTGGCGGCCACTCTGGGCGGGCGGGTTGGGGGGTGACGCCAGGCCAACCGAACAACTGCCAACGTCGACCACATTCTCTAAATATCTCCGTCGTCTGTTCCATCACATCCCATCGTACCCACGACAAGAGACGCACACGCACATGGACCCCACCAAGAAGCAGACCGCTGCGGTCTTCAAGCATCTCAAGGCACAGAAGGCCAACAAGGTTCGTCGCCCATGCTCGCGATCGTCCGCGCCTCGCGACGCCGCTCCTCTGGCTCGGCCGTGCGCCCGATGGAACTAGGCCACCTCATTGCCAGCTCGTGGTGCATCGCGTCTAGTCGCTATGCACCACTGCTCCCGTCGTACCCCTGGTGCGCACCGGCCCTCAACCATACACATCGACTTTGCTTGCCCTCGCTCCGCTCGAGTCGCTGACGCCAGACCTGCTTCGACTGCCTCGCTAAGAACCCAACATGGACGTCGGTCACGTTCGGCATCTACCTCTGCCTCGACTGCTCGAGTGTGCACCGTAACCTCGGCGTGCACATCTCGTTTGTCCGGTAAGTGCTCTGGGGTACTGGCAGCGACGTGCGGTGGATATGAGGTTGGTGACGCTGTGGCGGCGCGCCCCAGTCACAGGGCAGCGGTTGCCAACGCCCTCTACCGCACTTTCCTCAAGCGCCGTCACACTCCCAACACTCGCCCGCTCGCTTCCTGCATCCACAGCCACCACTCACACCAGCTCGACCAACCTCGACTCGTGGCAGCTCAACCAGCTGCGCACGCTCAAGGTCGCTGGTAACCAGTCGCTCGCCGACTTCTTCACCAAGCACAGTGGATCCAGCCTCCTCCCTCCCGGAAACAGTGATGCGCGCGCGCGGTACACATCGCGCCAGGCATCGCTGTACAAGGAGGAGCTCGCGCGTCGCGTCGCCGAGGATGCGCAGCAGTACCCCGACGGCATCCACATTGATGGGCTCGACTTGACACCAGCGCAGACTAGCACATCGACGCCTGCGGCTGAGACCAACAACGACTTCTTCGACGACTGGGATAAGGCTGCACCGACGCCCTCGCCACGGCCCAGCAAGCCGGCGTCCCCTGCCCCTCCCCCCGTGATCGGCCGCATCCCTTCCCCCGCGACCACCTCCGCACCTGCCTCGACTGGTCCCCGCACTGTCAGCTCGGCGTCGTTGCGCGCGAATCCTTCTGGGCGCACGATTGGGGCTAACCGTACCGGCGGCGCCAAGGCAATGAAGCTCGGCGGGTCCAAGCTGGGTGCGTCCAAGCTTGGCGCCAAGAAGGCGGGTGCGACGATCAACTTTGAGGAGGCGGAGCGCAAGGCGCGTGAGGAGGAGGAGCGCGTCAAGCGGCTCGGGTATGACAAGAAGAAGGAGGAGGAAGAAGCAGCCGCGCTCAAGGAGCGCGAGGAGGAAGAGCGACGCAAGAACCAGGCGGCTGGCATCAGCTCGTCGCGCACCGCAACGCCTCTCAGCAGTGCACGCATGGCCAAGGACGAGAAGCCGGCGCCGGTCAAGCTGGGCTTTGGGCAGGTGGCGTCGGCGGCTGCTGCTGCCCCAGCGAAGAGCAGCTCGTCGCGCGCAGTGTTTGAGGAGGAGGACTCGAACCACAGTGCGCGCGACCGCTTTGGGACCCAGAAGGGCATTTCGAGCGACATGTACTTTGGGCGTGGGACGTACGACCCGGCTGCATCGAGCGAGGCCCAGAGCCGCCTCCAGCAGTTCCAGGGTGCGACGGCCATCAGCTCGAATGCGTACTTTGGCCGGCCTGAGGAGGACGACGACGACGACTACGCAAGCGGCGGCGATGGCATGCTCGGCCTGGAGGGCAACGAGACGTTGCAGGGGCTCGAACGCAATGTGCGCGACATGGCGAGCCGCGTCATGGCCGACCCGAGCGTGCAGCAGCTCGGGGACCAGATCCGCGCTGGTGCTTTGAGGGTGAGTGTGGTTTAGACTCGTGTGAATGGCGCTGACGACAGCTCTCGGACTTCCTTGGGTCCCTCGAGTCGAGGTAATGAGGTGTCTCTTGCACCATAGTTGTTGGCACATGGTTATTGGCATGTCCATTAGAACAGTAGGCTCGGATGCACGTCTTCGTATATGTTGCGTACGATGGATCGTTGATGGGCCGTGAATGTCGAGGCGCGAGCTGTACCAGTTAGTGCACGGGGCTGTCACAATGGCTACTCGCTGCTATGCACTCTGGGCTCCATCGTCCTCGACTCATTCAGCAGTGTGCCTCCATCGATGCTCCCAGTTGCACAGAACGGATCCATCAAAACCACGTGGCATCCGCCACACACCGGGATTTCAATTCCCCCCCGGATCCTTCCGCCCCAGCCAGGCAGCCAGTCCCCCTGGTCCGCCCTACGGCCCCTCCCTCAGCCGAGCTCGCTGTCATCCGCCTCTCGCTCACTGCTCACCACCCCCCCCACTCGAACCGCAAAAATGTCTACCTGGCGCCAGTTCATGTCGTACGTCCCGCCTTATTGTGCGCTGTGATGCTGACGTCTTCCTCTTGCCTGTGTCGCCCGTCTTTGCGCTGTCCATCTCGCGCCTTTGCTCTGAACCTCTGAACCTCCGGCGTCCAATCTCGGCCACGCTCTCACCCTCCCATCGCTGCCTTCCCCCACGCCGACGACATCGACCAACGACTCCGACCCACGAACCCGCTCACGACCTGGTGCATGACCACGACGACCACGACCCCCCTTCCCCCGTCTCGAAACCCCCCCCCCTCTCGGATCCCCCATACACTTTCGGACGGACCTCGCGCCCCCATCCCAACGTACCCAATACACCTTGCAGCTGGAACAAGTACACTCAAGTCGCGTCGCGCGCGGTCCGCACCGCGCTGCAGGAGAGTGAGCGCGTCGCCGCTGAGAAGCGTGCTACCGTTGGCGCGTGAGTCTAGAGAGGCCGAAGAGAGCGAAGGCGTGGACAGGCGAGGAGTGTCTGTGCCAGACTTTGGCAGAGAGGACGGTGTTGAGCGAATCAAGAGCTAGCAGCTTGCCTGTGCTCTGTTCTACGGCTTGGTTGTAGGACAACCCATCTTGCCTTGCCTCTCCTCCCTCCTCTACTCCTCTTCCCCATACTGCCAGCTAACGCGCAGCAAGTACCAGAAGTGGGAGAACGGACAGCCTTCCGAGTCCGAGTACATCCAGCCCCAGGCCGACAAGGACGCCTAAACAGTTGTTGGTAGACAAATGCACGGATCGTAGATCGTAGCGATGTGCAGGCCCGACAGGCGGGAGAAGAGCATCTGAAGAACAATCGGGGGACAAGGGTATCATGAGCCCGGACCACAACACTTGGAACAACTGCAAAGTACATGCCACGCTCAGCCCTCCCGCTGCGCCGGCGTGTCCGAGCCCGGACCAGAAATAGTTTGCCGCCGTTCCGGCCGATGAAAGTATGTCGACTGGTGTCAGTGAACCACATCAACCTAAGACCTACCGGACTGGTAGACTCATCGGGCTCGTGTCCCGAGTCGTCGCCCTCGTCGTCCTCGTCGTCCCACACATGGTCGTCCGGGAACACCATGACGCCCGAGCTCCAGTCAAAGCTGATACGACCCGGCGAGCGGCTGGGCGTCGGGGTAGCAGGCGACGTGGTGGCCGGTGACGGGTCTCGCCAGGGGTTGGAGGCCCAGCTCGCGTTCGCGCTCGTGACGCCTTCCAGCACGCGTGGTGGCTCGTCCCTAGGTGAGTCCGGCGCGTCCGTAAAGCTGCCTTTTTTGCGCTGGAAGCGTTTAGCAACCTTGCGACGGAGAGAGAGGACGATGCCGCGCCGCTCCGACACGCCGTCCCCAAATTCGCGGGAACGTTCTTTGGCCGGCAACCACGGGCGGGGTAGACGGCCGTTTAGCGCCGGCGAGGCGTACCGCCGCCGCCCGGTGTTGAGGACACCGTCGTAGAACCTGTTCATTGGGGGCTGCGAGTAGTCTGTACGCGAGTCTGCGGGAGCGACGTACAGCGTGTCGTCGTTGACAGCGTACCGCCGCAGGTTGAGGTGCTGCTGCGAGCGCGGCGCCTCGGGGATGCCCGCGACGTCGCCTGCGCCTTCGCCGTTCTGCACCTCACAGATGTTGCAGAGTGCTGTGTACGCGCTCAGCGGCTTGAAGTCTCGGTTCATGACGAAACCCCACCACGCTGTGTAAGTTAGCAGCGCGACCATGAAGAGCACCGCGGTCGGCTTTTTGCGGAGCGAGAACAGGCCGGTGACGAAGACCTGGAAGAGAAGGAGGCCCCAGATCATGCGCCGGAAGGTGATGCCCCATGCCGTGCCTCCTGCCTCAAATGGCTTGAAGTAGACAAACAGCAGCTTGTACTTGTACACAAAGTCTGTCGTAAGCTTGCTTCTCAAGAGCTTGACTGACACGCAATGCCAAAGTACACCGCCGCAAACATGACAACGAGCGGCGACTCGACACTGTACACCATGGCGATGGTGAAGATGAGCAGCGGCGGAGACATGACCCAGCCGTAGTTGATCTCGGGTGGGGCGTTGGCCTCAGCATGGTCGCGGGGCGTCCGGGCAAACATGCGCGAGATGACCAGATTGCAGATGGGCCCGATGTTGAGGAAATTGAGCGGCATCATACCCATGCCCTGCAGGCAGACGTACGAGACCATAAAGTTGCGGGCGTTAGAGGAGCGCAGCGACTCGGCAAGTTTTCTAGGGATCTGGTGTCAGCCTAATGGACGGTGCACTACCGCTGGCTCACCTCTGAAGGGTTGTTTCCCAGGTCGAGTTCAAACCATTTCAGCCATGTGGTCGCCACCAGGAAGATCAAGAGCACTGAGAGTACAAGGAAAAGGTAGTACCTGGGGTCAGGACGATCACGGGTCCGCGGACGACGTACTTGCGCAATAGTGAGAACTCGACGGCACTCCGCGAGCGGAATCCCTGCATGTACGAGAGCCATTCAAGGAGGAAGGGAATGAGGCTGTTGAACGTCGCCACGAGAATCGCCGGCAGTGTGGTCTGGATGAACGCCTTGAGCCGTTCATCGTGGACCATCAAATTCCACAGCCAGGGAGCGCGTTTCTTGATCAGCTTGTCTGAGAGCAGCGACGCGAACGCGGCGTTAGTGGGCACTGGAATCAGCAACGGCCCTCGCGTCACTCACGGGTCAAGAATAACAGCACCACGATCATGATGCCCATGATCACCACGTCTCGAATCCAAGCCGAGCGGCGACTCATGTTGACATGTTTCCAGATGATATCGCGTGGCTCGGGAGCCAGGTTCGTGATCATTTGCGAGTGTTCGCGGTAGGTCACAACCTGAGCTGCGCACTGCGTATCCTTGACGTCCTCAAAGGTCACAAACGCAACGTGCGTCGCAGGGAACTCGCCCGTCCTGCGAAGGTGCCGCACCATCTCGTCGGCAATCCCAAACTTCTTCTCCCAGTAACTGATGGTGTCGACCTTACTTCCGAACAAGTGAGGTCGGAACCTTGGGCGTGGTTTGGTAGTGTGGATGTGGCTATATTCGCGGCGCAACACCTCGGGATCCAACTCTGTGCTGCCGTACGTCGCGCTTACATCGCCGGTGCTCGGCAATAATGGGGCTGTGTCGGTCTCGTCTTCTGGACTCGCTTGGCGGTGCGTACCGCCATTGCCGTGATGCATCGCGTTGTTGTAAATGTCGGGGGTATAGCCCTCCGCCTTGGCCGGGTTGCCGATCCAGTCGACCCAAGCGTTCTCGAGCTTGCGAAGAGCGTGTGTCCGCTTGTCAAGCGCCACACGGATAGGATGGAGGTGGCGCCCAATGTTAACGGACTCGACCGTCCATCCACAGCCCTCGAAGAACTCGGCCAGCTGGCGATCGCCACGAAGATAGTGCGGCACCTGTGTGACGATGACCGTACGCGAGCTAGCCGAGTGGATGAGGCCGAGGTTGAAGGCCTGACGCGCATTGACAAAGGAGTGGTAGTTTCGGTGGAGGAACCAGAGCGTGAGCCCTGTGATGATGTACGCAAAGGTGATGTATACAGTTGCCGGGGGCCGCGGGTCCTTGAGAATGTCCTCAAATGACCGCTTCATGTGGGTGCCGTTGAGGACGGGCCATGCGTTGCTGAAGCCAGAGTCGTCTATAGGTGGATCTTCTACACCCTGGGAGTTAGTCGCATCGGGGACACGCTCACGTCAGGTTCGAGAATAAGGGTGGCGATGACCTCGAAGAAGGACAGGATCGAGAAGAGACCGAACAGGCAGAAACACATGAAGAAGAAGCTGAGGAGCTGGTGTCAGCGCGCCCGCAAGACAACACACGACCGCGGCATCTAGGCCGACTGTCTGAAGCACGACGTAGTCGCTTGTGCGCAATGTAGGAATGATCCAGCCAAATAGTCGCCGCCAGCCGCGCTGCTGCACGTCCGGTACGTGCGCAGCTGCTGGTGAGAAGTCTAGAGTCAGCATGCACATGATAGCACACACCCTTGAGCTTGGTGCGTGGCATGTAGACGAGCTGCCATCGTGTTCGGAGGAAGCAGAAGACGAGGAAGGACGTGAAGCCTATCCCCAGCGACAGCGTGAGTTGCGTCTGGAGCCATGGCCCTGGGCCGTCAGTGAGTCGGTGGGGGAGGGAGCGCACCAGAGTATTCGCCCGCCTTCTCGTCGCCTCGTCCTCCTTTGAACATGGCGAGAGGAAGGGTGGGGAATGGGTGGATGCAATGTAATGATGCAAGATGGGGAAGGTGGTAACGGCGGGGATGGACGCGAGGACGGGCTCGTTGGGTACTTTGGGTTGACCGACAATCCATCCATCGTCATCCGTGCCTGGCGTTGAGTGGCAAAAGCAGTGACTCCCCCAGTCCTGCGCAGTTAGTGCACTCTACACCAACTCGATCTCGGCGCCTGCGTATCCATAAGTGCATAAACCCTACAGAGACCAGCTCCGTACAACTAAAGAGAGGACTACGAAGGTGAATCGAAAGGTCGAACCGAGACTATCAGGCCTTGGGGCCAACATTCTCGCTGAACCACTTGGCCGTCTCCTCGTCACTGGTGTTCGAGATGTAGTTGCCGCGGGGCTCGTACTCGCAGACAAGGATGAGCGAGTCACCGAACTGGGGCTCGAAGATGGAGCCAGGAGCGCATGCCTTCCAAGCGCAGCCAATCTGGGTGGTACCCTTCCAGACGGCCTGGGTGAAGTGTCCAGTAGCATCGCTGTAGCCGGGCTTGTCAAAGTTGTACGCGTGCGCCTCGTCGGCCCACATGTTGAACTCGGTAGCCAGGTCGTAGCTGGAACCAGTACCGGCAGCGAGGTTCTCTCCGGTGGAAGCGCCCGAGTGGTGGAAGTCACACTTGTTGGCGTGACCAGCAGCGTAGTCGGCAAGATCCTGGTTCCAGGTCACGTCACCGGCCGAGTACTGCCGACGCAAGTTGTTGTGGAGGTCGAGCAGGATTTGCTGGTACGCCTCGGGGCCAGTCTGGGCCGGGTCCGAGACGGCGGGCTGGGTGAAAGCCTTGTTGTCGGCGGTACTAGAGGGCGAAGGCGTGGCTTCGATCGAGGCAGTCGAGGTTGGGGTCTCGGCGGGGGTCTCAGTGGGGGTCACGGTGGCAGTGGTAGCCGACGAGGGAACCTCCGAAGGTGCGGCCTCCGAAGGTGTGGCCTCCGAAGGTGCGGCCTCCGAAGGTGCGGCCTCCGAAGGTGCGGCCTCCGAAGGTGCGGCCTCCGAAGGTGCAGCCTCCGAAGGTGCAGCCTCCGAAGGCGCCGGCGCAGCCTCAGAAGGCGAGGGCTTGGAAGCCTCCGAGCTAGGAACAGGCTCGGGGGTCTCCTCCGACTTTGGCGACTCGGCGGGGGAAGGAACGGTAACTGTGGACGAAGGCGAGGCCTCGGCCGACGGACCGGCCTCCTCAAGAGTAACCGCCGGGGTCTCTGTCGGCGTTACCGAGGACTCAACAGGCTTGGTCGGCTGCTGAACGGCGGAGTCGAGGCCGGCGCTCGGCGCGGGCTGCTGCTCCTGGCTGCTGGGCTGAGCCTGGGTGTTGAGCTGGTTGTGGCTGCCACTCTGGTGGGGACGGGGGGTGGCGGGGTTGTGCTTGACCTTGCACTGGCGGCGAGGGTGGGAGCGGGCAGCGGCCGGAGCGGCGAGGGCGGTGAGGAGGGTGAAGAGAGCGAGAACGCGCATGTCGTCAGAACTGCTGTTGGTAAACGAGTGTGAGTGTGGGTGTCAAGTGTGTTGGCGGGACTGTCAAAGTCCAGTCAGGTCGAGATGAGGAGATGAGAGATGGAGAACGAAGAGGGATGGAGAGAATGGATGCAGCACCTGGCTGAGTTGGATGGTGACGAGAAGAGAGAGATGGAGTGAACGTAAGACGCGGGAGCCGAGTCCAAGCGTTGTCAGAGAGTGCGCAAGGACCTCGTTTAGGGGGAGCTTGTGCGCGCGCGGTTCATTCCACCAGGAGTGATGCACAGATGGATAGAGCAATGGGCAGTTGTATTGGCAGTTGGCAGTTGTATTCGCAGTTGTATTCGCAGTTGTATTGATCCAAGTGTGAGCTAATATAGTCCAACTATACGATGATATTCAGGGTAACCGGGAACCAAGGCCGACCCCGTTTTGAGGCAATGTCTTGCTGGACACACGCGTCCGTTGGCTGATTCAGGCTGCGTGGCGCTTTCCTCCTTCACCCTGCAGTCTCCACTTGTCACATCTTGATCAGTCTACTATGACTACCATGTCCTTAACCTTCTTACACAGAGTCTGACATGACAAGCTCACTGGGCGCTGCATTGTATACCTTGGCGAGTCTGTGTAGAATCAGTCTCACACTTGATCCCTCCCAGGCCGTGGTGATGCCAGTTTCTCAAGCTCCGCGAGACGCGTCGTGTCAGCAGACCGAACACGTCTCATCTCACAGTCTTAGCAACGCACAGGGCCCGGCCGGTGGCGTCATCCCTGTACATTTGGACGCACTTGGTCTGACTCGTTTGAGCACCAGACTGTGCTGTCTCGCAGCACCATGTAGCACCATGGTTGAGCGCAAGAGGCCCTTTTCCCAGCCCAATACCCGACGGCTGGGGCAATGGAACAGGTGGCCCCTCAACCAAACTCAGCCAGCGCCCTTGCTCGGTCACGACATGGTTGGGCCCCGTCACGCGACCATGCGGGGGCGGTCTACGAATGCAAGACCGTCGCATGGAGGCTAGGCCCGAACCGGGGACACGGTTCAACTAGGGTGCTCGAGAGCCAAAGGCGGGCCAGAGACGGGCGCTTGTTTGTTTCTACAACTGCTGGGATTGGAAAAGGTGCTTACCGCTTACAGTGGTACCGCGAATGACACACGCTCAGTCTCCCATTAGCTTCGACCTCGGAGCAGTTGGTTCCAATCCCACTGACCGTTCGAGTACCCGTGATGAGTGGCATGCCATGGTGAGCAATATGTTTTGGCCGAACGACGCAAGGTAGGCTCGCCTGCGAAACTTTATGCTTCACAAAGTACTCGAGAGAGGGAGCGCCTTGATGGGAACACACTCTTCCGTGTGAGACTGCACAAATAGTTCAGCAGTACAAACGAGCCTCGGGCGGGCGCTGGAACGCCGAGGTGGGGCGAACCTGGCTGCAGTTGTAGTTTGGGGCAACGCCGAGAACCTCAACGTCGGTGTTCATCTCTGGATAAGGCCGTAGACGTGGGTCGCCGAGCCCGAGTCTTCGGCGACGGAAAGATCTCTCGATCACGATCTGACCTTTCTGCTCTCAAGGCAAGGCCTTGAATCACCGACAGGGGAGACCAGCAGGCGAGAGACAAACAACCTCGGCGCACTGCGTCTGCAAGATTCGCAGGCTTCCTGGATCGGAACATGGGCGCTGGTACCAATGTTGTGGGTCGCCCTGCTAGATGATATCAGTTCCACCGACCGAGGATACACTAATCTCGGATGGGGGCATAGTGAAGAGAAGCAGCTTCTCACCGCCCTGCCGCTCCCTCTGCCTCACTTCTCGTCGTCAACTCCTCACATGCAGCAACATACTCCACCATCACGTTGACACAGTGGGCGATCTTGTCAACCATGTGGCCACCCAGCAGCTACGCATCCCGCGACTTAAGTACCACCGGCATGGAGAGCGGAGGCACTACTCTCGTGGCCCCCGAACTCTCCACGCCTACCATCTCAAGTGAACCGGTTGTCAGCCCCATTGACACGAACAACCCGGCCGCCAGAACCATGGCACCCCCGCCCACCTATGTGACTTACCAGGCCTCGTTTGAGCCATTCACGACCGACCGTGAGCCCGGGCTCAAAGAGGTCTGACGCCAGAGTACATGTTCCCAGAACAGGACTCATGGAGCCTCACGTGGGTCTCTAGCCCACACGCGACTGCTAACAACAGCGACCTCGAGAGATTCCAGGTCGACAACCTTGTCTTTGAGGCAAGTTCAAACAAACTCTCCCCCCCCCCCCCTTGGCTGACGGCAGGACATCAAGATTGCCGAGAGCATGTGCTCCCTTTCTCTGGCGGAACTGACGCCAGGCTCAACCACACCCACATCCCGAGCAGCCAGAGGTGGTGGTTCTCAGAGTTCCTCCCCCGTGTCGCCTACGTACGTCTCCAGTGTCCGTGCTAACGGCAGGAGTGGTGTTTCTGGTTTGACAGGTAGGTGCGTCCGGTAACGCTCTCACGCCAGGTCTGTGACAAGCGAAGAGGTCGACACTCGCATGAGCAACCTCATGGCCTCCATGCTGTACCAGTTCCATTATCATATTCTCGATCCTGTCAGCGGTGCGCGCTTCAGCGTCATGGACCTGCTCCAGAGAGTTCGTGCCGTGCGAGACGTAAGTTGAGAAAAGTACGAGCGCTGATGGCAGCGGCTTCACCCGCACTCTCGGGGAATTCAGTGGGACGACGAGTGGCCGTAACGGCCTTTGAGAAGCAGAGGGAGACGAGATGAGGGAGCTTATGAAGAGTGTAGGAGGGTTGGAGGACATGTCAAAAGATTCGGAACCAAACAATACGAATCATTTACCATAATCATTAACCTGACCTGTAACCAGTAGCAGGAATGCCAGGAGACATAGATGTGTAGGGTATGCATGATGTACAGTGCAATCTATGACGTCCTCCTCCCAGGCTAGTTGCCACGGCGCCGCTTCTCGCGCCGCTTCTCCCGCTCCATCTCCTTCTCCTCGGCGCGCTCCGCGTTGAGGCTGCCGTGCGCGCTGCGCATCTTGGCATTGTACTCGTCGTCCTTGGCCGCCTGTTCGCGTGCCTTCTCGGCCGCGAGGAAACGGTTGTCCTTGCGGAGCTCGCGCATCGCACCCTTGCGCTCCTTCTTGTACTCTGCGCGCAGCTTGGCGGCCGCGTTGCGCTCCACGTCCGGGTCGTAGTGGCGGTCGGGCGCAAAGTCCGCCTCGAATTTGGGCGCGTACGATGCGATCGGGATCGGCTTGTGGTCCTGCAGCGCCAGCGGCATGCGGGATGACGTGGCGAGACGGAGTTGGTTCTCGAGCTGCGACGCGGTCTGGGTGAACAGCGATTTCAGGTCGGGGTGCAGCCTGATGCGCGAGGAGGAGAGGACGGTGGACAGCGGGGAGAAGAGCTCTACGAATGCGTCGAGGCCTGAATAGAGAGAGGCGAAGGACTGAATGAGTCGCAGCGCCGCCGCGAGCAGGTTTGAGCGCGTCTGCTCGGGGTCAGCCCTCGAGAAAAAGTTGATCGGGTGGTGCGGCGCCACGCCCATGGAGAGGAACATATCCCCCGAGACAAGATTGGGGTATGCGCGCACGGCCGGCGCGTCCTTTTTCCGCCGCAGGAGAGCGCAAATTGCGGACGCGAGGAAGCTGACCGCTTCGGGCACGAGGCGCTTGCTCTGAGCCTCGTACTGAGCGACGAGGGTGCACAGGAAGAGGCCAGAGGCAAGGTCGTTCGTGGACCGGATCCGGCTCTGCGACAGGTACTGGCCCATGAGGAGCATGGCAGGCTGCACGACAGGGTGGCTAAAGTCGGAGGTGGACCATGTCGAGCCGACAAGGCGAAGGAGCGTGAGCTCCGGTGCCCCTGGCATCGTCTTGGACGTCGGGTTCGACGCGCCGCGCGCGAGACCGCGCGCGAGGTTCTTCTGCATGAGGGAGAGCTTGGCGATAAAGTGCGAGCTCGCGGTGAGAGGGTTGAGCTTGACGAGCGCGGCGAGGTGCGGGCCGAGAGCAGTGATGCTCTCAAACCGCTCCTCGGACGCTAGCACGAGAATGTAGTCGAGCAGCACGCCAAGGAAGTCCTGCAGGCGCTCCTTGTTCCCCTGTGCCAGAGACGGGTGGTGCAGCGCACGGATGCGCTGCACAACAGTGGAGAGCGCAGAGTCGGCCAGCGGCTCGAGGATATCCTCGAACTCGGCAAGAGTCGCAGGACAGGGGAATGTGAACGGGATCTCCTCGACGGGCCGCGCCTTGCGCTTCTTGCTGACGGGAACGAGCTGCGGCGCCTCGCCGTCGCTTGCCTCGTCGCTGTCGAGGTCCTCGAGGTCGGACACAGACTCATCGTCATCGTCGTCGTCCTCATCGTCGTCGTCGTCTTCGTCGTCGTCCTCATCGCCCTCGTCCCTACTCTCCCCGCCCTCGTCCCCACTCTCCTGGTCGCTCTCCGGGGCCATCTCCTCAATGGCCTTGCGCGTAAGACCCTCGCCCAGGAGCACGTTGCCCTCCTCGTCGACCTCGCCCATAAAGTCGTCGCCGAGGTCGTCGGCGTCTGGCGCACGGTCCTTGCGCTTCTTCCCCTCTTCGTCCTCGTCTTCAGACTCCTCCCCACGCATGCGGCGCAACCGCTTAGCCTCTGCAGCCTGCAGGCGCGCAACCTCGTCCGCAGCCTCCTCATCCTCGGTTTTGGTGCGGTCCTTGGGCTTGGCGCGGGCCTCGAACGCCAGACTGCGGACGAACTGGTCGTAATCCCGGTCATCGTGCTGGTTCGCAATCATCGCCGCACGCTCCACGCCAGGCAGCTGCACGGCTGCTTTGACAGGCGCATTGCCTGCAAGCAACTCGCGCAGCTCGTCCAGGCCACCGTCGAGCTCGTCGCGCAGCTCCTCGTCCTCGTCGCGCTGCTTCTGCCGCTCGAGCTTGTACTCCTTGCTTTTGGCGATGATCTCGGACATGACCTCATGCTTGGTCTTCTTGCGTTCGCCCTGGAGTCAGTTGCCAGCGACGTGAGTGAGCAGGTTCAGTTACCCACCTCCAGCTCCTCCTCTTCCTCGTCGCGGAAGCCACCAAAGTGTTCCCTCGCCACGCGCTGGCGTGAAATTGCACCGCTGTCCTCCTCCTCCCCCATCCCAAGCATCTCAAAGTCGTCCCCGGGAAGGTCCATTACGCTCCGGCCGCCGTGCGTCAGGCCCAACGCAAACCCGTCCTCGTCGTCGTCGAACCCTTCGTCGTCCTCAAGGTTGAACATGCCCTTCTTTCCCTGCCCGCGCTGCCGTTCGCGAGTGTATCGCTCGAGCATGCGGTCCTCAACGCTCATGGTCGGGTCGTTCTCTCCAAATCGTCGATCCTGGAACGTGCCGCGGTGGTCGCGCAGGCGGTGCTCGTTAAGGAGTGTCTCGCGGCGCGCCTCGAGACCTGCAGACCGTGCTGCTGTCGGCCGGCCAATCACGCCCTTGAGGTTACGCCCTCCAACGTCGTGCTTGGTGCGCGTCTCCCGTTCGTCAAACTTGTTAAACCGCGCGCGGATCTCGTCGAGCTTCACCATCTTCTTTGCGCGGTCGACCTCCTGCGCACCGCCCTTCTTCCCGCCCGACTTTTTCGACTTTTTACTCTGGCTTTTGCGATTCAGGCCGCTCGATGAGAGCGCAGCTTTGAGCTGCGCCAGCTGGGAAGGCGCCATGATGCTGAGAGTGGATGTGGGTGTGATCTTCAGAGCTGGCGAGAGTGAGCCAAATACCTGAACCGGACTGAACTTTTGGGTGGAGGCAGAATGCCACGTCAAAAACATTGATAAGATGACGAGTTGCCACCCAACCCCCTCCACCCACCCGACGTTGGCGCTTGTCAATATCCATCCAGAATCCACGGCGACGCCAATGCCTACATGACCGTCATGCAGGACCAATCGAGGGACAAGGATCTCTCGTTCGCCAAGCTCAGTGATCTCGGTCTCCATATTTCCATCAAAATGTAACTTGCCCGCGTCCCCAGCTTACACCAGCGTCTCACTCGAGGGACGAGTACCGAAGCACGCGTTCACCGATGTACTTGAGAATGAGGACCTGCGGCACTCAGGAACAGACAGGGAGTGAGCTGAGTTGGGTACTAGCTGCTTACACGAGTGGCCTCACGGACCTGTACGTCACCTGCCAGCTGTGGACAGACGGCCAGGCCAACTGCCTTCCCTTCCGAACGACTTGGAAGGACTTTGCGCGTTCCTACAGGTTTGTTTATCCGGTGCGCGGCACTGACAGTAGCTGGAATCAGAGCATAGTACTCCCGATCACGTACCCGAGTTTGCAGCCGACGTCACAGCTCACGTTCACCATCTGGGATGTGCAAGGAGCTGGCAAGGCGGTCCCAGTTGGCGGGACGACGATGAAGCTCTTTCGACCTGACAGGTGAGCACCTACGGTGACGTACGAAATCTCACGCAGAACGCTTCGTCGCGGTCAGCAGCGGTTGTACGTCCACCGCCGAGTAGAGGCAGACCCTGCATATGACTCCACCACCCCGAGCGAAATGTCGAGCGATGAGGACGAGATGGGCCGTCTTGAGCGACTAGTGAAGGACTACGAGCGCGGCGATGTGCCCAAAATCGACTGGCTCGACCGCATCGCGTTCCGCCAGATTGAGCGCGCCCACGCTGCCGAGGCCAAGCAGTCCGACAATCTCTACCTCTACATCGACCTACCGCGCTTCGACTTTCCCATTGTCTACAGCGAGCACGAGAGTCCCATTCCTTACCCTCCTGCACCAGTGCCTCGCGAGCCCCAAACACATCAATACACTCCGGCGCTACCACCAGACTCTTTAAGCAATGACAAACACCTTTGGAGGCTGTATGACCCAGACGCGTGGCGGGAGAACCCCGTCGAGACCAAGCACCGCAAGTTGCTCCGTTCGCAGCGACTCGGGGACGAGGGGCGCGATCTCAAGCCCGGCCCGGCGGACCGCGACAGGTTAAACGTGAGCCACAGTAGGAAGCATGGCTGACGGCAGGAAATTTTCAGCATGCCTCCAACCGCGCAGCTGTCCGCCAACGACAAGGACCTGCTGTGGAAATTCCGCTTCTCGCTGAACCGCTCGCCACGTTCACTCACCAAGTTCCTCAAGTGCGTTACCTGGTCAGATCCCGTCGAAGCGAAGCAGGCAACTGAGAAACTGCTCCCGCTATGGGGCCAGGAGGTGGGGATGGACGACGCGCTTGAACTACTAGGCCCTGGCTTCACAGATCGTCGTGTTCGCGCGTTCGCGGTCGAGCGGTTGAAACGGGCGGACGATGAGGTGAGCAAAGATCAGATGAATCGCCAGCTGACAAACAGGAGATTATGCTCTACCTCTTGCAACTTGTCCAGGCGCTCAAGTTTGAACGCGAACCCGCGCAGTCGAAGCGCACACATCGACGAGACGAGCCGTCAGCAACAGACGTGGGGGATAGCGGGCTAGCACAGTTCCTGATCGATCGCGCGGTTGCCAATCCCATCTTTGCGACAAAGTTCCACTGGTACCTTGGAATCGAGTGCAACTTCCACACGCCATACGGAAAGATGTTCACAGAGGTCGGGTTCCGATTGCAAACGAAGCTTGGCGAGGTGAGCCAAGGAGTTTGCGGGGCTGACGTAAGACGAAAGAAGGACTGGAGCTGCAGGATGTCCTCACGCGACAAGCGGCGCTCGTGGAAGCCCTCTCCGCGCGTGCGAAGGAGATCCGTGGATCAAAGGACTCGCGCTCGCGCAAGATCGAGAAGCTCAAGTCGTATATCGGTGATGCCCGGCACGGTCTCTGTCCCCTCCCCTCGCCTGTACCACTACCACTAGATCCGAGTGTGACCGCCTCGTCCATTAACGCCGATCGATCCTCCGTGTTCAAATCGAACCTCCTCCCGCTGCTGCTGTGGTTCGAGACGGTCGCGACCGACGAGGAACCAGACGCGGAGACTGTCTCACCTGACTACCCGCTCATCTTCAAGAACGGCGATGATCTGCGGCAGGACCAACTGGTGATCCAGCTCTTCAACTTGATGGACCGCCTGCTGCGTAAGGAGAACCTCGATCTCTGCCTCAGTCCGTACTCTGTCCTCGCGACGTCGACGACTGAGGGCATGATCCAGTTCGTACCGAGCAAGAGCCTGGCGACGATCATGGCTGAGCACGGCAGCCTGCAGAACTACCTGCGCGAACACCATCCGGACGTGGGCGCGTTAGGGTCGTACGGCATCGAGGCCGGCGTCATGGACACGTTTATTCGCAGTTGCGGTGAGCTTGGAAGGGGCTTACGAAGCCTCGAAGGCTGACATCAGCGGGCTATTCGGTTCTCACGTACATTCTTGGTGTTGGCGACCGTCACCTCGACAACCTGATGCTCGCACCCGATGGCCACTTTTTCCATGTCGACTTTGGTTACATCCTGGGCCGAGACCCGAAGCCGTACCCACCTCCAGTCAAAGTGTGCAAGGAGATGGTCGACGCGATGAACGGGCAGTCGAGCGCTCACTACGCCCGTTTCCAAAGCTTGTGTTACACAGCATTCGTCAACCTGCGTAAGAACGCCAACCTTATCCTGAACTTGGTTGCCCTCATGGTTGACGCGGGCATTCAGGACATCCAGCTCGAGCCAGACAAGGCTGTGTGGAAGGTGCAGGAAAAATTCATGCTCGACCTGCCGGAGGAGGACGCGATCAAGCAGTTTGAAGCGCTGCTCAACGAGACGTCGTACCTTACCACAATGTTTGACCGGATCCATGACTGGTGAGTAGGCGGGTGAGAGCTGGCTGACCCCAGGGCGCAATACTTGCGAGACTAGATGTATGTATGATTGTAGCACGTCCTCTTAGGGAGGACCACGTGGCTCTGCGCTTTTGATTATCTTGCCACCCTCCGTGTCTTGATGCGCAGCAGCGAATATTCAAATGGGTCAGGTGAATGCGGAATGTACTCCAGGGAATGCGCGGCCTGGGTGGATGATTTGCCTCGGCCCCGTCAGGCTGTGCGCCGACTGTATATGCAGACGACATCCTCACCTCCTCACCTCCCCTCCCCCCGTCTCGGCCTGTCTCAGTCTCGGCGCGATCATAGTCGTGATAGCCCGGATCCAGTCGCCAGCCATGTTATGTCTGTGTTCATCGCATTTACAGAGGTGGAAGCGTGCCATTACGACGTACGGCGAGTCGGATCAGAGTTGGAGGGCCAACCAAGCAAACGAGGGGACGGGGACAAGGGAGGGAATGGAGCTTGTATGGAGCTTGTGACACACCAATTCTCCTCAACTTTCTCTTCCTCATCCTCATCCACACCATATTTCCATCTGAACGAACTGGGCCAGCTGCTCGCGTCCTCACACCATCATCAGGCCCAGAATCACTGCACAATCAACCCTCAACCGAACCCACCCACCATTGATCTTCCTTCTGTCTACGGTGGAGACTCTTCTGCATTTCCTGTCTCCCACGTCCCACCGCATCGCATCGCATCGCATGAACGGCTCACGCCCCGAGTCCCCCGAACATGACGACAGGCGTCACAGGCCAGCGCCTTACCCCCAGCCCGCGCGCAGCCATTCGAACCAGAGCGGCCAAAGCCCCGACGAGGACGGGCGGCGAGCGGCGTTGACGAGTGAGTCGAGCGAGGCCAGACCCAGGCGGCTGCGTGTAACAAGGGAAGCTAACACCAGGCTGTGAAGCATGTAGGAAGGGCAAGTGCGTATCGAGCGGATGATAGCCAAGGAGGGGAAAGGGGGAAGGCGGAGGAAAGAAGGAAGACGGCGCTCAGCAGTAACTAACCCCAGACGCCGCTGCGAACCGTCGCCGCTTGTGTCAATTGACCACCCAGATGCAGCCAAGCTCCCGTGTGCGCGCTGCCGGCGATTTGCTCTGGAATGTGTGCGCATGCGCGTGAGCCGGCGTAAGGGGCCGGCGCCAGTGTGAGTCGATGGCCCCGGCCGCCCTAACACTAGCGACCTCAGTGCCATCTCGGACGCGCAGCACGGCTACGGCCATAGTGAGGATGTCAAGCCCGCCGTCGATGTCGCGTTCCCGCTCCCAAATCCGATCACTTCGCCCTCGTTCCCGCTCCTCGCCGTTACATCGCCTAATGTCGACATGATAGCCACCGACAACCTCGACCAGGTCGTGTCGCCCTCAGTCGTGGAAAACATCATCGGCCTATTCTTCGACTACGTCTATCCGCTCACGCCATGTTTGCATCGGCCCACCTTCCTTGCAGACTTGGCAGCGCGCCGTGACAAGACTGACCCCATCTTCTTCGCCCTCACGCTTTGCGTGCTGGCGTCGACATTAGTCCAAGTGCCACGCAAGCTGGTCAACTTGCAGAAAGAAGAAGTGGAAATTCTCGCGCGACGATGTGTGCGCGTTGCGCGGCACAAGGTTGCGTACATCTGGGACGAGCCGTCGCCGATGCGCTCCGAGTTTGGTATGCGCGTGGTTGTCTCTCCATTCTAACGACAGTGGTCATCTTCTACCTCGAGGGCATCGTCCACCTGATCCTAGGCAACAACACTGCGCACGTTGTCGTCACAGCGCAGGCGAACCAGTGTGCGCTCGCTCTGCGGTTGAATGAGGAGTCGAGTTATGATGGCCTAAACCCTATCGAGACTGAGGTCAGACGCCGCATCTACTGGCTCTTGTTCCAGGCGGACAAGAGCACAGCCTGCAACCGCTCCCGCACGATCAACCTGCGCCTCGACGACGCTCCTGGCCTCCGCCTCCCGACCGAGGTTGACGACGAGCAGATCACGTCTGACGGTATTATCCCGCAGCCGCCAGGTCGTACGCCCACTATCGCTGGCTTCAACATTGTCACCAACCTCTTTCGCGCGCTCAACGACGCTCTGCTATTGCAGCGCCGACGTACGCCACCAAGTATCGAAGGCATCATTGCCGATCTGAACACGATTGCGCGTCTGAGTGACGAGATCACGGACATCACGAACAACGTTGCGAGCCCATTGCGCATACGCTTTTCGTCAAAGCACGACTCGCGCGCCAACTCACCAGGCCAGGGATGGGAGGAGGACATGGAGACGCGCCTGCGTGACTTCTTTGCTGGCGTGACGGCACAGGATTCCATCAACAGCTTCCGGGTGATGCAGGTGAGAGAGGGAGCAGGTGCAGCCTGTACTCAGGTTATGGTTGTAATGCGAACAACCAGCGGCTCCAACTTCGATGGTGAGACGACAGCTAACCCAAGGGCAATATTCTTGCCACACGCCAGGTCGTCCGCCTTGTATTGCTACAGACGCGCAACGCGCTACTCACACAGCTTGGCACCCTAACGAACTTGCCAGCGGCAGCCGTCCCGGGGTTAGCTGGGTCGCGGGCTACTGAGACGCCGCTGGACATTGCGCATGATCTGCTCGACGGGCTTAACAACCTTCCTGGGGAGTGTGTTGCTGTTAACGGACCGAGTCTGGTTCAAAAAGGTGAGTGGGCCCGCTGGGACAGCCTGTGTGCGCAAGCGGTATTTGGGGTTACATCGTCGCGTCCTCCAGCTCTTCGCTAGGCACCCAGCTTGACTACTTGGTCTGCGGAGCTGTACGTTCAGAGTACTAACACTAGTCCGCTACGTCGCGATCCAGCTGCTCGACGGCACAACGCTTCCTTCACAGCAGGTCGTGCGAGCGTGAGTATCCCTCAGCCGGCAAGGTTAAGGGGCCCACCTGGCTGACGCCAGACAAAACCTCCTCATGCAGTTCCTGTCTGTGCTCGGCATCATCGAGGAATTGTACTCGTTTGGGCGCGACGTGTCAGTTGAGTAGTTTGTTTGTATGGGATGGTCATCTGTGTAGCTCTATGCCTTGTTGTTATGGTGAACGCGCGACCCGGCATTCCTAGAAAGGCTTCTCGAATCTTACGATGAGCACACCCGCCTCACGCAGATGCCTCATATACCTTGCATCCACTCGAGTCGGACGAGGTGGTTCACCCGTACACGTCATCCCCACCGGAGATGGAAGAAGCACAAATCCGCAGGCACAACCACTACCACTTTTGGCCTCCAAAGCCAAACAAATGTCCAAGCCGTTGTTACAGCTGCACTACTCCACTCAGCCACCAGTCGTTCCTCATCTGGCCTAGTCGACGAGTCACATTCGATGAGTTGCCACCTCCACCTGGGCCACTCCAGCTACCAAGCCAAGCCGAGTCAAGCCCTGGGCTGGACACGAGTTACATTACATGGTGTGATCACGTCTCACCGACCGTTCCGACGTACATTGTCGCCGTCGGGTCCAGTCCCTCCGCTCCCCGACGAGAAGGGCGAGCGCGACTGCGGCTCGGTCTCGACGCCCACAGCGGGGTCGTACACGAATCGCTCGAGGTCGTCGATGGAGATATCGCGCAGAGTGTCGAGGGCCGTGGCCGCGAGGTCGACGCTGGCGTCAGTGGCCGCACTTGAGGCGGAGAGATGGGAAGAAACATATAGCACGGGGGTGTAGCTCAGTGGGAGAGCGTCTCATTTGCAACGCCGAATTGAGAAGGCCTGGAGTTCAATCCTCCACTCCTCCATCTTTTGGCTTTGGCGGTGACGGTGACGACAGCCCCATAAACTTCAAGGGCAGGTGACAAGTTCAAAACCGGGTACACACCGCGGAACAACGTGCCCGCCAAGCGTCTCGGACGCGACGAGCGCCTCCTTCCACCTGCCGTCAGCGGGGCCACTGTACACGCACCGTTCGACACAGAGACACCACTTGCAGCCCTCAGTGAGGCCGCGGAAGCCGGGCCGGCGTGAGCTCAGGTCGTTGCCTGGTGTCAGTGGCATGTTCTGATCTCAGCAAAATCGTCCTAGTCCCGCTCCTCGCATCGACAAGCACCACCACCCGCCGATATCCCCCCCGCCCTTATCTCCAACCAACCCCACACATCTCCAAACACCACCCTAGCCCACCACCGATGCCAGCTGCTCACTATGCCACTCACCCTGCCTCTTACTAAACTCCAGAAACGCCTTTGTCACCACCGCACCAACATAGTGCTTCCCGGGGTCGTCGGCCGATCCCCAACAGTATCCGTCGCGGTAGAAGCCGGTGGGGTGAGTTGCGTCGCCGGGGTGTGTGAGGGGCTGGAGTGGGCCGTGTAGGACTGTGTGTTAGTGTGGGAGGAGGCATGAGAGAAACAGATACGTTGGGATGGGAGAGGAGGGGGAGTGCGAATCACGACTCGCGACTGGGTGAAGTACCAGCCGTGGGAATAGATAAGAGATGGGAGATGGAGATGGGAATGATGGATGGGGATGGGGATGGGGATGGGACAATGGCACCGCCGCCGTAGCACTCACCACTCATGCGCGCTGTCTCGAGGACCATTGTGCTGGCGCGTCGCTTGATCAGCGACATGGTGTGGAGACGAGTAATCTGCTCAAACGATGGATCCTAGGTTTCGAGCATGCCCGAGCCGAGGCACATGGACATGCATATGCACATGACGTCGGCGCCTTATTTGGTCATGATACACGAATAGCATCCGGCCCAATATACCAACAAATATACTATATCTCTCAGTGGTGCATACCATGTCGTCGAGGAGCGCTCGTCAGGCGTCATCGATCGTCCTCTCGTCATGCCCGCACTCTGCAGTATTCCGCACCGTCATGACACCGTCACGCGACCCGAGGTTACGCACCGCGCCCGGCCAGGCGGGACGCTAACGATGGATCACTTGCTGCCCCGGTATCCCCTGCATCTGCCCCATCATCGGCACTGCGCCACCAGGTATGCCCACGCGCCCCGGCATCGGGCTGCCGTACCCCTGCTGGTACATCTGTATGGGCATCGCGCCCATCGCACCAGACGTACCAGGTGTGCCCGGAGCCGGACCTGTGGCCGCCGGCATGGCGTACTGCTGGCGCATGCCCCCGGGGACCGCCATCATGCGCTGTTGCGGGTACGCCATGCCGCCCGGTGACGGCGAGCTGATCCCCGACATCGGTCGGAACTGCATTTGCTGCTGCTGGGGATGTATCATGCCCGCCTGAGGGCGGAACATTTGCTGTTGTGGAGAGCCGTGCGCAAACTGCTGCGGCATCTGCATGCCTTGCATGCCGGCCTGCATGCCACCCTGGGACATGCCTTGTGGCACACCCTGCTGCATCATGCCCATCATGCGCATGTGCGCGTGCGCTGGTGAGCCGCCGGCAACCATCGGCATCTGGTGCCCGCTGAGCTGGAGGCCCATCTGCATTGCCTGCTGCGCCTGCATCGCCTGCTGCATCGCGTGGTGCTGCTGCATGCTGGCGTGCTGCATCCCCTGGTGCTGGGGAAGCGCCTGATGGTGCTGCTGCGGCGTGAGGGGCTGGTGTGACTGGTGCGGCGACTTTTGCAGCTGCTGTTGGGGAGTGGGATATGGCGAGCGAGCTTGTGGATAGAAACGCGGCATATTGATATTGTTCGGCATCGTGTGCGGAGGCGGTTCTCGGATTGTCGACGACGGGGGTGGCATGAAACCTGGTGTCGCAGAGCCCGACTTTGGTGGTAGAGCGTGGGGCGCGCCGTTGATAGAGTGCGGTGAGGGTGCAGTGATCGCCGCCGCAGTCTGTGCGCGGAGACGGAGGGTGACGTTATCGTGGAGCGCCTGGGGTCGACGCGGGTCGAGCGTGCCACGGATGATCGGTGCGCGGTTGGCAAGTAGCCGGCGCGCAAGCTTGTGCGCCAGCCCCATCGACTGCTTCTTCTCGGCACCCGTCTTTTCGCTATTCGTCTGCACCGGCAGGAAGGCTGACGGTGGTGTGTCTGAAGTCTCCACGAGCCTCGCAAGCGACGCAAACAGCTCATCCGCAACAGCGCGCTCACGCTCCGACACCCACTCCGAGTCCCCACGGAGCACACGCACTTCTTGCCATTTTTGCAGCTCGTCGATGCGCTCGGCGTTCGCCGAGAGCACAGCATCCGTGTCCTCGTTGGCGTCGTCCATCTTCTTGCCATTTGTGGCGTCGGAATTGTCCGTCTCGACGGGCTTGTTCTCCTTGTCGTTCACCGCCCCGAGCGTACCGTACCATCCGTCGTCCTCGTCGATAGCAATAATCTTGGCTGTGACCTCGTTGTGGAGGTGGCGGCGGCGACGCTCGTGCATCAGGTCGAGTGTCGAGTAGTAACCGAGGCCCTGCGCGTTGGTCGAGTCGTAGCTTGGTCCAAACGTCGGTGTCCACCCCGTGCTCTGGATGACGGGCGTGACCTCGTGCAGCACGCCGCCGAACCCGCTCCTCCTTCTCGCTGCGTGGCTCTCCTTCCACCTTTGCGCCTTGAGGCTTGCACGACGTATCAACGACTCGGACAGAGACGGGACCTTGCCCTTGCCCAGCCCGAGGGGCTCGGTGGCCTGCACGACGAGTGGCTGGGCTGCGCCAAACTTCTTGTCACCGGCGGCGAGGTTGGACAACAGCGTCTCTCCATTTTTGACGTTCAAACGCTTGCGCGCAGCCTCGACCTCGCGCAGGTCAGCTGCAGAGGTGAACCAGTCACCGCCAGCAGTGCCGAGCCCGTGTCCTGGCGTCTTCTGCATGAGCGCCCAGCGCTCGGTAGGTTTGACGTCGACAGCTGTCCCGTCAATCTGTTCTTCGACCTGTAACAGGAGAGCGTGCAGCCCACGACAGAATGTGTAGACAGCCATGGGCGCAAAATGGGACGGCAGTGGAGGAACGGGGAGGTGGAAGCGGTCAAGGGAAGGGATGGGGTTGGGATATGATGCTGGCAGCAACAGGTGCTCGGCGAAGAGGTGGATGATGGACTGCCGTTAGTTAATGCGATGCGGCAAAGCCGCAGCGAGACTCACCACCAGCTTCTCCCACGTGAGAGTGTCCTGGCGGAGGATCCACCCGAGCGTGTTCTCCTCCTTCTGCGAGAAGTCGGGAGGTAGAGCTAATGTGAGGATTCCGTTGATGGGATGTGGGAGCCCCGAAGCCATTCTGCGGCTGTTAGCGGCGCCACACATTACACGTACTGGGACACAACCACGCCGATGGCCTCGCGGATTTCCCCAGTTAACAATCGCCCCGGACGAGCGGATCCAGACTCTTCCTCAAAGGGTTCGACCTCGCCATTCGTGCGCACGCGCTTGCTGTCTGGTGTCTCGCCATTTGTGTCCGTGGATGCGGAGGCCTCTGGCGTGCGGCGTTTACGCTTACTCCCCAAATCTGGGGACTGGTTGGGGTCTACGGTGTGAGTGAGTGGCTGAAGACGCAGTTGGTGTTTGGGATTGGGATCGGGACTCGGCAAGATATGAGGCAGAAGGAAGAGAAGGGGGCAGGAGAAGAAGAGAGGGGAGAGGGTACTCACGCGACGCAGCCCCGCGCGCAGCTGCCGAGCCTCTTGTCTCACGAGCCATGGTGGAGACGGAGGGCGCGGTGTGCCTCCGAGGCGTGGGGGATGCGAGGTGGGCCGACGTTGGATGTGAGTATGTTTAGAATGCGTGGTTGATACGGGTGATGCTTGGTTGCTTTAGTGGCTACCGTGCAAGATTGTTGGAGCAGGTCGGTGGAGGATGGATGGAGGGAGCGCTGCCTTGACGCGTCCCTGGTCCTGGCCAAGGTTGGATCGGTTGGTGGGCGGGCGGCGGGGTGAAGGTGGGGGCGGATGGACGCGACTTGGCGTGACTTGCTAATGAGTCGACGAGCTGAATGCGAGTGGCGCGTGTTTTGAGCAAGCAGGGCAAGGAGGAGATTGGCCTGTGAGCGGTGTGAGATGGATGGATGGGGGCCTTGATCAAGGAGGATGCAAGCCAGTCGAGGTGCGGGGTGGTTGGGGAACGCGGTGGTTGTTGACGCCGCGGGTGGATGTGGATGTAGGTTGACAATGGCGCCGGGTGGTGCTTGGTGGTGGTGGGTGAACAACAAGGATTAAGGTCGGACGGGGCGACAGCTCGGCGGCGGCGTACGTCGAGGCAGGCCAGGCAAAGGGAGGGAAGGTTGCTGCCCTCGAACCGCCTGCCAGGCCCAGGTAATCGAGCGACAGGCTACAGTGAAGCCAACGCCCCTCCCGCCCCTCCCAAGCCGGCCCTTTACGGCGTTTCCTCCCGTGGCACCATCTCGCACCATCCCACTTGGTACATGCTTCTGTCCATTCCTCCACCATCAATGCATCTATGCATTCCCCTCACCTTTTATTCGAGCGCATGTGTGCATGCTGACCGGGGACTGCGTTGATTCACCAACTCTACCTGAAGGCTCAAGGCGTTGCGTTGCGCCATGGAGATGGAGCTCCGCCGACAGCCCCTGTCATGTTGTTGCTTGCAGGAGCCTCTCTCCTTTTCCTTTCTCCTCGTCGGTTTGCTCCACCTCGCACAAGGCTCAACAGCCAACAACCAACGCTTGCAGTAATGGTTGGGTCACTGTCTATTTACATCTCAGTCCGCCACCCCTGCGCGCCTGCAACGGCGCCGAGGCGCGATACAGCAATCACCACCCCATCCCTCCATCATGGTATCACAAGTATCCATGTGTCTAGCCGCTACGTGTACAATGCGAATGAACAATCTACTCTATGTCTACTCCATCGGGTTCGTCCGGCCCGCTTGGCCTGCCTGGTTGTTGTCCCCGCCATCGAGGTCCGCGCCCCACGCACACAAGCTATGCCACCACCGCTCCTTGCGGGGTGCGGGCTTAGCCGACGCCGCGCCACCGCGCCACCCTGGCCCTACGTACCCGTCCGGCGTTGCCGGTGGAAGTGGAACCGGGTCAGCAAACGGGCTCGAGCTGGTCATCGACGGTGAGGGCGAGTTGAACGGGTCGCAATTCTGCGTCTGTGCATGCGGCTCCTGTGGCGTCAGATTTAGGTGCACATTACAGATGGTGTGTGACTCACCTTGTTCTCTCGCTCGCCCTGACTGCTCCGGTTACTGCTCTCTCCGAGGACGCCGCCGAGTCTGGTTTCTGAGATTGCGGACAGGGGTCTCACAGAGCTCACAGGCTGGCTCGAGCTTGACGAGGTATTGCTGATAATCGAGTTTGGGCGCGAGTTGGATGGCGAGCTCCAAACCTTGCTCAGGCGTGCGGCCTTGCGGCGGGCATTGTCCTTTGCAGCAAACTTGGCCAAGTTCTGTCTATCAGCACGGTTCGCGTATGACGCAGGTCGCGAGACGCACAGCCTGGATACGCTTCTCCTCTTCTTCTGGACCGTTGACGGGTGGATACGACGCGCCGCTGCCTGTTCCGGCCGCAGAGTAGCTTCCCCCGCTTGCCCATGTTTGACTGGAGGCCGAGTTACGATACGCGCTCCTGTTGACAATGTCACCGTCGTCTTCAATTGCGCGTGCCTTGCCCTTGCGGTCGCTCTGGTACGTGTAGCCTTCATCCGATCCCGAGACGCTCATGGGCTTCGAGTAGACGACCGTGCCGTTGCGCGAGACGGGCGCGGAGGCAGCGCCGCCAAAGGGCGGGTTGACCTCGTCCGCGAGGGGCGCGTAGTCCTTTGCTGAGAAGCCGCCGGAGGGCATTGTGAGTGGGAGGGAGTAGGTTGCGCCTTTGCGCAATGAGGAAGAGGGGCGGCGGGGGGGATGGGGAAGGGGTTGGGAAGGGAAAGTTCAAAGAAGGTATACGTCAAGCGCACAGCAAACAAGTCGAATGACAGCGGGTTGTGCGTGAGGGATTGCGAGTGGGGGTTGGCTATGGCGAGTTGGCGAGTTGGCGAAATCGGGCGCGACGTAATGTGTGTAAGGCGCAGGGGTTTCAGAGAGCAAGGAGGGGAGGAGTAGGAGGACCAAGAAACAATGTGTCGTATTGGCGTTGCGTGGGCTGTGATGCTAGTCGGGTGTTTAGGCAGCCACAGTGTGCTGTGCCGTGCGTTTCGACCTGTCAAAAGGGTTGAGAGGAGAGTAAATGTATAGCAGTAATAAAAAGATTAACTTGTTGTCCTTACAACGCAGACTTGGCAGTGGAGTGGAGGCACTGTTCAATGTTGGGTGATGGCGTATTAGGCGTACACACACAGGGTCGGGGGGAACACGCCTTCTATTCTTTCCTCCCACTTTACCCACATACAGTCCAATTACTTGCTGTCGTCATTTCGCGAGTCATTGCCGCCTTTTCCCTTGGCTACACTGAGCCTTGCCTCGCCGCGCGGCGTGCCGTGCCGGGCTTCTGTTACCACCTGGTTGGGACTAGGCAGAACCCAAAACATCCATTACAAGCGCCATCCAGCACAGATACAAAGGAATGTGATGCCTGCATAGTCGACACGTGGCATGGCGCGCATCACAACGTGCTCAAGCTGAGCGAGACTGTCACCGACAGCTTGTGCGGCCTCTGGACAATCTCACCACCTCTGAATCACTCTGAATCAGACAGGAAAACGGAATTGGCTAATCCGGCCAAATTAACATGTACCCGTTGAGTGTGTCCGTGCCAATGCAATGCTACAGCCGCGCACAAGATCACTGCCCGACCCAGGAATATATCGTCTTGCCCTGCCGTCAGATCACCACATGAACCGGTCTACCTTGTCACTCGTCTTGGTGACTAGCTTCTTCGCCACGAGCGCAATAAGGGCCTTGTAGACACGTGGACGTAAGAGCGTCTGTGAGGACAGCATGTCCGTAACTGGTGTCAGCTCAGTTCTAGGATGACGACGTACTCAACAGCCCCTCGTCGGCATCAATCAGCTTGTCAATAACTTTCTCCATGACCAGCCGCATATCCTGCTGTCAGCCAGCTCCTCAAACATAGCGCACAGCATCGCTCCCACGGTACTCGAGCGGCAGCTGTGTATCGATAATACGTGAAATCTCGACCTCGCGACGTTTCTTTGCACCCAATGCTGCACGGCGTTGTGCTGCTGTTGCCGCAGCACCTCGACCACTGCCCCGCCCTCGTGCCAAACCCCGACCCCGAGCCGCACCACGCGAATGCTCCGGCGAGAACGAGGCTATCGTCTCGTACGTATTGTTGCCGGCGTTCGGAGAGGAGGGTAGCGAGCGGCTGCTGGATGCAAGGTCTCCTTGCTTTGGTTCAGGCTTGGTTTCGGCCTCAGGCTTAGGCTTTGGCTCAGGTGCTGGTGTGTCAGCCAAAGCCATGTCTCTTTTGTCTTTCGTCTCTTCTTCCTCTCTCTTCCGTATCTCCTCCACCTCCCAACTCTCCTTTCCGCTACCCTTCCTGTTGTTCTTCAACTCCGCTCCTCCTCTTGCGATCCCTCATCTCCTCCGCTCCCGACCAACTCACCACTCAACTCCTCCAACCTTCTCCAACTATTCCCGTCCGGCCCCTCGTTCCATTCCACACAGAACGCGTTAATCTTTAATGCGTACAGGTACGCCGCGAAGCCCTCGTTGAATTTGTCCAGCGCGGTGTGCATCTCGTTGAGCCGCCCGATGTTGGCGGACAACGTAGCCGCCTCATCCGCCAAGTTGATGAGGGCTGGCTCGAGCCAGTCGAGCCCAGACGATGAAGGGCCCTGCGATCGTGCTAGCGATGACAATGAACCGGTCGAGATGCGCCGAAGGGGATGCTGTGACATGTCGGGGTTGCAGAGTACAGAGTGAGGTTGAGGGATGGATGAGCAAAGGGCGTTTGTTGTTGTGACAGAGGGCATAGTCTATCCAATCCCCCCAGATTCGGCTTGGTGGAGGTCTGACCACGTCGGAGTACTTCTCTGCCATGACAATCTACCCACTTTGCTGGACGCCGTAGCCATGGCAGACCTCGCCCAAGTCACAAAGTCGCTCGGCGACATGGTCCTCTCCGCAGGTGAAGGGGAAGGTACATATATCAAAGGAAGCGCTAACAGCAGAGCCGGTGCAGCTGTCGGCTGTGCTCGAGAGCTTCTCCTCCGCTCTACTCGGCAGCCGTGATCCAGTGATGCGCGAGGCGTTCCTCGAGGCTGTACTTGATGTACTCAAGCCACGCGGCGACACGTCTGATAAGGGCCGCCTGGTGGTTCTGCACGATGCGGCACTCACTACCCTCCCCTCCTTCCTCCCCATCCTGCCCGACGAACACGCCCGCGAGTTTTTGGATTTACTTGCTGCCCACGGCGACGCGCGAGAGGTCGTGCTCGGCCTCAATCTCGCCGTCAATGAAATTACCGAGCTTGCCGATCCCTATGCCATCAGCGATGGTGAGGAGGACGAGGAGGACGAGATCAACTGGGCCTCGGCGTTCCCTCAACTCGAGGCCATACTAGACATGTACGCTGCTGCGGTCCCCCGCCTCCAGACCAAGAGGAGCACGCCGACCCTTCTATCGATGCAGGACGTCCTCATTCCTCTCTTCAAGGCCGTACCCACCTCCGCGCCTCCGGAGATTGCAGTGGACCTCTCCCGCTCAATCCTCACCCGTACCGCCAAGTTGGTGGAAGCTGCATGGGAATGGCAGGCAACAACCGAGGACAAGGGCGGGGAGCAGAACGCTGTTCTGACAGACATCCTGAACCACGCGACCATGGTGTTCGGTCCAAACGTGTCCGCCGAACTCACACCGCGTCAGTTCCTCGCTGCTTTCCCCCGCTACGCCGGGCTCCATGAGGAGGATGGGTGGGAAGGAGGTCAAGCGGCCCTCGACTCTGCCGCAGCAGCGTGCGCGATGCTTGGTATCGACAGTGCTGGCCTCACTGAGCGCATACGCTCATCCTCGGCTGTGAGGCCACAGTCCTCCATCGCCTCACTTATCCTTCTTGCCTCCGCTCCCCTGTCCGAGTTTCCCGCAAGCACGCTCGAGGACGCGATGCCTGTCCTTAGCATCTGCCTGAACGGAAGTGCGGCCGATGCCGGCACTGCGCTTGTATGGGCGCTCGTGCGTGCGGATGTGACCGTCCAGTACGACCAGGTCACGTTCCTGCTTGAGGTAAGTCTCTCCCTCTTGCCTCACCTCTTATTCGGGGTTCTCAGCTGACATCAGCATATCATGCCGCTCATTCAGCTGCACCAAAATGCAAACACGCGTCTTGCGTTGCATAAGCTCCTCGGCGCACTCATTGGGGCTGTGAAGAGCCCGCGCGATGAGATCAAGCTCTTTGAACAGGTACGTCAACCCAGGCGCTCTATGAGCTAATCTTAGCTCCTCGAACCTACCAACCCTTTCGAAAACGTCCGCGTACTGGCCATCTCTCTTCTTCGAGACGCGCTTTCTAATTCCGCTCTTCTTACCCCGTTCCTGACTGACACCATTACGCCCATCCTCTACCGCCTCCCACCTGTCGACAGCCCTCTGGGCTTGACTCTGCCAAAACTCCTGGAGAGCTTCTGGCCCGCTTGGCTAACCGAGAGTGCCAACTTGGTGTGGTTTTTCCTGGAGCGTGACGTGGAGAACACCAGCGGGTTTGCGGACCAAGCGCGCCTGACGAGTCTACGGAACCTGTGGCTCTCGGCCGTGGCAGCCAAGGCGAAGAAGTGGGCTGAGGAAGCCAGGGGAGGGCAGGGGGAGAGGATCCTGGACGGTCTGGTTGATGGGTGTGCGCGCGCTACGGCGGCCATCGACGCGAAGACCGCATAGCGACTGGGGTCCTGCAAGATGACGAGTGTATAGTGCATAGGTATGCAACGAGATGCATAGTGGTGGGTGGACAGTGCCACAGGGACTGTTGAGCTAAGCACCTCTGTTTGGCCGGAAGCGGGTATCGCGCTATAGTGATAGTATGAGCATGGGATTGATACAGGATGATCGGTCTTCATAGTGTGTTAACAATGACGTGTATATACTATGATCTGATTCCCAAGTTTCCCAACAACGACGGCGTTATCCACGTGATCTACACGTGGCTGAGCCTGGTGATGATGATGCGTGCGCTTGCGCGTACGTACCGCACAACGTCAACGAGTTCACCACTGCGACTCTCAACAACACTTCCCAACAATACCATCACCATGGACGGCATCACCAACGTCCCCATTGCGCACCTCAAGAAGGGTGAGGTTAACCTCGGTGTGAGTAATCGGGATCTGAGCTCTGCTCTATTGCTTGTCTGCGGCTCGCGATCCAAGCTGGCTGACCCCAGACCTCCATCATGGCCGTGCAGTTCAAGGGCGGTGTGGTTATTGGTGCCGACACGCGTACTACCACGGGATCGTACATTGTGAGTTGTGGTGTTGTGCTGAGGCCGTGCCATGAAGGCTGAAGCCTCGGCTTGTTTGTTGTTCCACTCTCTCCTTCCGTCTAGCCCTTCCTCTCGATGTGGCATCTTCCTCCTCTCCACCCCCACCTGTACCTCGCCGCTCTTCCCCTTGCCTCCGCTCGGCGCCCGCTCGTTTCGCCCACAGCGCTAAACAAAGGCCAACCGCGTCACCGATAAACTCACCCACATTCACGACCGGATCTACTGCTGCCGCTCCGGCAGTGCAGCCGACACGCAGGCCGTAGCCGACATTGTACACCACCACGCCCAGCTCTACACATCGATCTATGGATCTGCACCTCCTGTCGCCACCGTCGCCGCACTATTTGAGAAGCTCTGCTACGAGAACAAGGACCAGCTAAGTGCCGGCATTATTGTCGCTGGCTGGGACGAGGAGAAGGGTGGGAGCGTTTATAACATCCCCCTCGGAGGTGGGACGTTCCAGCAGCCATGGGCTATTGGAGGTGAGTGGTGCTGCCGAGTGCAGCTAAACGGCCCTCATAGGGCTCTGCTGCAACTGAGCCGACGTACCACCCGACATTCGATAACTGGGCTGGCCTTGGGCACTCGCGCCTCGCGCTTCGCGCACGTACTCGCTGACCTCAGGCTCCGGCTCGACGTACGTCTACGGATACTGCGACGCGACCTACCAGGAGAACTGGGGGGAAGAGGAGACGATCGAGTTTGTCAAGAACACGCTCGCGCTCGCCATGTCGCGTGACGGCTCCTCGGGCGGCTGCATTCGCATGTGCGTCATTACCAAGGACGCGGCGCGGCGTATCTTCATTCCCGGAAACGAGCTTCCTCGCTTCTGGGAGGGCAAGGAGGTCGTCGGCTCAAGCGCGGGCGCGACGGCGCAGGTGCCTGGTGCCGCTGCGGCTGCCGTGGCTGCGTGAGTGTGAGCGCGAGCGCGAGAGCAACGGGCAGCGGCGGCTGCCTCCAGTCGGCAGCCGGGACTACCGGTGACAAGCGGGAAGCGAGCAGAAGCAGCATGAGGTATAGAAATTGTAACGATAGATGCAGATGGTATTTTCGCGTAGAGCTTAGCGGAAAGGGTATAGCCGAGTCTCGGCCAGTGTTGGTCCTTACGCGGGTCTGGTCGATGAAGCTGTGAGTCTGTGACGCCGTGACGTTGTGACACTGTGTCCAGGTTTGGATGCATCAAGGATGCTTCAAGTGGTCGATGTTGGAGAGCTGGCGACATGCATTCGACGCGGAGCTTAGCTCATGTGCTGGGGAGGGAAGAGGGGAGTCGCCTACAAGTCCCGGTGCCTCCACCCAACGCATTCACAATCCTCCTACCTAACAGTTCTTCCAGCGTCAGTGCCAGTTGCCAGTTGCCAGTCTTCCACCATCGTCCATTATCTATCCCATCTCGCTCTTTCTTTCTCCTCCGTTTCCCTTCGTATCCCCGTCCTTTTCTCCCTCTCTTCAATCTCGCCCTTCCTTTTTCTCCACGCAGCCCCGTGCACAGACCTTGGCGCAGTCTACTCCCATCAACACCGACCCTGACTTGGCAACAACAGAAGCGACTTGTAGAGCAACACGCCCACTCAGTCAGCCAACAGCGAGCGCAATTTGGTGAGTGGTTCTCCATCTTGCGTGGCTTCCAAAAGATGAACGTGCTCCTGCGCTCCTGCGGAAGTGTTGGAGCGGAGATACGCGAGATGATAACGCGTTCTCGGCATCGTCGTTCCTACCGCATCCCCCCACCCCACAACCCGCCCCACATCTACCCCTCACCGGTCTGCCTGATCTGCCCTCATCTCCGCATCACTTGAAGAGCTAACGAACAGAAGCACTCCTAACTTGCTCTTTTGCGCCCCCCCTCAAACACGCTCCACACAGCTTCCCCCCACGACACCCTCGATTCCGCTACGGCCGGTACTGTTGGCGTTCAACTCCTTCAACTCCCCCCCTCTTCTTGCCATCTTGCTTCGCGGCGGACAATAGCATCTCTCCACCACCTACCCACGCTTACATTGTGTGGGTTAGCTCAAGCAAGACGCGGCGCCCGACATTACTCCGCACACGCGGCCTAGACGAGACTACCCTTCTCAACCATGGGTGCGGGGTGTTGCAAGCCCGAGGTGAGTTTGCTTTCATGTCCGCGCGTCATGGGCAAGGGGTTCGCCGCTCGCGTTGCAGTGCCGTCGCGTTCTTTCCGCTCTCCTCTTAACGCCCCATCACCTACCCTCCCCCATCGTCCTCGACCGCTCCGCTCGACGCGCAGTCGGCATCCGCTATGGTTCATCCCGACACCCAAGCACTGACTCCAGGCGATCGATTTCGATGCTGAAGTAAACCTATTCCACTTCTACCTCCTCCGCAGTGTCGGCAAGGGTGCCTTTGGCAAGGTAAGTCTTTGTCCTGCTTTCTGAAGCGCGTTTGTGCCCGTGTGCTGCTCGCTCTGCCGCTCTTGGTTCCTGGTTTCGCTCACGCCAGGTCCGCGTCGTACAACACAAGCAAAGCAAAACTCTCTACGCGCTCAAGTACATCAACAAGGAAAAATGCGTCAAGATGAAGGCGGTGGCCAACATTGTGCAAGAACGGAGGCTGCTGGAAGAGATCGACCACCCCTTTGTTGTCAATCTGCGATACGCTTTCCAGGACGACGAAAACTGCTTCTTTGTGCTCGACCTGATGCTGGGAGGAGATCTGAGGTGTAAGTCTGCAACACAGACCTGGCTGATCCAGTCCACCTGGACCGCGCCGGACACATCAGTGAGGACGTTGTGCGCTTCTACGTCGCCGAGACGGCCATGGCGATCGACTACCTGCACAGCAAGCACATTGTACATCGCGATATCAAGCCCGATAACATCCTACTAGACGAGCGTGGACACGCTCACATCACCGACTTCAACATTGCTGTTCACTTCAGCGAGCACAAGCCTCTAACTGGGGTTGCGGGAAGCATGGCATACATGGCGCCCGAAGTGCTTACGAAGCGTGGTTATTCAGCCCCAGTAGACTACTGGTCGCTGGGCATCCTGGCCTTTGAGCTGTTGTTCGCAAAGCGCCCGTTCAGAGGCAAGACGAACAGCGCATTAACAAATTCCATCTTGCATGAGTCGTTGCACTGGCCAGACGACGCGTCGGACCGCTGCTCGACGGAGGGCATGCAGGCCATCCGCGGCTTCCTCGAGCGCGACCCTCACAAGCGTCTCGGGTATAGGGGGGGCGGTGGTGGCTTCGAGGACATCAAGGCACATCCGTGGTTTGCGGGAATCGACTGGTATGCGTTGTACAACAAGCAGGTTGTGCCACCGTTTGAACCGGATGTGAGTGACTTCGCGAGCGGCTCATCAGCAGCTGCGGGCGTCAAGGGATGGGAGGAGGTTAGAGGCACAGGCGTTATGTGAGGACGCCGTTGGCTGCAGGCCCTATGGGGAACCCACGACGCCGTCTTTGCTCCACGGACTCTCCTCCGGCCTCCGTTCCCTCTCACAACATTGTGTAGCACACTAACGCCAGTCCAAACGCGCAAACTTTGACGCGACGCACGAGCTTGAGGAGCTCCTGCTCGAGGAGAACCCACTTAAGGCGCGCAAACGCAAGGACAACGCGGACACTGAGTCTCTGAGCCCCGAGATGCGGATGATGGATGAACAGTGAGTCCCATGGATGAAGCGAGGCTATTGTGGAACAGTTGGACTGTGTCAGGCCCATGGCCAGTGCCCGCATGTCCTATCTATCTTAACATGAGCGCTATTCCCGTTGCCGTGCTCTTGCACACTCGTGCTAACACCAGTTTCACTGTCTTCGACTACCAGCGCACTCAGCGCCGGAGTTACTACCGCCCGGCGATGTACACGACCTCCGGCTCAACCATGGGCAACAGTATGGGCCGCACGGTCACCTCTCGGCCCAGTCGGGCGCCTACGCCAAACAGCGAAGCAGGCGTCGAGGCCAGTATCATGGAGGGCGGCGGCATGGCTCACATTGGCAGCCGCAGCATGGGGATGCAGCTTGACGTAGGGAGCCCCCTCCTACTTAGTCCCCAGCCCAGTCCGCCGGCGCAATAACGGGACCACCTGAATGGCGCAGCGAGTGGCCGAGTAGAGGTGTCCTGCGGAGATCGGAGTGTGACCATGCGTAATTCTCAATACAAGTTTAGGGCCTTGGAGTTTGGTAGCTTAGTTCTGGTATACCCATGCAGCACTAGTGCTTGCGACGCATCGTAGCATATATCTATAGGTGTGAACTCGAGCTGTGATCTGCAATCTACTCCTGCCGGCTCCGCTTGGCCCCTCCTTCCTCCTCAGCGCCGCCCTGGCCGGCCCCAAAGCTGAACCCCTCACGCACAGCACGACCGACGACCTCGCGCAGCGCCGCGTCCGGATCACTCCCGTCACGCTCGGCCTGTGCCATGATCGCCTGCGTTTGGGCGAGCAGGTCATTGGTCTGGCGGGAAGCATACGCGTCCATAGCGTGTTGAGAGACGCCCTCTTCAGTGGCCTCGGGACCAGAATCACCCGTCAGTGAACGAAGGTATGCTGCCACGGCAGGGTGGTCTTCCTCGAGCGACGCGGCTGCCTGGTGTGAGCGAGGGCGTGGGTGCTTCACCTCGACATCTGGCCCTGTCCCCTTGTAACTCACAGTAACTCCCTCGGCGTTCCGGTGCCCAACCTGCGCCCCATGCTCCACCAGCCACTGCGCCGCATCTACTGACTCGCACGTGAACAGGGGCGTGTCTCCGTCGTCATCTGGCAGGTTCACATCGCCCCCAACCGAGACGAGGTAGTCGAGCAGCTCGAGGTGGGCGTACGATGCAGCGGCGTGCATTGGTGTATAGGAGTACGCGTCGCGGTCATTGGGAGTTGCGCCGGCTGCGATTAGGGACTGGTGTGAGCAACTACGGCGCAGCGTCGTTCAGAGGCGCACAACGCAACGAACATGGGTGGCAAGGCTCAACCGGCCGAACCCCCCTATCACCCCGCCCCTCGCCGTCTCGTACTGCCATTAGACTCACCCGCACGCGCTCGATGTCGCCGTCAGACGCTGCGACCCAGAGATTCTTCTGCGATGATGCCTGGACCATTGTAATGAGAATGAGAAATGTGGTGTTGATCTGGCAAGGAGTAATCGACAATCTCAAAATCCGTGGTCTCAGGCACGGCCACGGCGTCATCGCGAACAGCGCGGCCGCCCCTCTTGCTGTTCATCATCAACCATCGGTCCGCACATGAACTCGCACCCAATAGAGGTGAGTGTTTCACAGCGGACAAGCCGACCAGCAGACGGTGAGGCAAGATCATTCCTCCTCTCACCCCAGCAGTCCTTGCTGCGTGGGCCTCAGTCTGTCGCTATGAATCCGTTCTCCCCCTTCATTCACTGGACGCGGCGAGCTAACGCCAGTTCCTGACCCACCCCCAGCCGCTCATGTTCGTGGGCGGCTTGGGGACCCTTCCCCCTCCCACACGCAAGCCAAGCAACTCGGAGCTTCTCCCAGCCTCACCTGAGCCCGAATCCGCTGCCCTGCCGCAAGACGACTTTGAGCAGCTTGCGACTGACCTCCGCTCCGCGCTGGCACCATACACCGCCCCACCACGCGTGTGGGGCGCCGACAATACTGGCTTCCGCGTCGTTCTCGTCGAGAAGGACGTCAAGCTCCCTTTACGCAAGGCGCCAGAGGGCCACTCCCCCTTCTCCCCCCTCACTCCGACTTCACCACTGTATCCCGACGGGCTCATCGCGCCCGTGTGGGTGCGCAAGCATACAGACCTCGTTCCCAGTGTTTTCGTACTCTTTCTGAGACTATATGAGCCCTCTGGTCCGCCACTGGGTGACGAAGCGGAGCGCATGCGCGAAGCCGACGAGGCCACAGTGGGCGAGATCAGCGATAGGCGCCGGCGCCTCGGCGAGCGCGGTATCCGCCTCACTATCGTCCTCATGGCGAGCGCGTCGGCGCTCGATGCCGATGGACTCGACACGCGACTGAGTACAATCAGGCGCGCGTCCCAGCTCTCCGCAAAGGCCTCGCTGTTTGTGCTTACGCCTGTCAAGGCGTCCGAGCTCCCCGACTTTGTGCGCAACCTCTTCGAGGCACTGCGCGAGCCTGCGCTTGAGTACTATACCGCGCATGGGAAGCGTGTGCGGCGTAAGCGTGGGCGCGGGGGCAATAGATCGAGATCTAACAGTCTCGCTGGACGACGAGGTAGCGCGGCTCCCCTCACGCAGCAGGGATGGACGATACGGTACGACTTCAAGGCGGGATGGTTTGCCGAAGTGCGCGGCGAGCTCGATCTCGCGAGGCGCCATTACGAGGACTGCTGGAACGAACTGGCACGCATGTTTGGGAGCACGAGCGCGTTGCCGCCCCGTACGAAGCGGTGGGCCGAAGCCAAGGTTCTCGCCGACTGCCTTGCCATGCGCGTGAGTCGCCCTTCTAACTCTCTTCTCCAATGCTGACGAGCAGATCTGCAAGCTCCAGCTCTACGAGGGCGCCGGCACCAAGGTCCTCGTGCCGTTCTTCGTGCACCTCCGCCGCTTTGCAGAACTCTCGCGCGGTTGGGGCATCGGCGAGGACACATTCGAGTTCTGGTCTTGGGTCGCGCGGCAGTACCGCATCTTTGGTGAAGTGCTTGAGATCGCACTTGCAAATAGCTTTCCCCTCCCTCCCTTCCACACTCCCACCTACCCCCAGCTCCCGACCGGCAACGTCCTCCCCCCATCTGCGGAGGAGATGAACACGCCAATCTCCGCAGCCAACCCATTGCATGTCCTCCACCCTCCTGCGTTTTACTTCTACACGGCCGCGACGTGCACCCTCGAGCGTAAGGCACGGTACGACGCTGCGGTCGCTGCGGAGCACGCGGCCGGGTCATCGGGGTTGGCAGCTGCTCCAGGGTTCGCGAACGAGAAGAATGTCGACCACACCGCGCTTGCGGTCGAATTGCTGAGCAAGGCGAGCACAATGTCGGGCGAGCATGCCGGCCTGGCGTTGTACGTCGCCTTCCGCATGGCTCAAGTTCAATCGGAAGCAGGCCTTTATGAGGCTGCGGGAAAGACGCTCAAGGCGCTTGCCGGCGCCATGGAGAGCGAGGAGAGGGTGGAGTGGGCGAGGCTGGGAGAGCAGGCTCGCGCGCTCTGGCTCGAGTGTGCGCGCGCGACCGGCGACATCGACACCGCCGTACGTCTCCTCGCATCCCTTCCTTCCTCAGATGCCCAGGATGACCTCATCGAGCTGCTGTCCACCACGAAGCCGGGGAGCGACGATCCTATCACCTCTGCCTCCCAGATCGTCACGCTGTCCTCCGGGTTCCGTGCCGAGAAGGCGCCCACGGGCGGCAGCGTGCCATTCCAGTTCGTCGTGGCCCCAAGCGCAAATGTCTCGCGCCTGACGTTTGACCGGCTCAGCGTCTCGCTGAGCGATGGCACCGACATTGTTGTGACCCACGCTGACGGGCCACGAGAGGTCTCCCTCGGTGCCATCTCGGACACCACCACAGTCTCAGCACCGCTCACTTTCGACAAAGAGCTGGTGTTCACCGGCACCGTCTCGAGCGACACTGAACTGGAGGTCGTCCGTGCCGACCTCACCCTTGCCGAGGACGGGTGGGTGCTTACGTGGCGCATCGACCCCGCTCCACTTGACGTGTGGCACGCACGTGGTAGCTCGTTCATGCCCTCCTCGGGCGTCTTCCCATCCATGGTCTTCGCGCCGCCCCCGCACGCGGTTGCGCTTGACCTCTCTGCCCCGCCCGTCGGTTTCGTGGGCGAGTCAGTCCCCATCACGGTCAAGGTCACGAGCGACGACGAGCGTGATTTGGAGCTGAGCCTCAGCGTGCTCCTCCAACCCGGTGATGAGCCGGACGGGAGCGCGATCTCGTATGGCGAGTGCCAGTCGGACGCACTGCTCAAGGACATTCCCCTCACCCTCGTCAATGGTACCGCCGAAACGACTGTATATCTCCTCTCCCCATTGGCGGATACGAAGATGCTCGACGTGTCACTCATGTCCACCCTCTCAGGATTGGGGGAAGAGACAACGCGCACCGCCGTCGTGCCCGTCGTCGAGCCGTTTGCGGTCAGCACGAGCACGCAGCCCACCAAGGCCGGAGCATTGCTGGCCGCGACGCTCGGCGTCCCTGGTCCAAGGGCAGTTGTGGTGGAGGGTATGGCGTTGGTGGCGGAGGGGGCTGAGCTATCGAGCTCGAGTCTGGCATATGCTGTGTGGCCACAGAGTGAGTATCTGTAAATATCTAAACTCTCATACTAACCTCAGCCTGGGACCACACGGCCGCATTCGCCTTCGCGGCCAAGTTCGCGCTCCCGGCCCGCGCACCGCCTGCCACAACCTCACTGCACGTCCGCTGGCGGCCCGCCTCGTCCGTCTCATCCTCGTCCGTCTCATCCTCGTCCAGCGACATCTTAACAACCACTCTCCCGCTCGGCGCACTACACGCCCCGCCACCCGAAGCATTCGTCACAGCCAGTCTCGCGAGCCCAGCGTCCGTGCGCGCTCACACACCCTTCGCACTAAAACTTACGTTGGCGAACGCACACCCCGACGCAGACGCTTGGCTGACAGTACATGGGGAGACGGCGGATGCGTTCGTCTGGGCCGGGCCCCGCGGCGCCCGCGTACTTGTCCCTCCGGGGCAGAACATTGTCGTGGATGTGGGCGCCGTGCCAGTCGCTGCGAGTGGGTGGGCGGCGCTGCCCCATGTTGCGGTGTGGCTCGGCGAGGGCGCAGATAGACGCGAGGTGCGCGTTGCGGCGCCGGCCGGGGTCTTGGTGCGGCCGTAGATGTCGATGCAGCGTGACTTTACCTTCCAGCGCAGCGGGCTATCTCTTGAACTACTGGCCAGACTGTTGCGTATTGATCGCGCTCGTTAGTACTCCTCGTCGTACTCGATATCCTCCTGGCAACTTCCCCTCCTGCTCACAGCCCTTCCTGTCCATAACCATACATGTAATGCCCAACTAGACTAAACTCTATACAGATGCCCTCTAGGGCGCAAGCTTGCCCCGCGTGTCGCACCACTAAAGCAGGTGCTCGATGCTGTCGACGACCTCGTCGGGCGTCGTGACGTGCCAGCCCGCAAGCGTCTTCTTGGCGCTCGGCCCGACCGTTATGCTGAACACGCCTGACGGCCGGATCTTGAGGTTCACCTCTGGCAACAGGTCGACTTCGTTGGGCTCGAGCGTCGCAGTGACGCCGACAGGCGGCTTCATCGTCACGGGCTCTCCGTCGCGCGGTCCGCCGGGTGGGAAAATCGTGCGTAATGATCGGAACATGTCCTCGTCCGTCTTGTCGTCTCCAGCGCACATGATAAAGTCCGCGTCGGGGTTCTGGTACACGAGCCGCCTCACGATCTCACCCTTGTTGACGGCGAGTGGACGCACCTCGAGGTTCTTCTTGCCGACCAGGACCTCGATCGGCCGTCTCGGGGCGAGACTCGACTCGAGCAGGTCGAGAGCCTGCTTGCACTGGAACTCGCCGTAATCAGGGTCCGCATTGCGGTAATGCCATGTAATGCTCGCCTTCTTGAGCTCGATCGTGGAGCCGGTCGTGCGCTCCGTGTAGTACCGGAAAATGTCCTCGACCTCGCTCATCCAGCTCATGTCGAGCGCCTCGGTCATGTTGACCCACTCCCCATCCTCGGGGGTCTTGACAAACGAGCCGTGCTCTGCCGAGAAGCCCAAGTTGGGAACCATGCCCCAGTGCTCCTCAAGGAAGTCGCCGTCACGCCCCGAGATGAGGTACACGACGTTGTTGGGGTCGGCCGCCAGCGCGCGGATCGCCTGGCGCGTGCGCTCAGTCGGGATCGCTTGCGACGGCACCTTGACGATGGGCGTGAGCGTGCCGTCGTAGTCGAACAGCATAAGGCGTTTGTGGGCGGCCTTGTACTTGTGCACCATGTCTTGCAAGTCGAGCACGGGTGTGCGGTGTGCGGTGTGCTCGCTCCCAACGTTTTCGAGAAGGAGCTGGAGTACTGTCGCAGCCCACGTGTGCGACGTGTGTGCCTGCACGCTCTTGTACATGGCCTCGGAGCGGCGCTCTTTCTCCTCCTGCTTCATGCACAGGCCTTGGTTAATCGCTTCCGCGACGCCCAGCAGGTCGTGAGGGTTGATCGTGAGCGCGTCGTTGAATGCTGTGCTCGTGCCCATGAATTCGGACAGCACAAGTGGGGATTGGTTTGTCTTTTGCTGGGACATGATGAACTCCATCGACGTCGTGTTCATGCCGTCGCGCAACGACGTGATCAGTGCCAGGTCGGCCACAGAGAGCAATGCAAAGTACTCGTCTCTTTCGATCGCTTGGTGGCTGAGGTCAGCTGCTTTCTTCGCCGATAGCTCACTAGTGGTGGACAGGGGTAAAGTTGAGGCTACCGTACGAGCCATTGATGTGGCTGACAAGCTCGGCCACCTTGCGCTCGAGAGTTGGCGATTCGGATAACGCTGGGGTAGTCACCTGGATAAGGACGACCTTGTTGCGCCACTCGGGGTAGACCTGGAGGAGCTTTTCAAACGCCTGAAGCTTGTTGTACACGCCCTTGGGCGCGTCGAGCTTCTCACGGCCAACGATGATCTTCTTGTCTTGGTACAGCTCGCGCAACGCTTTCACTTTGGGCATGACACCGGGCGCCTCGCAATCCCTCGCGACTCTCTCGATATCGATGCCGATCGGGCAGTAGCTGACCACGACGGTCTGGCCATTGACATCGACCCCAGTCGAAGTCGATTCGAAGCCGCACACGCGAATGCAGCTCGAGACAAAGTGACGCGAGTACGAGTACGTCTGGAAGATGACAGCGTTGGCTCCGAGAATGCCTTCGAGCAGCTCGCGGCGTTCTGGGATCAGCAGGTGTGCATGGGCCAACTGATGCGTATATGTGTCGGTGGCGTGATGAACGTACTTGGCAAACACCTAAAGATCTCCGAACTCGGCCAGGGCGTGTGAACAAAGAGCCCGATCATGACCTCGTTGTGAAGGCGGGGGTGGCTCCCCTCCCTGCTATCTCCATTGGTCGTCGCCTTGAGGCTCTCTACAAGCATCGAAGAACCTGTGGCACCCCCCTTGATAGGCGAGCCCGGGCTACGGATGTCGTTGCTTCGCCCAGAGACCTTCAGTGCGCCCATTGCGCTGTGTACGCCCCAGTCCATTCCTCGCTGTTGTTGTGTTTGGAGTGACGCGCCGATGGCGGGCGAGGGTGCCGCCGAGGACAGATGCCCGCCGATCCCGAGGGCGAGGTTCAGCTGGTCTCGGATGTACCTTGGCGCGAGGAGGAGGTGGTAGTCTTGGACGATGATGAGGTCGCCAGGCCGGTAGACCTCGGTGACGCGGCGGGCGAAAAGCTCGTTTACCTTCTGGTACGCAATCCAGTTTGTGTCTGGGGATGGCGTGGTGGTCGTTGAGTCGAGCCACAGGAGGTAGTGGAACAGGGGCCAGAGGGCTGATGTCAGCAAGCATTATCTGAGGCCGACGCACTCGTCTTGCAGTAGCCCTCGTAGTGGCCCTTGCTGACATCCGGGGGTAAGAAGACAGGGATGTAGGTGAGCTTCCCATTCGGCTCTTCCTTGGCCTCGAGCTCCGAGAAGTGGTGCAGCTCGCTCTCGATCTCCTGCTGCTCGCTGCTAGAGAACTCGCCGTTGTAGACCATGAGCGGTGGGCCCTCGACTTTGGCATGTAGCTCGACTGTCTGCTCGAGCACGAACTTGGGGTGGTCGTCCCGGCGCTGCAGTGGGGTGAGAGGGCGGTCAGCAGGCTGGAGGAGCACCTCGCCGGCCCATCCAACGACAAGCTGCTCGTGCGATTCGCTCAGGCTTCTAATGCCCGAGATCATTGCTGTGTGCCCGCGTCGGCTATGGATCTTCCACCGGGCATCTTTGCTCTCGAATGTCGTCGACTCCTCTGGCTTGAATTCGGGCGTGATTGGAGAAGAGAGGCCACCGATGTTGTCGAGCCCGTTCGCTCCGTCAGGGGTCGGCTGAATGACGCGGACAATCTCAACAGGCAGCTGATGGCAGACGTGGATAATCCGGCCGGAGAGGTTGAGGCCTCGTTCGCGGTGAGCCGCCTCAAGGCGCGCAACCTGCTCACGCAGGTCGCTCAGAGATGGCAACGGTGCCGGGTCGGGATCAGGGTGCATCGAGTCCATCGTGCCAAAGTGGTGGAGTGCGCCGTGGCTCTGTTGGCGCCAGATGTAAGGGTTGGGTGGGGAGGTCATGAGCAACGGAGTGGAGTGGTCCAGAGATGCCCGTTGGGCCGTGAAGAGGGTGTCAGCATCCAGACCAGAAGAGCGATAGCCGTTTGCGAGAGCGTAAGAGTGACAGGTGTAAGGCATGAGGAAGTGGTCGTCGCCCGGCGCTGTGAGGAAAGCGTGGGGACCCTGGTAGTGACGCCGGGCAGTCAGGCATGGCGAGTGCCCCGACGGGATGAACATGTACGCTCTCGTGGATATAGACTGCGAAAGGAGGAGGGGTAGACAGCTGAGATGGAGGGTGCACGTACCGATTAATAGTGGGTAGAGATGCGTTTGAGGGGTCTGAGAGTTGACCAGCCTAGGGTGACTGTCACAGGGAAGATTGTGGGTTGGTTCGCGTCCGAGATGAGAGATAGATAGCGAACACGCACGGAGAGGGGAAACGAGGCTCGGGCGGGACGTTGAGCAGAGCAGAGACGATGGGAGATGAGAAGACGAGGTGTGATGGGGGATTGCTGCGACGTGGTGGGGATGGTGAGCAAGGCAGACTTGGAAAAGAGACTTTAGCCGCAGATGATGGGGCACCTTGCTGCACATTAAACGTCATCAAGACGGCCACAACCAATCACATAGCCCATTAGCCCTCGCCTGAGCCTTCCCACTCAGTCCACTTGCCGCAGTCCAAGTGAAAGACTCGGGTCGGCAAGATAACGCATGCTTGAGCCCCATTCTTGAGCCCCATTCTTGAGCCCCGTCTTGAGCCCTGTTGGCTGGAATGAATACCAACGACCTCAAGGGACCCATCGTGGCCACTGTGCCGGGCCAGCCGAGCGGGTGGTTCCGGTCCACCAGTCGACTGTTCTGGTCTGGATCACTGTTGCAGTTCCTGCCAGGCAGCCCAAGCCCAAATGCATTGCGTGCCAACTACTCCGAAGGGTGTTGGACTGCGGCGCCGCAGGATAGACAGAGCAGGTGCCATCGCAGGCTGGGAGCAGCGACTTGAGTTCCTCATCGTGCTGCGACATATTCACGACCGCGTACACACGTTGGGAGGCCCTTGAGGCCAAAGGGCGATGCAATGCGGACGGCGCAGACGATGTGACACCGAGGTGTCGACACGTCTCGTCGCGTAGCGTCGATTGTGTGACTTGGAGCGACAGGCGAATGGATCAAACACTGCCGCAGCGGCCGACGAGCAATCGCCAAATAGATGCTTGCAGTCAAGCAACGTCGGTCCCAACTGGCTGTGCCTCTTCTGTACGCAAACGCCTCTAGGCTTCGGCATCTCAGCACGGCACGCGGAATGCTCTACTAGCTGGTCGTGCTGTCGTGAATGCTGCGTCTCATTTGCATCTACATCTATGTCTAGTACATGATTACACATCAAACCGTCCTCGCCGCCTGTCGCCGTAACTTTCGTCACACACCGTCCGTTCAGAGTCGCTACTGTCGTCACCTAGCGTCCACTCGCCGCCGGTATACACCTCGGGTTCGGATTCTGGCTCTTCCCTCCCTTCCCCAATGCCAACGCGCATCTCACGCGTGAGGTTGCGTAGACTCTCAAGCGTAGCTGGGTCGTGCGGGAAGAAATGACCAGGGCCATACTGCTTCCGCTTTAGGGGAGCGAGTGGGTTCGCGCCGGTTACAATGTTGTGCACGAGCTCGCGCCAGCTGCTCGATGGCGTTGCACCATCGCCCACCATTACACTGCGGAGGTTGTTCCGCCACCCAACATTGTACACGTTGAGGCTACGGGCTTCCTCGCGGAGCTTGTTGCGCTCGTTGCGCGTCAGAATATGGTCGGGCCTCCAGGCTCCAGGAGTACGACGCCTTGAGCCGCGCTCACCCAGTGCTTCGAGACGGGAGCGCGTCTCTGGGTCGAGCAGAGCCGCTGGCGGGAGTCGGTTCATGTCTTCCAGGGTCGTGCGGTTGTTCCTGCTATCAGTTTGCCATCAAGGCAGTTCAAACTCACAAGACCAGGAACCAATGGTACCCAGCTAGTCCGCCGACTGCAATGCCAAAGACAATGCCCATGATCGCTATGAGCAGGAGGGCGACAGGCTTAAATGCGACCCGGAGCTGGGGTTAGAGCGAGTGGCCTTGGTGTCGACTCACCTCCTCCCAGTCGTCCCATTTCTGTGCGGCGTCTGGACCAGGCGTGATATCTGGAGGGGGGTCGTTGAAGAAGCGGAACGTCTCGTGTGCAGCTTCGAGGCCGCCATACAATGCCATAAAGCATGTGTACGTCGTGAACAGGACGAAAGATTTGTCTGTGTGTCAGCGAGTCGGCTGACATACGGCGGAGGGAGGCAATCGGCCTGCCACATCACTGGCCGCGACCGGGGTTAGGGGCCCAACTTACGGTTGTGATATCCGACGCAGTTGTCAAGCCACGGGCAATGGTGATCCACTGGGAGTCAGCTCATGGTTCAAGATCAACAGCAACACGACACAGGGAGCAGCTCCGTTCCTACGTGGGCCCCCTCTTCCACCATCGGTCTACCGCCTTGACCAAGTTCCAGCACCCACAGTCTAGGCAATCGCGCAATGGACCCAGTGGCGCACACAAACACACTATGCTCTTGCCCCATCAAACTTCCCCCCTCTCAGCACACACCATCACACTCACTCTTGAGCACACACTGTCGACAACTCCGGCAGTGATGGCACCGGTCTGGCTTCCACGCATCGCACTTTCTGCACCACCGCGGCCCGCCCGTCCCGCTCTTGGCCATGAGGGACGTGTGCGTTTCGTCATCAGGTTTGGGAATGAGGCGGTCGCCTTCTTCCTCCAGTCCCTCTGCCTCCGGTCCCTCTTCCTGCGCCTCACTCTCCCGGGTATGGCGCTGGTGGCTACTGCTCTCTGCAACGTTGCGCGGCGAGTCGCGCAAGAGGCGCAGTGGGATGTCGTCGGGGTCGATGCTTCGCGGCAGGTCATCTGGGCGGAGAGGACGCGCATCAGGCGGCGCCAGGCTCGCATCGGGGCGGAGGGGGCGACGGGTGATCGCGCCGACAAGCGCGATGCCGGCAAGGATGAGAAGGGTGTGGAAGAGTACGAATCTGGTGTTAGAGGCACGCTGAGGGAAGGAGCGGGAAGGAAGGAAGGAGATTTACTGGATAAGGAAGTGGAGCACGTCACCGCGGGCCAGGACACGGTCGATGCTGATGAAGTAGAGGAACATGAGCCATGGCACACCGAGGAGGAACCACACGACTGACGTCAGCTCGAACCAACCGAACCCCACAGTACACCGGGAAGCGCTTTGCGACGCGCTCGGCACACTCGCGCGTTGCTTCTGGCGACAACATGGTCATGTCGCGAATGGTGTAAGAGTGCGATATGTAAGAGATGGAGAAGGCGCAAGAGAGAGAGAGAGTTGCAGAGTGGTGGCCAAGGTGATGGCTGTACAGTGACAGAGCGCCGGATTCAAAACACTTTATGTAATTCCACGCGAAGCGATCTGCCACGTGAGAGCGGAAGAAAAGCAGGCGCCCTGTGTTGACAACAACAACAACGCCCGCCCAAGCTCGCTAGGCTCAGTTCTCCCCACATCACCTCATTTCCATGCCAACACCTATTTCCCCCTCGACACCTCTACGGCGCAAGAAGGCATCCTTCGACGACTCTCCGCTGAGGCCGCGCCAAATGAACCGCCTCAACAACGACGTTGCGGAGCGGGCAGCGAGACGGAAGAGCGCGCACTTTGCTCCAGATATTGGCGGCAAGGAGAATGGGGCCGGCTCTGCGACTGCCTCGCCGCGCGGGCGCGTAGCATCGGCACAGGCGCGCAGGAAGCGCCTCTCCGCTGTTGCGCCTATTGCGCCCATCTCGATGGAGGTGATGAACACCAACTTTGAGGAGTGGATGAAGCTGGCAACGGACAACAAGATCACGGCGACCAACACATGGAACTTTGCGCTCATCGACTACTTCCATGACCTGACGCTTTTGCGGAACACGGACGACCAGAGCATCAACTTCCAGAAGGCGAGCTGCACGCTCGATGGATGTGTGAAGATTTGGACGAGCCGCGTGGACAGTGTGGCGACTGAGACCGGGAAGCTGCTCTCGGGCCTCGCGGGTGGAGATGATCCCGACGCCGAGGGCGAAGAAGGGGAAGGGGAGGAAGGGGAGGGGCCTGCGAAGGCGACGAGGAAGGTGCGTCCCTCTGGCGGTCCAGTGCTGATGCCAGGTCGCCCGCTCTGAGGCGACACTCGCTAAGAGCTTTGCGGCACTGAAGGTCAAGAAGTTCGACCTCGAGTTCACGGTTGACCCGCTCTTCAAGAAGACGAAGGAGGACTTTGATGAGGGCGGCGCGGGCGGCCTGCTCATGAACCACCTCGGCATTGACGGGACAGGCCGCGTGGTGTTTGACGCTGGCGACGCGGTCGTCGAGGACGAGGACGAGGATGAAGAGATGGAAGACACTTTCGTCGACGTGAGCGCACTGCGCGAGTTCATTCCAACATCGGAACGTGCCGAGGGCCTCACGATTAGCGAAACTCTGGGAGCATTCCGCTTTGCCTCGAACCCAGACGACATGCCAGACCTTGCAACGCTTACTGGTCTCAACTCCTTTGCCGATGAGCGTGAGGACTCTCCATCGCCTGAGGAGGTGGGTGAGGCGGGCGAAGTGCACGACTTCTTCGGCGACGAGGACTACGACGTCCCGGCGGGGTACGGCGGCGAGGATGACGACGGCGAAGCTCTGGGTTTGGAGGACATGTCTGGCACGCCGGCACCGCAGGGCCGACCAGATCTGTTCATGACATTCGTGGATGGTGAAGATGACGCAGGCATGTTCGACTACTTTGACCGGGGGATGTCGAAGGGCTGGGCCGGCGCTGAGCATTGGAAGCTGCGCAAGGTGGCGCGTAAAGGTGGGTCATTCCCAGACAACCCTAATCCCAGATCCTGTTCCGGCGACTGCGACCAAGGAGAAGAAGGCGGCCAAGGAACCGTTCAAGATCGACTTTGGCGCGAACGGCGAGAAGAGCACCAAGGAGCTCTTCGTGCGCGGCACACGGAGCACCATCGCCCTCGCTGCCCGCAAGAGCAAGAAGCGGGCGCGTGACGAGTTCCTCCTCCCCGAGGACATGCACTTTTCCAGTCGCCAGCTTCTCCGCCTCTTCCTCAAGCCAAAGTTTGCATTGCGTCGGCGTGCTGTCCCGTCTGCATCGCAAGATGGCGAGATCGACGAGAACTTTTGGGCTGCCTCTGCTGCTCCAGAGGCGACGGAGGACCATGACGCGCCAGCGCCGTTTGAGAGCCAGTTCTTCCATGACGACGGGGATGACGACGCTGTCGACCTTGCACTCGAGCCGGCCTTTGGGGATGATGGGGAGGACGACCTGCGTCCTGGCGGCGAGGCTTTGCGGCGGGCAAGGCCGGACAATGTGCACTACGCCAAGAAGGCGAAGCGCGTCGATGTCAAGCGCCTCAAGGACGATATCTGGGACGGGCTCAGGTCTCTTGTCGACCCAAGTCCACCGTTGATGGCCGACGAGGAAACGGAGAGCGAGGCCGAACCAGCCCCAGCTACACCGGTCAAGAAGTTTGACACGGTCATCCAGAGCCTGCGTGGCAGTTATCCAAAGGACAAGATGAGCGAAATCTCGACAAGTTTCTGCTTCATCTGTCTGCTCCACCTGGCCAACGAGGAGGGGTTGCGGATCGAGAGTGCGCGCTCGGACGGGAACGAGGGCGTCGACATCGGCTTGAGGGGATATGCAGATGCCGACGGACAACCAGCTGGAATCGCCGAGATGGAGAAGAGCGAGCGTGTTGTCGGTGAGCTGCAGGCGCTGCAGGTGTTCAAGGTAGGTCCAGATAGCGGGTGCCGAACGAAGAGTAAGCGCTGACTCCAGGACCCAACAGCTGGTCGCGCTGCGTAATGTGATCATGGACAGTCCAGCTGCTATTATACATGTGATATCTATCGGAAGACGTTCTGCACGCGGTTGTACAGCTCGTCGGGGGTCTGGCGAAGATACTTGTCGTATCGCTTGGAATGGGCCTTTGTCCAGAAAGCCGAGTAACCCTGGCGCACAAAGTCGGCGACCTCGTTCCCGATGCGCTCGCGCAGCTCGGAATCTTGCCGTGAGAAAGGGTGTTGGCGGCACACCGTTTCGAGCTCGGCAAGGCGGTCGAAGAAGGCCGCCGCGGCCTCCTTGGTGCTCTGCTTGTCGGCGCTGCCGACGTTGAAGCGCTTCTCGGCCGTGTGCGAGAGCAGCTGGACGAGGAGCGCCCATTCAGAGAGGTAAGAGCTGATGTCAGCGACGAGTAACGAGAGCAGCGACGAGGTTGGCAGGAGATGCGCTCGTCTTGTGGCCAGCTATAGATGCGTTCACTGCGAGGCCAAACCAAGAGACTCTCGTTGTGGAAACAGATTGAGAATGGACAAACCCGATGAGTTAAACCCGATGAGTTGGGTGAGAAGGAGGGAGGGTTGACTCACTTCTTCGCATCACGGAAGTGCTTGTTGAGCAGATCTTCTGCTGCTGGCCCAATGATGTCAGCGTTGAACGACGACGTCGCGTTTCTGAGGTGGGACACTGGGGTTAGCAAACTCAGCACTCGATTAACACTAGGCCTCCAGTCTCGCGCAGGCTCACAATTATTGAGCAGGTACGTAGCGCCGACGGGCTTGCGCATGCCCTTCGCACGCCCCTCCAGCGCGCCAACAAGAGTGCCCAGCACGTCTGCAGCGTAGAGGTTGACTATCCCTCCTTCCTCCTGGGCGCTGGTGGCGCCACTTGGCGCTGCTCCGCCCATGAGCCACGCGCGCTCCCCATGTCCCGTGGATCTGAGTAGCGTTTCCGCAAGGTTTCCAAGCACAGGCAGCTGCTCGAGGTATGCGAGCGTCTCGTGTGTCGTGTCGTCGATCTGTGTCGAGCTGGGCGGGGAGCGCGGAACCGCGCGGATGTCGGCAAGGCGTTCGGGAAAGGATCGGAGTGCGAGGGCACGCATCGCGACCAGCTGGGAACTGAGAGCCGTGCGCACTTCGGGCACATCTTCAGAGAGTACTCTGGCGATCCCTGCGTCGTACCGTGGCGCAAGTGAGGAGAGGTCATTATACAGATTGAGGAGGACCATGGTGTTGTCAGAAAGGTTGCGCTTGAACGAGGTGATGACGGAGCCCATGGTTGATGAGAGGAGGGCCGCTCCGTGCGGGATCGTAACATCGACCAGACGCTCGCCGGCGGGGCCAGGGAGCATAGTACCTGCAACTTCCACCTCGGCGTCACACGCGACGAGATACGCGTCCCATAGCCGCGTCGAAAGCCGAACCTTATCACCGTCGAGGCCGTTCCAAGTGCCAGGTGCTTCCTCAACCTCGCGCGCGAGAGGACCGAGCGAACGGCGCAACCAGTCTCCACGGATTTCGCCGAGCGTATTGATCGCCCTTCCCAGCATTGGGGTGAGGATCTCGCTGGCGCGTGGTGTGGGCTCCGTTGGCTCGACGAGCGCAACGAGGCCAGTCGAGAGCGCCTTGACGCTCGATAAACCGGAATAGTACGTCGTCACGGGCGCTGGTGCCGAAGCTATCAAGCGCTCGGGGTCAAAGGGACGCGGCATGGTCTCTCTAGTGCGCGCGATGAGCAACTCGACAAGGCGGGTGAAGCCGTCCTCGAGAAGAGAGGACTGGGGGTGAGCATAATGATCCACGTCGAAGCGCGGAGAGAGTTAGCGCCAGGAGAAGGGGAGGCCGGCCAGTCGAGCCGAGATAGCAGAGGAGGGAGCAGGCCACCCCTGACGGACCAGGAAGCGCTCACAGCCGTTGCCATCCTTAACGCGCCCATCGCAGCGGCCTCCTTCACTCCCCACTTCCATCTCCTCGCCACCTTCTCCGCACCCCTGCCTGCTTCTGCGCCGTCGCCGCCGCGGCCGCCGCCTTCTTCCCACCCATCGTTTTCTTCGCCTATCACGCCTACACCACACTCACCAGTTCTGCAACCTTCTGTTCACGTGTGCCTCCTCGTCCCTCCTGAAGACCCTGGTACATGGGCTCCAGATCGGCGATGACGGCCTTGAGCGCGGCGAAGTACTCCTTGAGGTTCATGATATCCGGCCCGCGTGATATAAGCGCCCGCTCATTGCCTGTGGCGAGCGGGTCATCCTGCATGGTGGCGGGTGGCGTGGAGGACTCTTGCCATCTGGGGAGGACGTCGGTGCGGGGCACGGCACGCGCGCGGTCCATGACCGAGACGGCCGGCGACTGGGGCCTTGCGGATGAAGTGGAAGGGGGAGTGCGGGCAGCTGAGGCCGGAGAAACGTGTGAAGTCGGCCCGGTAGACATAGAGGGCGAGGAGGGGATGGCGAGGATGCGCTCGTCGCTGATCGTGTTCGTCGAGCCGCCGCGTTCGGGCGGGCGCAGGGACGCCGTGCTCGGTATGGCCGGGGAGTGCGTTGTGACCGAGGAGACACGTGCGGCTGCGGAAGATGAGCCTGGCGCGATGGCCTCCATCACGGCGTCGAGGTTAGCCTGTTGTCGGGTCATTTGGCGGATGCCTAGTGGCGCAATACTCTTGTCGAGCCGAGAGAGGCGTCCATCGAGTTGAAAGAGGATCCCGGTCATCCTCTGACTCAGACTGTTCGTCTTGACGAGGTGCTGCGTGAGCAGCGCAAGGTCTGTCTCCTCGTCGACGGCGAGCGAGCCATCGGGCGCGGGCATTGTGGGTTGTGTTATTGCCGAGAGATGTCAGACATCACACGAAGCGCGGAACGCGTCGACACGTGGTGTGTCAGAACATACCGTGGGAAACTTGTTCCACCCGCGGAACGAGCTCATCCCTCTTTTGAATTTGTTTGTTTGAATGGCAAACTCGGCTTTGTCCGAGCCAGTACTGCTGCTAAACCGTCAGGAAGCCGACGATACAGCTAAGTGATGTCAATCAGTGTCAGCCCTTGCCGTAACCTGCTTCCACGAGTCATGCGTCTCATCATACGCATTGGTAAGCTGCATTCTGTCGTGCTGTTCCCCGCATCTAAGTAACACAATTCCAGTATTTCCATATTTTTGACTCCCCATGTTGCCGTCGCTGTGTGGGGCGGGGTTGGGACGGCCGAAGTGTCTCACTTGATTGGAATCTAACTGGCCTACGCATGGTGGCTCGTAAACTACAGGATTTCGCGGCTGTCCACTCTCTTCATCATTTCCGGAAACCTGCCTTCTCTCATAGTCCCAGCAAGCTCGAAGATGGTCGGGGGGAACAACAAAAGCGTATCAGAATGGATCTTCGACCTCGACGGAGAGCCGACAACGTGGGTTTGAGTACTTCTGCACTCCTCTTCAAGCCCGACACTGACTTCAGATTCCCGCCGCACGTCCAGGCCTACTGGACGAGCGGGATTAGGTTACCAAATGGTCTCTCAGCCGAAGAGTGGCCTCCCCTCCTGCCATGAATCACGATGGCTTCACAGATGATGTCATTGTCCAGGAAGAAGTTACTTGTGTTCTTCGGGAAGTCGCGACTACCCGTGCTATGGTCCAGAAAGGCACTCTTGGCAACGGGTTCGTGACTGTCGTACCTTGGGCGTCGACAAGCGTGGCCGTCCAGTTCCCCAAAGTCGCGCCTGGCGACGAGTGGTTGAACAACATCCCAACTCCACAGCGCCACGGGTGGTGGCAGTCGCACTCAACGTAGTGTCGTAATATGACGTAAGATCTTCTGCGACACGTACCAGCGGTGATGTTTCTTGCGATTTCAAGCTTTCTTTCCAGCGATGTTTTTGGACACCGGAGTCTTCGTCCAACAATATTAGGCGTAATAATGTATAGTGTAGCGAACAAGGCCAGCACTAGATCAAGAACGATGGAGTAGAGACCATCGGTCCCGGTAGATTTCGAGAATGCATGCTTTGGGTAGTGGCTCACCCTGGCAGCTACGAGATATCAAGAAATGCAGGACTATCTCTCTGGACCCGAGATTGGTCCAGCGCTCACGTCACAATAGAGCTGCGGAGCCGTTGATGCTCTCCGCCACGATACGAAATACGAACAACCCCGTGGCCCTGTATCTTTCGGGCTTACTGTTTCAGCCTCAGTACGAGATCAATCGTAGTTCTAGCTCCAAGCTAGCCTACACACGCCTTGCCCGGACACCACCACATAATTGCCCTACATGCCATTGACCCCAAGGAATGGCAGAGCGTGCCTACATTCCTGTCAACGGGTTCCCTGGAGTTGTGCGTTTGTCCATCCCTCGCCTCGTGTGCATAATTTACCCGGCAGGGCTCAGAGTCGAGGTCTGGCGGACGATGCAGAGCTTCTTTTGGCCAGGCAGAGGTCGTGGGGCAAAATGACGGTCACTCGCCGCACTTGCCGGCCTAGGCCGGCATATGCCGAGCCATACCGGACTGGCCTTTGAGGACGGCATCTCGGACGCGCGCCGGCCTTCCAGCACGTCTCGCCAGGCTCTGCTGATGACAAAGCAAACCTAACACCTGGTGGCTTGCGTGGCGTGAGCGGTAGTGCACGGACATGTGCAAGTGCTGAGGTGCTGTGCCGCAAGATTGCTGGATATCCTGCAAACCGGCGGGTGCCTGGGTGCTTGTCCTCACTTGGGGATCTCGCTCAAACGAGTCGTCATTAACCGCGCCCGGTGCCTACTGCGGGCGAAAGATGCTCGCGGTCAGACATCTCCAAAAGGAGAAGAGTTTCGACCGTTGCAAGACGGCACCCTATTGCTGGACTGCGTGGCGTGAGAATGTATGCACAGTCGCAGAGGCGTCGGCGAGTCGTCTTGGGAGACACTGTCCCTTGAAGCCCTATTGAGATGAGACACGTGTAACAGCGAGAGCGACATCAACAACAAATCTGCCATTCATCACCAAACTCGACTGGTTCCTTCTTACACTGCCACTCATACATAAACCGCCCCAACACCCTGTTTGCATCCTCATTTCCACTCACTCCAAAGATGGCCGACGCAACCGCTCCCACTCCCGCTGCCACCGAGGCCACCAAGGCGACTCGCCGCCGCCGCTCGTCCACCCCCTGGACGGAGGTGCTGGCTATGACCTCTATGCAGCTTGGCGACTCGTCGGCTGCGTCTGTCGAGCACGCGGTCGACGACGAGCCCGCGTTCGACCCCGAGACCCCGCGTGACATGAGCTCGTGCGTGTGTGTTCTGGCACTGGCTGACGCGACAGGTACCCCCCTCCTGCGCCTGGAGCCGACTTCAACATTGTCATGATTGGCGCTGGCGTGAGTACTGGACCGAGGCGCCGGTGTGGACGCGAACATGGCCTGTCCATGCGCTCCATGTCAACCATCCATCCCGCATGGGCGATCGCTGACCCCAGAACATCATGTTCGGCTCCGCCGAGGGTCCGTGGAAGTGAGCTCTCTCTATCAACCAAAACTGACCCCAGCCACTCATTCCGCCTCGAGCACAAGCTCGGTCCGCGTCTCAAGGTGACGGCGCTCATTGACCCCAACCTCGACCGCGCCCGCCAGGTCGTCGAGGACAAGTGCAAAAGCTTCGTGCGAAGCGCTTATGAGAACTGCAAGTTCTACAAGACTCTCGAGGATTACAACACGGCTCTTGAGGCTGACAAGCATCCGGCTCCGCAAGCCATCATTGTTGGCTGCCCGCCCGCCTATCGTGGCGGCACGACCAAGGGCTCGGACCTCGAGCTTACCTTGATCAAGTATTTCCCGCGCGTGCCCTACTTTATCGAGAAGCCTGTTGGCACGTGTCCCGTTGAGAGCGCCAAGACGGTCGCACGCAGCCTGCTCACCAACGGCAACATTGTGTCGGTTGGGTACATGCTCCGCTACCTCCGCTGCGTGCAGCGCATGAAGCAGATTCTGCACGAGAATAACCTGACCGTTATGGCGACGAATGCGCGTTACGTGAGTGTCACTCTGGTCCAGCATCCTCGTCTCTGATGCTCACGTCGCCCCGCACCCACTAACCGCAGTCCTGCGCATACGAGGCCATCGCCAAGCCCGCATGGTGGACCAAGTCGATCGACATGGGCCCCGTGATCGAGCAGGGCACGCACTTTTGCGACCTCTCCCGCTACTTTGGCGGCGACGTCGACATGGACTCGGTCTCCGCCCACGCGGTCGAATGGTATGAAGCGCCCGGCAAGCTCTCCAAGATCCCCGTCGACGAGTCCAAGATCGCCGAGGACGACCGTATCCCGCGCATCACCTCGGCCGTGTGGAAGTACACAAACGGTGCGGTCGGCACGTTCCAGCACTCGGTCTCGCTCCAGGGCGATCAGTACTTTTGTGAGCTCGAGGTCTGGGCGGACGGCTATCTCCTCCGCCTCACGGACCCGTACCAGAACCCGACGCTGTACGTCCGCCGCCCTGGTAGCAGCGACGAGGAGCGGATCCAGTACACCGAGGACGACCCGTTCTTCTCGGAGATCTCGGGGTTCATTGACACGGTCGAGAACGGGCCCGAGCCCAACATCCTCAGCACGTTCGAAGACGCCGCGAAGAGCTACGAGCTGACGTGGGCGATCCGCCTCGCGTCCGAGGCCAAGATTGTGCGCAAGCCGGCCGAGGTGTAGTGGGCCATGTACTGTTAGTGTTACTGTATGCATTGTTGGGACACTGGCTGGGGTGGGGGAGGGGGAGGGCGTGTGTGGTTGTGTTTGTGTACTGATGTCTGGGTCGTGCAGTTGTGGCCGGCTGTATGGGAGGTTGCGGTTGTGCTCGTGTGCATCGTCCAGTCATGGCCAGTCGTGCTCAGTTGCAATGTGGTCGTCAGTCGATACTCTACGTGACCCGTCCATATCCCGGCCAACATGCAATCCACTGTCAGCATACGTCTGCACCTCGGCACTTTGTCACGACTGCGATTCCAGCACCTCCAGCACGATGCGCCCTACGGCCAGATGACACATTGCAAGACAACGGGCACTGGACGACAAACACGCCGCGTTGCAGCGCTCGACGACGCAGGCCGAGCACTCGATGACGCAGCACATCACGCGACATACTCGACGACGCATCCAGCACCACATGTACCAGTCTGTGCCCTAGGATGTATACGCCGTGTCCTGACATGCCTAGATCTGTCGTTCCAGCCGCCGACTGCGCCTGTTTCTATACATAATATAACATACTTGAAATACAGTCGACAGATGTCATGCTCTCGTGTCTTCCGTATCGTCTCCCGTGTCTGCCGTGTCCTCGCCATCGCTCAGTCCGTTCTTCAGTCAGGCTTGCCCACGCCCCTCCCTCGACATGTAGTTATAGCATGGATACCGATACAATGCAGGTTACTCTACGGTGCTAACACGTGATTTTCCGGAACAGCCTGCCGTACCATGTCTTGGCTTCTGGCTCCTCCTTGATGTCCCACGGGTTGATGATGCCCGATGTCAAGTCGGCCTCTTCGGGCTTGACCATCTTGCTGCGCATGATCACCTTGTACGAGACATATGGGATGAGGTAGAGCAAAAAACTGATGTAGTTTGCGATAAAATCGCGGACGTCAAACGTGCGCCCGCCATAGGTGATGAAAACAGGGAAACCCTTGAAGACGCACACAATGGCCGAGAAGATGACGGCAAACCAGGCAGTGTAGGGCTGGAAACGGCCGTACCACACGAGTGTGCGGCGGCTAATGTCCTGCACTTTCATGGCCTTGTAGAACCGCAAGTAGACGACCGCCAAGAGGCCCCAGTTGATAATGTTGTTGAGCGAGATGAGGGACTGAAGCCAGGTGAACGCCTGCGGCGCACCGCCAGAGCCCACCGAGAGGAAACCGAGGAGGCCAAAGGGGGCGGTGACGAGCACGGCATAGAGCGGCACCCCGCGCTTTGTCGTCTTGGTGAGAAAGTGAGGCGCCTGTCCAGTGAGAGCGATGCCGCGGATCGTGCGCGCGGCAATGTACATGTACGTGTTACCGGCCGACAACGCCGAGGTGATGATGGCAGCGTTTACAATAGATGGAAGGACCTGGATGCCTGCGGTCTTGATAGCAATGACCCACGGCGACGAGGCCGCGTTGGCGTTCTGGTTCACGAGATCCGGGTGATTGGATGGGACGCTGGTGTCAGTGGATAACAGTGAAGAGCACGCAGGACCACCACCCACATCATGCCAATAAGGAGAGAGCCGAAGATGTAGAAGAACAGCAAGCGGTAGACAAAGACGCGGACGTTGCGCGGGATCTGCTTGGATGGGTTCTTGGCCTCGGCGCCTGCCAGTACGATGACCTCTGTGCCACCGTATGCAAATGCTGCATTTGTGAGTGTGCTGGTTGTCAGCGCTGCTGTTGGCAAGGGGCTGCGCACTAGAAGAAGCCAAGGAAACGCCCGAGAGCGCCGGGAATGTCGTAAAACTGGACGAACGGGCCAGGGTTGCGCCAGTACTCGAAACCGCGGCGGTGGTGGTCTGGTGCGCCGCCGAGCGTGATGACCAATGAGCAGATCATGAGTCCAATGAGCGTGATCACCTTGATGCACGCGGTGGCCACTTCGGTCTCCCCATACCATCGTACGGGAAGCACGTTGAAGACGTAGATGGCGACGAGGGAGATGGCAATCCAGACAGCAGCGTTGACACTCGTGATCCAGTACTCGACCAAGATGCCAATCGCCGTCACCTCGACTGCGACCGAGATGGCCATGTTGAGCCAGTCTGGGGTGAGCAAGAACGAACACACACACTCGTTTACGCACATGTCCAGCCGATTGTGAAACCCACTGCCGGGTCGACAAACCGTGTCCCGAGCCCTGGAAAGGTCGCTTCGACGGGGTACTAGATGTCAGCGTTGCGTTTTGGAAACGCAAGCGGAGACGCACTTTGGTGATGATCTCGCCGATGGATTGGATCTGCGTGAGCTGCTGCGGGCGGTGCCAAGACTTACGACACACCATACCAATACGCCTGTGATGGCAAAGGATAGGAAGACGCCTAGCGGCCCTCCTGCTGCGAGCGACTGACCAATACCGACAAACAGGCCTGGAGGTGAGCGAGCTTTGGGGGTAGCCGACTAACCGACGCCAATACCGCCACCAAACCCGATGAACGAGATGTGCCTGTCCGACAACGCGCGATGGAGACCGCCTTGGGTTTCTGTTTGTCAGCTTGGCCGAGAGAGAGCAAGGAAGAGTGCGGGGAGACGCACGTGGTTGATTAAAGTCGGCGTATCCGGAGTAGTTTGGAGGCGGGTCTGAGTTGGAGTGGACAGCAAGGCTTTCACGCTTTGTGGGCTTGACGAACTCTGACGTGTTCATGTTCCCGAGGCTGATATCGCCAAAGTCATCCTGGATCTGCTCGTGTTTTGCGGGGAGAGAGCCGTTGCCGGTTCCGTTTGGGGAGCTCATTGTCGGCGTCGACATGGGGTGAGGTGTGAGGTGGGGAAGAGTGGGCGGAGATGGATCGGATGGCGGCGTGGATGAGTAAATGGGATGTGATGAAGGTGATGAGGCAGTGTGCGATGGGAGTGTCGTTTAGGGGGGTTTGCTGGGTGGGGTTGAGCAGAGTATGGATGGTGGATGGAGGGATGGAGCCAGGAGGGAGTGGGATGGATGGCATGTACGTAGGTAGAGCCCAAGGTACAACTTGGGTACCCAGGACACTGTCAACGGTGGCCGAGCGCTCACTTGGCTCACTGCGCTCTCATCTGCTCTCTCTCTGTTTCATACACAGGGGCCGACTGGGGCCACAAGGCCAGAGGGCGGAGCGTCCAAGGGCAGAGGAACAGACAGAATGTGGGGTAAAGCCCAGAGTGGTCATCTGACAGTCAAAGTGACACAAACACTGATTGTAATCCCCCCCCCCCCGGCTTTCTACAGCCTGCGTCGCTCACTGCTACCTCCGGCCGCGGCCGCGCGCCCTTCAACGTCGCATCCCCCTCTGGATTCCAATGTGCGTCACTCTCCATCGACTTCGCAGATCATTTTCATGTCGCCACCCGCGCCACCCCCTAATGGCAGGCATCCTTGATCCACAACATGTCCATATGCATCATACAACATGCTGACCCGGGCCTCCATTCTGGTCACCCCCTCCCTCCTCCCCTGCGCCCAAATGCTTGGCTCAACCTCGCTTCTCGTGCCTAGGTGTTACTCTCGGCGCTGCGGAACCGGCTGTGGGGACCGGACGAGAACCCAGGGAGAAGCATAGGTGGGCAGGCAGTTGGGCATCATGAACAGGTAACAGGCGACTCCCGACCCGTGTGAACTGAGCCTATTTGCGCCTCCTTGGCTGGTTCCGGTAGCCAGCGGTAGTGTATACACGGTGAATACACGGTGTATTCATGTCGAGCTGCATGCAAAGATGGAAAGGAAAGCAATCTCAACACGGCTAACAGGATCAACAGGATGGCAATGTTGATGGCGCGGATTATCAGTCTTGAGATCATCAACGTTGTCACCTGTACACAACTGCTTCCGTTGTGTTTCCTGCCATATCAGTTGTACGCTATTTGCCTCCGACTTCCTTGCGCTGCCATCATCCTCGACGTGGCGGATATGCTGTTTCACTTTGACATTGTCATTATTTCATTATTCCCTCTGTTCATAGCGGTGGCATGGCGGCGGCGACGGAACGTGCAATCCCCAGCACACTCCGCCAAGTTCTCTGATCCTCGGCGCCCCGGCGTACATTGACGGCAGGCCGTGCCCATTCTCCGCAGCCTCAGGCGCACCCACAACCTTGTCCGCTCTCAACCTCTCACCTTCCTCCCCTCCCCCCCCCTTTCACCCGATCACCTGCTCACACTGACTGCTTCTAACATGTATCAATCTACAAACCACTTACAACATCTCCCACCGTTGCGACCCCATCGCAATGAGGCGGTTAAACAGCGCCTCGCGGCCCTCGACGCTCTTGAACTCGAGCGTCTCCTTGGCCGCCTGCGCCGCGCGCAGCTGCTCGTCATCGCTCATGTCCGACAGGTTGACATCGTCTGCCGTCCTCGCAAAGCGGAGAGAGAGCCCGAGGCTGGCAACCTCGGCGCCGCAGATCGCGGCGAGCGCGAGCCGCGACGTGCCGAGCCCGTCCTTCTTCATCTCCACCAGGTCGTCGACATACCACACCTTGTCCGGGCTCTTGGACAGCAAGGGAACCCACGAGATGCACGCGTCCTCCTCGTGGATGAAGAGGTGTCCGTTCACGCCACCGAGCTTGGCCCTGTAGCCACCCATCTCAAAGTCGCCCCACTTGGCCTTGAGGACGAGCCGGTCGATCTTGCCGCGCAGCTTGCGCTCGTCACCGACAAGCGCGACGTCGGAACCTATGCCAGCCAGCTGGCGCACGAGCTTGCGGAACAAGCCCTTCTTTTTCTTCTTCTTGGGTTTCGTCGCCTCGTGTGCGGGCATGTGCATGTCCGACGCCTCCAGCGCCTCGGAGACGCCCGTGCCCGCCGCCTGCCGGATCGCCTCCTTGGTCGCCTCGAGCGCGGGCGTAACCGGCGGCGCGGGCAGGGGGTCACGCTCCCGCTCGTTCGCCCGGAGGAGGTAGAGTGTGAACTGGGCGTCGGTCGGGACGCCGGAGAGGATCGAGTTACGCGGGTCCAGGATCTCCTTCCAATTCGGGAAGCGGATGAGGAGCTTGTGGATACCCATGACGAGCCACTTGCGACCCCAGAAGACGATGCCGAAGAGCAAGGTCAGGCCCCGACCCCACGCACGCGCGGGGACGTAATGCACTGCCAGGCACGGGATGATGAGCAGCGCGGCCAGCCTGAAGCGCGCGTGGCGGTCGGGATAGACTGGCGGCGGGGAGAACGTCCTGGCGTTGAGCACTGGCACCATTGTTTGCGACATTGGTGTGCCATCGTGACTTACTTTTGCAGGATCTCGATGTAGTCGGCGGCGGTGCCGATCGAGGTCTCGGTCGCCTTGGCCATGCCGGTAACGAGTGCGTTACGTTTCCGCTCGACCTCGGTCTGTTTGTCTTCTGCTGCGTTTTGTGTCTTGTGTGTGTTTTGTGTTTTATGTGTGCTTTGTGTGCTCTGTGTGCTTTGTGTGCTCTGTACGCTCCGAATACTCTGCACGCTGCTCGGCTCTGGCCCGTTCGCAACTTCTGGGCGCACAATCACCTTCTGGCCGTTGACCTCGACAGCGCCGTCAAGATTCGCTTGGTCGAGCACGTGGATCTCGTCGGAATCCTTGGCGTCGTTGACTCCGACGATGGCTCCGGCGTGGGATCCGGCGTCAGATCCAGCATCGAGGTTTTTCGGGCCCACCACAGCGTTCCCCTCCTCCTTGGTGCCGAGGAGAAGGGCGCTGGCGTACCCGGCGAGTACGGCAGTGACTTGGACCGACACCTCCTCGCTCTTCTCGGGTTCGGTCAAGAGGATTGTCTCGTCGTCTGTCTCGAGGAGGGGGAATGCGTCGGTGTGGGGTGGACGCTGATGTCAGTCGATGGGGGAGTGGGGGCGAGGGGGAGAGGAGGGGGACGTGGGTGAGGAGAAAGAGGACGACAACTCACATAAGGGAACAACAGCCTCCGAAACCAGGGGAAACAAATTAACAAGCCAAAGAACGCCGCGGCCGCAAGGACGACATACCCATACGCCCACGATACAAAGTACGCCGTGCAGAAAGCCGAGGTGCGGTGGAAGTTGCCGTCCCAGTCGGTGAGGCAGGCGAGTTCCTGTATGCCCCGGGAGGCGGCGGGGCCGAGGCCCTTGATCAGCCGCTCGAGGTTGGCTTTGAGTGTGTCGCTTCTGTAGGGCACGTTTGGGAGGTGGGTTTGGCGGAGGTCGGGATGGTTCGGGGGGAGGTGAGTCGCGGGGTGCAGGACGTGGTTGACTTGCTGCCGTGAGTGGGAAGCGGGGGGGGGGTTGGATGAGAGGGAGGGAGAGGGAGGGGGAGGGAGGGTGGAGAAGATGGAAGGGCGGGGGGATAAAGAGGGGGAGCTAGCTGGGAGGAGCACAACCCACTTTGTTGAATCCCCGCAATAGGACCCACAGCTTGTCGTCCTCGACACCGTCAACAATGGTTCCCTCGGGCTCTTCGTTCGCCATCCGCCGCTCCGTCGCCGCCACTTTCTCCGCCACACTAGGCGGTATAGCATTGGCAACGGGTGTCCCCCGCCGGCCAATGTCCTGGTCCGTGCGCTTCTCGCCCACGCCGATGTCTGCCTCCATGTCCACGCCGTTATCTTCACGCATATCTGTCAGTAGGAGGTTCTTGGGATTGTATACTCCGGGCTCCGCAGCATGCCGCTTTATGCTCTCAGCAGACGATCACAGGTGTGCTCCAACTTGGTCACCGCCACACGACTCCACTATGACAAAAGGACCCACGATGACGTAGTGAGCACATGTAAACACAGGTACATTACCTCTGGACCTTGGAGCACCCTCAGCACCCTTAGCACCCTCAGCACGCAGCCCAAAGTGGCTAGCGCCGTCGCTGTGGAGCTGAGCTAGAGAGGAGGAGAGCACGACGCCGAGATCGAGATGGCGAGTTTTGGCCGTTGGAATATTCTACTGCATCGCTACAGTGCGGCATCTAGCACTCATTCATCATCAGGCATCATCAGGCCCGAACATGACCAGCGATCAGGCATCAGGCATCAGGCTCAGGCATCGTCGGGCATGCCCTGCGCGCCTGGCAGCGCCCACATGCCCCTGGCCCCGATGTCCGGCACGCCGTTATCTCCAGGCGTGGCGCCATGCTCTGTCGCGACGCAGTTGTGGTTAATCCCCAGCGTAACCTTGATCTTGCCTGCCTCGGGGACATATCTCTCCATCTCTTCCATCTCCAGGACGCGGCGGACGATATTCCGCGCGGCCACACTGCCCATCGCGAAGCTCATGTGTCCGGCCCGGATAGCCGGCGTGTCAGTCTCCGCGCAGTCGCCGATGGCGAATATGTGACCCAGGCCCTCGCCGTCGACCTGCAGGCTGTCCTTGACGCGGATGCACCCGTTGGTCGCGATTGTGCTGCCGTCCAACTGGGCCATGAGCGAGGTGTGTGGGCGTGTGCCGGTGCATACTAGCACCAGGTCGGCGGTGAGGTGCCTGCCCTTGTCTGTGGTGATCGTTTTCGGGGTGTCAACGACGCCTGGGTTGTCTGGCCATTCCATCACCCGCTCGCCGAGGACCACTTTGATGCCGAGCGCGGCGCAGCGGCGCACGATTTCGTCGTGCAAGCCCTCCGAGTAGAGGGGCATGAGGCGGGTGCGCGAGTGAAGCAGCGTCACGTCCTTGGAGGGGTGAACGTCCTTGATGTCGGTAGCGAATTCTGGCGTCAGCTAGCGTAACGAGTGAAGCAAAGAGAGCGAGCGCAGCCAACGGAGCAAGCCGCAAACGGCGAGAAAGGGAGAGGGCAGCTGAACGACCGGCCGGGAAGTCTACTCACGGATACCAAGCGCGCCGCCGCCAACGACGATAACGCTCCCCGCCTTGTCCACCTCGCTCCCCATGCGCTGCAGGAAAGCGACTCCACCCTTCTTCGTCCCTCGCCCCGCGTGCCCATTCCGCACATGCTCCCCCCACGCGTCGCTCGGCGCCGACAGCGCCCCACCAAGCGCGTAGACGCAGTAGTCGAACGCGACCGTCTCAACCCTGTCCGGGGGCGGGTTGGCAATGTCAATGTCGTCAAAGCCGCCGTGCTTGGCCGTGATAAAGGTCACGCTGTGGCGCGCGAGGGAGGTGATCAGGCCATGCACTTGCCTGTGGCGCGAGGCTTTATCGAGCGCCCCGGCAGGGGGGAGCGGAGAACCCGTGCGCTCGGACTCGGGGACGTTGGGCTGGAACTCGGTGACGCGGCCGTTGGAGAGGAGCTCGGTTAGAGGTAGAAACGCCTTGGGTGCGTGTTCGGGGAGGACCGTGAAGCGAGGAAAGGGGTAGACGTCTGGCCAGTGAGCGGTGCGAGGGGGAGAGGGGGTGAGGGACGAGGGTGACGGACCCGGATGGTTGGAGAGGGAGGAGGGGGGGGTGGTGTGGGGCCGGAAAGGGGAAACGGAGAACTCACGATTAGCATGCGTGTTACGGTCAATCACGACAACTCGCCAATCCAGCGGGAGGCGGCGTGCCAGGCCCCCTGCCGCCCCAATTCCGCCGTACGCGGATCCGAGGACGACGACGGTTTTCGTAGACTGCGGCGTGGTGACGGTCATGGTGTTGGTGGATGATGTGGTCGGGACTCTAGCTGCGCTCTTATGATGCGCCGAGGGGGGGTTTGCCTCGGCCCTCCGTTACATTACGTTCTGAAGCCTTGGCGTTCCACCGTTGGTGGTTGGAGTTTTCCAGGCCGTAATCTGATAAGATTCGGCCGAACGTTTCGGGCCATTGTCCGAGGTGCACGTGCGCCACAACCAGTTGACCCAGTCGTCACCACACTATTTTCTGTTCGGGCGGCGCTACGAGTCTGGCACGGCACAGGCCGCTATACACGTTCGGGATCAGTAGTGAGGCGATAGCGAGGCGAGCATGCACCGTTGCGTAACGTTTCCCAGTCGGCCCAGACGGCCGACCGGGGCTTCATTTCCAGGCTCACCCTCCTAGTCAGATCTAGTCGACTGCATAGTTGAATATGGTTCTATGGATCCGGCCGAGCTGGTCTGGCCTAGCTCACTTCCGACACTGTGCAACGCCACCGCTCACTTCTCCTCCACGGTCTGCTTGGACGAGATGCTCGCCAGCCCCCTCTCGTCGCCTGGAGCGCGCGGCGCAACAATCCCCTTGCGGCGGTACAGCACACGCTTGCCCCACTTGTACCCCTCGGACCCGCCGACATACACGAGCACCTGGGCGGCGACGAGGCCCCACTCCCATGTCATGGGCCCGATAAGGAACACCTTGTTGTTGATGACGGGGATGTACATGATCGGGAACGTGCTGATAATAAGCACGATGACGCACCACAGCAGCGTCTTGTTCGTCCGGAAGCCGAGGCGGAAGACGGAGATCGTCGCGTGCCGGCACTGCATGGAGTGGAGGAGCATGCAGATCTGGAGGGTGGCCATGCACGTAGCGCGGGCGCGGAAGACTGGGTCGCACGACGCGTTGTCGCTCTCGTTGCAGCCGTGTCCAAAATCGCCGGGGAAGTAGCCGTACATGACGATGACAAAGTTGATCAGACTCTGCCCGCCGAGGAGGAGGCCGTAATAGAACAGGTCAATTGTGAATCCGCGCGTGAGGATGGTGCGGTACGCGCTTGGCGGGCGCGTCATCGCGTCGGGGGATGGTGGCTCGACGCCGAGCGCCATCGCCGGTGGGCCGGCCGTGAGTGTGTTCACCCACAGCGCTGACACGGGCGAGAGCGGGAACACACTGTACCCGTCCTGGTCGCGGAAGGCGAGACCGAAGAGCATGACGGTCAGCTGGCCGACGTTGCCTGAGAGCATGTAAAGCATAAACTTGGACAGGTTCTGGAAGACGTTGCGGCCCATGGACACGGCGCTGATAATGCTCGCAAAGTCGTCGTCGGTGAGGACGATGCGCGAAGCCTGCTTGGCGACGTCCGAGCCCGAGCCCATCGCGACACCGACGTCGGCGCGCTTGAGCGCCGGCGAATCGTTGACGCCGTCGCCTGTCATCGCCGTCGTCTGGCCGCGCCGGTGCAGCGCATCGACCATGCGCACCTTGGTCTCGGGGGCGCAGCGGGCGACGACCAGCGGCAGGTCCGGGAGCTGGTCGATCTGCGCGTTGCTGAGCGCGTCGAACTGCTGCCCCGTCATCACCGCGGACTTTGGGTACGTCTTGGGGAGGATGCCAATCGTGAGGGCGATGGCGGTCGCCGTCGCGGGGTGGTCGCCAGTGAGCATGCGCGGCGTGATGCTCGCGACGTGGCAGTCGTTGACAGCACCGGCAGACTCCTCGCGTGGCGGGTCGTAGATGCCCGCGAGACCCAGGAACGTCCAGCCCGTAGCCTCAAGCTCATCGCGAGTGAGGCTCGTGACGTCAGCTTTTTGGTACTTGGTGGCAAAGCTGAGGACGCGCAGGCCCAGGCTGGCGAGGGTCTCGACCGTCTGCATAATGTGCTCGCGGTCAGCCTCGGTCATCTCGGCCCCCGCGACCCTGGTGCAGCAGCCCAGGACACGCTCAGCAGCACCCTTGAGGAAACAGACGTAGCCGCCGCTGCCGTCCGAGTACGCGATCGACATGCGCTTGACGCTCGAGTCGAACGCGTGCTCGACGACCTGCTCGTACGTGTTGGTGACCGGGACAGTCTTGATACCATCGGGGAGTGACAGGCCAATGAGTGCCGGCTTGGCGTAGCCCATCTTGTACGACGCGACCTGGAGCGCGGTCTCGGTCGGGTCGCCGTTGGCCTGCCAGCCCTCGTCTTCGCGCGGCGGCGCGAGCACAGCCTGGTTGCACAGGGAGGTGCACATCGCGAGCTCGTGAAGCTCGCGCGCGTCCTCCTCAACCTTGCCCGGTGACAGAGCCTTGTTCTCTTCGTCGCACCGGACCTCGCCCTCAGGCTTGAACGGGTCCGAGCCAGACTTGAACGAGTACGTCAAGCCGTGCTTATTACCCGTCGGGACCCACATCTTGCGCACAACCATGCGCCCAACCGTGAGCGTGCCCGTCTTGTCCGAGCACACGTTGTCGATCCCGGCCAGCGCCTCGATCGCGTCCATGCGGCGCACTAAGACATGCTCCTGGGCGAGCTGGGCGGACGCCTGGGCGAGTGTGAGCGATACGACCGCGACCAGGGACACGGGTAGCATAGACACGGCGGCTGCGACGGCGTACGTCGCCGTGCTGCGCGGAATCCTGCGGAAGCCGGTGGACGCGAGTACAACAATCGCGGTGACGATGGCGGCAGCTAGCAGGGCAAGGGCGAGTGAGTTGAGGCGGTACTGCAGCGGTGACGTCTCGGCGAGGCCGAGCTTGACCTTGGTCCAGTACCAGAACTTTGCGAAGCCCTTCTCACTGCGTTCGCCCTTGCTCTGCAGCGCGCGCGCAATGCTGCCAATCTCAGTCGACATCCCGGTGCCGGTGACGACGACAGACGCACGGCCCTTGGTGATCATGGCGCCCGAGAAGACCATGCTGAGCCGGTCGCCGACGGGGCAGTCGTCCTCGTCCACCGGCTCCGACTGCTTCGTGACAGGCAGCGACTCGCCGGTAAGGAATGCCTCGTCCGCCTCGAGGTTGCTGAGGCCTTCGAGCACACGGCCGTCGGCAGGCACAATGTCGCCGTGCTTGAGCAGCACAATGTCGCCAGGCACAATGTCAGCGACGGCCACCTCCTGGGGCTGCGCGTCGTGCGACCCGTTGGCGTGCCGGACGACCACGGCGGTCGGCGCACCGATCACGGCGAGGTTGGCGACAATCTTCTCGGCCTGCCACTCGGTCCACGTGCCGACGCTGACGTTGAGGAGGATGAGGCCGGCAATGACGCCGCCCGCAATCCAGTCCATGACACCGAATGAGACGGCCATGGCGCCGACAGTGGTTAGGCACGGAAACGCGAGGTGACTCACTCAGAATAACAGTCATGGCGTTGGCGACCTGCCGCAGAATAATCTTGGCGATGTTCACCTTGGGAGGGGCTTTGATGCGGTTGGGCCCATACGTGCCTAGGCGCGACGCGGCCTCGGACTCGGACAGACCCACGGTGGGGTCGACGCCGAGCGCCTCGAGGACCTTGTCTGCCTCGGTGGTGTGTGCCGGGAACGGCAGGGCCGGAGGGGCAGTGACCTCGTGTTTAGTCATTGGGGTCGCAAGTGAAGCCGACACGGAGAGACCAGTAAGGCATGAAGAACGGGCTGGGTGGGTTGGGTGCAGTGGGTGGGAGTGAGCTCCGGTTGTTCGCGTTTGGCGAGACGTCGCCGAGGTTGATCAGTAGCTGTGCTGAGGTTCCCGTGCGTCGAGAGCTGGCCGATGGGAAGATGGAGGGCAACAGATGTGCTACGGTGGTTATATGGGAATTACCCGACCGAAGCTCGGCGTCGGACCGCTCAGAGTGGGGCGGAGAAATCAGAGTTTATTTCTCTTGGCAGACTACGGAGCCCTGATGGAGTTGAGCCGAACTTTACCCAGGCGGGGGGGACCAACGTGGTGCCAAGCGCTCGGAAGCGGGGAGGGGAGGCAATCTCCGAGGCGCCTAGTTGCACGGGGGCCCCTCCGCACAGAGGCACTGGCTGAGCTCTCGTGGGAGGTGGTGTCGGTGGCAAGCAGGTGTGCACATGGGCAAAGTGGTGAGGGGTGGGGTGTGAGTTAGTCATCGCGCATCCACAGCAACAAGAAGGCGTACAGGCTTACAAGGCTGAAGCTTGGAACGGCTGAGGTTGAGAGTGTGGTTGATGGAGGAAGAGCATCAACTCGACTTGTATACTGACGTGGCGGGACAATCTCTGCGGAACCAACAGAACGAGGACAGACCAGCGTACCAACTTGAGATAGCGTGCATTACATGCACAGCTAATGACTACATAGTCTTCATTCTCCCAAGCTCCATCTTCTTGTTCACATCATGCTCTCGCACTCCTCACACCCGGTCCCATTGCTGGTTGGGGTTGTTGGGGTCGCACTCCCACATCTGCACCTTGTTGGCTGCGTTGCCGTCTGTTACGTCCAGACAGAGGTTCTTGCCTTCGAGGCGGATCGTGCCGTCCTTGCGGTAGGTCCACTTCTGCTGGGGCACATCGCCGAGGCACTCCCAGAGGTGCGGCTGCACGCCATTGCCGGGGTTGAGCGTCGAGTCGAGGCAGCGCTTAGGGTCGTTGACCGAGATGATGTGGTTGTTGCCTACTTCCCAGGAGGGGTTGCAGTACCGGGTGACGGGGCTCCCGCTAATGTCAGCTGAGGAAGGCAGGGAACGAAGGGGACGAAGGGTGGAAGGGGGCTATGGGTACGCACAGAGAGACCTTGTCGCCGTTGTTGTAGCCGACGCCGGGACCGCCGCCGCAGGTCACGAGGGTGCGTTGCATGCCCGGGTTGCCGCCGTGACGCCAGCGGAAGCTGGCGCCGTAGGCACGGTTGACAAGGTGGCCCTCGTCGGCGGGGGCGGGGGCGGCCACGACCAGTGAGGCAAGGAGGGCGAGGGTGAACGCGAACATGGTGTGTTGTGTGTTGTGTTGTGGCGGGTTAGTGAGAGTGATTGAAGAATGGGATGAGTGGGTCAGATGTGAGCGAGAAAGGCTCCCATTTATGTTACTGCCGAGGTCCAAGACGGCAGAAGGAACAGCGGCACCATGCGCGAGGCAATGCACTGCTTTTCTTGCCGGAGCAAGGTGTGTCTCCGGCCAGCGGAGGCGACGCAGCTGCCGGAGCGAGAGAGCAAAGATGGATTAAGACTAGACTAGTTTACGGTTACTTTGCTCGTTGGAGCAGTCGGAGAGAGCAAAATCAAACGCACGCTAAAACATGTCACATGTTTGAAGTCGCATCCACTCGCCAGGGGTAAGGGATCACTCGGTGCATTCGGCCTCGTTCCACCCTTCGGACATGGCCTGCGCTCCAACGGCCAGGGCCAGCGAGCCCCGCTTGTTTGCACACCATCTACAGTTCCCCACGCCCAAGCTCGGTGCCTCGGCGGGACAAGCTTGATCTAGCGCAGGACGCCCAACTGCCGCCAAGCATGGCAGATCTAAACTGCGCCTGTGGCTACAGCTTTAGATTGTGCTCATGCTTCTTCAGCGATCTCGCCGGGGTTCCCAATCGCCACGACAGGACCCGCATGGCGTTCGCTGCCGGCATCACTTGTGATGCCGTACCAAACGTCAGCCACCGCCGTCGATCTCGGCCGGGCTCGTGCCGAACGATAGGAAGAATCACGCGCGTTGGAAAGACGTCACGCGGGAATCGGACCCCCTGCCGTGTCGATGTCAACAAGCGCATCTGAATGTGAGTGACTGGTACTGCCACGACGCTTTGCGTTTGATAAATAAAAATGTCTTTAGGTGCAAGCCCAGAAGGGACAAGGGACTGGGACTGGATAAGGCATTTTCTGTACCCTTCACATTACGCTGCGATGGACAGAGAAGAGGGGGTAGAATGACAGTGCCAGGAGAGCAAGTGCCACAGCGTCGCGAGAGGTCATGAGCCTGATACCATCCAAGCCGCTAACACCGCCTCCGGCTAGTAATTCGCCCAAATTAGATACTCTTCCCCCGTTCCTCTTCCTTTCGGAATCTTGAACTAGTCGCCGACGGCAGCGGTTATCAGCAACCTAGCAATGGGAATCTGTTCCTCGCACAGACGGGATCGCGGGAGTGGTGCCTCTTGTTTGTCGTCCGGCCACTAACCTATGTTCCGGTGGCTTCCAGTGGCTGTGTTTCTGCGTTTATGCTGCCTCCACTGAGCTATTATACGCTATTACGCTATTACGCTGACGGTGTATGCCTCTGTACACCTTGGTATTACAAGCAGACGAGGCACCCGGCCAGGCCGAATATTCCGGGGTGCAGCCTAGTATCAGCGGGTGCCTGTCACGGCGGATTGATTAGCCAGGTCGAACACAGCTTGGGCCGGGAGTTCCAGAGTTAGATATCACTAGGTCGGCGATAAAGGGCAGACTCACGCGGTGGCTGAAACATGCAAGCAACAACGGGTCAGAGAATGGCCTAGAAGAGCCGTAAGCGTGGAGCAAGAGTTGGAGAGGAACAACTAGGCAGGTCCGATCAGAAATGCGCAGGCTGGGCGCCGAGGGCGAGGCGGTGGAGGGCCCGAACTCGAGGTCGAGGGAGGTACCATGGGCTACAGTAGACTTGGGGCCATTCCGGCGGAGAGACAAGTCAAGCGCGAAGAGATCACGTGGTTGGCCTGGCTAGCCGCCCTGCCCTGCTTGACCCTGCTCCTCTGGCTCAGAAACAGTTATGGATCAGTTACAGGAACGCTTAAATGAACCCGGACGCACGAGGTTCCAAAGCTCGAGGCGGAGGGCGGGATGATGGCACCCGGTTGGGGGCGAGATCGCGTTCTGTTCGGCAAGAAGCATCCAGCTTGGGCGGGTTCCGCACGGCCGTCCAAGATGCAGTGCCTGCAAGGCGAATGGGCATCTGGGCAGCGCGCTCGCTCCGTGGTCGCGCTCTAGCCATAAGACTGAGGGTTGCCAGCAGCGAACGAGTCTGGCTTTGTCTACGTCCAGAATCCAAGTTGCAAAGGACAATGAATATCAGGGGGTCGCTTGCCAGCTGAGTCCCCAAGAGAACGGCTGTCCTCCGAAGCGGAATGTCGAGACAGATTGCGGAACAGTTCTGGGATCCATGCACAGCCCATGGCTGCCGAGCCCGGCCAGCCCCACTAACGAAGCTAACTGAACTGGCCGTGGAGTTGGCCACAGTACGCCAACCGCGTTCAGTGCACAAAAGTCACACCCGAGGGATGGGTGCCTGTTTCCAACACTATTAAATATATTCTTTTAATTCTCAGCCGCGAGACCTTCAACCTTCTTTGTGCTGCCGAGACTGAGGCTAGGAACCCACCCCTGGGGGCGGCTACGCCATTTATCGGTCATCTATGGTGAGTGGTGTCGCGAACGAGAGAGCGAGACCATGTAGTGAGCGAGACGAACGGAGAAAAAGGATGGGGCAGACTAGAAGCCAGGGTTGGGGCTGGGTAACGTGGCGGTGGGGCGTGTATAGCGGTGGGGTGTGTGTAGTGGTGGGTTAGTGTGGCGATGGGGCATACGTGGCGGTGGGGCCTGTAGCCCGTAGGATTGGCTACGAGTGTCAAGACAATACAGTCAATGGCGGCGGAGGCAGGAATTAATGCGATGGAAGGGCCGTACCTTGCCTTTGAAAAGCCAGGCCATCAGTAGAAGTACTCTCTTGTTGTAGGGGCAAAGTGCATCCTGTTCCCTCATTGCCAGGGTGTAGAGGCAAAGGTGCGTTCTATTTCCCACGGCGAGGGTGTAGAGGAAAGGTGCGTCCTATTCCTCCACTGAGAGAGTTGAGAGGAAATTTGATGGTTCCTTCGCCCTCCCCTCTGCGAGGTGTAGAGGAAAAGGATGGTTCCTCCCCCTACTGATGAACACCCTGGATGTCATTGAAGCGCTGGCAGGTACAGTCCCAGAAACCCGAACCCGAGCCTCTCGCTAGAATACGGCGCCCTCAGCGCTCTCAACTCTTGTGTCTCAGTCTGTCACCATAGGCTGGCTCGTCGTCTGGTGTTGCCCCCGCAGTATTTAAGAAGTATTGTCGTGGTCGTTGTCGAATCAGCAGGGTGAGTGATGAGTGGACGAAGTAGCGGGATGGGGTGTCGAAAATGGGAACAAGTGACTTGTGGCGCGCCGGGTACTATACACCGCACCCGCCTCTTACATGCGCCATTCCACCGCGAATGCGAAGCATGGCAACCCAAAGAAGTGGCACAGTGGCAGACTAGAGCATTGTAAGGAGCTCACACTTCCTGACAGGCAAGTCGAGACTGGTAGCAAACCCCAATAGATCAGAAAAGACGGTAGCGCCTGACTAGAGCACCAGCTCATACTGATAAAAGTGACGGCGGCGTCGACGATAAATTCGCTCAAGCGAAGTTGTACCAACGTTGAGGATCATGTCCCACACAGCCCTGGCACCGAGCATCGATTCTCGTCCAAGCCCCTGTCACATCCACATCCAGTTCACAGTCGTAGTCTGCTAATATCCCAGTCAACGTCCCACAGGCTTCGGGCTGGTCGACCTGTCGCCAATTAGACAGCGTACACCAGAGACACTGCACCAACTACTTGAGTGCATAGTGGAATGTCAGGGCCCATTGTTTAATGTGTTTCATGGCCTCTCATTGATGGAGTGCGAGTAATACCAGCGCAGTTGACTTGGCGTGAATCGCGTACGTCGAGATGAACTTGTGGAATGCGCGGCCTCGAACATGCTGTGTTCGGTGATGTTGTACTCTCGGTGCTGTTCGCATACTCTCTGCAGTCCACGCAATTACTCTTCAGTCCACGCATCACTCGGTGCCTTCCTTGACGGAATACTTTTCAGTGCAGTCCACGCAATCACTCAGTGTATTCCTTCTCGCAATCGATGCATAATTGCAAGGACACGACCGACATTGGGTCTCAGTGCCAAGCCAACCACAACACCGTAAGGTCTCTCCGTCCCAGCCATGGCGGGCCGGACAAGTCCAATCTGCTCTACATGGCCGCGTGCATACTATGTTACGTCCTACGCTCTGCCGTTAGTGCAAGGAATAGCTTGATACAATGCATCTCGAAGTTCACTTCTGATTCCCTCTTCAAAGCGGTAGGTGGAGACAGCACTCTATGTCCATTTGAGACCCAGTGTTCCAACCAGGACGAGACGGTGCTTGCACTCTGGATTCAAGCAATACTCTGCTCGATCACCAAGAACACTCCTGCCTGCGGCGGTCTGTGGCGGTCTGGCAGGTGGCAGGTGGCAGGTGGCAGGTGGCAGGTGGCAGGTGGCAGGTGGCAGGTGGCAGGTGGCAGGTGGCAGGTGGCAGGTGGCAGGTGGCAGGTGGCAGGTGGCAGGTGGCAGGTGGCAGGTGGCAGGTGGCAGGTGGCAGGTGGCAGGTGGCAGGTGGCAGGTGGCAGGTGGCAGGTGGCAGGTGGCAGGTGGCAGGTGGCAGGTGGCAGGTGGCAGGTGGCAGGTGGCAGGTAGCACAGTAGCGCGGTGGCACGGTGGCAAGCGGCAGGTGGCAGGTGGACCGGTAGCGCGGTGGGAGGATGCCTCTCAACCCTGTGTCGCAAGGTAGACTGGTCAGCAGGAAGCGAGGATCCTACAGTGGACGTTACACTGTCAAACCAGCCTACCGACCTTTCGGCGACTTTCGCCCAGTGGTAGAAGACATTCAGCGACAGAGCGCAATTAGGACATTTTCCCCCCCTCTCATTGGCATGTCTCGAGCTCAATCACCGAGCTCCAGCGGCAATCATCCCCCTGGGCGAGAGCAGGAGCTGGAAAGCAGCCAGTGGAAGAAATACATCAGTGTACAAGCTGCCGGTGACCATTGTCATCCTCATGGGCTGTCCAGCCCATGTTCAATCCATAGCTTGTGTACGCAGCGTAACAACGATGGAGTTGGTTACTCAAAGTGGTTTTCGGTCAATTTTTGTACTGTAACTTCTGGTAGCGGCGCACTTGTAACAGTCCCCGAGTGGTCATCATGTTGTGTGTACATGGTAGTTTGTTCCTTAGGTCTCCTCTGTCTGACCTGCATCAATGCCATTACTTGCTCCGCTGCTCCAAGACGAATTGCCTGCTTGACGCAAGTTGCTTGGCTTGAAACTGGCATTGACGAATCGCCGGTTGAAACGATCGCCAAACCGCCTATTATCTCGAAACGCCGCTCAAATAGTCTGAAACGAATCCCACTGGCTTGAAACGGACATTGAATTATCCCCGAGGTAATCCCAATGCCACGTCTTTAATCCCTCCACCTGGCTTATCGCTTGAAACGAATCGTACTGATCGCTCATCGAACCGCAAATTGACGCAAATTGAATCGCTAATTGAACCGCAACCGCAAACTGAATCATTAATTGAACCGCAAACTGAATCGCAAACAGAACACCAATCTGAATAGCAAATTGAACCTTGTACTGGGTTTGTTATCCTCGTCTGTCGTCTTGTGATTAAAGGGGGTCCAAGGCTTCTGGTGTCTGGTGTCTGGTGTCTGGCGTCCCGGGGGGGGGGGGGGTGGGGTGGTTGGTTTGGGAGGAGTCTGAGCTTAGGCGTGCGGGACCTGAAGCCCGTGAGCAGAGGTGCCAGCCGAGTGGGGCAGTGAAGCCGCCGAACTGTGAGCTTAGGCAGCGTTCGCCCAGAGCTAAAAGTACGCCACGTCCGAGAAGATCGGAACCGAAGGCAAGGGCTGGACTCATGACGACTGGGCGCAGATACCGCTTGGGTGGATGAATTGCGCCTGGCGCCACATTCCGCAACACACCCCCAGGCTCACTTGCGCTCACTGCCGGCGCAGAGCAGACGCGGTCCAAGTCTGCCGCCTGTTGCTTCCTCCCCTCTTGGACCACCATGTCCCCGCTCGCTCGCTCAACCCTTGTTCTCTCTCCCTCACTCGGCTCCCATGCCCACTCGTTTCTCAACCCACGCTCACCCTTTCTCTTCCTCTCCACACCCGTGCTGCTGCGTATGGTGACATCTATGATAGCTACAAGATGGTATTCTATGTATCGCGACTCTATGCAATCGCCAGTCTTCTTTTCGACGAGCTACGTCGTTACCCAGACGAGGTCGACCTGCCAGATGCCTGCCCCGGCTGCGTCGACGCTGCTCATGCAACCACTCGCACCCAGACACAGTCATAGACAACACCCCTCGTCACCGACCCGTCACTCTGCGTGATCCCGGAATCCTCGTTCACCATCACGGACATGGTCGCTCATGACCCCGCTCACGCGGCGCGCGGCTCAAGCCCAGAGGGCGAGCGGGCGCGCGGCGGAGGCTGGGGGCCGGCTCTACCATGAACGCAACGGTTCCAGAGGCCCCGAGGGCACACCCAAGTTCTGGACCGGCTCAGAGAGGCATTGGCCACGAAAGCGCAAAGCACTCGCAGTACACTCGCAACTGTCTCAACAGACACAGGGACTCACAAACAGGCCAAGTGCGCCGCGCCGGCGCGCGCGCGCAAGGTCGGACCGTATACACACACGATCGTGCTGACCGGATTAAAAAAAAAACAGGTCATGTCCGTGGGAGAAAAAGAGTGGTTGGATGTACGGGTGTCTTTTAATGTTTGCTGTTTTTCTTGCTTCTGATCTTGTCCTTGTTGTCTTTTGCCGCCGCCTCACTCAAGGTCGACCACCGCCTTGGTCGCCCACGCCCACTCGTTGCTGCCCATGGCCGACTCGTTGAGAACCGTGGCCGCGCTGGGGCCTGCCGTCTGCTCGGGCTGCTTGGCCTCGAGCTCGGCGAGGAGGTCGTCGAGGCCCCTCATTTCCGAATCGTCGAATGCAGCCGCCTCAGTGACCTCGAACCAAGGGCCCTGTGCCGTGCCGCCGACTGGAGCCGAGACACTGCTGCTGCCCTCGAAGAGCGACGCGGTGGCGAGGCCGAGGTCCAGCCCCGAAGCCGAGCCAGTTCCACGATCACCCGGGCCACGACCGACAGCCGCCTCTGGGTGGCCGGCGAGTCCATGTTGATTGTCAAAGAGTCCCTCGCCCGCTGCAGGGCCGTGCTGTGCCTCTGTGAAGAGACAGCAGACAGGGTCGCCACCGCTGCTGGGTGGCGAGCGAGAGAGTTTGACATGTCAACAAAGGACGGGCCAGCGTCGCCAGAAGCGACGGCCTGGTTGTGGTTGGGGTGGGTAGCGTCAAGCTGGGCCTGGAGGTGGAGGGGGGGATGCGACCTGGTGGGGCTCAGAGGGGTAGAGGGGAGGCGAGAGAGTCGCCTCCATACCCGGGTGGGAAGGGGTCTGGGGGAGGACAAAGGGGGGAAGGAAGGCGGCAGGGTTGGTGTTGGCACCGGTGGGGCACGACGAGAAAATGTTGGCGGCCTGGCGAACAATATTCTCGAGCATGTTGACGCGCCAACGGAGCTGCTCGTTCTGGGCGTAAAGCTCGGCTGGGTTGTTGGGGGCCATGGTCATGGGCGACGGCATAAGATCCTGGGGTGGTGCAGGCGTGGGGGTGGCGGGCGCAAGGGCCTCAACGTTGGGCTTCATGTCCGTGAGGGCGTCGGCCGGTGGGGGGGAGGACGGTGGCAAGGGAGACACCGCATCCGGCAGTGACGATTTCAGAGGGGATGCCGAGGTCACTGGCGAGCGATAGGACGCTGTGGGCGGGCGACGACTCGCGTGTTTTGCAAGGGGTAGAGGGAGTGCTGCCCGTGCGGAGAGCGCGGTTCTCGGCCTCTAGTTGGACGACACGGGACTCGAGCCAGGCAAGGTGGGCCTTGCGCTGGTTGCGGCTACGCTGCGCGGATTCGCGATTCCTGATGGTCTTGGTCTTAGCAATGTTTCACTCGCGAGGCGAGACAATACAAGCAAACTCACCCTGGCCTCGCGGCGCGCCTTCTTTGCTGCTTCTTCCTCGGTCAAGTTGCTGTGCTCTGCGGGGTCGACCCCGTTGAGCTCTTCGTCTTCCTCGAGGTCATCGACGTGCGCCGAGCGGGCACGCTTGGCGGTGGGGTTGGGCGCCGAAGCGGACGCTGGACGCTTGGACGATGACGCGGCGTTGGGGTTGGTAGCCGACATTTGGTGGGGGTATGGGATGGAGTGATGAGTTGACAAGTGGCGTTGGGGTATCTAATATGACAATGCCCGATGTCGACGTGGCAGTGAGTCTTGGTGGTGAATGGGATGAATATAAAGAGGGAAGACGAAATGAGGCTGTGTTGGAGCGAGAACAAGCAAAGGGTGACCGAGAAAGGAAGCTAAAGGGAGGACTGGGCGCGTGCGTGTGCGGTGCGTACGGTGAAAGTAGGCGGGGCTTGAGGAAATGGGCTTTGTGTTATAACCTGTCGACGTGGAGCTCGTCGTACGGTGGGAGCCAGGCTGAATCTCGTCGTACAGTGAGCGTGCAGTATGACCGGACTGTATCCTCCGCAGAGGCCCTCGGAAGTGCACACTTTAAACTCGGTCCCCTGACAATACCTCTCTCCCCTCGGCTCCCTTGCCCCTGACTGTGCACTTGTTAACCGTTGCAGAGTACTTTTCAGGGCTCTTACGCCACTTGCGATGGACGATGAGGCTGCACCCTGAGAGCTGTGACCGTTTTACGTCCAACTATCGCTCAAAACGACCCTGTTCAGAGACCACATGGCGGCGCGTTTTGCGGGTGCGTGCGTGCGCGTGCGTCCCAGTGCCGGTCCCGGTCGGCATAATTAGCACTGGCCTGCGGTTGCGCACAATCTTACTGGGGCAGCAACGGGTATCAAGGCCCAAGCTTAGGTTAGATTGCGCGTTGCAGCCGTGTGCCTGCGCCTGCGGGGCGGGGGCGGGGGAGGCGGAGGGAAGTGGGAGGAAGGCGGCGGAAGGCGCTGCGGGAGCTGATGAGTGTGTCCATGTTGGGATCCTGCCAACCGGCTGGATCCTGCTGGATCTTGCTGAATCCTTCCATGGTCCTGTTGGGGTCCCTACCATGGTCCACTTTGAAGAATCAGTGATACCAGGGCTACTACTGGTGGGCAGTGGCCAACTTGAGAAATGGCGGTGGCTTGAGGGTGTGTGCTTTTCGATCCCATCTCGGGCCCGATGGTCTCTGCATATTGCTGGTCCGTGATACGATCGGTGGGCAGTGGCTGTGCGTGAGTGTTTGTGGGCGGCGCAGTGACGTCTGGCATCTGTGCGAGCATGGGAATGGCGGCAAGCATGGGAATGACCATGGATGGCCAATGCATGGCTGAGTCAGAGGTCTGGGGCAGTCAAGGTATCATGTCTCTAATCTATTGTCCTCCGAGGAACTGGAGACTGAACAACGTGCAACATTGGACAGTGCGAGGGGTGTGCCGGTATGCAGGAACAGTATCGAAGCTACCCGTCCTGTGCCCGCGATTAGCTTGGCCCATTTGGCCGCGTCGTTATTCTCGTCCATGCTGTCCAGCGGTCCATCTGTCCATCCCATGACAAGGCCAAGGCGAACCGTCTCGTGCCCTACATACCTCGCACCGACCGCACGCATTGTGATCCGGCGCCACCGCACCCCCGGCGGCCACAGCCAACCAGCCAGCCAGACAAGCCAGACAAGCCAGACAGAGAGACAATGCCCGCATATAGCAGTGACAATACACGCGCCACGCGTTGGGCACGTGCACGTCCCCACCCCTGACAACCATGCTCGATCGCAACCAAGCACAAGCAATCCAACGCGCCACAGTCGCCAGGCGGGATCTGTAACGAGGGGGTCATCCAGTAGAATTCAAAATCCAAAGTGCATTTTGAAACGTTTACTTGGTTGGAGCAAAAGAAAAAAAAAAAAAAAAAAAAGGGGCCGGAGCGGGCCGCTCCCGAACCCGGACGCGGGCCAGTGGATCCAAATTCACCGCGAGGGTCTGGAACATGACGCGACGTCATGTGATCGAGCGGATCGACAGTGTTGCCAGGTTATTTCTTTCAAGCGCACAGTATGACGCGCCAATGACGCCGGGATGCACGACGCGGGCTCAATGGTGATTGCGTGACGGTCTGCCTGGAGAGCGCAAATGGCAATGGCAGATGGCAGACCGCAGCGCCGATGGCAGAGCTGCACAGCAAGTCTGCAGCGCCAGGCGAGATCGCAACGTCGGATCCAGACGGGCTCCAGATGGACTCCAAACGCGACTAGACCAGACGTCCAGGTCGAGCAGTCAGTTCCCACTGGCCATCTCGCAGCTCAGGCTGCTCGAGATTACAGGTCGAATCTGATCCAGATGACAGATCACAGGTCGGCAGCGCCGCACGTCGTTCCCAGCACTGCTCGTAGCCACTGCTCGCTGCCTCGGCCTCTGCCACAGCCCCGGTGCTCTGTCTCTGGCTTACAGCACGAGCTATGCATTGTGAAGTCACAGCAAGTCACAGCCACAGTCGCAGTCGCAGTCGCAGTCACAGTCACAGTCACAGTCACAGTCACAGTCACAGTCACAGTCACAGTCACAGTCACAGTCACAGTCACAGTCACAGCCATTGGCACAGTGCATGGCCATTGCCCTGCCACAGCTGCCACAACCATTGTTGCAGCGTAGGCACATCCGCAGCCATATCCGCAGCCATTGTCACAACCGCAACCTCACCGGCCAGAGCATAGCCAGAGCTACAGTGATACTCAAGAGTCCAGACATAGCCTCAACCTCACCACTGCAACCCTAGCTGTAGCCCGAGTCACAGCCGATCCATTGTCAGAGCCAGAACTAGAGCCAGAAACAGAACACAGCCAACCGCAGCCAACATCTGCACGTCGCAGCACCAACTATAGCACAGCCCCATCACAGCGGCCAGAGCCAGCCGCAGCCAGTATTTGCATGCCGCAGCCCGCCGTTGGTACAGCATTCACATGCCGACAGAAACAGAGCCGAGCCACAGCCATTGCCATTGTCAGAGCCGCACACAGACACGACCGCAGCCGCAGTCTCTGCGCCAGCGAATAGTGCCAGTACCTGTGACCAGTGGCCGTGATCAGTGACCGTGACCACAATATCCTCCAGAATCGCGATCGCGGCACTGGGCTCGTCACGAGCTTGTCGACGTTTTAGACTCGCCCCGGGCTTGTCACACTTGTCGCACTTGTCGCGGCTTGTGTAGCACACATGTCGGCAATTCAAACTCAAGGACGAGTGCCAAACGCGACCCGACAAGGCGTGCACGCGTGATGCTGTCGAGCCAGGTTGAGGCCGAGAAACCTGATGAAACCCGTCGCTGCTGCCACGCTGGCGGCCACGCTGTCAACCTCCCAATCTCCCTAACCAACCGCCTTTACCCTACATGCTCTACTGGATGCGCCACCTTCTCGCCTCCTTCATGCACGTCGCCTCGCGGGCTGCATACGCGGGCCCCGCCTACTGACACGCCCTGCTACTGGATATGCGCCGTCTTGTCGCCGACATGCACCTCGGTCGTGTCGCGCATGTCGTCCGCCTCGTCGCGCACACGCCGGTCCGCCGACGCCGCATACGAGCCCGCGCGCCCGTGCAGGGGCGCGACGACATCCATGAGCTGCGGCCAGATTTCGTCCGACGTGTTCCCCGTCAGGCTGTACAGGCAGTCGGGGTACTCGGTCGCGTACATCTCGAGCAGCGGCGCGGTCGCCTCGTAGTAGCTCCGTAGGCGCTTGTTGAAGACCTCGGCCGTGTCGTCCGGGCGCTTACTCAGGGGCTCGCCAGTCTCGTCATCGACCCCCGGCGACTTGGGCGGGTTGAAGTCGTCGTTGTACACTCGCCCCGAGGGGGAGGTGGATCCAGCGCGCTGGTGTGAGTGAAGAGGGGGGAGGGGGGAGAGGGGACTCACCCTGGATGCGGGAGAGGATGACCGCGTCCGGCACGTTCAAGTTGACGATCAGGTTGAGCGGGCGCCCCTCGCTCGTCAGCACGGCGTTGAGCATCTGGCCCTGCTTGAGCGTGCGCGGGAAGCCGTCCAGGATCCAGCTCTGGCCGATGTGCCGGTCCAGCTCCTTGCGAACGAGCTCGACCATGAGCTCGTCGGGGACGAGGCCTGTGAGTGGTGAGTAGGTGCACGGCGCAGGTTGTCCGACGGCGCACATGGCTAGTGGCCCGTAGCAGCATGCGAGTACGTCGTTTTGATAGGGTGGGACACGAGCGCCGGAGGGCACGAGAGGCACCGCTCGTATTCGCGCCAATCACTCCGTCACCCCACCTTCCACTCCGCGCCCACATAGCAGAAGCCGCACTCACCGCCGCCAGCCACAATCTTCTCGACAGCCTGGCCGAGCTCGCTGCCCGCCTGGATCTCGTGCCGCAGCACGTCGCCGGTCGAGATGAAGTTGAGGTTGTACTTTTTGACCAGGCTGGGGTTAGCTGGGGCCGGTGGGGGAGGAGGGTTGGCTTGGGATGATGGGCCGGAGATGCGGTAAGCAGTGGTGAGGGGCAGCTCCATCTGCGGGAGCAGCACCATGAGGAAACAGAAGAGCGTCGATCTCCAGAATACGCGGAGAGAAGCCAAACCCACCGCGAGCTCAGGGTGCCCTTCCCAGCTGCCGTCAGCGACATCACCACCCAGCTCACCACCAGGCTTGGCGACCATGATAAGGCGTAGGCTCTTGTCCTCGCCCTCAGGCGCGCGCACGCCTGCCTCGACGTTGCGTGCGGCCTTGTCCAGCGTGCCGCGGAGGCTGGCCTCGTAGTCGCACGGTGCGGAGGGCGCCGAGTATGCGCGCGTGCGCACCCACGCTGCCGGCGCGAGCACGCGGGCGGCAGGCGTAGGGGCGAAGCAGGAGACGCGCACGGCGTGGAGGACGGAGCGACGCAGCATGGTGTCAAGGATGAGGGATGGGTAGAGGAGAGAGTTGATGCCCTCGGGTGGAAGCTGCACTTAGCCGGGCCGAGTGACAGTGTGGGGTACCCCATGCAAAGCAATTAGCAGCAAAAGATTAGGAAGCCACGTGGTGTGCCTGCCTGTTTCAACGACAATTCGTTCTGTCCACCACTCGGGCTCATCACAACATTCTTCTATCAACCCATCCATCATGGCAGCAACGACCGCTGAGACGGCCAAGAAGGACACGATCGACGGGTTCCTGCGCTACGACGTGTACCCGTCCCGCGCGTGGAGTGCGCGTGGTCTCTCTGTGCGTGTTCCGTCTCCAAGGCTGACCCAGAACCCCAAGGTCGGACGGCCCACCGAGATTCGCGTCGGAGGAGCACAGCTCGTCCGCAGTCTCGCCTTCAACGCGGATGGTACCAGCCTTGCGGCCGGCCACGAGTCGCGCCTGATCCGCCTCTACCCCGTCGTTGGCGGCATCATTACCGACCGCCCAACATCCCTCCCTCCCAAGGGGGACAGCCCGCACCGCGGAAATGTGGCCAGCCTCGCATGGTCTCCAACCGACCCCAACACTCTCGTGTCGGGATGTAAGGGAGCACGAGGGGACAGCTTTGTCGCGGTGTGGGATGTGCGGGCTGGCACAGCAACGCAGTTCAGCATACCTGGTGATGTGCTGCACGTTGCCTTCCATCCCTCGGGGCGGCACTTTGCTGCGGTGTGTCCTCGCACAGAAAGAGACGTCGTGTTCTTCTATCACCTCAAGGATGGAGAATGGGTCAAGCGCGAGGACGTGCAGATTAATGGGGCGGGGGTGGGCAGTGGAGAAGAGGTAGGTTAAGCTTGAAGAGGATCTGACGGCAGCAAGTCAACTCGTTCAGATTTGGGAACGGTGGCGGATCCGCCCTTGCGGTCAACCAGGACGGTGCACTCAACACATGGTTCTACCCAGTCGACGAGATTGTGCGCGGGCAGGCAAGCGAGCGGCCGTCGAAGCGCCCGCGTACAGAGGAGAAGGAGGAGGCTGAGGAGGAGGCCGAGGTCGTGGAGAGAGAGCCGACGCCGGAAGCAGTTGAAGTGGAGGCAGAGGTGGAGGGTGCGGAGGGTGTGGAGGCGGAGGGTGCGGAGGGTGTGGAGGCGGAGGAGGCGGAGGGTATGGAGGGCGTGGAAAGAGAAAATGGCGAGGGCAACGGTGAGGGAGAAGGTGGCGCGAAGGCGGGCGAAGAACGGGACGGGCCAGAAGAAACCCAAGCCGACGCCGACAGGCCAGCCGAGGAAGCAGCGGGCACAGCACCCGAATCCGAGGAACAGGACGCCGACGTAGCCATGGCTGACGCTTCCCTCGCTCTCGCCGCGGCAGCGCTCCCAACCCCCGCGCGCACGCCAGCGCCCGGTACGCCAGCAGCCGGTACGCCAGCAGCCGACACTCCAGCAGCCGGCACTCCAGCAGCCGGCACCCCAGCAGGCGGTACGCCAGCAGCCGGCACCCCAGCGCCGGGCTCGCGCCCAGCCTCGCCCACGCAAGCAGAAAAGGACGCGGCGGCCGACATCGCCCGCGCCGCACGCGAGGCCCGCATCCGCGAGATCCAGCTCGAGCGCGGCCCGCGCAAGGCCGTGACTGTAGGCCTGTCGCTCGCCCTAGCCGTAGACCCGCGCGGACGGTGAGTCTTGGTTCTTTCCCTTCTCCCTCTCCCTCTCTCACCCTCCTCTCCCTCTCTCTCTCACACACAACCCCCCTCCTCCCACTAACAAAAGGTACTACGCCGTAGGGGGCCACGACGCCCGCCTCTCCCTCCTCTCAACAACGACGCTCGCAGCCACACGCACATGGGACGAGTACGCCGCGCCCGTGCGCCACCTCGCCTTCAGTCCTGACGGGGAGGCGCTCGCCGTCGGCGGCGACGAGGCCGCCGTCACCATCTTCGCTGTCGGCACCGGGGAGCTGCTCGCGCGTATCCCGGCCGTCGGACACGTGAGCGCGCTCGCGTGGCATGCGCGCGGCCTCGCTTATGCTACCAACGCCAAGAGCCGCGTGGGGTGGTGGTATGTTTCTGTTGACTAGGTTCTTTGATAATCGTTGGAGTAGGATCTTTAGTGGATGGCTTGAGTAGAATGGTCGAGTAGTAGGATGGTCCTGTAGCGACTCCTAGAGGCAGGCTATGAGGGAGAGAGGCGGAGCGGTGAGAGGCGGCCTGGGAATGGGCGGAGATTTAGGACTGGAGATGTAGAGGATGTTGGCTCGAATCGGAGATGTGGATCGCTGGTGTAGACATGTCCAAGTACACTAATGGGCAGCTACTAATTGCACTGTCCACTACTACCCAATGTCCAACTACTACCCAATGTCCAACTACTACCCAATGTCCAACTACCTGATGCTGACCGAGTATGCCTGACTCTCAAATGCATGCGCATCTGGTGCCACGTATCGATTCCAGAAACAATCCATCTGCTGCCCACTGCCCACTACTCACAATACCACACTGTTCATATGCATGACACACAGCTATTACATTGATACGATACCCGATGCTGATGGAGCCAGATCTACTCCGACCCAAACTTGGTGAAGAACTTGAAGAACGCGACGTTGCCCGCGTCGTCGAGCCCGCTCTCGTACACAAAGTGCGACGACACGTACGCAGACCACGCAGCCTTGAGGTACGCAGGCTCGAGGCGTGCCATCATGTTGTCGATTCCGCCAAGCTTGTCCTGCAGCACCTGGGGGAACGCACGCTTGAGGACGTTGCGGCGCGCAACCTCGTTGTCGTACAGGTCCGAGTTTTCGAGCGCGTCCTGGAGCTTGTTGAGCGTCGTCGAGAGCTCGTCCGAGATGGCGGTCCGGCTCTTGGCGCCCTTGTTCGAGTTCCACGTCTTCTGGATGCAGTTGAACTCGGCCGCGGCGTTCTCGCAGATCTTCTGCTGGACCTCCTTGACGTAGGCCTGGTAGAACGGCGAGGGCTTGTCCGTGTAGCTCATGTTCTCGGCGTACTCCTCGTCGTTGAGCGAGATACCAGTGAGGACCTCGAGCGACGACGACGTGACACCGCCCTTGTTGGTCGACGAGTCCTTGAACTGCACCACGCCCTTCTTCTCCATGTAGAAGCGGGCCTGCTGCGAGAAGAAGAGGTTGGCACCCTCAACAATGTACTTGAAGTTGGGCTTGCCCTCGGCGTCCACAAGGCGGCTGACGTTGGTGATGTTGACCGCCTCGGGGCGACCACCGCAGGGCACGAACAGGTCGCACTTGACACGGAGGTGGAACGTGTTACGGAGCTCGAGACCGCTGTCGATCATCTCACCCGAAGGCAGCTTGATGTTGGTCTGGTCGACAAGGACCTTGTAGCCCTCGGAGCTGAGCTTCGAGTCGTCAAAGTGCTGGATCATCTTGCGGGCACGGGCAAGGCGAACGAGCTCGGCACGGTCGAGACCCTTGGGGTCGTAGAGTACACCCGAGCCGTCGATGATACCAATCGTCTTCTCCTTCTCGCTGGCAAGAAGAATCTCGTTCGAGCCGAGGTCACCGTCGGGACCACCAGACTGGAGCTTGGTGACCTCCTTGACGTTGGCGCAGTACGTCTTGAGGACGCCGAGAACGTACTGGCGGACCGAGAGCGAGGTCATACCGTAGCGGTCGTGGGGCACACCGCCAAGGAGGTTGCTCTTACCGGTGGTGAAGCCGCGCCACCAAGGAGCACCGCGCTCCTTGGCGTGAAGGGCAGCCCAGTCCATCATCTCAGCAGTGCCCTCGTCGGGGCCGAGGAAGAGGACCTCGGGCGAGTCACGGCCCGAAATGTCGACAATGGGACCCTTGATGCCCGGGGTCTGGCCGGGGATGAGGAGGTCGATCAAGGAGTCGATGTACTTCTCAAAGCAAACCTCGTAGTCGGCGCCAAGCGAGGGCAGGATGGTGCCCTTGGAGCCACCCTCAGGAATGTCCTTGTTCTTGAGGGTCTGAGTGTAGGCGAGGTTGTAGTTCTCGTCAAAGAGGTTGCGGACGTTTGCGGCCCAGTTTTCCTGATTGCGCGAGCGGACGAGACGGATACCGCCACGGGCAACGTCGCGGAAGCGAACGTGGAAGCCGCGGAAGTCGGAGCCGACAATGAGGAAGATGCCGAAAGGCGGCCTGGGGTACTCGATCTCAGGCAGGAACGAGGGGTCGAGGCGGAACGAGAGCGCGACCTTGGTGTTCTGGTAAAAGTTGCACTTGAGGACGTGCTTGTTGAAGATGAGGCACGCCTCGAGGACCTGGGCGGCGCGCGAGTTGGCAGCCTCGCGCTTGATCTTGTGGTAGAGGTCCTCGTCCGAGAGAGGCTCGACCGTCTTGATGCGCTGGTACGAGAGGGTGGGGTTGAGCTGCGAGGCCTCGTCGGCGGCGGGGTAGTGGACCATGGCGAAGTTGATGTAAAGGAGGCGGATCAGGTCCGGGTGGGACATGATGACCTCGCGGATGAGCTCGCGGGTGAACGTCTCCTCGCGGAAGCGAGTCTTGATCTTGGCGAGGACATCCTCGTGGTCCGGGTTGTTGTCGTCAAGGACGTCCTTGAGCGCGGCGTAGGCAGGGCCGAGGCGGTTGCAGAAGTGCTGGGTGAAGATCCAGCACACGTAGGCGTAGGTAGCCTCCTGGACGGCGTGGGGGGACTGACCGTCACCAACCGAGAAGAAGGGGTTGTCGGGAAGGCAGAAGAGCAGCGACGACTCGCGGACAATCTGCTGGATCGAGTGCTCAATAGGCGGGGCCTGGGTGTTGGGGACGGGGCCAAGGTAGAGCGAGATGATGGTCATGCCATTGGCGAACTGCTCGACAAACTTGCGGGTGCTGTACAGGCCGTAGAAGTGGTACAGGTCCGAGAGGGCCGAGAAGTAGCGACGGGTGCCGCCCTGCTTGTAGCCGATGATGATGCGGTACTCGCGGGTGTCCTCGAGCTGGAAGCTCTCGATGACGGGCCCCGAGCGCCTGGCAACCTCGTCCAAGATGCCCTGGTAGAGGGCGATGGTGGTCTGGGTCGCCTTGTCGAGGAACGCCTTGTCCGAGACCGACGTGATGTCGGTCGTGCCGGCGGCCGTCTTGACCTCACCGCCAGCAGGGAACTCGCAGCGCGAGACAAAGTAAGTGCGGAGCTGCTGCGAGACGCTGGCCGAGATCGAGCCGGCGGAGCGGTACGACTCGAGGCGGTACGACTTTTCGGGGGTGCTCGTGTCGAGGTACTGGTCGTCGATGCGCTTCTCGACGGTGGCACCGGGGCCGTCCTTGGCGGAGATGCCGGCGGCCGACGAGTGGATGAAGACGGCGCCCTCGCGGGAGCCAGCCTTGTTGTCGTCCTCGGTGGTGACCTTCTCGAGGTCGATCTTGAGCTGCGTGGGGTCGTGCTTGGTGTATGCGAGGAGCTGGGGTTAGTTTTTTTTGTGAAATTGCAGGGAGACTCACCTTTGCGCTGAAGAGGGCGAGGATCGAGTCGGCAACCGAGGCGGGGGTTTCGGCAGTGAAGTAGGCGTTATCGATGCCGAGCGAGTTGTAGAACCAGTCGACCTCGCCGTTGACGAGCTCGGCGGGCATGAAGCCCGACTCGTTGAAGATCTGAGCGACCTGGGCCTGCTGGATGGCCTTTGCGGGGAAGGGCGACGACTTGTAGCCACTGCTGTCAGCGAGGGAGCGGGGGGAAAGAGATGGCACACAAGCGCCGCCGCGCCCAGAGAGAGGCGGGCGATGGACGGTACTCACACGCTGTCGAGGCGCTGGCGGCCGACAAACTTGCTGGGGTCGAAGACGGCGGGCATCGCCGAGCCGGCCTGAGCGTCAGCGGGGTACAGGCGGGGGTACGGCCTGGGTACTCACCGAAGCCGAGTTGTCCGTGGGGGTCGCCATGTTGACTAGGTGGGGGAAGGGAGGGGGGAGAGAAGAGTGAAAGGACACTCAGGCTGGGGTCAGCATTATATTATTGCTCCAATGGCGTCGCCGGCTCGCCGGCAGGGCTGACAACGGGCTTGGCAGGCGGGGAATGCGGGGTGACTGATCACTCACCTATGCCAAAAGTGGAGACAGGGGGGACAGGAAGCTGTGGTGTGAGCGGGATTGGGAGAGGATGACAAGATGACAAGTGGATGGGACAAGGAAGAAGAGTACGTGGCCGTTGAGATGATGTATCTGTCGGCCTGGCTGGTTTGTGACGTAGTGTCGACGAAACATTGTGGGGTGGGCATTGGATGTCTGCGGCTATTGTTCACCGGCAGAGACATGACTAGCGCCACCCGTCCTCACGGCAGCGCTACGGCTCGGCAGCGCACACATCCGTTCCGTCGCGCCTCGGCATCCACACGCCGTATACAGCACGCCCATCAAGCACCGAGCTCGGGGACTGTCACCAACAAGACGGCTCAGGCCACCGCTCAGGCCATCTCGCTCAGACACTCACCTGGTTTGGTCCAGTTTCTAGCGGGCAGGAGGGGTAGGGTAGTGGGGAGGTAGTGGTCAAAGTGGGTTGTGGTTGTCCGAGGACGGGATGGGGAGGGACAAACAGTGGCACGCTGTATAATAAAGGACTGGCCTGTCGTCGTGGCTGCGCGTCGATGGGAGATGGATGGCTGCGCTCAGAGGCTCGCGAGGCGAGGCGTGCGAGGTAAGCGCTGATCAGTTCGAAATAACGTCGGCATGAACCGAGATCGCGTTCCTGGGTGACATGGGCCCATTCGAAATGCCCTCTTTGACCTTTGCGCGCCTGGGGCAGGGCAGCGCGACAGCCGCAGCCGCGGCGGGGCTCCCGGCGCGGGATGCTTTGTTTGCGTCACTGAAGAGGGGGGGGGAGACTGGGAGACTGGGAGACTGGGAGACTGGGGGGGGGGAGACTGGCTCCGGCCGAGCGGGCCCCATCAAGTGGCCGATGCTGTCTCCACGTGAACTGCGACCGCGTAGTCATCGGTCATCTGTGCATTCGTGCGGAAAGGTTTGGTCTACATCTTGCATTGTTGCGTTCTGCATCCAGCATTCAGCATCTAGAATCTAGCATATGTGTCATATGTCCTGCGTCCTGCGTCTTGCGTCCTGCCCTCTTGCGTTTTGGCGTTGAAATCTCGCATCCTACGTCGACATTTGCCCAATGGCACAGAGTCGCGCTTGTGAGTACGGGCAAGAGGGAGAGTGCACACGCGCGCCATTGCGTGTCCACTGGCCGACTGGGGCAATAGAGGCCGACACTCGAAATCACCGCGGCCACATTCGAAATCGGGCTTCCGTATCTGACCTCGCGCGTGCCGCCCGTCGCATTTCGGCCTAAGCCTCTGTGCCTGGGCTGGCTGGAGCGGCTGAGAAGCCTGGCGCTGAACGCGACTGGGGGCTGGATGGGGCAACCCCGCAACCCCAGGCGCCCACTTGGGCCAGAGCTCGAGTCTCATACCTCGGCGAGGCTGGCGAGCCTGCCGTAATCAGCCTGATAGGCGCCGTACAATTCCCGTCTGCCGACACCTAAATGTATATTCGCGGCTAATTCAATTCCTCTTGAAACAATTCAGTCAGCCTTACATTTCTCTCCCAGTCGGTATGCCAAATAGACTTGGTATTAACAGACCTTGGTATTACCATGCTCGTCAAATAGACTTGGTTGGGAATACACCTGGTACAAGTACACCGCACGTATCTTGCCAAATGGCGCGAGAACAGGATCAGCAAGTGAACTAGGCCATGGCCAAGGCTTTTAACAGAACTAGCCGTGAACAGGAACAGGAATCTCTTTGTGGCGTGACAGGGGCTCCGGGAAGGTTCCGGCGACGGTGCCAGACAGGCACATGACAATGACAATGTTGGTGTGACCGAGTGTCGTAGCTTTACTGGAGCAGGTCGTTGTCGAGTCCTTGGTTTCACATGGCGGAGCACGAGTCCGTCCGGGGTGCGTACTGGACAATGACGCAGGGCTATTGTACCCACACGCTCTACGACCAAAGCTGTCGGCTGTAGGGTGGGAGATGTCGGACTGAGGTGGGGTGGGGTGGGGTGAGGTGCGGTGGAGCTGGTCAGAGTGGGGTGGTGGGAAGAGGTGAGTGGGGTGGGTGGCGGGGATGGTTCGAGCCGCCTGTCATTAACAGAATATTCACAATCTTATCTCATCAAGCTTTGGCCACCACCGCCACCTCGAGTGACTTGAATGTTACAGATGCCATGCCGGCCGGACCGGTGGTTCAATACAAGTCTTGATCCACGCTCAGGTTGCCGTCACTTCTCTCCAGGCTGACGGTCTGCTCGAGACCAGCATCTAGCCTTGACATGCGCCGCAGCTCGTCGGGCTGAGATCGACAAATCGACAAGGGCAGAGGTGTACCACTAGGTGGCAATTTGACATAACCTTGACGTGTGGACAACTCGTATGGCGGCAGTGATAAAGGCAGGATGGGAACTGTCGCACTAGGCCTCAGCGACCTGTTTCCGCGGTCAAGTGGTTCAGCCTCCAACCCGTTCACTAGCCCAAGCCGTGAAGCCCGTTCAAGACTCTCGTTCAGCGACATCAAGCCAAGCCGTCAGCCGAGGGCATAGCAATCTAGGCCTGAATGCCTCAGGCCAACCCCAAGAGGCCAAGAGGCCATCTAGGCCCGAGTGCCACAGGCCAACAAGCAACAACGCCAAGGCTCAAAGTCAGCCAGGCCAGCCTCACACTCCACGCCAGTCACGGTCGATAAGCTATCCGGCCTTGTCATTGTGTCAGCTGTAACCCCGGACTGTCCCTCGTCATGTCCGTTGTCGACAATACCTTGTACTGTCACCCAACACCCAACACCCAACACCTGTACACACCTGTTCCATCCTGTGCCATGTGCCATCCCGGACACACCTCTACCATCTGTACACACCCTACACCAACACAGGACATGCATACAACTACAATATAGCTATAACCGAGTTCCAAGACCATCTGTTATAACCGAGCTCAAGACTCTACCGAGCTCAAGACACACCAACAACCATCACGCAAGCGCATACAGCCGCGCCTTGGGCGTCACCTCGATACCCCCATACGCATCCTCTTGGTGCAGCACGACCGCGTCGCGCGTCCCCAGCACGAGCAGCTCAAAGAACATTGCGCTCGCCGCGCGCTTGCTCGCTCCCGCCGCGAGGCTGGTGAAGCTGACCCGCTTGTCCTCGCCCCCTGGCCCCGCTTCAATAGCGTCCAGCTCGCGCCGGAGCACGCCCATCGCCAACGCCGTGTTGCGGCTGAAGCCGTCCGTCTCGTGGTCCGAGTCCTGCGTCACCTGCGTCGCCTGCGAGGACAGCGTGCGCGTGTCGAACACTGCCAGCGGGTGCGTCCTGTCGGCGAGCGGGGCCGACGCTTCGCGCGGCAGCGCGAGGGACGGCTCCCGTGTCGCGCTCCGCCGCTCGAGGTCCAGTGGCATGTCGAGGTCGACGTCGAGTGCCGGCTCAAAGGACTCGAACGCCTCGCCGCCGTGCACACTTGGCTGGCGCGACTCGCGGCGGGCGACCTCGAGCTCTTCCTCGTGCACAACCGACTCTTCCTCGTCGGCCGGAGATGACGCCTCCGCCTCGATCGCCTTGCGCTGCCGCTTCGCTGGGCGCAGGGGCGGTGTGGCCGGCTCCTCGCGTGTCCGCCGCAACACATCGGACGGGAACGTAAACAGTTCAGCGAGCTCCGGCGCAAGACCGGCCGGGCCGGCGAAGAGGTGCGCACCCATTGTTGGCAAAAAGTGCGCAACTGGGTCGTTGAGGATGTCGCGCAGCCGAAGCGCGGCGGGGTTGGCCGGGATAAAGTTCTCCTCACCAAGAATGGGCGAGTCGTCTGTTGGCGGCAAAAAGTCCTCATCGGGTAGCTCGAGCTCGGCGTCGGCGCGGATGATGCGTAGGCGCTTGGGGCGCGGGGCGACTTTGGCGTCCGCGACGCGCTTCGCCACACGGGGGGTCAGTTCCAGCGTCTCTGGCGGCGGGGTGGACAGCTCGCTCGATGAGCGGCGGGCACGCTCCTCAATCGCGGCCGGCTCGATGGGTGCCTCCGGTTCGAGCTCCGGCAGATCGGCGAGGTCGAGGCCAAGATCGAGAGGCTCAAATGTGTCGCCCGCGTCAAAGGGCTGGTCGAGCTCCATCTCCTCGTGAATCACGCTCGGGGTGCGGAGAATACTCTTGGACCGGGAGCGTTCAGAGCGCGCGTCACGTCCGATTTCCATGCTCATGTCGTCAAGCCCCAAGTCGAGGTCGATCGGCTGGAAGTCCTGGCTATCGAGGTGCTGCGTCGACGAGTCGACACTGCCCGCCCGCGAGCTGCCGCCGTAGATACTGGCTGCACGAGGTTGACCAAAGTTGAACGCACCGTACTCGCGCGTGCTCGTCTGGCTGCGCGGCGCGGTATGCAACCCCTTGCCACTGGGGACGGAGACGTCAAACGTGCCCCAGTCGAACATGTCGAGCCCCTCAAACTCGCCCCCGCCCGCAGACTCGAACGTAATGGCGCTGCGGGAAGCGCGCACCTGGTCCTGCGGCAGGTCGACGGCGCCTGGGCGGAAGGTCATGCTGATACGCTCGCGCGCCTCGCGGCAGTCGTCCATTAGGTACTGGACCTTGCGCCCGTAGATGCGTACGACGCCGAGCATGAGCTGGCCTGAGACGCGCAGCGCCATCGGCCGGCTCTCGGTCAGAATCGCGTCTGCGTGAGCGTAAACAAACAGTCCAACATACCGACACTCTCGCCTACGTCGACGCCGAGGGCCTGCTGCTTGCTGAGCTTTCGCTCATGGTGCGCTGAGAGCCACACCTTGGCAAGCGATCCGCGCTTGTCGAGGATGAGGTCGGAGAGGAGCATAGTGGCCGAAGACGCGCCGGACGCAGGGATGGGGGTTTGGGCGAACGGCACGTTATTCTGGCGTAGGGTGGGGGGTTGCTCCTGTGCACAGTCAGGTAAGGGGCTGGGGGGAAGTGAAGCCTGCTCGTCTTCACAGTCGGGCAAGAGGTGGATGGGAAGCGGAGGATGTAAGGTGGATGTGAGGTTGGATGGATGACTGGCCCGACTGGAATTGGGAGCATTGTCAAGGGATCGAACAGATGGCTGGTCGCACAAAGTTGGGTTGACTGGACCACGCCTGACTTTGGGATTGCGCGCCTATCTCCCCTTTCCACTCAGAGGCCTATCTCCACCAATTAGGCGTCCTGCTTCCAGGTCCCTGCCGGCCCGATCCGCCGTACAATGTGCGCCTCTCTGATCAAGGCCCTAAGCAGCGCTCAGACTTGCCGATGCATTCTTGAGAATGAAACTGGCCTGTTCAAGAGGGCGGCGGAACGTGGCGATAACTGTGATAGCTTTGTACAGGACTGTAAGCGTACCAAGCCCGCTGGGTCGACTGCCAGCTGCGTTGCATTCTCGGCAAGTGGGAACCCAACAGTGTGGGGCCCAGAGAGGACATACGACGACCCCGCGGTCACGACGACGCTGTCGCTCATGGAGTGACCACTCTGTCCATCTCACTCCAATACCCCACTCGCGCCATTACCCCTGGCTTATTCACCAGCCAACTCCGCCGCCAGTAAACCACCCCGCAAGACTGCTACCTCAATGCATTCAATGCACGCCTACCGTGTCCTATGCTGCTGCGACACTTTTACTTGTTGCCAAGCTCCTTAACGAGCTCGGGCACGGCGTCGAAGAGGTCGGCAACAAGACCGACATCGGCGACCTGGGTTGTTAGAAGCTCCCTTCCCTCTCTGTGCAACTCACCTGGAAGATGGGAGCGTCCGCGTCCTTGTTGATGGCGACAATGAGCTTCGAGTCCTTCATGCCGGCAAGGTGCTGGATGGCACCCGAGATACCAACAGCAATGTAGAGTTCAGGGGCAACAACCTTGCCGGTCTGGCCGACCTGGAGCGAGTTGTCGGCGTAGCCGGCGTCGACGGCGGCACGCGACGCACCGACGGCGGCACTGAGAGCGTCGGCAAGGGGGTCGAGGACCTTCTCAAAGTTCTCCTGCGACTTGAGCGCACGGCCACCCGAGACGACCCTGGCCGCCGACGAGAGGTCAGGACGCGACGAGACAACAATCTCCTCGCCGACAAACTTGGAGGGCGCTGGGTGTCAGCATTCTGCCAGTTGCTTTTTGCTCGCCAGCTCGGGCCTCCAACTTACACGAAGCGTCAGCAGCGGCGACCTCCTCGACAGCAGCCGAGCCGCCCTCCTTGGCGGCCTTGCCGAAGGCGGTGCCGCGGACGGTGACAACCTTGTACTTGTCCTTGTCCGACGACTTGAGGGTGAGGATGGCGTTACCAGCGTAGATGGGGCGCTGGAAAGTGTCCTCGCTCTTGACAGCGGTGATGTCCGAGATCTGGGAGACCTCGAGCATGCCACAGAGGCGGGGGAAGATGTTCTTGGCCGCGGCGGTGTGCGCGCCGAAAACGTGCGAAATCGACTTCTCGGGGATCACCTTGGCGAGGAGGGGCGCAACGTCTGCCATCAGCATGCACAGACGCTAAGGCTCACTCTCAGCGAGCGAGTTGGCGTAAGCGTCCGAAGCCGACGAGTAGATCTTGGAGAGGCCGGCGATGCTTGGGGTGTCAGCGAGCGAATCTCGGATCTCATCTCGGATCTTTTGCCGAAGCTCCGAGGTCGTTGCTCGACTTACCCCTTGGCCTCCTCGACCGCCTTGGCGACGTCGCTCGCCGAGCCAATGACAATGCCCGAGACCTGGCGATTAGTATCCCCGCCTGCATTCGCAACTCACGTCACCGCCGACAGCCTGGGCAGCGGTAACGGCAACGAGGGCCTGGTCGTTGAGCTTGCCGCCCTTCTGCTCGAGGAAGACGAGGGAGGAGGCGAAGCGGCCGGGCGCGGTGGAGAAGCGGGCGGCGCGGGCGGTGCGGAGGACGTTACGGGAGAGCATTGTGATGGAGAGGACGGGCGGCAGACAGACAGACAGAGAAAGGACAAAGAGTGAAGATGAAGCAAGTACAAGTCGTCTAGGGCGGGTGGCAGAGTGGAGAGGGCCCACGGGTCGCGATACCTCGGCTTTCGGCTGGCGAGCGAGGCCTGGCTGTCTGTCTCGAGCGATTCTCCGGCTCTAGACACTTTACCGGGACTTGACTTGAGTAATACCCTTTAGCCCCCGTGTAGCCCTTTACTATCGGCCGGCGCTCCTGGCTCGCAAGACTCGCCCAGTTTGATTCCGTCTCCCCATACATCATCCACCATGCCTGGCCTTGCCTCGCCTAAAACTGACCCCACCAGCCTCGGCAACCTCCCCAGCAACCCCGCTTTCAACATAGCGCCACCCTACCTCCGAGACCTCGGCGTTATGCCACAACCACAGCTCCCACGTGCTGTGGCATTTTGCACTCAACTCTCAAGTACTTGGGTGCCAAATGTGGCAATCCAGAACACGACCAGAATACGACCAGAACACGGAGCATACCATAGAATCTGCATCACGTCCTAGTACCGGTAGCCGCCGTATTGGCCCTGCTGCTGGCCGTATTGCTGGCCGGGCTGTTGCGGTGGCTGTTGGCCGTAGTGATGGGGCGGCTGTGGGTACTGCTGACCATACTGCTGCTGGGGTTGCTGCCCAGGAGGAGGATAAGGCGCGTACGCTGTCTGCCCCACCGCAGCAGCGGGGTACCCTGCAGCCGGTTGCGCTTGTGCTGGCGGCGTGTACCCCGAGTAGCCGTACTGAGGAGCCGCGGGTCGGGCTGGAGGAGGGGATGAGTAGCCACCCGGTGGGGGGTACGAGGGGCGCGAGGGTGGAGGCGGCGGGGCAGAGCCTGAAGGAGGCGGAGGATAGGGTGCTGACGCGCTCGGAGGCGGTGGATAGGCAGGGCCGGAGCTTGGGGGCGGTGGGTATGGCGGGGCCTGGGTGGGGGGCTGGTATTGGCCCGGCAGAAGGTAGGGCGCCGAGGAGTACGTGCGCTGTGGCTGGGGCGGGGGTGGGGCTGGGTATGGCGACGCGCTGGGCACGTTCGTGAAGGAAGAGTAGGATGGCTTCGCGGCCGGCGAGGGAGCCGAAGCGGTGGCAGGCGAGTATGGCTTGGGCGGCGCCGGAGGTACAGGGGCGGTGCTGAAGGCGCCAGGGAGAGAGGAGAGGGACGAGAAGTCGTATGGGTTTGCGGGAGGGGAAGGGGCCTTTGGAGGCGACGGGTAACTACTTGTGCCGCCGAGGGAGAGGGCGCCGAACTGAGACGGGAGGCCCGGCGCAGGTGGTGGGGGAGGGGGAGGTGACGCTGCGGGGCTGGCGGAGGACCGTACACTCCCGCCGATGCGATTGCGCATCTCGATGTCACTCACCATCTTATTGCGCTCGGTGTCACGGGCGCTCACGTAGGAGCGGATCTCACGGCGTAGATCTACTAAAACCTCCTCGATGGACGCATAGAAGCCCTCCGCACGGGCGAGTCCGTCCGCCACTTCGGTGTGGGTCGCACCGGCGCGCTGCAGGCGACGTTCCCAGCTCTTCACGCGGGCGGCCTTCTCCTTGGCGCTACGGTTGCGCTCGCGCACGCCGCGCCCCCGCTCCACTCGCTGTACAATCGCTTCCAGATCGTCGGTTAAACTCTTGCTCACGCTCAGCGCACTCGCGAGGCGGCTCTGGTACGGCCGGAACTTTTCGAGCTCCGCCGCGAAGAGCTGGGGTTCGACGTTGCTGCTCCGGCGATTCAGGAGGAGGAGGTTGGACACGTCGTCGGTCTGGATCTTTGCCTTCAGGTCCTTGAGGACCTCGTCCCGCTCCGTCCTGATCTTGGAGAGGCGGTCAAGCTTGTCTCCAGCCTCCTTGGCGGCAACGCGCAGAGCGTCCGCCTCAGCCCCATCGAGCTGCGGGCGCACCTGCTCCTCGTCTGCAAAGTCCAGGAGGCTCTCGCCTGGAGCAGGCTGGATCACCTGTGTCTTGCCGAGTGCCACGTCACGTGCCTGTGCGCGCAGCGCGTCGGGCCCCGCTTGCAGCACCGCCATGTCGGGCTGGATCTCAGCCCAAAGCTTGGCGAGCTGGGCGTCGCTTGTCGCAGCATTCGACAGGGCGGACAGGTTCGCGGTGATCGTCTGCCGGAACGACGCAGTTTGCGGGCCACTCGGCGACTGTGTAAAGTTCGGCGCATACTTTGCGCGTGCACGCTCACACTCCCGGCTCTCATTATCGAGCTGTGCCACGAATTCCTGCAGTTCCCGCTCCACACGCTGCCGCTCGCCCTCGACATTGCGCACGCGCGTGTCCGTTGAGCCAGAGTGCTGTAAGTCGCTTGCAATGCGCACAACCTCGGACGACACTTCCACGTCCGCGTCTGCGTCATCACCGTCTGCCATTCTGCGCCAAGCGTTCACAGCAGCAGGTAGGCCGAGATGCTCGAGCGCGGCCCGCACCTCGACCTCGGACAGCTCGACTCGCTCGACTTCCCCGCGCGCAAGCTTGGCCTTCTCCTCCGAATAGACTGAAGCCGACTCGTGCACCGCGAGCGGGATGAGGCGAGCAAAGATGTCAGGCCCGATGAGCTTGGACACGTCCGGGCTCTGGTACACCTCCTGAATGAAAACAGGCGTTGAGGGTGGAAGCTTGTCGATGGCAGGAAGCGACGCCTCGGCCGGCAGGACGTCGTGGTAGATGAGGTCGTTGTCTTTGATAGCCTGCTTCTTGGCCTCGTCAACAACCGCGGCGTGGGCTTTGGCGATCTCAACAATGGACGTGCCGGCGTCGTGCGGCAGCGTGGGGTCAGAGCCCGAGACGAGCTGATACGAGAAACCCTGAGCAACGCGCAGAGCTTCCTTGGCGTCCTCATCCGCCTTCTTGTACCGTACGAGCGCCGCACCGTACTTGCCACTCGCAGAGTCGGCCTTGGCCTTTTGATACTGGGCGATCGATGAGAAGAGCTTGGCTTTGGCCTCGATGAGGCGCATCCACGACCGGTCGAAGACACCCTTGCCCATGAACTCCTTGATCTCGTCCGAGAGACCGTTGTACATTGTCGCGAGTTGGTTGGCTGTGCGCGCGATGAGTCCAGCCGCCTTCTTCTCGTCAACGAGCTTCTCCATAAACACCTCAGTCGCCTGGGCGAGAGACAGGTTGATGAGGAGATGCACGACATCGCGGCTCAAGTCGGTAGAGGGAGCGTGGAGGAAGTTCTCGTTGATATAAGTGAGCATGCCGGCAGTGGCGCGGCAGTTGAAGTACGCGCGCTTGAGGCCCTCGGGGCCCGCGCGGGACTGCGAGGCCGCGAGTGAGGAGAGTACACTGGCGAGAAGGTGGATGATGGACGCTTTTTCGAATGCGAGGGATGTTTGAGTCGTGAGTTTGTTCGTGAACGCGTCGTGCCTTCTGTCAGTGGACGTGTCTGCGAGGACAGCAAGCTGCCCAGGGCGGCAGGAGGGAAGGCAGGCGACTATGGCATGGGTGGGACAAATTGGTGGGAGGACGAGGCGTCAGCACTCACCAAGCAAACGACACCTTGACCTCTGCGAAACGCAGTTCCAGCAACTCAAGCTGACCAAAGTACTTGTACAGCAGGTCACGCGCTGCGGTCAGTCCCGCCACCCCACTGACGTACCAGTCGTGTCGGAGCCTGCGCCGCGCACGGCATCCTGCCGACATCGCTGGAGGGTAGAGATCTCCTCCGCGTAAGAGTCAGGTGATTCTCCAAACGAGTGGGCGATTGTGGACCGGATAGGCCCTGCCCAGTCTGCGTCAGTCGTCGTCTTGCGCGGGATCGAGATGAGGGGAGATTGGTGGGCCATGGCGAGCGAAGCCCGAAGCTCGCTGGGCGGCGAGAGTACGAAGAGGGAAGCGGTTAGGTTGGATACCAAGGGAGGGAAGGGAGAAGACAGCTCTCTACCCGTTGAGTCGTACTTGCGGCGTGGACGGAATCGATATGAACAGAGCAGTGCATTTGAGGAGCTCTGGGTGCCGCGGCGCCCACATAATGACGCAGCGGTACCAGGCCTGGACGGGGCCAAATCCACGTGACAGTACCTTGGCCACCTTTGACATTAGTGCTCGAACTCTGAACTCAACAACAACACAATGGTTGACAAAAAGCAGCCCGAGGTCCTCCTTGACGTGAGATAGCAAGCTGGCGAGAGCTGACAGCAGTTCGCCGACGGCGGCGTGTACATCAAGCGTGGGTATCTCGCTTCTCCCTGGCTTCAATGAGCTGTCCACCGGCATCTTGCCTGTGAAAATGAAACCGGCGATCGCCGACAGATATTGGAGTTAGCTGACAGCAGACAAGATGGAGGACGCCGTCGTCGAGCTCGAGCGCCGCCGCATCACCCGCGACGAGGCCCGCAAGGCTGCCAAGGCGATGGAGGCGCTCGACGTCAAGAAGCCTGCTGTGAACGCCGCACATGTCCAGCTGCTCGTGAGTTGCCAGATGCAGGGGATAGAACAAGAGGGTTGGGGTTGTGCTGATAGGGGACGCACTGATACCAGGTCACGGAGCTTGGGATCGAGAAGGACGAGGCGGAGAAGGCACTCGCAGCTGAGAAGGGCGACGTCGTCAAGGCTCTTGTGGCACTGACTGCGCCGCCGAGCTAGGGTCGCGAGCAGCGTGAGTGCACAGCAGTAGCTTTGACGTGGAGCTGTCTTTGTGTTGACGACCAACTCACTCCAGATCACGGAGGTAGAGGTGTAGACGTGGCCGCGCTGCGGTTACTAGACTGTGACAACATGCATTATACACTGTACCGATGTGTGGCCGGTCTACGAGAATGGAGGCGGAATGGAAGTCATCGACGCCAAAGGCGGTAAGAGGCGGGCCGACAGGTGGAGGCGCGCGGCACACGTGCACGCACTACATCTCCTCGAGGTATCCCTGCACGATCAGGCGCTCGATGAGTGCGCGCTCGAGGTAAAACCGCGACCCCTTGGTGAACTCGAATCTGGCGCCGTTCTCCAACACGACCTCCCCCGCATCTCTCACTACGCGCACATCAACAAACAGCTCTCCCGGAGGCCGCCCAATGGGTGCCGCGATATCGAGCACGTCCAGAAAGTCGCTCTTGTAATCGAGCATGAGCGACGAGTAGTCGCGCATAAAATCGAGCTCCTGCTGGCTAAGTGCGCTCCGTAAATCAGGCGCATCGGGGTCGCCTGTGCTATTCCCCACCCCTTGGGTCGAGTTGGAATCGTACGGTGCCAGGAGGTGAGCTAGCGCGCCGCCGGCATCCCACCACCGCTCCTTGATCCCGCCGATGCGCGTGTGGAGATACGCGAGAAGGCAGCGCTTGTTCCTGCGTACCGCGAGGTGTTTGACTGTGAGGGCGCAGATGAGGGCTGGGTCTTGGGTGAGATTTTCGGCGGTGGCTGTGGCGTGCGCGATGGCGTCGCCGAGTTGGCGTGTCTCGAGGCAGATGTCGAGGACGAGCTTTTGGGCGTATTTTGGGAGCGGGAGTTGGGGTGCGGTGGCAAGAGTTAAGCGTTGCGCAGTAGTGACGAGCTGGAGGGCTTGGTCGCCGTGCATCGCGGATGGGGGAAGGTGAGATAGGTGGCGAGTGAGGTCGAGGCAGGTCTGTCAACAAATCTCGGCATGACCGGCGCGTGGGAGGCGTCATTTGGACCGACGCGTTGGGCGCGCCTGAGATGATGTTGAACAAGGCGCGTCTGGAAATGGGGCGACTATACGGCACGTGTCGGCGGGAGCACGTGGTCAGCTGCTTGGCCGAACCTCTCCGTCACTGTCGGCATTGTCGGGTCTTGCTTAGGCGGAGTGGCTTTGGCGGCAAGCCGCGGGGTAGGTAGTAACGGGGGAGATGGGGGAAATTGATTCCGCGGACAAGTGTTGGGTGAGCGACCCAGGTCAGCTCGACGTGTTAGAGCGGAGGTGCCGGCTATGTGGCCGATATCCAGGCAGGAGGGGCGGGGAACTGGGCGGGAGACCGGCGGTGAACGATCCGCTCTGGAGCACTGTAGCCGCAGATGCCGCGTGGAGGTGACAAGTAGGTCCGCAGACGCCTACCGCCTACGCGGTTACATCCCACATCCCACTCCCTCCCCTCCCCCACCCCACTCCAACCTCGAGCCAGCGACCCTCCCATCCTTGGCCGGGCCAACCACACCGAAAAGGTCAACGACAACCCATCCACTCACACGTCACTGAAAGATCTTTACCCCCCATCACATCCCCCTTCCTCTCCATCTTTCATCCTCACTCCTCATCCCTCGCCAACCATGCTCTCTTCATCCCTCCGCACCGCCACCCGTCTGGCTCACTGTACGTACATGTTTTCACCTTTAACACCACCACCAGACACACTCCGCTAACGCGCAGCCTCGCGCGGCTTCGCGACCTCGTCCGTCACCCGCTCGTATGCCGACACCATCAAGAACATCTGCGTCAGTGAGTAACACATGGCACGAACACAAACGTCATTGCCGCCGGCGCAATGCGGGGCTCAGCTCACACCACACAGACAAGGACACCAAGGTCCTCATCCAGGGCTTCACCGGCAAGACGGTCAGTAGGGTTTCCCCGACGACATAAGCTACAGAACTAATCTGGCAGGGTACCTTCCATGCTCAGCAGTCAATTGCATACGGCACGCGTGTGATCGGCGGCACCAACCCCAAGGTGAGTCCGGGGTACACTGCGGGTGATGGAACGGGGAGGGGAGGGAAGCGAGGTGCAGCAAGCAGGCTCAGTACATCCTATGATCGCGGGACGGCGGCGCGTGTTGGCGAAATGGGTTGTACTCCGCTTCCATCTCTCGCGGTCGGGTCTCGTGTCACGGCGGCGTTGTGCAAGTCGAGCCGCCGCGTGTGTCGAGCACCGCCGCCCAGACCGCTGTTGGGAGTGATGTAGTCTTGAACAAACCACTAACATCCTTCCAGAAGGCTGGCCAGACCCACCTCGGCTTGCCCGTGTTCGGCTCGGTCAAGGAGGCCAAGGAAGCCGAGAACCCGTACGCGACTGTCATCTACGTTCCGCCCGCCGGTGCCGCCGACGCCATCCTCGAGGCGATCGAGAACGAGATCCCCCTCATCGTGACCATCACTGAGGGCATCCCCCAGCGTGACCAGCTCATGGTGTACAACGCGCTCCGTTCCCAGTCCAAGTCGCGCATGGTCGGCGGCAACTGCCCCGGTATCATGGCCGAGACCTGCAAGCTCGGCATCATGCCTGGCCACGTCTTCTCCGAGGGCAATATCGGCATCGTCTCGCGCTCCGGCACCCTGACGTACGAGGCTGTCAACCAGACCACGCTCGCTGGCCTCGGACAGTCGCTCACTATCGGTATCGGCGGTGACCCCTTCCCCGGCACGACCCACATCGACGTCGTCAAGGTCCTTCTCGAGGACCCCAAGACGGAGGGCATTGTCCTCATCGGCGAGATCGGTGGTGACATGGAGGAGACGGCGGCTGCCTACCTCCGGGAGCACAACTCGGGCCCTGACCGCAAGCCTGTCGTTTCGTTCATTGCCGGCGTGACGGCACCCCCCGGCCGCCGTATGGGCCACGCTGGTGCGATCATTGCGGGCGGCAAGGGTGCCGCTTCGGACAAGATTGCCGCGCTCGAGGCTGCTGGTGCCGTCGTTGCCAAGTCGCCTGGCCAGATCGGTGCAATGATGCACGAGGAGATGAAGAAGATCGGCAAGGCGTAAGCATGGACGCGGGGGGAAACGGGTAGAGATACCGGGAGGCCTGCCCGGCTCTGCCACTTGTAGTTGTAGATGCGGGCCGCCGCTAGATGAACCATAGCATTCGGCGGGGTGTGCTGGCGGTGGTATACTGGGGTTGATGGCGGGGGCCCCGAGACGTGCTGACAGTGCTGACGGCGCTGACAACAGAGTTACGGAGCCGCGATTGACCTAACAGGCAAGCGCTGGAGCGCGCATTGTATCCTCAGTGCCAGTGGCAGCCAGACAACCCTCACACAGTCCTTTCGACTCTGGGTTCTACGGCACCGCTGGCTTCCTCCACAGAATACTGTCCGGCCCCGCACCAAATCAGCACAGCATGTAATAGCGTAACAAACTACGGCCGCCAGTGGTCACCCCGCCTCCGGTCTCCACGGTCTCCACGGTCGCCATACCGCTCCTCCCTCTCCCTGCGCGGCGACCGATCCCGATCCTGATCCCAACCACCTCGCCCGGGGACATACCGGTCACCGTGGTCGCGACCGCGGCCCCATTCGCGCGCGGCCCGGACATCACGCGCGTCGCCGCGCCACCCGTCGCCTCGCCGCTCACCCGGGGGACGGTAGCTGTCGCCCCGTTCACGGTCTACGCCGCCGCCGCCCTGTGGCCCTCCACGCCGCCGTCCGCGCCCGCCTCTGTGTCCTCTCCGCCTGCGGTCTGGCGCGCCTGGGCCCTCCCGGAACTCGAGGGAGGGCTGGGCATGCGTGCGGCGGATTCGGCCGAGCTTGTCCTTGTCACCCTCCTCTTTCGGGGGAGGGTTCTGGGAGTTCGCGAGCGGGTTCGCGAGGCGGTCCGCGAGAGTCTTCCGGTCGTGGTCGGCCGTAGCTGACGCGGGCGGCGCTGAAGACGCTGGGTTGGGGTTGGCCAGACCACCCGAGCGCCGCGTCTCGGTCGCCGGAGGGGCGACGTCGAAGCGCCATTCTCCATCCTCCTGCTCAGAGACAAGGACGAGCCGCTGACGCGAGCCCCACGCCGCCTCCTCCTTCTCCATCAGGCCATTAACTTGCGCCGGATCGACGAACTGCACGCCCAGCGCAGCGCCACGTTCGGGCCAGACTTGGCCATGGACCCTCTCCGCGACTTGGAGGGCTGTAGTCGCAGTGTCGTAGCCTGCGTACGCGTGGTCTTTTACACCGCTCAACCACAGGCCGGGGTAGTCGACGTGTGCGAAAGGGAGCGAGGGGTTATTGGGGAGCGTGGTGGGGGAGAGGTAGTCGTGGAGAGCGCTTAGGAGGAGGGGTCGGCGGAGGTTGGAGACGTACAGTACGCTGCTGGGTGGGTGGGATGTGGCCAGGTGCGAGAGGGAGGCTGGGAGGGGCAAGGATGGGGGAGCCGCTGCCTCTGTGGGTGCGGGTTCGTCGGCGGGAGCGGGTTCGTCCGTGTGCATCGCGTCGTCGGTCGGCGCATCCGCGTCGACGGCCATCGAGTCACCCTTCAGGCTCTGTGTATCGATGGGCATGTCGTCATTTGTGTTTTGCATGCCGTTGGCGTCCTCCTCTGTGGGAGCCCCTGTGCCGTCCGCAACAGCCATCCGGTCGTCTGGAGGCGAGACCCCGTTGTCCGCAGGTTCCACTGGGTCGCCCTTTGGCACGTCGTCCTTCATCGCCGTGTCCCCCTCCTTCCCATCTCCCTTCCAATCCCCCTCCATCCCATTCTCATTCCCATCCACCTCGCCCTGCCCGTCGACGCCATTCGCATTCGCCCCGTTGATCGCGGCCGTCAATCGCTCCGCAAGCTGGTGTCAGCGGTCAGCATCCACCCATCCACGCACCTCCTTCTTCAACCCCTTGGTATCCAGCCCTCTCTTCGACAGCTCTGTTCGTAATTCGGCTACCTTGAGTTTGGCGACGTCCATGGTATGTTGTTGTTGAATGGGCGAAACTAAAATCCCAGTGGAAACAATGGAATGGAATGGTGCCCCAGGTGGAGGCTCAGGCCGCAGAACGCGCCTCACCTCCTCTCATCGCCGGCCAGCGAGAAATCTCCTTCCCTCCTCTTCCATCCTCTCCGTCCTCTCTTTTCCTCCTCCTCAGCCTCCGCAGCGCTGCGATCCTCAGCAGCTTGGCCATGGCGACGACGCCCTCACGCCGCCAGGGCTCGAGCCAGGTCAACTCCCCGGCACGCCTCAATACCAACGTCACGGCCACGTCCACCCCCTCCCCCTCGCCATCAAGTCCACGGCCTAGCCTCAGCCTCGATGTGCGAGACAAGCGCCTTCCCTCCCTTCCATCCCCATTATCCCGAGGGAGAGAGGGGTCCTGGGCTCTCGGCGCGTATGACAACAAGCTGGTGCGTGACTTCTTGAGCCCGCCCTCTCCCTGCCCTTTACCCCCCCCTCTCCCCAACTAACACCCCGCTTACTTCCTTCGCCACTCACCTTAGGTCTCCTCGACGCTCTCCCAGCTCCCGCCTCTCCCGCCCATCTCACCGGGCGGGATGAGCAGCACTGGATCCAACCTCAGCAGCTTCTCGCACACCTCCTCCCCCTCTCACTTGCCGCGGGGCACGCCCTCCCTCGTGTCCGTGTCCATGCCACGGCCGGCACCGCCACCACCAAGTGCGGGCGGAGTGCTTCTCCTCCCAGACGGCACGACTCTCCCGACAGGCGAACCTGGCGGCCGGCCGGAGCGTGAGCCTGTTGCTTCCGGTGCACACTCGACCTCGAGCCCATGGAGCCTGCTCACCGTACACGTCCTCCCCCTCTTCGCAGGGAGTCCACTGAAAGCAGCGATTGAAGATCTCAAGTACGCCTCCAGCCCGGAAGAGCTAACCTCAGCCACCTCTGTAACTCGCACATCGTCACTACATCCCAACGCACGCCTGCGTCGCGCCTTATTGCGGTTCTGTCGGCTGACTTGCGTGACTTCATCGCGAGCGGGATGCTCACGCTGAAAGCAAAGTTCGACACAATCGACGAGGCGAAGATCGTCTCGCGTGCAGCGGAAGTGTGGTCATTCTTCTGGGGCCAGATCCTGCCTTATGTCGAGGCCGTCTTCCTCCCCCTCTCGCAGGTACGCGACATCCCCACCTCTGCTACCGCGCGCCCGAGCGTGATCGTACAACAACCACCCATTGCGGTGCGACACATCCTCCTCTCAGGCTTCCTCGTACATATCCTCCTCCCCCTCCTCCCGCGCCTGATTCCGCTCGTGACGGCAGTCGAGCCGGGGCCAGACCTCCCACGTCTCCTGCAAATGTGCCTGGTCCTATCGACACAGGCCCGCTACTCGTCTTTCTACACGCCACGTGAACCGGGCGAGGCGGAATCACACGACCTCGAAACCAGTGAGAGCGTCGAGGAGCTTGCCCGGGCCGTGCGCTGGTCCATGGCCGTGAGGGCGGACTCCCCCACACCCGACCCAGTCCCCCGAAGCGAGGAAGCCCGTGAGCCCAAAAGCAGCATCGATACACCCCGCAGACCAGGCCTTACTCGCGCCCCCAGTCTCTCTCAAGCGGGCCGGATTCGGCGCCGGACCCGTGGGGCCGGGAGTATTTCAAGCCTCGAGCCAGAGCTCAAGGCAGCAACTGGGGAAAGAGGGGGGCCGTGGGAGGGCCCGACCATCCACGAAGCCGAGGAGCATTCCCTTGCACCCACAACACTGCACTCCGAAACGTTGGATAGTAGTGTGGCCACATTAACGGACCGTACGCCGGTGGCCGACCGCGCAAGGCTGCCCGAAGCGGCGGCGGCGGCGGCCAAGAGCGCTGCGGCGGCTGGTGCGCGCCGGCACGCGAGAAAGTACTCGAGTGGGGAAAGCGACTTGTCGAGCGTGTTTAGTGGAATGGGAAGGAGGTAGTTGGCACGCCGAGGGTGAAGGAATCTAGACCCAGATCTCGGGAGCACGAGCAGCCAGATTAGATATTGTTGTATGCAGGTCGTCGCTCTATCCTACTCCAATCTACGGCGTGTCGACTGGGCCGCGAGGAAGCGTGCATCGCTTGGCCACTCGACAGTGCTGCCGCCCGCTGCAGACGCAGCACTACTCGTCGTTCTCCGGCTGCTCCTCCTCGAGGAGCCGCACCAGGCGGACATACAGCTCGGTAGTGTCGTCGCCCCGCAGCTGGTCCGTGAGGAACCGCGCCTCGACCTGCATCTGGACCTGGTGTTAGAGTTGGGCAATTGGCGACGGCCTCTATCCTGGCGACGCTGCCTCTCCCTCCCTACACGCTTCTCTCTCTGCTCCCACACGCTTCGGTCCAGGTGAAGCAACTCACCATTTCCAAAGCCCCCCGCACAACACCAGCATACACATTCGAGAACCACAGTCCGCCCTCACGTGCGTCGCGGGGCAACTCTGCAAACTCGGCGAGCGGGTTCTCGTCAAACGTGAGCACAAACTCGTTGCCCGAGCCCTGGGTGACGCCCGGTGCGATGCCCAGGAACGTGCGGAAGGCGACCTTGGACACTACCTCGGCCGTCTCGGTGAAACTTGCGCAGCGCTGCAGGCCGGTGCGGGCGAGCAGGTCCTCGACGAGGCGCGTGCCGATGTTGTAGCCCCTGGGGTCAGTAGATTACGGGTGGAGGAAGCTGGGGGGTTGGAGCGGGCCTAGAGGGAGACCAGAGGTCAAGACCCGCCGCAACCGCTCACCTCTTCGCAGTGAACGAACACTTCCGACTCACATCTTCTCCAGCTGCTTGTTCACCTCGCTGTAGTCCTCATAGTCCTTGATGAACTGGACGACGAGCGCGCCGTACGTGAGCGCAAATAGCTCCCCGTTGACCTTGTCGGCCCGCTTCCATGCGTCGTCCTGGTGTCAGTGGGCGCGAGGCAGAGGCAACGCCCAGCTCCACAGTACATGGAGCGCGTGCACCAGACTCACGCCAATGGCCTTGTACTGCTTCCCGGGCTGCGACATGGTGAGTTGAAGGATGCAGCGACGCGACCGTCATTCCATGACAGCTCAAGATTGGCCACGTGGCAACAATAGGAGGCAATAGTTAATGACGTTGTAATGTCACGTGCGGGACTATATCTCTTGTTGACGTCGAGATTTTGGGTGCATTCCGCGTTCACATCCATCCACAACGACAACGGCAACGGCAGCAACGACAACCACCGACGGCAGAATCATTTATCTCGGGCTGGTACATCACCGCTGAGTGATACAACTCATTCTGACACGCGCCATCTCTTCATCTCCGGCCCACCTTCCCGGTCCCCCTTCGCTCTCCTACCCCCCCCACCCTCTCATTCCACCTCCATGGAAATGCCCCTGCGCAACGCATCCGCGGGGCCAAGCAAGCCGCGCGGACCACACCCCACCCACCGCTCCGGAGCCAAGCTGCGTCCACCTGCACCCCCAGCACCACCTTCTCGACCTGCGAGGCAGACGCTACCGATCAAGGTCCTCCAGGGCCAGGGTGCACGGCGGACGGATACGCAGCGGCCAGGCTTTGGGAGGGACACCATCTTCATCACGCGCAAGACGAGTCTTGGGAGTATGCTCGGGCGCGCGCGCGGCCTGGTCTTGGATGAAGGGTGAGTGGGACTTGTTGAGACATTTGTCTGGCCATTGGTGCGGCCGTGGCCGTTGGTCAGGCGGAGAGTTGAAGTGGAGAGGTGGAGGCACAGGTGGAGGTGAGGGAACTTTGAATCTGAGCAAAGCAGCAAGCAGCGTGCGGGCTCCGAGTTTAGCAGGCCGCTGCTGAGCTTCTGACACGGTTACAAGTGGGCAGCTGCAGGGCTCGCAGCTCGCTCGCACCATTTGACACCAGATATACGCACATCACGCTATACGCACTCGGGGCGGCCATCCCACATGCCCTGCTTGTGCTCCACGCGCTCCTCGACGTGCTACCCTACCCAACCGGCCCTACCGGCGTGTGGTACGAGATGGAAACGGGCAGCGTCGTATGCACAGACGAGGTAAAAGGAGAAACGGATGACGACGCGGTCGGCTCGCTTGGAGCCGTCGAGGAGGACATGCCCGAACTGCGCGACCGAACCAAGGTTGGTTGGACGAAGAGACAAGGCTGACCCCCAGTCGTGCCTGCGCATCGAGGTGCACATCTCGCCCAAGGACGCACCTGTTGTTGTTCCCGCTCAAGCACAGCGGAAGAAGCCGACGCCACGCGGCATTTCAGAAGTGCCTATACGGCACCGTGCGAATAAGCGTGCAAGGCCCAAGGCTGCTGTGCGGGCCGCGCGGCGTGAGGCGGCCGCCGCCGCCGACGAAGAGGACGCAATGAACGGATAGGAGGTTACGCCCTGAGCGCAAGCTGGCCGAAATTACATTGCTTGAGAGCAGATTGTTACCGGAACACGATGGGACTAGATCGGCTCGAATGAATGTAACAGCACATTGTCGTGATGATCTCTGGGAGAGGATGGCTTGCTAGGTTACATGACTGGCCAGCACTGGCCGTCACTGCCGGCACCAGTTGCCACGGGTGACGTGACCTGCCGTGGAGACTGGCTGGCTATGTCGTATGAGCGTACGTCGTGCACGAGTGCGTGGTTTTCAACATGCAACATGCCGCAAGTCAGGGTGGTACTGTACACGTTCTGGGCTGGGACTAGTCGACCAGTGAGTCTGCCCATTGTCTCCAGCGCGGTGTCCGTCGTCCAGCCAGTCTTCTCGCCTAGTGCGTGATAAATCTCGGCCCCTGGCTACCATGTCCCAAGGGCCAGGGGGGACCTTGCCGTGTTCGAATTCGAGGGCCCTCATGAGACCGAACGGATAAACCTCGGCCAAAACTGACCGTAACTTTACTATTACACGCTTTACATTACCTCTAGATTCTCAAGATACAAGTTGCTATTACTTTGCTGGATTGCTGGGTTGCACGGTTGCTGGACCCAGTCTGAGAAACAACGCGGGAAAATGGAGAACACTATCGAATCATCTAGTGGTGGCGCTTGGACTCGCGCGACGAGTCGGAGGCGTCGCTGTTGGTGCTGTGTCGGGACCGGCGGAACTTTTGTTTCCACAGGCTAGGGACGCGCGCTAGCGACCGTCCGGCCGATGCTAGCGAGACACGGCTAGCGCTCGCGTCCTTGTTGTTGCCTAGGCGCGTTGGTGAGCTGCCAGCTGCGTTGGGCATCGGCTGCTGTAGGAGATTGGGCGTACTGCGCGCAAGCACGTAGTGCGGTACCGAGGGGGGAGACACCGGTGGCAAGGCCAAGTAGCCGTAGCTGTACGAGAGGGACTGAGAGTGGTAGTGCGCCGGCAGAGAGGGGAAGGGGGGCGCATCTGCCGAGTACAGGTTGTGTGCCGAGGCGCTCGTATGGAGGCGTGGGCGGCGGCGGCCGTTGTCAGACACCCCAAGATTCGAGGGGAGGTGGGCGTAACTTGCACTCGAGAGGGAGGAGACGCTGTCCGGCTCCTCTGTCAAGGGGAGATGTGCGCGGCTCATCGCGGGGGTGTGCGATATGGAGCCAAAGGACGACGTGCTCTCGATCGCAGCCTCGCAGGCGTACGGCGACGTCGTTGGCGTGTTTTTACGGCGGAAGAGGCCCATGGTGATGTGTACAGTGAGCTATCTGCTTTTTGGTGGAGAGGTAGGAGGTAGAGGTGGTGTGACAAGAACGCGTCCGAGTGTCGAAGCTATCGTGCTTCTATGTATGCTTGTATCAAGCGCCGGCCACCAACTGTAGTGCCGGACGACAGCCGCATCCAGCAGAAAGAACGAAAGGAGAAATGTGGTGACCCACAGCAGATTTAGGCCGTTCGAGCCCATTCGAGCCCATTTCATGCTCTTGCATACCTGAGCTGGCAGAGTTGGTTGCGTTCCCCGTGTAGCGAGTTCTGGGGTTGTCATTATCCGAAACATAGGGTTGAGCGTTTGGGGTGGCACTGGGCTGGGCGAATGTTCTGTAATCTCTCGTAAGCCATCGTAAGCCATCGTAAGCCATCGTAAGCCGTCGGAGGCCTCGCCGTTGACTTCAGGTTGCCCTCTCAGCCCCTCGGTATCCCCTCTGTCGCCCTCGGGCCCTCATTCCCCCCCCCCCCTTCAGTTCCCCCACTCTGTCCCTCCCCACTCTGAAGCCTCGGCTGGTAGAGACGTTGGCACAAGGCACGACGTTTGGGTGACGAGAACAAAGAGACGCCCCCCCGAATGCACGTGGCCTGCCATGTTCTGTGATGACGTGTCGGCAGAATGCGTCGGTGCCTCTGCTTGGTCCGTGGTATACTCTGGGATAGTGTCTGGGCATGCACTGGTACACGCTGTCTGGCTAATGGAATGGTGACCCGCCATAGTCGCTGGAGGCATGGTTGAAGGCGTGACTTGTTCGCGATCGGGCAAGTCCACTCGAGACGACACGAGGCCCAAGGCCCCGTAGGTGGTCACCAAGCCGACGTCGGAAACCCACTCGTTGCTCGTGCCATGTACTTGTCACTCGCGGCAGTAACCCCGCCTCCCCGCCCGAGCCAACTGGTCCAACCTTCCGCTGTCCTGGGCGCACCGAGACTGCGGGCTATACCTGCGATCGAGTTTCCGCTCGCACACCCCGCCAGCCATCCCCCTCCTCCGCGTCGCCGAAACTTGGGACCGCCGTTCCTCGGACCTCGGAGACACTGATCTAGACTTACCATTGCCCCGAAGCGCGGGGCTGGCCGGGCCGTTCACGCTTCCAGCCAATCTCAGCCAATGTCCAAGAAACAAACGTACTTGCATCCGAGAAACGCCATCGGCACAGGCACGACACGGACTGTAAGTGGTCGACAGCTACTAGGGTTAGGCGAGGCACGTGGTAAAACAGTACATGTTGCACTGTACATGCACTACCCTGCGTGCTCGATCTGGCCTGCCCTCGACCGTGCCATCTTCTTGCCCTCGCCCTGGCCCTCGCCTCGCCCACCCTCGCCAGCGTACAGTGCCGCGCGCTATCGTTTATGCTGCGCGCTCCATGCGACGAGAATGAACGCCAGGTCGAGCTGCGAGACGCCCATGTCGCCAGTGACCAAGCTGAACGAGCCGAACGAGTCTGCGCGCAAAGGGTTGCACATGGATGCCTCGGGACCGCCGTGGCCCTCAAGCCGTGGGTACAAGTAGTCGCCGCCGCCGTCGCCCGCGAACGAGTCGCGGTGAGGTGCGTGCGGCCGTGGCGCTGGAGGAGACTGGGCTTCCTGGGCTACGGGCCATCGCGGCGTGCCAACCGAATGCGGTTGAGGGAAGGGAGCGCTCTCCCTCTTTGGCGCGACGAGTGCTCTGCGCGTGCTGGATGCGTCGGGACTCATCTTTAGTGGGGAATATCGGCTGCAAGTTGGGGGCATCGCTTTATTACTCGCCCGTTGCCAAGCCTTATTACTTGCCCTTTGCCACTCGCCACCAGCTAAGACCGAGGGCCATGGACACACGAGATCCCAAAGGCCCCGGTCGCACGTTGTCAGCATGAGCGTGTGCACACTAGTGAGAGATCTGGCAGAAATGCCGAACCCCTGCTGTGGGAAGTGCGTGCCGCCCTCATGCCAGGTGTGATTGGCATGTGGCATGCCCCCGATCGATGCTGCAGCACGAATGTACGGCAGCGTTGCTGCGCAACCGGCCTAATGTTTGTGGCAGGCGGGCGTACGAGGCCCAGTCAGCATGTCTGCGTCAGCGCGTCAGCGTCAGCGTGGCCGGCGAGTGCCGGTCCATTGTGAGCGCACATGGTAGCGTGACTCAGCTCGCCGAGCTAACCATCGCTCGCCATCCACTGAACCGGCGGCATCTGGCCGCCCACGTTGCGACGCAACCAGCAGGAGACCATTGCCGCGGCTGCCGGTATGGCTGGCGCCTGTAGAAGCCGCGGCAGATGCACAGCTCGGGGGACGCTCGTCCCTCCCAGCCACGCGGTCCAGCATGGGTTGCTCGCCATTGACGCTCTGCCAACGACGGCGGATGCTCACTCGCGGTAAACTGGTGCGCCACATCACAGCACTGCCATGACATGCCTCACTGCTGCATGGTGTGCACGTGACGCCCGGGCCGGGCGGGGGTCAGAGTTGAGGCATCGATCTGTTGGGCAGCGTATGGTGCCTGGCGCGGGCCGAGGAATCTCTCTTCGGACCGATGCGCAGACCGATGGGTGCGAGGCAGTCGGGAATCGCTTGCGATAAATCTGAGCGGGTCGCCTAGCTAGCTGGCAATGCGATACTGCCGAGGGAGGGGAATGCTTGGCTGGAGGAGTGTTAAATGGCCGGGCGGTGTGGCGGACAGGAATGGGGTGGGTACCGTACTTCCGAGAGAGAGGGCGTCGGTAGCGGGAGTTTGTCAGCAAATGTCCGGAAAGCCTGGCCCATTGAGGCGCTAGGAGCAAGGAGAGTGTATGCCGATAGAACGGGGATTTCTGGCGTGCCCTTGGCGTTGTGTCTGGTGGCAACTGTGGCACTGTTTCCAGCCTGTGGCGCACTGTGTCTCCAGAAAAACCGAGGGGAGCAGCCGAGTGTGGACCGTGGGCGACAGCTGGGCAGCGCTGTTCAGCTTCTGAGACTTGGCCCGACGTTTGTGAATCGTTCAACTCTGTGCCGTGGCGCAGTGGGCGCGGGTTGATTTTCACCTGCGATGGGTGCTAGCGCGATCTTTGTATTCTTCGCTGAATACTTATATCCTTCAAAGTGTCAGCTTCCATGTTCAGTGGTCTTTTGTGTTTTCTTTCGGCGACGTTCCCTCGGTGTCTCCTTCGGTGTGCTCGGTGTTTGTTTCCGTGTGGCTCGGTGAATGCACTTCCAACTTGCAGCAACTTGGATGCGCCTCTCTGCTTGACATGGGTCGCGGACCAGGTTCTCGACTTTGGAGGCAATCTATACTGGGCTATTTCTTGAGCTTACCTGGACTCAGACGAGCAAGGTTGATTTGAATCGGGGGTGCAGCGGTTGAAGATCGCAGAGAGGACTGTGTGGTCATTACGCCAACACAAGTGCCAAGTACCGGCGCTACGAGCCAAGGTCCGGCCACCCTTGATCACCTTTATCCTCCTTCCAGCTCCGAAGCGTGACACGATAAGCTCATCGGAGCAATCCAAGACGCAGGGTGTTCCCGGTCACTCAGTCACAAGATGTGATCACGGACTGATACTTGCCCGCGCCGCTGTCCTTCCAACCGTCCATCCACAGGTCGCCGGATAGGGACCGATAGGAAGGTTGCAGTAGCTGTCACAAGTCAGTATGGTTCCGATATTCCTGGGTGACTCGGTGAACAGCGACACTCTCTAACCGATCCCGGGCGCGTGGTTCCCCAGCTTTTGTCTTTTATTGTGCCACATCGGCTGGCGCTGGTAGATGCAGGGATTCCAAACCTTGGAATGAATTAGACTCCTCCGGCAGAGGACGCGACTTGCAATCTGCCGGAATTGAATCCAATGGCGTATCGTCACACAGTCACGCATCCCGCCACCAACATTAAAACGCTAACATGTCGCTTTTCCCGGGTGTTTGGGGTGGGCTGCATCCCAACATTTCCCGAGACACAAGAACGGGGCACGCTCCAAGTCCCGGTCGCAGTCGCGCTCTCCCATTGCAGCTCGCAAACTAACCTCCCGACCTGCATGGTAGAAGAGGAGCCAAGGAATTCCCTCGCAAGCAAACCTGTGTGGCTGTCGGAGGTTGCTGTCTTCCCAGTCGGCCTATCAAACCCTGGGCATGATGACGTGTGGTACATGTATTGACATGTGCGATTGTGGGTGGGAATATGAATCAACGTAAGACCCGCGACTCGCAAGGCTCGGAAAGCTCGTGATCGCGCTGCTTGGGTTCTGTAACGGAGGCCTGGACAAACCATGCCATAATAATGTGTACTGGTTACAACTATAGATACAGACCATCTACCGTCTCCAGCTCTTGCGCAAGCGCCCGAGCAGTCCTGGTTTCTCGGCGCAATGCGCAATGCCCTTTCCCACCACGCTGATCTGCACGCTCGGTTCCGGCGAGCCAAGCCCCAACCCAAGCGGGAGCGTTCCCACAACGGCCTGCCGTCTGCGGCCTCGCTCCGCCACCCATTTCTCGCACTCTGGATCCTCGGAGATGGAGGTGAGGTTGGCATGCCGCCGATACACAGCTGCCGCCACGGAAGCTGCATGTCGTGTCTGCCAGTCGCCCATGCGGGCTAGCGTGGCGCTGAACTCGTCTTCATCGCCTTGTTTGGCACAAGCCCCTGTGGCGTGCCATGGGGCCGTGGAGGGGAGGGGCATCGACACGGAGTGAGGGAGCGAGCGGGGAGGTGACGTGCATGACTTGTCGACTTGCGTGCGCGGTGTAGGAGAGCGTTTTGGAGGATGTGAATATGTGAGAGGTCTTGTTTGTGATTCGGGTTTGAGAAGCTCGGCCATGGATGCCATGAAGGAGAGGAAGAGTTGCTCCGCCGTCTCGAGCTCAATCTCATCGGTGACGATCGACGCCGTCTCCCACTCATCCTCATCCTCGACCTCGTCTTCATCTTCTGTCTCGCTCCAGTGTGAGATCTGGCGGTCAGCTTCTTCTTGGCACTGCTGCACCTCTGGATACCGGGAATAGGTCGAGTAGCTCGAGATCGAGGTCGGCCATGACGAGGACGAGGCTGAACTCTCCCACGCCGAGCTGGGTGCCGAGCTCATCGAGCTAGTGCTCGACCAGTCGCAGCTGTCCCAGGCTTGCCGTGAGTTCATGGTAATGTGGATTGAATGGTAGCGAAACAAGGCTCTGGCTCTTGGCTCTGTTGTGTTCTTAAGAACAACAAGCACACACCCAGTAGCCGGCCCCAAGCTCAAGCCTCTAGCTCAAGCCTACGACGGCGCGAGACATCGGAGCCAGCGGAGATGCGTAACAATGCAGTCAGTGCCTGTAATGTTCCTGTTATGTTTGGTCCCTGCGAAAACACCCCTGGCCACTAGAGCTCTGGTGCGCTCGTCTCAAGTTTGGATCCCAGGCTCAAGCTCTAAGCTCTCATGCTCGACACCGGCTTCGCATGCCTTCTGCTGCTTCCCCCCCCCATCCCCCTCCCTCCTCCTCAGCCCTAGGCCCATCATCCCCCCCCCCCATGCGGCTCCTCCAGGCCCTCCCGCCACCCCTTCTATTCCTCAGCGACAGTCGCAGAATGTCGCAAAAAACCCATACAAACAGCCCGCAAACGCACATCTAATGGCCCCTCCGAACCTCGCCATGCATTTTCATGCATTGCCAGCGAGGCCAGCGAGACCATCAAGGCCAGCGAGGCAGGACCGCATAGGCAGCAGCACAGGAAGGCGCATTTGCATCCGGCAGAAGTGCTCTGGTGGCACTTTAAGCTTACCCCGGGCCACAGAGTGGCGTTTCATTCTCGCAGGAGGCAACGTTACTGCTTTGGGCTGCACAATTTCCCTACCAGCAAGGTCTCGAGTGGCCAGCCGAGGCAAGCCGCGCTCTCTTAACGCGCTGGGTCGATTCCAGTGCCAATGAAGATCAAGCCGCACCCCAAACGCCACACGCTACGAAACAGGCCACACAACACCGCCACACGATCAGATCACCAGCAATGTGATCAGTGACACAGGGTGAGGGGCCGGTCCCCAACCTTTCGCAAATGTCGGGCGCCATTCATGCTTGGGCCTGGAACTGCTGGCTGTGAACTGCCCTTGGGGAGCGTGGCGCGTTCTGGGTCGGTTCCCAGAGCGGAGACGCCGGGCCAGGTAGGTACCTTGCTCGGGACCTGATCTCCCAGCAAACCCCTACCTCCCCCTCGTGGCAACTCATGCGTCTGGTGGCAACTCATGCTTTGACCAAAGGCCCGAGGCGGTCCATGGAGGAGTGACTCTAGCCCTCACCTCCGAGTGACGTGCTACCTCGATCGCAACTTTTCATCGGCCTCCTCCATCGGAACAGCCAAGCTCGTACACTGCACAAATGGGAAAGTATAATGCCCTTACAATGTCAAAACGGTCCTATTGATCCTATCGGCCCTCACGCTCCAGCGCCCACTCGGGATTGTACCGCGGTGGCACGACCTCTGGGACTAGAGCCCCCCATCGTCTTCCTGCACGACAGGCCGCTCACCGAGCTCGGTCGGCCGGCGCGGTCTGCGTACCCTGCGCGGCGCCTTTGTTGCCGTCTCGGGGCTCGTACGTGTCGTGTCGGCGCGATACCAGGCGAGTCGGTGGCGGCAGGCGCAGAGTCTCTCATCTCGACCCTGAGGAAGGCCTGCTGCTGTGCCAATAGTGCCGGTTGGCACCTGGCCGCCGTAGTGCCAGACGGTTATCCGCATACGGGGGTCGAAGGAGTGAGTGCGGCCCAGAGGTCGCACTGGCGCTCGCGGAGGAGCTGGGAACGTACTGGGTCGCCGCGCGACCCAGTACGAGGAGGGGGCCAGTTCGGCTCTCATCGTGGATTTAGAGTGATGGACTGCGGCGTGATCCTCACCGCCGTTACGAGAATACAACGCATCCGGTTGCTACACTCTTCTTGTGCGTGTTGGGTTGGATCTTCTTCGTGTCAGTGTCGACTTGGAGTGTGAGACCGAGGACCGAGGGGATATGGCGGCAGTAGACGACGTAGCTTAACGTGTGGGCAACTCCTAAGCCCCGCATGCACACCTCCCTGCACTCGGGATACACACATGATGTCCCGGTTGGTTTTAGGGGAGGGGATGGTGAATGAGCACAAATAATGATTGCAGCACCTTGGATAACCTTCTGGTGAGGACGCTCCCACGCTCCCGTAAGCGATTACAGAACCTGACTGTTCGGAGCGTCCAAGAGTGACATGGCGATGGGGTTGAGTGATATTGTAGACGAGAAGGTACAAGGCCGGTGGTAGCTGGCCATATTTGGCTCCACAGAGATAAGAAGGCAAATCTTGGCTGAGAATCGAACACACGTCTTCCCATTTTTTCTGTTATGCGAATGGCCAAGGGCCCACCAGCCTGCGAGCATAGGACATTAAAGAAAGTTGAGCACGCTCGCAATAACTTGGCCAGAGCCATATTTGGCTCATAAGCAAGCCGAGTATAGCCTCTTTCTGCATTTCTGGGCAGCACATGAGCGAACTGGGAGGCCCGAGAGGAATGCGGTCGCGCTATCATGCAGATCTGCACGCACGCACGTTGTTGTCCGTGCCCAGAACGAGCTTTGCACAGTACAGGATTTCAGGCGTTGCCCGATGCAACGGTGCTGGCGTCTGCAAACACCAAGTCACACCATACGCAGTAGGCCACCCAGTGAGCGAGGTGCTCTTCCGCTCCTCAGCTCAGCGTAGGGATAAGACGAGGGCGGTTTCTAAACTGGGTGTTGAAAAGATAAAAACGGTGGGTGCCTGTTGCAAAGTCCCAGCCTCCAGACTCGATATCTTTGACATCTCCCGCTCGACATCCATCCATCCATCCATCTCATCCACCTTTCCTTCTCTACCCATCTTGCTGCCTCTCTCCAGTACCATATTGTCCCAAACCGTGCAGACTACGTGCAATCCATTCAAGATCCATCCAAGATTACGCTACTGTCTGCCCCTTGCCACCCGACTCACCGCCGCCTCCCGGCCTCTTACCTTCACATGGCCATCTCCACACCTTCCATCCCATAGCCTTTCACCATGTCGCCGCCTCCCTCGTCTTCGCCTCCCCGGCAGATCCTGAGCGACTCCAGCGTCCCATCGGTCTCACGCCGCCGCACAATGTCGACGGGCGGGTCGAGCAATCAATCTCGCTCGCCGCACACGCTCCGGCAACCGGCGCCGCGTGGAAGCGTAGCTTCCACGAGCATTGGCTCCTCGTACCGCGACAACCCGAATGTACAACGGCAGATGCAACAAGACATCGATTCTGCCAGGAGCATGTGTGAGTCGTTGCCTCCACCCAGGGCGCTCCCGTTGTGTGTTGTCTGCCGCAGACAATGCCACACCAGAGATAGCCATTGGCTAACGCTTCAGCACGCGCTCGCTCCAGCTCTGTAGTGGAGCGTTCACCGATGCTCCGCGGCACTCGAGGCGGCACTTACGCATCGTCACCCATCGACGAAGCGCCGTTCGGGATGCTGAGCGACGCCGAGGAGCGCGAGATGGAGCGCGCACAGTACCGGCGCGACCACGACAGCGACGATGAGGAACATCGCCAGTACCGGCACGACGAGCACCTCTCGGACGCGGAAAGCTCTCACACATACAGCAGCCGCCGTCGGAGGAGGCGTTCGGACGCTGGCCGTCAGAGCAGTGACGGACTGCAACACGTGGGCTCGTATTTGGCGCCAGATGGGATTCGTAGCGTCTTCGATTTTGCCGCCATGGACGAGTTCGCTGCTACGGAGCGTTCGGCGCTCGACGACATCGAGGACTCGGCAGCGGGTGCGACTTGTGAGGACATGGACACGCTGCCGTTGGGCATTGCCGTTGAGACACACAGGCGGAGCGAGGCTGTTACACGCGTAGAATCGCCTGCGCGCCAGCAGTCAGGCGAGCTGAGCGGGAGTGGGAGCAGCACACGGCAGGACGACGGCAACGGCAAGGGCGCTTTTGACGACGACATGACGCCATTACCAAAAGAGGAGGGAGAGTCACCGCAGCAGCGTTTCGGGCGGCGCGCCCGCAAGCAAAACAAGCAATCGCACCCGGCGCGGCGGCAAGCCAAGCTCGCACTGTTTGAGAGCTTCGGTGCTGCCGACGGTGAGGAGTTACAAGGGGGTGCACTCAAGGCGCCGCGGCCGGGCGTAAGACCACATGCTCCACCTCCACCCACCGACCCCGAGCCGCCCAAGTTCACGCCGTACTCGGACAACACTGGGCACGGCCAGCCATACCGGTTCTCGTTCTACTCGAATGCTCTTCCGGTGACCATTCACGCTCGCAGCCTCGCCGAGCTCCCCGCCGAGGGCCAGTCATTCGAAGACCTGTTCAAAGGAAGAAACATTCCTGGTGGGGAGCAGCCGACAGCGACAGAGTTGCAGTTTGGCAGTGGGCGGAATACGCCCAGGGATTTTAGCGGGGTCTCACTCACAGCCCCGACGCCTCAGAGTTGGCATCAGGCGGCGATGAACAAGAGCGCCAATCCCCTTGCACCGACGCCGCCCCCTCCCAACCCCGACGACGACCCCGACACGTACACATGGTGGCTCGACGTGCTGTCTCCGAGTGACGAAGAGATGCGCGTACTCTCCCGCGTGTTCGGGATCCACCCGCTCACCATTGAAGACATCCTGCTTGAGGAGACGCGTGAGAAGATCGAGCTGTTCCGCAACTATTACCTCGTGTGTTTCCGGTCGTTTGACCAGGACCCGTACAGCCAGACATATCTCGAGCCGCTCAACATGTACATCATCGTGTTCCGCGAGGGCACGTTATCGGTGAGTGGTGCGCGCGTCGCTATGATGTGTGCCGAACCAAACCAACCGCAGTTCCACTTTCGCGCAACGCCGCACCCGCAAAACGTGCGCCGCCGCATCAAGCACCTCAAGGACTACATCTCGGTCACTTCAGACTGGATCTCGTATGCGCTCATCGACGACATCACCGACGCGTTTGGCCCGCTCATCCAGAGCATCGAGTACGAGGTCGACAGCATCGACGAGCTTGTCCTCATCCTCAAGGATGCCGAGCAAACGGACATGCTGCGACGCATTGGCACTTGCCGGAAGAAGGTCATGGGCCTGCTGCGCCTCATGGGCAGCAAGGCCGATGTCGTCAAGGGCCTCGCGAAGCGGTGTAACGAGAACTGGCTGGTCGCTCCAAAGTCGGACATTGTGAGTTGGCGGCGGCGACTTTGAGTGCTCCTTGTTTGGCGGCCACACTAACATACAGGGGCTGTATCTCTCCGACATCCAAGACCACTTGATCACAATGACGTCCAATTTGAACCACTATGAGAAGATTCTCTCGCGCTCGCACTCCAACTACCTTGCGCAGATCAGCATCGAGATGACGGACGCCAACAACCAGATCAACGACGTGCTTTCCAAGCTCACGGCGCTTGGTACTGTCCTGATTCCGATGAACTTGGTCACGGGTCTGTGGGGGATGAACGTCCACGTGCCGGGGCAGGACGTCGAGGACAACCTGCACTGGTTCTTTGGCATCCTAGGAGGCCTTGCCGCATTTGCCGTCGTCGGCGCGTGGGCGACGTACAAGTGCTTTGTGCGAATGTAGGCGGAGTGTAGGGCGGTGTGACACAGAGACTCGTGTACTAGCACTACAGCTGCATATGCATTTCTAGAGCACAGTGTTGGCGATGAGGTGGTCGACTCGTGCAGGCGGCCGCATTTGGCATGACGTCAGTGTGTCACCATGGTCGGGCTCGTCGGCTTGATCGTCCAGTGGCTTTGAATCGCAAGCGTCTTGTGTAAAGGCATTGTTTGGGCGCTCTTGAGCACCGCAGGCAGACTGCAAGCTGTATGCCAACGGGCCTCATGCGTGGCAGAGACAGTGCTGCCAGAGGATGCAGCCAAGGATGCCGGACAATCGACCTCAACTCGAGTGGGCTGTGCGGTCATGCCCTAGGCATCGACTCGGCCGTGACTCGGTAGTGCCTCTAATCTCTCCATCTCCCACCATCTTACCCCCTTCATCTCAATCGCAACATGGCCTCCGTCCCCCTCGCCCAGCCGTCCACCAACGACGCGCACCACCCGAACCCGGTCCGCGCGCCCGCACACGTCCACGCCCTCCTGGACCGCCTTCACGCCCTCTCCTCCGCCCAGGAAGCGGAGCTTGACCTACTGAGCATCCCCGCGTCCGACTTCCACACCACCGTCGCCGACCAGTTCGTTGCCCTCGAGCAGGACAAGTGCCAGTTTGTGTACGCGCTCCTGCGCGCGACGGGAGCGACGACGATCGTCGAGGCCGGCACGAGCTATGGCGTGAGTACCATCTACCTCGCCCTTGCGGCTATGCAGAACGCGGCCGCTGCCGCGGGCACAACGGCTGGCAAGGGCGACACGCAGCCCCGCGTCATCGGAACCGAGCACGAACGCGAGAAGGCGGAGCGCGCGCGCGCGATCTGGATCGAGGCGGGCGTGGACCGCGTGATTGAGTTGCGAGTCGGCGATTTGCGAGAGACACTCAAAGACGAGATGGGGACGGTCGACTTCTTGCTCCTCGATAGTGAGTTTGAGGGCGCGCAGTGCTGATCCAGTCTGGGCCGACATGGCGCTGCCGGCGCTCAAGCTTGTCCGGCCGCATTTGCGGGCGGGCGCGACGGTCGTGTGCGACAATACTATTGCCTCGGCTGCGCGATACGCTGACCTCCTCGCTTACGTTCGCGACGACCCTGCGTTCCAGTGTATCACTGTACCGTACCACAAGGGCCTTGGTGTGTTCGTCTACTACCCCTAAAGCTGCATGCATTCTATCTGGCCGTGTGCTACTTCTATCCGCATCTATCTCGTTCTAGTTCATCCCGTTGCGCAGATTCTCGTACATGCTCCCCGGGTAGTGCAGCTCGTTCTCACGCCACTCGAGCTGACCAAGGACCTCGCGCACGGTGCGCACGAGGGCCTGCCCCGTCGCCTCCTCCTTGTCCGCATCCAGCTCCCACCACATCGCGCCGCCCAGGTTCATCTGGTTAATGTACGTCGCCTTTTGGTGCGAGATGGCCTGCGTGTCGTACGACACCAGCTGGCCCGTGCTGCGGCAGTAGCAGTACGACGCACCCAGGCGGTGGTCGTTGACGACCTCGGCATTGGGCCGAGGGAGGTCCTTGTAGTCCCACATGCCGTTCTCCCACGATCCTTCGCCGACGCCGTTGTACGGCTGGCCAGGCCCGCTCGTGCCCATGAACGCGCGCCCGTAGAGTGGCAGCCCGATCACAAGCTTGTGCGGCGCGACGCCGGCCGCGAGGTACTTGCGCACCGCTCCGTCGACGCTGTTCCCATGCGGGTTGTCCGTGTACAGTGCAGCCTGGTGGCCTGAGACCGAGTCCCACGAGCCGGCAAACTGGTGTGAGCGGTTGCGATTGCGTAGGGTGGAGGGAGACGTGAGACAAGCCAATTGTTAAAGCGCCGCCAAGGTGTTGCGGGACGGCTTGAGGACCCCGCACAGCTCTATAACCACTCACGTCATACGCCATCAGGTTCCAGAAGTCGAGTACACGGTCCATCTCCTGGATGCGCAGGACGTTGACCTGCTCATTGCCGCATGGCGCAGCGACGGTCAGCTGGTACTGCCCGGGCTGCTTGCCCTTGGACTGGGCGAGGTGGTCAAGGCCAGCGCGCAGCTCGTGCAGGAGTGCGACGTACGCTTGCGCGTCGGCCGAGGTCTTGGGGTACTCGTAGTCGATGTCGAGGCTGGTGTCAATGTGGCAAGGAGAAGATTGCAATGACCGGTCGCTAGCACCGCTTTCGCCCACGCTAGGGCTGAGACTCACCCATCAAGGCCAACGTCCTCGACGAGCTTGACACCCGACTGCACAAACGTCTGGCGCCACTTTGGATCGCCGATCTTGGCAAAGTTGGGCGAGTATGACCAACCACCGATGCTCAGCAGCACCTTGAGGTTGCGGTTCTGCTTCTTCTGGAGGTAGATCGCCTTCAGGCAGCCGTAGAGGTTGGTGCCCTGGTCGTTCCAGCTGTCTCCTTCATAGTGGATCTATGCGTCAGTGTCAAGAGAATCGACAAAGGCGGTGCGTGCTCGTACCCACCTCGACGTCGGCCCACTTGTCCGAGAGGTGCACCTCGCCTGTGTCCTTGTTGATGTTGCCGAACGCGTAGTTGATGTGCGTGAGGTGCTGGTGTGGGATCTTTTGGGGGGGGAACTTGCGTCCATAGATGCCCCTGGAGTTAGTAGACGAGCCAGTCGACGAGGTCGCTCACCAATTAACCTGCTGTTAGCTGGAACAGAGGGGGGAGGAGCTCACAAAATACCCGACGTGCTTCTTGCCCTGCATGTCGTACAAGGAATCGAAGCGGTGGTGTGGTTGTTGAGGAAAGATCCAGTTGCGTGCGAGGAGGAGGACGGTGAGGAGTGCAACAAGTGATGTGAACAGGTTAATGCGAGGGGCCATGCAGAGAGAAAGAGAGGTCGGCACCAGGTGATTGACAGGTCGCGCCGCACGACGCGAGGGACGGGTGACGTGCGTGTATACATTCATTTCCTGCCGCCGATCATCCGTCATCTGCCAGCGGGCTCTGATATGGGCCCCTCTTGTACACGTCATTCAATCTGGATATAATATAATGGCCATTCACTATTTACGAATACATTAATCGTTTTACTATACACCAATCACGGTATATTAGCATACTCTATAGTTGGAGCGTGGCCTCCACGTGTCATCAGCATTGCGCAGATAAACAAGTGAGTCAACCCTCGATCCGCCACAAGGGGCGCGACTGATTTCCAGTCACCCTGAGACACGGTCACCCTGATACCATGGCCTGTTTAGGGCAATATGGCATGATGGGATTGAGCTGAATTGTGACTAGCTCAGCATTAGCTCAGCATTAGCTAACATTAACTGAGCATTAGCTCCAGTCGCCCATACAGTCACCCATACAAACAGCCACGTGAGACTGACAGACACTAACAGACAGAGAACAACAGTCAAAGTCCCACATTGCATCCTCATCCATCTTCACTACACTTCTTCACTCTCAACTCGTCTCTTTCAACTCGACTCTGGCTTGCGCCCACTTGCACCTCTTCAACCTGTACCTCCCATCCACCTGCGCATCCGCACAGGTACCCTCACCTCCCGCATCACGTCAGCAAGGTCAATGCGCATCATGGCGCAGGCGCCCTCGATGCCAGGCCGTGCTTCCGGATCACCGTCCACCCTCCATTCTTCTTTCTCGCCACCTCAGGACCAGTTAGGTCTGCAACCATACCCCGAGAGCACCGCCCTCACCTCGCCTACCTTGAGCAACGACAAGCCCACCATCTTCCAATCCCTCGATGGCATCCAAGAAGCAGCAGAGACTGACGGCCTTGTACCTCCCCCAGTCACTACTGCCTCCCCTCCGGCCCACTCACTTCCGACATCGTACTACACAGCATCTGCCGGTAGCGCCACTGCGAGCGGCAGCCAAGGTAACGAGTCAAGCGCCTACGTCGACCCGATCAGGCAACACTTCCTCATTGACGACTACCTTGGCAACGATGACAATTTCGCAAGTGCTTTCGGCAGCTCTGTCGACCCACTGTACGCCGACGACGGGTATGAGGCAGCCGAGTTGAGCCCAGTGCAGGGCACACGTTCCCGTACGTCGTCGTATGACGGACTCGGGATCAAGGACGGTCGCTCGCCATCTGGCTCCTCTGGCCGCAAGGGACCCTACCGCTTCCCATCGAACCCAGATCGTCCTGGCTCTCCACTGCGCTTGCCAACCACATCGACACCTGTCGTCAATCGGCCGAGCCGTTGTCCACAGCGCCTTCCCTTGCCATGGTCACCCGGCGCTTACCAAGACTGGCAGCCAGAGGCTTCCAGCTCAAGTCTCTGTCTGCCTCCCTCGCCCTCTTCAGCGATGCCGCACTCTCCCCATTCTCCTCGCGCCCCATCGCCTCTTGCCATGTCGTGGGAAGCTCCAAAACTCGAGCGCGAGTCCGAGCACGAACCCGAACTAGTGCCACAAGCATTGGCCCAGCAGCCGCAGACGCCGCAGTCTGTACGCTTGTCTCGTGTGCCCGTGCCCTCTGCTGCGAACGCTGGCACGACTCGTCGCATGGTCGAGGCGTGGGAGAACCATACGCCGGCCTCGGCCACGCCGACGCCGCAGCCTCCGTCCTTGCCCATGCCACAAAGCACATCTAGTCCATCGAACCCCGGTAATTGCAATTCGCCGTCGCACCGGAGGCTCGGTCAGCAATATCTTGCTGTCAAGGAGAGCGAGCCCCTTCCGATCCCGACCGTAACGCCTATTCCGGCGAGTGCAACGATGCCGTGGCCGCCGCCTTCAACAGCAAAGTGGTCCGGAATCTCGGCTGGTTCGGCAGCGAGTCCCCGTGGCAGCAGAGTAACTCCAATCGATAGCCCCAGCAAGGAGCGCAGTCCGGCCAAGGGCCTGTCGCCCAGCTGGCTCTTCAACAAACAGGAGCGCCAGGGCGAGATGGGAAGTCCTAAGAGCCCAGGGAAGGAGAGAATCTCCTTCCGGCAACCCATCAAGGAATTCAAGAATGTGTTGTCGAACATGCGCCGCAATGGACAAAAGGACAAGGACGAGCCAGCAGGATGGGCAACCGCGGGTGTTGGCCTGTACGGCGACCGACCAGACCATCTCATTGATGATGACTGGTTCCACCGTCCGCTCAACCCACCAGTGCTCGACAGAATGGGCGACGCCGAGATGAACGAAGAGGAAGAGATACACTCGGGCCGTGTTCTCTGGCTCTCATCATCACCGGATCACACCTACCATGACCATTGGAGGGCCGCGTGGGCGACTCTGTCACGCATGCGTCTCAAGATCACCTACTTGACAGACGACCTTGACTGCGCTGACCGCCCAGACTCTGGCCAGCCCGACGTGGAGCTCTGCCTGCGTTCGTGTTCCGATGTTGTCCCCATCCCCGCCGGCGAAGTCGAGCGTTTCCGCCTCCCCCCTCCCCCTGAACAAGGCGACTTCCTCATGCTCGAGTTCAGGTACGGTGCCGCGCGTTACTTGGTTGTCGTCAACGGTGCCGCCCAGGACTGGGTCTCGGCGCTGCTGCTTGGCTTTGGTACCGCGCCGTCTCTGAAGAGCTACCACGATGGCTCACTGCGTCTGGGTCAGCTCGAAGACATTTCCAAGTTTGGCGACACGTGGGTCGCGACGTCATCTGAACCGTCTGGTTGGCAAACCACGTCCGGCTGCCGACCGTCCTGGGACCCACTTGAACCTTCGGCTTTGTGTGGTCAGCGCACAGACTTGGGTGCAGCTGCGGTTGAGATCGTGACTGAGACCGGTGAACCCCCTACGCCACCCCCGAAGTCACTCAGGCGATCGCCGCCCATCGGTGACTGCCCAGAGATCAAGCCCACCGCTCCGCTTCAAATCCATAAGCGCAAGGAGAGCGGTACAACCCCGGACAGCGGCGCCACGCAGACTCAGCACACTGGCGCCACAGGAACGACCATGGGGATGCAGTCACAGCCGACCGGCTCGGCCTATGAGCGCTCCCAGCCGGTCCCTAACGATCGTGATGGCCCCCGCGGGCCCCGCCGGGGAACTGGGACGGCCTTGCGCGCGGCTTCACTCCAACAGGTCGACCCACTAGTCTCCAGCGTGGCAAACCGCATTCGCAACTGGCAGCCGTCCCACAACGACCCACCGCCAGAGATTGATGTATCAAGGTCTAGTAGCCTGAAGTCAACAAGCGACCACGACCCTAGTGATTTGAACCCTTCGCGCAGCGCTAGCCAGATTCGCTCAACTCGCAACACATTCGACCTCGACCTCGCGGGGGTAGATGCGGGATTGGAGCGGCGGCTAGTCTTCAAGGAGACCCCATTTGGACCGCGATTGCCGGCGATGAGAAAGGCCGTTCCAAAGTATATGGAAGGGCCGGAGGCCACGAAGGAGGCCGAGTCATTTAATATCGCCGACTCTGCGAGACTTCCCGATCACGAACCAGTGCCAGAGCCTGTGGCCACCCAGCAAGCCGAACTGCCCACATCGCCAAGACCGAAACGGCTGGACAGCCGTATCGCGGCGGCGATGGAGAGGTTCGAAGGGAGTCCAACGGCTGAGAAGACTGCAAAGTCACCGCCGGCCAACAGGCCAGCAGGCCCCAGCGCGCCACTCTTCACCGCCAAGTCTTCCCCGGCCACATCCCCGATATCGACGGCCAAGCCGCTTGCGCTCCCCAGGTCGACGGTCTTCACGATCCAGCCCCCCTTGCCCCCGTCACCATTGTTGACTGCAAAGTCACCCAAGCCACTATCAGTCGTGACACCGATCCATGCGCCCATCGCTCGGCAAACTACTTCAGCCGCGTTCCTCGAAGATCTCATGGATGAGGTCCGGCCCATGAATGCCCGCGCGGCGTCTGTTGGCTCGGCGACCTCTGTCCGCGATCGGATCGAGGCACTCAGCCGCGCGGCGGCTCCCCCTGTGGCCACTCCGCCCTTGCGCCTTCCAGTAGCCGCAACGAACGAGAATCTGCAGACTCCCGGCCACCTCAGGTTGCCACACGCAGTTGCACTCCCTGCGGCATCTCTGCCTGCTGTTCCTCGCTCCCAGGAGAGGAACGCCCGGCCCCACGATCTGGGGTTGCCTTCGCAGTCGGTCCCTCCGTCTCGGCGGAGCAAGGGCCCAGCTGCGCCATTCCAGGACTCATCAACGTTGACATCGCGGCGCACGCTCACCGTCGCAAACCCTGACCCCCACAGCCCTCCTCAGCCATTGGCTGTATACGCGGAGACTGTATCAGAGTCCAATGATAACGATGGCGAGAGGCCAGTGACTACCACGGCCAATATAGCGAAGGCGGAGGGGGACAAGCGTCAAGAAGAGGACGCGGCTCAAGTTGCCGCCCGCGAGGCAGTGGGAACCAAGCCCGTGCTCAACCTCGGTGGCCCGGATGCCAGCCATGTGGCCCTGTCCAATCAACTGCGCGTCCTGAACGACGGCGTCCGCGCTGTCGCAAGCCGCCTGAACGAGACAACAGAGCAACAGGCCTCACAACAGGCCGTCCGAGCGGCAGACATGCAGCAGCGCCTCGTCGCCATCAATGAGGGCGTCCGGTCTGTACATGGTTCGATCCAGCCTGGCCTGAGAGAGGAGATTGTTCGAATCCAGGCGCAGCTTGGCGATCTGATGGCGAGTGTCGCGGCCCTCCATGCTGCCCACGCGAGCCGATCGAGACAGGAGCCGGTGAAGGACGAACAGGGCGCCGTGAAGCCGCCTCCTCCTGGCGAGACGACCGGCGCTGCCGCTACCATGGGCCCTGCGGAGACCAAGGCGGAGGAACCTGTCGCCAGGTCCCTTGCCAACATTGGTACTGCTGACGCGGCCGCCGACATGGCCGCTGAGCCAACTGTAGCTAACAAGGCACTTGACTCTGCTACTGGAGAGCACCTCCCAACCTCGATCAAGGAGCAGCTGGACAATCTCAACGACAATATGGATTTCCTATCTGAACAAGTCCATCACTTGAAGGTGACACAGCAACAACTCGCGATCGGCGCGGGGGCCGCCGGCGCCCAGGCCATGTTGGCCAGGCTGGAGCAGATGGACGAGGCCAAGGTGTTCGGGGAGTCCAGGCAGATTTTCGAGGCCGAGGAGAAGGTCAAGGCGGCAGAGAAACGGGCAGAGGAAGCCACGACAAGAGCAGAGGAAGCCACGGCACGGGCAGACGAAGCCACGGCAAGGGCTGAGGCGGCCGAGAAGGCCGAAGTGGCTGAGCCCCAGGCCGCGGAAGTTGTACCGCCACAGCCCCCGGCCGTGACTACTGAGCAGTTCGCGGAGCTTATGGCGATGGTCAAGAGGATGGAGATCCAGGGCCAACAGGCCGCACCGCCTCCGCCACCGCCTCCTCCCCCTGCCGTGACTGCCGAGGAGTTCGATGAGCTCAAGGCGCTGGTCCACAAGATCTACGAGAACCAGATCAAGCAGGCCGCACCGACAGGGGACGAAACAAATGAGGCCCCTCCAGGAGAGGACGCAACGTCCCAGTCCCCCGCCGTGACGGTCAAGAAGTTCGATGCGCTTGTGGAGATGGTCACCAAGGTGGCTGAGGATCAGGAGGCGACCAAGAGCATGGTTACCAAGGTGGCTGAGGATCAGGAGGCGACCAAGAGCATGGTTACCAAGGTCGCTGAGGATCAGGAGGTGACCAAGAGCATGGTTACCAAGGTCGCTGAGGACCAGGAGGCGGCAAAGAAGGACCTGGACCAGATTGCTGAGGACCAAGAGGCGGCGAAGCAGGGCCTGGCCCTGATGAACGAATGTACGTATCGGTCGCACATTGCTTGGCTGACAACAGACTCCAGCCAGATGGGCACATTCCTCGGGACTCTCATTGAGAAGCAAAGAAGCGTTTACACCCATCTGGAATCGCGCTACGACGAGTTCGCGGCACGCGACTCTGAGCTCTATGAGCGTTTGGAGGCACAGCACGAGAAGTCCCGGGCCGAGGTTCGCGACGCTATCCAATCAGTCGGCCTGGACCTCCACCAGTCCATCAGCGGCGAGAGGCTCAACTTCATTGAGGCAATGCAAACTGCAACAAACCTTAAGCTTGAGAGTGAGTCGATCACGTCGCCGGTGCGCAAGCTAGTTCATTCTGACTCCAGATCACATGCGCGAGTTCATGGACATTCTTAAAGGGGAAGTTGTCAAAGCCCACCAGGAGGAAGCCGAATCCCGAGCGGCGGCTGCCCAATTCAACCAGAACATCGAGAAAGCCAAGAAGGACGGGCTCCGAATGCTGCAGTTCTTCTGGGAGGAGACCAAGGATCACAGCCCAGACGCGCTTCCCGACCCGATACGGGCCACGATGGACCGCCTGCAATTCGGCCATAACAACGCCCCCAACTCTCCACGCACCCTTCCCACACCGCCACTGTCTATTCTGCACTAGTGGTCGGTCGTTGTAGATTATCATGTTTGTACTATATTATAATTATGGATACTTGGCACTATTGCTCCTTTCTAGCGGGCGAGGCTGGTCTTGATGCGTCTCTGTTGTTGCGTGTGCAGACTACTGGGGAGTGCAAGTGGTGGTGTCATGCCATACCAAGGCATTTGCAGCGATTCATGCCTATGAGGTCACCCATCCAACGCCAACATCTTACCCCCTATCTCCTATCTCCTATCTCCCTCCTCTTGCCCAACTATGCCGCCTCTCCCATGGCCGGCACCTGGCATCAAGCCGGCAACTGCGAGGGACCACGCGAGGCAGTTGCAGTACACGTGCACTGTGTCCGCGACCTCCTGGATCTGCCGAGCTGTCGAGCTGTCGGGCATGGGTGGCTTGGACTGGCGACGGGGTCATCTGAAATCAGCACTGATTAAGCGTTCGGGGTCCAGAGTGTCGACTGGCTGGGGAGGGGGGGGAGGCAGAAAGGGATCCGCCTATGTTGGGCAGATGGGCGCAGTCGAGTGATGACTGGAGACTCGAGACTGGTAACTGAGGGGGGTCCAGGGTCGAGAAGCCACCTTCCCCCTCCTCCCCGACTGACCCAGGTCTTGCGGACCGTATCATGTCCCACTGAACGCCAAGTCGCGGTTGTGGTGCAATGGGCATTGGATGCTAAGGCGTAAGCCGCTGTGATGTGGTGTTTCGCGGCTGAGGCTGGGCGAAGACATGTTTGTCGAGACTCGGCTGTGGCCGTGCTAAAAGTAGGGTTACTGTATGCCCAGCCAACGGACCCGAGGCCAAAGGGGTGAGATCGAAAGAGCAAGACCGGAGAGTTGGAGCAGCAAGGAGGGAGGACGCGCACCGCGCATGCATTACACTGGTACAATGTTTAGGTATATGGCGCCAGGCCAGGCCTAGAACCCAAAGATGCGGAAAATGAGGTACAGCGTGCAGCCGAGGAAGCGCATAGCGCTCAGGAAGAGGACGGCGTAGAAGATGACTGTGAGGTACGGGTTGAAGGTGCCCGACGTGGCCTCTGCAAAGTGCTGGCTGATCCAGCCGGTGAAGGCTGTGCTGGTGAAGAGAAGGATGATGATCATGTTGCTGCCGAGGAAGAGGAGGACGACGTTGGTGCGGAAGTTGCGGTCGGCTGGCTGTCAGGGCTAGTGCATGCGCGGGCGAGGCTTCTGCGTGAATGCCGAAATTGGGCAGCCTCGGCATGCTGGCTGCGGTTACTCACAGTCTGACCGCTTCGTCGTCGCGTCGCGCTTCTCCTTGACCTCCTTGGGTGGGGTGCGGATCTCGGCACGTGCCTGCTGCCACAGCGCCTCGACATCCTCCTGCCGCGTGGGAAGGGCGACCTCCAGCGCCTCCTCGCCGTCGTCGTTCTTGACCTTCTTGGCTTGGCCGAGGTCCTTGGCAGATCCGTTGTCGCCCTTTGTGCCCCACGACACGTCGTGCAGGTTGCAGAACGCGTAGATGAGCAGAATGTTGACGTACGACGGGAGCAGGAAAAGGTACTGGATGAAGGAGGTGATCATGTGCCACGGCTCGAGGTACATGAGCGACGAAATGAGATAGAGACCGTAAGTCGCCATGAGCGACATGGCGAGGTCGAGGAACGTGCGGTTCGAAAAGAGCTCGCTCAGGTTGGTCCAGCCTTCTGCGGTGTGCGGGACGGTCTGGTACACTGTAAAGCCGGCACAGTAGAGCAGGATACCCTGGCAGACTGCGAAGAGGATGATGCTTGCATCAGCTGGGCCGGGTCACAACGCACCAGGCAGTGTACATGAACCGCGAACCCTGAGGGCGGTTACCGAGCGAACAGACGAGGACGATGAAGCTACTGTCAGCTTGCCAGGACCAAGTCGGCTCACAGAATGGCAATGTATACCTTGTTGAAGACCTGGAAGATCTCATCGCCGGCGCCGCCGAAGGGATCGGTGGGTGCCGAGACGGAAGACTGTAAGAGGAAGTAGAACGCGAGGTAGTACGACGAGATCGAAAGCCAGTTGAAGAGGAGGTTGACAAAGTTGTAGAAGGTCAGGATCATGAGGGCAAACTTGCGGATAATGTTGTGCCCAGACGTCCACACGCGCCAGAATGAGTAGAGCGCATAGAAGGAGGCGAAGATGGAGCCGTTGAGCCAGCGGCGGCGCTGGGAAATGAACTCGGGCACACCCGAGGGTACATCGGTACCCGCCTTGGCGCTCTTGACATATTGCAGGCGCCATTTTGCGTTCTTCTTTGTGACAATCTCAAAGGCGAGGATACGGTCCTCGGCGAGGAACATGTTGCGGTCGAAGATAGATGCCTCTACACCAGGCTCGTTCATCTTCTCGCCGTGGAAGTAGGATGCGAGCGGGCCAGTACCATCCGGGTGGTTGGCCACAGCCGCGTACCGGTACGCCGAGAACGCACCGGGTAGCACAGAGATGAAGCCGAAAACCGATTCAAACGGCTTGTCGAGAATGTTGGACATCTTGTACTCAAAGTTCTGGCCAGCGACGATCGGGTTGAGCAGGTACCGGCCCCACTTGCCCGAATCGGCGTAGATCTCACCACATGCGCCGCCGACGTTGGGATGCTTCTCAAAGCACTTGTAAAGCTCGTACAGACTTGTGCCCGAGGGCTTTGTGCCGACGTCAAGGAGAGCGCACACCTGTAGTCAGCTCACTGCCCAATATGATTGTGCAGCTCACGTTGGGCTTGACTTGAGGGCCAAAGGCGTTGAAGAACCAGCGGTGAGAGTTGAGCTTCTTCTTGTTTGATCTGGTGTCAGGGCGCTCGAGCTCACACTCACTCCTTGAGACAGAAGATGACCTGGACTGGCACTGCACCGAAGCCAACCTCGCCTGTTTCGCTAACCACGACCTGCGTGGTGTATTCGTAAATGTGAGCCTGCACTTCCTTGCCTGCGACGGTATCCTTGGCGACACCCTCAGCGTACACGCCCATGAGCTGCAGAACCTTGAGGACACGGGGGTCACATTTGTTGCGGCCGTCGGCCACGATGCATACGACCACCTTGCGCCACGAGCCCGAGCCCCACGTCTTGGACCGTGTGCGCGAGCACAGGTGCGCAATGTTCTTGATGACCGCGTTGAGCGTGCGCAGCAGCAGGATCGAGTCCTCGTTGTACATGGTCATGACGATCTGCGTAAGCACGGAGCAAGAGGCAGGAGGGCAAACAGAGGATTCAGCTGCACTGTGGGCAGCAGGAAAGCACCGCCACGTACAGTGCCACCGCACACGACTTGCCGGCACCCCGAAGACTTACGAACAGCTCAGTCCTCCGCCCATACAGGTACTGGCGGAGGTGGAATTTGCGGCGCGTGAAATCGTCTGGGTCGCAGGTCGCGGCGCTGTAACGCAGCTTCTCCATCTCCCCGGGCTCAGCGCCAACGGCACCCGTGCTGGCGGGCACAACGCCCTTGGGCACGGGCACGTCCATGACGAGGTTTCCGTTGAAGAGGGGGATCTGCTTGACGACACGGCGGGCCAGGAGCTGGTTGCGCACGCTGTGCCAATGGCTCGAACCCGAGAAGCTTGGCGTCGTGGGCAGCCGATTGATCGGGTTAGCGTGCGCGGGCGGTGGGTAGCCCATAAGACTCGGCGACGGCGGATACTGGTCGTGTCCGATGGGCGCAGGAGGCGCAAAGTTGATGCTTGGGACGACCGCACCAACGCCATACTCCTTGGACGTGTTGAGATGCGAGTGCGAGTTGAAGCTCTTTGTCTCAAAGTCGTCATCGTTCCGGCCGTGGTAGTCGGCTGTGTAGTCGTGGTAACCTTGGTCGCTGTAGGACGGGGCATTGCTGGGAGGGTACGTGCCCTGCTGCCGTTGAGCGCCGGAGAAGGGCCCGTTGAAGTATCCACCGGACTGGACGTTGCCTGAGGGCATCATGTTGGGCGAGGAGGAGGCGTGAGAGGGGGAAGGGGAGGAGCGGTTGATAGGTGATGAGGGGTGTGGCCGGTGGCTCGGCTGCGCGTGGGCGGCGTACGTGTCGCCGGGGCGGAGGGAAGGAGTGACTGGGGTGGAACGTTGCGGCTCGCGTCGAAGTGTCGGTGAGGTGGCCGAAGAGTATGAGTGTTGTGGTGGAAGAGGCCTCGAGTACGACGGTGGGTCTGGCATCGGCTGGCCCTGGTGGCCGGGCTGAGAGAACGGATACGGCTGCATTGTCGCCAAGTGTGGTCCGAGCGAACGGCGGGGGTATGGGTGGTGCTAATGCGAGCGCGGTCGAGGCTGCGGCCCTAGTGGATCAGAGAGCGGGCTTGGCCCAAGCGCAATGGCGTTCGAAGGGTGACAAGGAAGGAAGAGACGCGAGGGGTTGCCTTCAAGACAACTGGGGCTGGGGAAAGGAGGTCAATGCGTATGTGTTAGTAGATGGAACAAGAAGACGCAGCTTCTTGTTCTTGTGCACCGAATGCGCCAAGCGACGCGCAGAGTTCGACTGCTTGGCCCGAGGGGCTTGAGATCGGGGTGTGTGAGTGGCATGGTGACTGGGATGAGACGGGATGGAAAAGGGATCAAGCAAGATGTGGTGGAAAGCGGAGAGAACAAGGCGCATGCGATGGGGCCCATTACGGGCTGTCTCGCCCTGGATCCGACGCCATGGCGCCACGGGCCATGCGGGACAACGCCCGTCAGTCCTGCAATCGCACCTCCTCGTTCTGGCAGAACACGGTTCCCCTGGCCTAGCAGGTCTGGCCCGACCAGCTGGGTATGTCTGTCTGAGACGTGGCGACTTGGGAGAGGGTGGAATGTGCATTTGGTGATGGAGATGTCAAGTTTTAAAACAGAAATTGCAGTCACCACATCGACAGCTTTCTTCGCTGATCGATGTACGGACCGCCGACGGCCGCGTGGCCGCTCTGGCCGTATCTGCCTCGCAAGGTGCGTGTGGCGCGCACAGACCAGTCGACAGCAGGCAGCATGAGACCAAACAAAGGCGGCGAGTGCGACTGATTTTTATTGCCCTGCTCAGTTTGCACTCCACTCACCTGCACTCGTCTTGTCACAACAACACCTGCGGCTCTCGCGCAGCGCTGCTCTTCCGCCGTCTCCTCCTCTCGCCTTCAGTCGGCCGCTGCGCTGCCGCCGCCACAGCCCCTACTGACCTCCTTCAACCGGCTTCGGCTTTGGCAGTTCTCTGAATTAGGGCCCTGGTACCCCCCTCGTTGAGGACATGCCGCGGGGCATGACCGGTGGTGACGGGCGCGTCGCCCGGGGCAACAAGTCAAGCAAGGTGTCTGGTGGTGCGCCACAACAGAAGGGCAACTTTGCGTATAAGACCGCCAAGCCCGAGGCAGACGACGAGCCCAATGTCGACCCGCCGGCACCGCGGCCCCTCCCCATCCCCGAGCCCATCGATAAGGCCGACAAGCCCAAGGCAGACGACGGGTCCAAGGTCGCGGTGCCAGCGCCGGCGCCACAGCCCGTCCCCGTCCCCGAGCCCGTCATGCCGTACTACTACCCGCCCACGCTGCCCGCGCCACCACGTCCTCTCCCTACGCCATCGCGCCGTCCACGCCGAAGCGTACTCGCCCGCCTCGTCCCCTGTCTCTCCGCCCAGCCCACCGCCGAGCCGGCAGAGTACTACCCCGCCGTTCCCCCTGTCAGTCGGCGGAAGCGCGCGCCGTCGCCCGCCTCGGAACAGAGCTGGACGCACCACGACTCGTACTTCCCCTCCCTAGAGCCGGCGGTGGTGCAGCACACGTCCTTTTTCCCCCGGCTCGACGCGATCAAATCGCGAGCCCAGGCCAGAGCCGAGGCTGCAGCTGCGCAGCATGCCCAGAGCGCGGGGCATCTCGTATGTGTGCACTATCCCGACCTGCCCGCTTTCGCAGAGTATGGCAAAGCCAGGGCCGAGTGGAAAGAGACGCAGTGGGGCACGCAGAACTGGATAGGGTTCGGGTGGAACGGGGAGAGGCTACCCAATGCGCAGGGGCAGGTCTTCTCCGGCCCCATGCCTACGGGGATACCCGTCGCGAATCCGAAGGTCGGCGGAGGGGGGAAGAATAAGAAGGGGCAAGGTGGGAGTGGTGGAGCCAGAGAAGGCGTGGACGAGTAGACGAGGCGATGGCGAGGACACGATCTTGGAATCCATAGACATGACACTTCATAGCTTGTACACGATTGCAAAGCCGCTGGTGTCAGTCAACTCACGCGACCGCGACTCACTCCCAGCTCTTATCGCCGACGGTCTGGATAGCGCTCGCGAGCACAGTCTTGCCGGCGTCCTTCTCGATCCAGTCATAAAGCTCCCGCAGGCCCACGCAGTCGGAGTCGACCTTGATGCCGTCCGGCACGGCGATGCTGGCGTCAACCCCGTCCATTCGAGATTCGCGACATACCGGCCGTTCCGGATAGCGTTGTCGAACACAATGACCCCGCCCTTACGCACGAGCCGCATACACTCCTTGAAGTACTGGAAGTACTCGTCCTTGTTGGCGTCGACGAACGCGAGGTCGTACCCCGGCTCCGGCAGGCCTTCCACGGTCCCAGGTGGCTCCTTGAACGCCCCATTCGGGTCGCGGAGGAGTTTGAGGGCCTGTCCCACATGTGTAGTGGGGAAGGGACACGTATCCAGGGCAAGGAAGTTGGCCTGCGCGACCTTTGCGTGTTCGGGCGACGCCTCGATCGTGTCGATCTGCCCGTGCGCCGGCAGCGCTGTGGCGAGGTAGTGTGTCGATATACCGGCCAGCGTCCCGATCTCTAACACACGCTCGGCGCGCATGCTCTTCAGCAGGACTGCCAACATCTGGCCCAGCGTCTCGGGGACCGCGATGCGCGGCATACCGGCCTCGTCTGCGCGCTCCTGAGCCGCGTCCAGCCCCTTGGTGTATTCTGGATTGGCGAGTTTGCGGGACAGATACGCCTCGGTGCCTGCTGCAGTGAGCCCTGGGGTGTTAGCAGCTCCCTACTGGTGCGACACTCACACACTCGGTCGCCTGCCTCCTCCTTGGTCAGAGGCGAGACGAGACGACCATCGGAGAGCTTGTGGGTCACGCTCCCGTCCGCGTTGTACGTGTAGGACGTTACGCCGCGGCTTTCTGTCATTGCTGTGGTTGCTAGTGCACGGGAGACAGGGAGACGAAGAGTCTGCTGAGCGAGACGGAGCAAAAGCATGGTGGGTGTGGGAACTAGTGGAGACGTACTGCTGGAGCAAGTTTGGCAATGGAACCGGCAGGGAACTGATCGGCCTCCACCGGCTACTACGTCATACACTCAATGTGTCGACCGGGACTGGGTTGCAGTCGTAAAGGAGCAAGACGGCACAGGCCGCTCCATACATGGTGCACGGGGCACAAGGCCTCATCTCCAGATGTGATATGAGGATGTACACGCAAGCGCCGGCTGGGATGTGTCGGCAACATACCCGTCCACCTCATCAACTTCTGGCGCCGTCGCTGGCTAATAGCCTTGAATCATCCCCTCTTCGCTCATCGTAAGGTCCTCCGAGAGCCAGTCTCGCCCGCCGTAGGGTTCTCCGAGGACCAGTCCGCAGCCATCCACTCCAAGAGATTGGATGTCTGTATCCTCGGCAATTGAGTCTTGTCTGGAAGAGCCTACCTCCGTGTTCACTGTATACCCCGTATTTCCGCCCCTGTCTCGGGCTATCCAGTGCCTGAGTCGCCGCCAGTGTTCATCGCTGCCAATGTTTATCTGCCTCCTGCTGATCTGCTATCTCGAGGTCCCCATCACGTCACGGGCCAGTCATGCTTCAGCCTCGGCAGCTTGGCCTGAGTCTGATCTGATAGATTATCTGGGTCTCCCCGCTAACCGTGTTCCACGCTCGAAGATTGGCAAGTGGGACCCGGTTGAGGAGACGAGTCGATGCGCCCACAGAAATTCGACCCGTGCCAGGATTCGCTTATCTGGCGCCGAACGCCGAGGAGACATGCCGGAGAAACGCGACAATCCAACATGTACAGATGTCTCAGAGTGCGAGCCGGAATTGGGCGGCTGATCCGAGTTCTCGAGTCGGGGCTGTGGGCCTGGTTAACGGGATAGCTCTCGATCCGGTGGTACAGCCGGCCGAGCGTGCATGTGTAAATTGTTTCATAAACGTTGACTGCAAGCGCGACTCTGGGGGTCACAGGAACACGCATCGCCACCGCGATACCGTTGAGGGAGAGGAGGGATAATCTGGTGTGTTCTCTCTCATCCCCCTTCCCAATCCTCCACCACCAATTCCATCCTCCCCACTCCACCTCCACCCCTCAGCTACACACAACAGCCGCTGGACGTAAGCTACGCACGCAGAGACAGCGATGCGACGGTAGCCCACCTCAAGGCATTTTGAGGCATTGACGACCCATAGCCCAGGGCTGGGACGGCGTCGATGTATGCATGATACCGAAGACTGCTGCTGTTTGGCCGCTGTGGTGCCATTCAGAGCGATCAGAATCACACACCGGGCCGCCCCAACGGCTAAAGCTCCATCTCGCCGACGGCGAAGCTTTCTTCGTCGCGTCGGCGTTCCTCGGCCTCCTCGGACGAGCTTTGGCGACGTCCCCGCTCATCTTCCTCAGCGCTACCGCTGCTGCCGCCACGGATGTCCGAGTCCGGTAGGCGGAACGAGGCACCGCGAGAGCTGGACGACCCAAACAGGCCGTTGTTGCCAGAAGCGCCGAACATGCCTCCACCTGGCATGCGCATACGAGCGTTTATTGACATTGCGCGGTTTGGCAGAGGCGATGCACCTGTGGTCGGAGTCGAGCCAACGTGGAAGTGAAGTCCGCCTACGTCAGGTAGGGAGCCGATGGAAATTGGGGTTGTGGGACCACCGGCGGAGGAGACGGACGTGCGACGGCCGTGGATGCTGATGCCCATCGGGCGCGCCAGGCCGTTGTCCAGGCCGAGCGAGTTGGGGGCATCGTGACCCATGGACGACGTCGAGTCAGAGGCAGGGCTCGACTTGCGGTCCTTGGTGGCAGGGATGTTGCTGAGGTCACGGAAGGATCTCGGCGAGAGGGGAGAGGCGTATGAACCCGGCAAACCGACGGGAGGAAGGTCACGGGCCGCCGACTTGGCCGACCTCAGGATGGCGTGGTTGGGCTCGGGAGAGAGAGCCGCAGGCCAGAGCGACTTGTCGCCAGGGAGCGAGCGACCGCTCTCAGGGTTTATGTGAGAGAGGATAGCAGCCGCCTCGAGCATCTGCACTTGCTGGTGCTTGCTCATGCTGATCTGGGTAGGCTCACGCCAGTGCGGCGAGTGCTCCCAACGGTGCTTGATCAGACACGACGGGTGGCGGTACTCCTTTGCACACGTCTCGCACTTGAAGACCATTCCTTTCCTCCTGCCTTTGATGCCTCCAGAGCCCGTTCCGAGTGCAAGCTTGTCCCAGTCCAGCTTGGCCACTCCGGGTTCATCCATGTCCATGTCCAACTCGGCGCTGCCACTGCGGCTGCGAGAACGCTCGTCCTCGTCATCGTCGCCGTCAAAGGCCATGTCCAGTTCCATGTCGTCGTTCTGGACAACGGGCGGCGGGTTGAGTGGGCGCGCGCCGCCCGCCACTCCACGCGCGGGGAGCGAAGCGGCACCTGGGGCCTGACGGTTCGAGGACGACCGCGCAGGAGTTGGGCGACGGCCGTCCGTCTTGCCAAAGTCGAACATTGTTGGAAGGCCGGTAACCGCCGCGTTCGAGGGTCGACGGACAGGGATAGCGGTGACATTCGTCATGGATGTCGACAGGGTAGGGCGACTTTTGTCAGGACCAAGCTCTCACTACAGATTGTGCAAGTGCAACTCACACATCCTTGCCCAAGTTTGGGTCACCAGTCAACCCCAGTTTGCCACGGCCTAGGACTCCATGGGTTGAAGAGCTCATGCGGCGCGCCTTTGGAGGGTGAACGGCGGCCGAGCTGGGGCCAGAGTGTCCATGCGCATTGGGAGGCCGTGTGGAAGAGAGATAAGAAGGGTTGGGCACGGACGTCGCGTCAGCTCCGAGCAGCGGCGTCGTGGTAACGGAGCGGCTACTGCTACTGCTAGAAGATGGTCCACCTGCGAGTGCAAGAAGGTCTGGACAAGTGTCAGAAGCAACTATGGGATGGTGAAGACCAGAAGCGATGCGATCCGAAAGGAAGGGCATCGCTCGGACAATAAGATTCCAACTCACCCACGGCATGCGAATGCATCTCGCCACCATCCTTGCCGACTTGGCAGGCCGGGAGGAAGCTGGGGTGCATCACGTCCGCTGTGGACGGAGGTGGCGACATGATGCCAGGAAGGTCGACAGTCTGTGTCGTGTTAGGGATGGTGTCGCGTCGCGTGGTAGCCGGTCAAGTTAACCGACCGGAGGGGGTGGGTGGCGTTGAACAATGGAGCCAGAGATGAATGGGGTAGAGAGCGGTGGGATAGCGTGGAGGTGAGATGTTGAATGGAGATTGCGGGTGTCAGCGTGGATGGAAGAATGCAACAATGTCGAATGTTGCAGTGAGGCTGTCCGAGACAGGGGGGGGGTGGTTGTGGATGGGGATGGGTTCGTGTCCCGCGCCGTGTTCAATCGAAATGTCCCAGACTTTTTTGGGAGAAGCAGCCCTCGGCCCGAGCCTACTAGAAATCATCCTCCGGTTGTGACACACTGCCAGGCACGCGCACTGCCTGACTCTCTCCCACCACCTCAACCATCCCCGCTGTGGCCGGATGTGCTTGGCATCACACTCACATTCGCCTCTGGTGATCTCCATTGCGAGAACGCATCTTTGATCGCCACCGGCGACATGGATGCTAGTGGCTCTTGGGTTGTGCGTGACGGACGCAAGGTGACGGATGCAAGGTGTCTGTGACAAGCTATTGGGGGTGTGATCGGGCCGGGGAAAGCTGAATAAGGCGGCGTGTCAGCCCGGATCCTCAGGTTGCTGGCGGAGATAGGTAAGGGCAAGGAGGGGTCCGGTCTCACCTTTGGCCTGTGTTGCGGTGTGGACAAAGGTGGGGTGTCAAGTGTTGAGTGTGGACAAGAGAAGAGTGTGATGCCAAAGTCGCAAGTGAAATAGTGGCAACAGTCTGGGTACTCGGAACCACGGTCGGTTACATGATCTTTGTGCTTGTGGGCATGGTCACTGCGGGAAATTACAGAAACGCAGCCGATTGGGCTTCCTAGTGCTGACTTATACTTAGTTGGCCGCGCGTGGCTCATGGCTCGTGGTTCGGCCTCTGGTCATCGTTCCTCTGCCACACACCCCTCCCCTTACTTTCGCCTTCCCTCATCTCACCACAGTGACCAGCAGGGCTGCAGAGCTGACGTGGTTGTGCTAGGCGGTGCAGAGAGTTGGCTGATACAGAGCTCTCCAACTTTCTTTGGTTCTGGAGGCCGATGCAGAATATGGTATGACAATGACAACGCCCCCAGGTCGCCACCCCAGGTCGCCCCAGGACCCCCCAGGATCCCCAGAGCTAGGGCGGGGGACCTGGCCGAGGACGGGGTGAGGGACGATGGACAGAGGGCAGGGGCACGTAGGCAAGGCAAGGGTCGAATCCTTTGACCCCTGCCCGACCCTCCTCCCTACTGTTTTCCCTTGACAGCCAATGCTCAGGCCCAGCCTGCGCAGCCTGCCTCTTATCCGTTGACCGGCCCGAGAGTTGCCGCCGTTGGCCGCCGCGCTGTGCGATGCATTCCACCAAACACATCATTCGTTCCATCATCTACAGCACAGTTGACGAAGCGGCGAAACATCTCGGATCCTAGTGGAGATCTGGCATTCTATGACGCGCGAGGCGTAGATAAGCAAAATGACCTAGTCGTAATTTCAGCATCATGGCTGGAATGGCGACCACAAACACACAATGTGTCGTACGCCATCCATTGATGTAACATTCTTCCCCGTGTAGAGAACGGTCGCCTTCTTCTCCCAGCCTTCTCGTGATTCGCGGTATCACGAGTCGTGGTCGCCACCCTACTTGGAGTGTAGAGTTAGTGCTCTGCCAGTCACGCCTCCTCCGGTGCAAACAGTCGACTCGACGCTCATCCCCTACGGCTGTCTGCATACCCAGGAACCGTTACAGTGCGTAGAGTCACATGCACGTTCTTCCTTCTTCCACTGCCCAGCCTGCACCCCATCTTTCAGATCGGACCTGTGTCGAGGACGACTGCTCTGCCAAAATAGGGTTCGCGCCCGAAATCACCCCACAAGAGGCACATGGGCATTCCAGAGCCGCCGGATTTCTGCTGTCCATCATTGCCGACATGGTCGTCTGAGGGATAAGAGTGGAGGGTTTGGAATTTCGAATGCTATTCGAGTCCAAGTGCAATTTCAAGCACAAAAAGATCACGGTCTGCGTGACACGTCAGGGAGAACTAGGCGGAACAAGTGGGCGGCACAAGTTGGCGGCACATGTCAGAGACACAAGTCCACAGGACAAGGGACCGCGGAGGATGGATCTATAAGCGCCGGGTGAGGTGCGCAAACTGTGTGGGGTGTGGGGAAAGCGGGGGGCGGCCGCCCGGGCCGAGCCGGGTCACTGTGGTGCTTGGCCGTCGTCTCTTGTGTGGGGGTCACACGGTGCCTTCGTTCCTCGTTCCTGAGGGGGGATTTTTGAGCGGAAACAAACGGAAAAGAAAGGCGGGACAAAAGGTAATCTCACCACTGTGAGTCGAACACAGGACCTGCGGATGTGGGTCATTCTCAGATGAGAGGCATATTAACCAATTACAGTCCGACGCTCTACCAACTGAGCTATGGTGAGTGGTAGTGGATCTAAAAAGGGTGCTTTCACGTTCGTACTTCAGCCCAACTTGGGGTCTCCGCGCTTTGGCGAGGAGGCTCAAACGTCATAGCAACATCGGCCACCAAACCGCACCGTTACGCACTGGACAATCAACATGGACGGTGCACCTCTCAACACCATCCCCGCACCGGCGGCACCGCGCAACCTCCGCTCACCACTGGACCGCGAAGTACCGCCCAGCCGCGGCCCTCTCCTTCCCACCTCGTTGAGCCGCCGCGCACCGCGCGCGAGTTACTGGACGCTCCTATGGGCCCCTAGCGTCGCCTTCCTATGCCTCGTCTTCACGGTATACATGTGGCCCGAGGTCCAGCTCCCCGACCTTTCTGGTTTGAGCGCATCCCTCGGGAATAACGGGATCGAGGTCCCTCCCCTCGACCCTGTGCAGTGGAAGCGCTGCATCGACCTTCTCCCCCCTCCCAACGGACAGTACGCCACCCGCGTGAAGCGCCTCGTGGAGCAACTCGAGCACGCCCATCCAGCCATGTGGATCGCCGAACCTGGCGCGAGCGTCGAGTACTTCCTCGGCGCGTTTGGGGTGGGCTCATGGTCGCAGAGCGAGCGACCATTCCTCGTCGCCGTGGCGTCCGGCGCGGAAGAGGTGATCATCCTCACACCCAAGTTCGAGGAGGGCCGTGCACGCCAGCGGCAACTGCCTGGGGAGATCAGAGTGCGCTGGCTGACGTGGTCCGAGAGCGAGTCTCCCTATACCTTGCTCATGCACGATGTTGGGGAACGTGCTCTTGTCTTCGACGGCGCTGTGCGCACTTTCATCGCAGACGGACTGCGTGAGACGCATCACGCCACTGACGATGACACGGCGCACGTTCTGGCTGGCGTGCGTGCCCTGCGTGAACGCAAGAGCGAGCACGAGATTGAGCTCATGCGCTGCGCCAACAAGTTTACTCTGCATGCGATCCGCAAGACGCGTGCGCGCATGAAAATCGGCATCAGCGAGAGCGCGACCCGCGCCATCCTCTACGAGGAGATGAAATACCTCGGCCTCTCTGACTACGGTGCACTGATTCTCTTTGGCCGTAAGCTCTCTTTTGGATTGGGCTGATGTGAGAAAACGCTGCCCTCCCACATGGGAGTGGAACGGACCGCTTCCTTCAGAAGGGTGAGCTCGTGCTCATAGACGCGGGGGGCAAGTGGGGTGGCTACGTGAGCGATATTACGCGCACCTTTGCCCTCCCCGACAGCGAGATCAGCGACGAGCACCTCCAAGTGTGGGAGATTGTTCGGCGAGCCCAGCTCGCCCCATCCAGCTTACTTCGGCTACTGGAGATGGGCGACAAGCCACAGTACTCGTGGCTCGACGACCGGGCACGCGAGACTGTCAAGAAGGGTATGGCTGCGCTTGGTGTTCCGCCAGCCCCCGATCCGGACTATACGACGTTTACGCACCGGCTCGGGCACGGGATCGGACTCGAGGGCCACGAGAGCCCTTACGCTGTACAGGGGTGCCTGGGGGATCAGGTTGTGTTGCCCGGCCACACACTCACTTTCGAGCCGGGCGTGTATATCCCGAAAGGGAGTAAGGTTGGGGACAAGAGCCTGCAGGGGCTCGGCGTGCGCCTTGAGGACGTTGTGGTTATTCGCGAGCAGGAAGGGCGGATGCGCACCGAGTGGCTGACCGGGCCTGTAGATAAGTGGGGGGATGTGTAAGGTAGCTGCACCGGTCGATGTACAATTTCAATCCTGCCAGTACTTCTTGTTGACACCGGCGGTGGCGGCGGGTTGCAATTGAGAGCGAATGTAGGATTCAGAAAGCCGAGTTGGGACTCGGGGCATTTGGTACTACCTACAACACTTGTCACACCTTTGCCTCGACAACGGGCATTTGTTGGCGAGACGGCTGGCGCTGTCTGGATTGCTGCCCGAGGACAGTGATCAGGGCGACAACCATATAGTCTTGCTTGCGTCGGGGAGTTGGACATGGGAAGCGAGTAATGGACAGTGGGTCCCAGACGCCTCCCTACCCAGATCTGGGCGCATCAATTGGATCCGAGATACCAGCCGCCAAAGCCGGCGCCGACGGGACCCTGTCCATGGTCCTCCGGCCCCGCTCGGCCATGTCAAGGGGTGCAGGGTCTGCCTGGACAATGTGGAGTGAATGCCCCATGTAGGGTGGGGCAGGTTGTTGTACCGGGTCTGACCCATGAGGTGCAGGCGCACGCGCACGATGGCCCCGACGCGCCACACTCGACACTTGGACGACAATAAATCGCTCCACGGACTCGACCACGTTACTCGTTCGACTACGTTATCGACAACAACCACGACACCATCCATTCTCGTTTATTACAGACACCCCGGAGACAACAGACGAGAAAGACGATGTCTACATGAGGCTTAGGGAGGTGCAAGGGCGCAGTGTTCTAGGCGAGTGGGTATGCTTCGGGTTTCAGTTTGGGTTTCAGTGCCGGTACCTGCCGTGGCGGGTTGGATAGTTGGAGACATTCCAACCTGACTAGCGTTCCAGTATGGCAACCCCGTCCTAACGGGGGAGCCTAGACCACACTTTCTTCTACAACAAGCCAGGCAGGCAAGCAGTGGATCAGACCACCAAGACGGCGTCAAACTTATATCCATGCATCTGCGGATGTTTGGGTTACGGGGCGTCAACATGCATAGCAATCCCACATAGCAACCCCACGGCGCCGCGCTATTTCGATACACATCCCCTTGCGGAACTTCCGGTAAATGGCCGAAATGACACAAAACAAACTGCTGCCACACACATAAGCTCTGGGCCGGTGCCGGAAGCGACCGATTCCGACGGCTCGAGCATTAGTTGGGTGCTTATCTCCACCCACATGCCGACGCTGGCGCGCCACGCAGCACGTCGCATCACGTCGCATCACGTCGCGTCCTGCTTCCCGGCCGACAATGACGTTCATGCACCCCTCAGCTATCTATATCCAGGCGCAGTGGTCTAAAAAAGAAGATGCAGTGTCGAGATTGGATGCAGCCGAGGCAACGGCAACTGACCTTGTGCTTGCGTCATACTAATGCAGACTAGCTTTCGCTTCACCAAAAATCAAAAGATTGACAGACGGGCAAACGGTCAAGTCCTCTCTGTTCTGCCCCCCCCCTTGGTCTCCACTCGTCCCCCCTACAGCACCCACGTGGCTCCCCTTTGGTTCCACCCAAATCACCTGCACCGCCATGCACGTGACGGGCTTCACCGCACAAGCTCCAAGGATCCACTACTGCTTGTGGAATGCGCTCAATGCAACCGCATGGGAACCACACACTGGCACACATGCGCACATGGATACGGGCGGTGGGGGCAGTGCTGGCTAAGCAACGCCAGCTGGAATCGCAGCGGGCAAGGGGCAGGAGCCGAGCGGAACCGTAACGATAAGGCAGCATGGCAGCTTGGGCCTTTATCAACAACAAGGGTTACTCTGCTGTTTAAATACCGACCGACCCGCTTGGGCTCTCCAACCTCACCGCTCGCATCATCTCACCACCAACCTACTCGCACTCGGCACCCCGCCCATTACCGAATCCGCGCACCAACAATGGCGTTTGGCAAAGTCGCCGCGGCGTCACTCGTCTTCGGCATCCTGTACACCATCATGTTCGTGTACATGTGCTTCATGTACGCGACGAAGCGGTACAAGTGGAAGTCACGCTTCACCATTCTGTTCGCACACGCCGCGATCCGCATCGCGTCGCAAGTAAGTAGAAGGATGAGGGGGGGGGGTGGAGGACAGAGCCTAACCCCAGGCCTGTGGCGTAGCCTTTGGCGTGCTCCTGTGGAAGAACCTCCAAGTTTTCATCGCCTACCTCATCCTCGGCGCCGAGGGCTACTTTTCGCTCACGATCGCATCCTACTACTTCCTCCGGCACTATGAGCTGAGCATGTTTGGCAAGTCGCGTCTGGGCTCGCTCAACCCCACGATGGGGACTTGGCAGCGCTCCCTCGCAATCTGGACCTTGAGGCCACTCTGGGCTCCGTGGAAATTCGTACGCGACAACTGTATCATGATCGTCGACTCGTGGCTCATTCCCGCAAAGTGAGCCACCACCACCTTCCGGTCCTTACGGGCCCCAACGACAGGCACTGATGCCAGCGCAATCATCATCGCAGGCGGGTCGCTCATGGCCCAGGCCATCAGCCCTGACGCCAATAACTTGTCCCAAGACAAGGCTGCCGAGCTCGCCAACACAGCCAAGGGGCTGCGTACGGCCGGTCAGGCCATCTTCCTGATCATCACTTGCGTGTGGCTTCTCTTCGTCCTCAACGCGACCCGCAAGACGGTTGCCGCACGGCTCCCGCGTATCTCAAAGCTGGCGTGCGCCGTGTTCATTGTCATCGGCCTCTTCCTCTTGATCCGCGGTATTTTTGGCGTGCTCCAGAGCGTTGTTTGGAGGCTCAGCTATTACAACGACTCCAACTATGACGCCAACGGCTTGTCAACCGAGTTTGTTGTTCTTGAGACCGTGCTCGCTGTCATGCCCGAGTTTGTTGCGTACGTGTACAGAGAGAAACGAGAGCTAACCCCAGTGCCGCCCTCCTTAATGCCAGCTGGTGGGCTACGCGCGAGCAGCCCGAAGCCATTCGCCACTACCAGGATGAAATCGCCACGGCTGGTGGTGGGACCAAGCTTGGAGGAGCCCATGAGTCAAACGACTTCCACGGCAACCCGGAGACAAAACGCCTCAACGTCTAACTCCCGGGCAACTCAATCCCTCTTAGAGCGTGTAGCAAACACAATTCACGTTACAGTCCGATAACAGACCCTGTCGTTTAGATTCCTCCGTCGTGTAACATGTATACAGTGTCTTGTGCTATCAGAGCTGTCGCTCACTACGCTCGCTGACTGCGAGTGCTGATTATGACGCTAACCGGATTGTACGCGCGAATTACAAAAGACATACGAAAACGGCTCAAGATATATGAGTACGGACGAATCCGCGCGACGAAGCGGAACGGTCGCCTACCACTGATGGCAGGCGCGTTTGGAGTTGCTGTTGGACTCTGTCTCAGAGTCAGAATGGTCGTTCGTGAGAATATTGGGCACGGACGACGATGTGCCGAGTTTGCGCTTCAGGCGAGCCGACGGAATGGCCCCTTCGGCCTTGCTTCTGAAACTGACAATGTGCTCAAGTTCGCCCTCAGGCTTGGTCCAGTTGAGAGCCTGGTCTTCGAGACAACTTGTGCTGCTCACGATATGTGTAGTCTTGGCATGCTGCGTCCTGTGGGAAGTGCAGTTCGCCAAAGTGAAGCCTTCAAGGACGTTGGCAATCGGGGTATCAAGGTGCTCATTCTCCTCGACAACGCGACCAAGCTCGTTGATGAACTCGAACAGAGCCAAGCTTTCGCGCTCAATCGTGTTGAGATGGGCCACGGAAAGTGGTTGGCCGTAGAGGAACGCTGCCGCGGTGAGCTGGGACTTGACGAGACGCTCCAACTTTCGGCATTTCCTATGGGAGCGCAGACCATCCGAAAACTTGGGCAGGCGGTCGCGATTAATGCCGGGCTTGAGATGGAGTGATGATCCCTTGGTCGCGGCGCCTCTAGGAGCTGTACTTGAGTGGTTCGGGCTGGCTGTGAGGTGGTTGATCACATCCCTAACCGTGACACAGCTCCAATCTGTCGGAAACGTGAGGGTGAGATTATTGGGGTCAAGCGTTTGACGGACAGCATTGACGCGAGCCCACAACTGGGAGTCGTTGCTAATCCCAGCTGTAAGCTGAGTGATGTATCCCCACATGGCCGGCGATGAGCTCTTGACGGCATCGAGGTGAGCCAATTCAAGTCGCTGCGCGTACAGATACTCGAGGGTCTTGAGCTTTCGTCTCTCGGTAAAGATCTGACGATGGGTTTTGCCCGAGGGGCTCAGCGTGGAGAACTGTGGAAGACGATCCCGCTGGATGCTGCGGTTGAGATAGGGAATCATTTTTCTGCACCTGGACTCGAGAGCGAGTATGGTCTCGGGGGCGTAACGGGGAATGTAGAGGGGCGGTCCGGCGAGACGCTCTGCAACGTCGATGGTTGTCCCGCAGTCCCAGTCGTCGGGGAAGGTGAGAGTGACCTGGGGTGGGGAAGGTGGAATGGGGATATCGAGATCCAGGAAGTTCATGGCGAGAAGGGAGCTTTCGAGGTCATCGACATCGTCCGAGAAGCCGGGGATACCCTCGACATCGGGAAAGCGTTGAATGATCAGGGAAGGTATGGTCGTAGGGGGAAAGGTGTCTATGGCCATGAGGTCATCCATGTCTGCTGGTCACGTCCGAACGGCGTTATGAGATGTTGTGATCACAGCAAATGGGCAGGGCAGGTTGAGTGGGATGGCTGGTTGTAGAGCAGTGGTGTGGTGAGGGTGTAATGGAAGGAGTGAGGAGTTGAAAAGGAGGGAGAAGAGAAAGAAAAGACGATAGGCGGTGAAGGAATCCAGAGGTGACGAGTAGGATTGGGGATGGGAGGAGTTTCTGCAAGTGGACTGGTCAAGGGTTGTGAGGAAGGTAAGCTCTTTATAGTAACGTCGGAGCAGAGGAGGTGTGTTGGTGGGGCGAGCCAACCGACAGTTTACTGTATCATTCAGTGTACTTGACTACCACCACAGCAACCTTGGACAATCTCTCGTGCTCATATGAGTACATCGTCCAGTGCACAAGAGGCAGAGAATGGTACGCAGAAGAAGGTGAAGTGGTGATGTCGGAAGCATGCACCCGATCCGAAGATCCGAAGCCCAAGAGTGGACTGACAATCTTGTTTGCGTGGACTGCCCTTCAGATACCCTTGAATCTGAAGCGAACCCGTTGTTGCCGATGGCGATATCTTGATGGGGACTCCTACCACCCCAATGTGGGAGAGAATCAAGGCCAGCCGCAGTGCCTGTGCGCGGCTTTATAGGATGCGACGCGCGCACCGCGTGGACTGGTGGGAACCGAGTGCAAACTACTGTAACAACGCGTGAGAGAATGTTGAGGGCGACCGGACGCCGATGAGGAACGGTTGTTGGATGAGCGACCGGGGGAGTCTGGTTACGACACGTAACATTAGAGTAACACTGCCTCTTGCCATGAACCGAGCTGCGACAACCTTCTTTCCCATGTCCCCGCAACATTGATTGAAGTGTACTTCAATGCACCTCCGGCAACGTGCCTCCAACATATTGACACCAAACTCAATCCTGAATAACGCGGTCTGTATTACCCAACTGAAGTTTTGACCCTGCGGCCATTGTCCACCCAGTTGTCACTGAGCAGAATCCGTCCAGAATAGAACCTCGGCTGGCCTCGGTCGAGTTAGCACGACTGTTTAGTGTCAGCATGGTCGGATTTGCTTCGAGGCCTTGGAAACGAAGCAATGCGGTGCTCTTGTCAACATGATACAACGGAAAGCCGTCACCCTGGCAACAGTGACAGGAGATGTCACAGGTAAGTCCCGCTCGCGTGTCTGCTTCAAACACGCCACACATTCACATGGTTCCAGATCCTTTGTGCTGGCTGACAGAAGCAAAAAAAAAAGTCGGGGTCCTGTACGTTCATTGAAGGCGATGCGGCCGACACGTATGGCTTTCTGTCATTCAGGTCAGTATTTGAAGAGTGGGGCACACTGCCACCCTAGGGCTGACTTTGTGAGAGGACCGTAGTGTATACTGGAGCTTGCAAGACGGCTGTATCTTTACTAGCGTGGATCAACAGCGAGTCAGCTACACATGTACATGCATCATCGTTGTACCATCGCGGTACTCTAATCCATGGGCTTATGGGCATAAAAGACATAATTTAGTACTCGCGCCCAAAGCGGATGCTGCGGCGAGCGGCTGGGGTGACCGAGACGGCGGCATCCGAAGGGGCGGCATCCGAAGGGGCGGCATCCGAAGGGGCCGCGTCGGAGGGGGCGGCATCCGAAGGAACAGTGTCGGAGGGAGCAGCGCCCGAAGGGACAGCGTCAGAGGGAGCAGCGTCCGAAGGAGCAGCGGCCTCTGGAGCGCCGCCAGTGGGGAGAGGAGTAGTAGAGTTGCTGGCGGGCCAGGTCCACGCGGTGCCAGAGCCGTTGGAGTTGATACCAATGGGGGTGAAGGTCGCGTTCGGCGTCGTAGTCTCGATCTGCCCGGTCGCGTTGGTGAACGTGAGCGGGAATCCGTAGGTGCTGTCCTCGGCCGAAGGGATCACGCCGGCGGGAAGCGTGCCGTTGGTCGAGAGGGAGTTGTTGCTGGCGGGGCAGGTGGCCGAGAACCAAGTCGTCACGTTACTCTGCTCGAGAAGCCGGGGTTCACTGGTCTCGACAATTGAGAGGATGGAATACATGCAGTCGTTGCAGAGGTTGCCGGCGGGGTAATTCGTCAAGTTGGAAGGCTCAGTCGGGTTGGTCAGGGCCTGGTAGACCTGGAAGAGGTCGTGCAGGGTGAGGGGCTTGCCGTAGAACTTCTCGAGGCCCTGGAGCATTGCGATCGTGCAGAATGTGCCATTAGTCGAGTTACCGGCGGGCGCAGTCGCGTTAGGGATGGTGCCGTTCATAGGACCTGGGGAGGGGGCCATAGGGGGGTTACCGACAGTGGGGGATACGGCGGCAGGTGATGGGGAGGCAGAGACATCAGCAACGGGGGATGCAGCGGGGTCAACAGTCGACTGGTTGGCCCCGGCAGAGGGAGTCGCTCCCTCGTCCTGGCGCTTGCGGTAGCCCACTGAAGTGGCGGAAGCCTCGGCAAACTTGAATGACCCCGTCCCATCACTCGGGAGCGACGCCGACGGCTGGGGGAGGGTAGAGTTGCCCGGAACAGTCGAGTTCCCAGAAACGTTCTGGTTCGGCGCAAAGGCAGCGGGGTTGTACACAGGCGGGTTGCTGGTCTTCAGGCATGCCGCCTCGCGCGCGGTCGGATAGAGCGAGGCGATCATCTTGACGGTGTCATTGCTAATCCCACCGCGCTGGAGGTCGACCTGGCAAGAGTTTATGACAATTTCGGCGATCTCGGTGATCGTCACGTTGCTGCACACGGGGGCCGCACACGCCTTCTCCAGATACATCTCGAGGGCGGGGAGGAACTGGCCGGCGTTGTTGGGAAGAGGGGAAACTGGAACGGTAGGGGCGGCGGGTCCTGTGGCATTACCCGTGGCCGAGGGAACCTCGCTAATGGGGGAGACGCCCTCCTGGCGGCGAGCGTGCGCCTCGGATCCGGAGGGGGACGCGTCAGAAGGGGAGGCTCCCGAAGGCGCCACGACAGCAGATGCGTTCGTGGCAGCGGACGGAGAGGATGCCGGTCCCGAAGCCATGGGTGCGGACGGGCCAGGCTGACCTGGGGCTGAGGAGCCCATGCCAGGCTGCTGATGGCCCCCCAGCATCCTAAGGAGATCGGGGGCGTGGAGACACTCGGACCCCTTGGCCATCGTGATGCTCAAGAGGCCCATCTGGCACTGCTGGGAGAGGTTCCGGAATCCATCCCCGTGGCCGCCTGCCAGACCCTTGCCAGAGCCCGAGCCAACGGGACCAGTTCCGTTGGTCGCGGGCGCCGAGGGGGACATGCCGTTCATGTTGGCTGAGGGATTGGGGGAGGATGGTGACGGCGCCGAAGCAGAGCCTGAAGCCGAGGCACCAGCCTCGTCAGCTGACACTGCGTATACAGTCGTGGCGGCCGCCAGGGCCGCGAACGTGAGAAGGCGCATACTGTGTTGGAGCAGAGTGTGGCTAGAGTAGACAAAGAGTAGTTGTAGCTGTGGCAAGAAGAACAGTGAAGTGAGGTGGACGTGACTAGACTAGGTTCGTACTCTTGGTCGTGAAGTGGGTGGAACAGGCAACCGTGACATGTTCTTATATGCATCGTCGTCGACAGCGCAGCCGCGTACGTCGCAGTGGCTACGGTTTTCGCAGCATCCGCAGCGGTTGGCGGTCATCCGATCGTACACAGCTAAACCGAGGCCGATGGGCTGGGCGGTTGCCACCCACATAGGCTTTCGGGGGCGTAGCCTTCGGGCTAGTGGAGTTAGTGACATGGTAACCGACGCACGGGGACGAGACAATGCTGGAAGGGACATTGTTGGAGGGGACTGGCGACATCCCCCAATTCTACTGTGCTCGGTGAGTTTGTCCCAAGCGTTAGACCTCAAATGTGGCGCAGACAGTGGACGTAGCCGTTGACGCCACGGTGGTTTGGGGCCTCAGAGACAAGTTGCTGCGCAACATGAGACCTTGGACACAAACCTTGGACACAAACTTTGGGGGGTTAACCCAAACTGTTGACGTTGTACTCCACGTGACGTCATGTTGTCATGACAACTCAGTGTTCCAAAGCGCCCGCAGCAGTGATAGAAATTTCTGGTTGGAGCCGGATAGGAACCGCTGCTATGCATGAAACTTAGTATGACGTTTTGTTATTTCCGAAGGAAGCGGATCAATTGGCGGATGAGAAAATGGATGAATGAAATGAGTACGTTGAGGTGTAGCGTCAGATCAGCAGTACTGTGCAGTGAAGGCCATGCTGCAGAGCGTGAGCATAGTACACTCGGGCTTATCCAGGTGCCATTCTAGGCCCAGCCTTCAGAACGTCTGGCAGCTGCGATAAACTGCGCACCCCTACGGGGCCCGTGAACTGTGCGGGGCTGTGACATTACTCACCGACTCAGCATGTGCGGAATAGCGCTAAGCTGAGGCCCGTAGCGCTGAGTGTTGTCATAAAACTCGTGAATAGGGATCGCGAGTAGCTTCATGTTCAGGGGTACACCAACCATTTCTAAGCTTTAGTGAATAGAAGGTGGGGTACAGAAGCCCCCTATTTCCAGGTCCGACTCACGCTCAGGCATAGTCACGAGGTAGATCTTCTTGCACTCCTTGGGCTGGGAAACGTGTGCAGGCTTGTAAGGGTACTGCTGATCAGCGGGGAGGGAGAGTGGGAGTTAGAGAAGGTAGATTACTCACAAAGAAGCCGTCAAAATTAGGACGATACCACACGGCAAGAAGAGTGTGGATGATCCAGTGAGGCTCCTCGGGGCGCCACTGCTTGGTGCCATCGCCGAGCAGGTCGTTGAGATGGCGCATGAGGCCCGTCTCGTCGTCTTCGGAAGGATCGAGATATCCGCCGGGGCTGCGGTGAGCGCTACGCTCCTCGTCGTGGCAGCTTACAGTTTGAAGAAGTCGTTAGCAATCTGCGTCGTGAGGACGCAGGGGACACTGTGGTCCTGGAATCAGCCACGTCCAACCGGGTCAGGAATCTGGAGAAGGCTGAGAGCCGTTGTGTAAGGATTAAGAGGGAAGGTGTGCATACATGGGCCACGATGACTGCGTCGACCGACCGGCGCATGCCGGTCTCGTCGTACTGGTCCTGGAGGCGGCGCATGCGCTCGGCGACAGAGGAGTCCTCCTCGGGCTGGATCGTGGTGTTCCTGGTGTCAGTTTGGCATGGTGTGTGGGAGAGGAAGCTGGTCCATACTGGAAGGAGAACTTATGGATGGGAAGGAGGTCGACGCTATCCTGGGAGAGGCATTCGACGGCCATGACGATGTAAGGTGGTGTAAGTGCGGTGAGTACGGGTAGTGTTGCTAGCTCTGGGTGAGTTGGACGGGACGCGATGGAGCAGACGGGTGAGATGGGAGATGGAAAGAAGGAGAAATGCGGTTGGGAGGATGAGTCAACTCATATTCGTCGCCCGCGTACTCTGTCTCTCAAACCTCCCACCTTCCTCGCTATCTCTGGTGGGTTCATGATGCGACATAGTAGAGTGGTTGAGTGGTCGCAGCGCGAGGAAGGCGAAACAAGTCGCGTTCAGACGCGGTGACACCCTGGTCACGTGCATCGGCGTGCCCCGCTTTGGGTGGCAAAGGTGAGTGACGCATATGTGGGGCCAGCAACGCTCCCATCATCGTTGCCTCCCCAACTCACCACCTCCCATCTCTCGTCGCACACCCACCCATCACCATGTTCTGTCTTGGACCGCGCGACAAGGGGTCTATCCGCCTCTCCGACGAGGATAGCGAATCGGATTGCGTCCTGGAGGAAATCTACGCCGACGAGAAGGCTCGAGCGGTCGCGCCGCCTAGCGAGGATGACATGCAAGCTCGCCTCAAGGACCTGCGCCGGGTGATCTCCGACGCTAAATTTGACTGGTAGTATGTTGCCACTCAGTGGACAGGCTAGGCTGACATCAGTGTTGTGCCGAGCCAGGATGAGCACATGAGCGAGTACACAGCCGACAGCGACAAGCGGCGCGACTGGATTTCTGGGTATGTTCTTTCACTGCGGTGCTGATCTAGATTTGACGGGTCAGCTGGCACTGCTCTGGTCCCCAGTGCCGACATTGACGGTGACGCGCTTCTCTTTGTGGATAGCCGGTACTGGATCGTGGCCGAGAAGATGGTTCCGAAGAAGGGTTGGAAGGTCGTACGGGTCGGCGCGACCGGTGCGAATGGCGATGCCGCCGTTGCTGGTGGCTGGACCGAATACGTCTCCAACGACCTTCCTGACGGGTCTCGGGTCGGCATCGACCCGAAACTCATCAGCGTCGACTTCGCGCGCACCATCGAAGCCCGACTCTCTGTTGTCCAAACCCGCCTAATCCCACACAAAGAGAATCTTGTGGATGCTGTGCACAAACCTTCGCCACGTTCCCTCAATCCGCTCACCCACTACCCCTTCATGCTAAGTGGGGAGAAGACTGACGCGAAGCTCAAGCGCATTCGCACCCAGCTCACGAAATACAGCCATTCGGATCAGTGGATCTACCTGCTCCCAACCATTACTACAGTCCCGTGGCTGTTGAACTACCGTGGCTCAGATGTCGAGTATACTCCTGTCGCGTTCGCGTATTGCGTCCTTACGGCGACTGAGTGCGCACTCTTTGTCGACAAGCGAAAGGTCCAGGACGATAACCAAATGTTGGCTGACTTTGACCACGCCGGCGTCAAACTCAAGGCCTACGGCGTTGACGAGGTGCAGAAGTTCGTGCAGGCGTCTGTCAAGTCGTTTGGTGGGAAGAACGTTCAGATCTTTGCGGCGCGCACCACGTCCTGGGCACTCGCGAAGGCTTGCGAGCCTGTGAGCTGAAGTGATATCAGGTCGAAGCTGACGCAAGGCGCACGTCAACACTATCACATGCCCAGTCGACGACGCCAAGGTTCAGAAGAACCCTGTCGAGCTTCAGAACTTCCGCAACGCCTACCTTCGCGATGGACGTGCCATGGTGGGTTGCTGTACTTAATGACCGCGCTGATTGCAGGTGCGCTGGATGGCGTGGTTGGAGAACCGGCTTGTTAAGGAAAGCAAGGACGTCGGCGAGTGGGCCGCTGCCATGGTGCTTGCGCGCTATCGCCGACAGGAGGATATGTACGCCGGCGCAGCTTACGGAGACATCTCTGCCACCGGCCCGAATGCTGGTGAGCTCGCCGCCGGTGTAATATGCTAACCGCAGCGTCGGGACACTACGCTCCCACGCGCGGTAACGAGACCAAGATCGACATCGCAACGCCCTATGTGATGTAAGGTGTTACATGTCCCAGAGCTAACAACAGTGACTCAGGACCTCAGTACCTTGGTACGTAACCTACTTCACTGGCGATGTGGGTCTGATGACAGACGCGACCATCGACACGACTCGCACTCTCTTCATGGGCAAGGATCCCTCAGCCGACCTGAAGCGTCAATACACCCGCGTTCTGCAAGGTTACCTTGCCGTGGCGAATGCAACGTTCCCTCTGGGTGCCGACGCATCCGGACTGAACGCCTTCTCACGCAAGTTTCTGTGGGAGGACGGGCTAGACTATGGACACGGCCTGGGACACGGCGTTGCAAACTACGGAACGGTGCACGAGTTCCCGACCGGTTTCGTGCACGGTTTCTCTTTCAAGCCTGGGCACGTCACTACCATCGAACCCGGGTTCTACCTTGAGGGGAAGTACGGGATGCGCATCGAGAGCACATTCATCTGCAAGGAGATCGAGACGCAGTTTGAGTTCAGCACCAAGTGGCTCGGCTTTGAATGCGTGACACGCGTGCCAATTGACAACCGCCTGGTCGACTGGGCCCTTCTCACCAAGGACGAGATCAAGTCGCTCAACGAGTACAACAGGATGGTGGAGGATGCCCTTGTGCCCCTTCTCGATGACGACCTGGACAAGGACGCACGCGACTGGGTCAAGAAGATGTGCAAGCCCCACTTCATCTGGCCATGGACGGGTAAGAAGTAGAAGTAGTGTACATTATGCATCAGACGTCGGAAGGGCCACGATGATGGGAGCCAGCTGCGCCAATTGCCACTCGGTTGAATGCCGGATAAACCTTCACAGAGAAGTTGAGATTAACGCCGCGCTTGTCAACATTGCTCCTCCTTCGCTCCCCTACGCCGCATCCATGGGCCTCTTCGACGACCACCTTGCGTTCACCACACCCACTGGTCCCTCGGCTCTCCCACCAACGGGTACCCACCTCCTTGTCACGGACGCGTTGACGGCGAGCGCGAATGTGGTACTGTACCATCTGTTCACGAGCGCAAGCGCAGCACGAGTGCCAGTGAGTCTTCCGCTGCTTTTTCCTATCTTTCAGCAATGCTGTGTCATCTATCATTAAAATGCACCACCTGAGGAGCTATATGCAGTGGCTCATACCAGATCATCTGGGTCGACTTCCGACATGAGACCCTCGCGTCGTTTGACACCGTCCTCCGTCGTCTTGGGAGCCCCCTCAAACGCGTAACCTACATTGCTCCCTCACCTCTCCCGCCTTCCCTTCAACCTTCATCCACCTCTTCGTCTCCCCAACCGGCCCTCTTCGATGAAGAGCCGACAATGGCGCCGACAGTCGCGGCTGTGCGTACGGCCCTCCAATCCTCGCCCAAGGCCCTGGTGGTGCTGGACGGGTTGTCCGAGCTCTTCGACATGGGGTTCAACCCCATCTGTATCACACAAGCTGTACGCGCCCTCCTTTCGGACGCACGTGCTGCGGGCGGATGTGTAGTCTCGACGGCACACGAGAATGAGGAGCTCGCGCGGCGCCTCCTCCGCCTCGGACCCTGGTGGCGCGTCTCGGGGTTGACACCGCGCTCGGGCGAGGTCAGCGGCGAGATTAGCGCGATTCGGGGAGGAAGCGGATCTACCGGACCGGCAGTAAGCAGGGCCAAGGCTGTGCAGTTCCGTCTCGAACCGGCAGCAGTGCGTGCGTTTCCCAAAGGCACAGGCAGAGGATATCTCTAGCTCCAGTCTGCTATATGTATTTCTATTCTCCCCTTCGCTAGCGCAGGTATCCCAGGCCCCCACCTATAGATGCATGCCCTCGTCCTCGCTCGCAGTCGGTGCACCGTTCGCCACGCTCCCGTTCGTTTGAGGTTCGATGCCGTAGTGCGCGAGGCTGTCTGCACCGATCTTGTCAATCAACGCAGCGCGGAGCATGTCGACGCGCTCGCCCTGGCTCGCACTGAGTCAGTGACTCCGTATCTGCAGAGTGAAGCCTACATAACGGCCTCGTTCTCGTTCAGCGCGGACCGGAGGTCGGCGTCGTCCCCCTCGGCCAGGGCAAGTCGCAGTTCACCCTGCGACGAATGGAGGTGGGTGAGCGAGTTGCGCAGGCGGCTGATTTCTGCTGTCAACAAAGAAGGAGGAGAACTGACCCGCCACAATAGTGTTGACGTCGAGCTGAGCCGCCTCAGCTGGGGTGAACGGCTGCGGATGTGTTGGCTGGGACGACATGGTGTGGGTGGAACAAGGGTGGACGTCGACCTCCACTCTACAGTGGTGAGTACTCAGCCTGGACAGCGCTGCCAGCCTTCCCCCACTCGATTGCCCCCACTGCGCGGACGATATTTTCGCGTCTCGGTGACCTCCACGTTCCGCCTGGTCTTGTCTTGGCATCACCACACTCAGTATGTCAGAACACCTCGCGTCCTTCGCGACGCTCGGCGCGCAAGCCCTCGTGCCCATCGCTGTCGGCTCCTTCCAGTCTCTCCGTATCCCTGCGCCGGTACGCGCGAGAAAACGCGCCGCCCGCCGGGCCCGCATCAACCTCGAGCTCGAGGAAGATGAGGATGACATCCTCGACGAGAACGAGGGCGAGACGCTCACCCTCGCCGACTCCATCCTGTTCCCCATCCTCGGTAGTGTGGCCCTCTTGGGGCTGTGGGCACTGATCACATACGTCGAGCCTTGGACTCTCAACATCATCATCGGCTGCTATTGTGAGTCACTTGCCTTCATCAACTCACGCAGTCTCCGTCATCTCCGGCGTGGCCGTACAGAACACCCTCTCTGGCATTTTCCACTTCCTTTTCCGCTCTGTTGGACTAGGCGGACCGACATACCATCTCCGCCTGTCTGCCGGGATCAAGCGTAAGTCTCCACCCTGCCTATGCTGACAGTAGAAATCGCCCATATGCCGCTCCGCCGCGCATCGCTTTTTGCCCTTCCTTTCGCCCTTGCTCTTCCAGCCGCGTACATCGCCCTTGGCCGTCCATATCTCGTCTCCAATGCGCTTGCCCTCTGCCTTGCGACCGGCGCCCTCGCCCTCCTCCGCCTCGACGGCTTCCCCACCGCCTTCCTCCTCCTTTCCCTCCTGCTCGCATACGACGTCTTCTGGGTCTTCTACACTCCCGTCATGGTGGCGGTTGCGAAGGGCATCGACGCGCCCATCAAGCTCCTCGCCCCAAAGGCGGACAAGACGTTCGCCATGCTCGGTCTCGGCGATGTCGTCATCCCCGGCCTCCTCGTCGCTCTTTGCCTCCGGTTCGATTTGGCCCGGCGCGCGGCAGCGAACCCCAAGGAGGATGTGGGGCCGCGCTCATCGTTCTCCAAGCCCTACTTCTCGTCTGCTATCGCGAGCTATATCGCCGGTCTGGGAGCTACTATTGCGGCCATGCTGCACAGTGGAAAGCCGCAGCCGGCCCTGCTATATCTCTCGCCGGCGTGTATTGCCGGCCCGCTCCTCACTGCTGCGATACTCGGCGAGACTAAGCTCTTGTGGAGCTGGCGCGACGAGGAGGAGGAGGAGAAGGACGACACTATCGAGGCCCCTAGCCAGGTTGCCATGATGGCCCGCAAGGAGGCGAAGGCTAAGGCTGCTGCCAAGGAGGCTGAGGCTGAAGCAGCCGCCGTCGAGCAGAACGGTGATGAGCCTGGACAGGACACGCTCGTAGAGCCGCAGCCCCAGGACGACAGCTGGATGGACGGTGCTGGTGTCGGCGGAAACGAGGGCCCAAGAACCCGCCGCTCCAAACGCAAGGGCGGTCAGCGCAAGTAGCTTGTACAGCAATAGAACAGGCCCAGATGCATGGATAGACTACAACTACAGACTGCGGCGATACTTGATGAACGCGACGAGGTTCTCGTACGCCTCCTCAGCACGTGCACGGAGAACCGGGTTCTTCCTCCTGTCAATCTTGCGCGACTCTGAGCGTACGCGGGCAACAATGTTGATGAGAGCACCGACCATATTGTTCGCGACAAACACGGGCTGGTCGTACTCGCGCCCCTCGTCGGCGTAGATGTCGATGACGGCATTGAGAAGGGCAACCATCATCTCAGCGTTGGGCTGGGAGGTGAGCGCGGCCACGAGCCACTGCGCGACAGCCGCGTTCTCGTCGATGGGCACACCGGGGCGCGCGGCAAGCGAAGCAAGCGTGTCGACCGCGCGGGCAGCAGCATCTACGCGCAGCACGGGGATGGCCTTCGTGATCATGTCTGTCGCGCCTTGGGGTGCCGCAGCGGGGATGGTCTTGGAAAGGCCCCACGCGCCCGCGAGAGCACCCTCCATCAGTTCCAGGCGCATCTCCTGGCCCTTGGCCTTGAGGGCCGCGGCGTCGTCGCCTGTGGCCTGCACAATCGCAAAGACACCCTCCCACATTGCTGAAGGGAGATGCTGCGCGAGCTGCTCCCCGCCCATAACCGCCGCCGAGGTGGAGATGAGGAGGTTGTTGAGTGCCTCGAGTGCGCGCAGGTGGACAACCGAGAGAGCGGCAGTCGTGGGAGGATGGACAGAGGGGTTGGCGCCGTGGGGAGGGAGAGAGAGGGGGGTGAGCTGGGCAAGGGTGATGAAGCGGGTTGGGAGGGAAAGCGTTGACAGGAGGTGGGGGAGAGTCGCGGCCATGTTGACAGTTGGCGCAGATGCGACCGTGCCATTCGCAGTTGGCTCGCGGCCGCGCGCGATGAGGTCCTCGTCACCCATCGTCTCGTCCATGTCCTCATCGTCTGTTGGGATTAGCAGCTGAATACCCGTGTCGACTAGACACTCACCTCCGTCCTCGTCCATCCCGTCCTCGTCAGACGCGTCCTCCAAACCCGCGCAGATCGCGGTCAGGATCTCCAACCCCACACCTACAGTGTTGAGCATGCGCTCCGCGCGCTCGAGCTTGATCTCGGCGGTCGACTTGTGGTCTACTTTGACCTCCTTTGCGAGCGCGGGGCCGTCTTTCGGCTGCCGTCAGCTAAGTACATTGGCATCAAACTCACGATTTCTGCCACGAGCTGAGTCACACGCTGCGCAACCTGCGCAAGGTCGAGGTCCAGAAGCCCGTTTATCAACGGGAGGATGACCTCGTTTGTAAGCGAAGCGATGCCAACATTGGCATCCGCGGATGACCCAGGCTCAATGAGGTTCCGCAGCGCGCCGGCAACGAGCACCCGGGTGAGAAGGGCGCGGCCATCGGCTGTCTCGTCGTCCTCGAGGTCCATGGCCTTCTTCGCGCGTCCCTTGCCCTTGGCATCACGTTCGGCCGGCATGTGGTCTGCCTTGACAATCCCAACGAGCACGGGAAGCGCGTTCCTCTGCGCCAGGAGGGCGGAGGAGAATGGCGCGTTGTCGTGTGTGAGGCAGAAGAGTGCCTGAGCAGCAGCGAGCGCGACACCTGGAGAGAGCTGGCCCTTTCCCTGCAATGCCTTGACGAGCAAGCCCTCGCAGTGTGCAGCGTTGACAGCCTCGAGTGTCTTCCAGCTTGCCTCCGCCAAGCTCCAGATGAGTACGATCAGATTCTCAGTGAGTGCGACGAGGTGGCCACGGCGCTCGATCTCGGCATCAGGCAGCTCCTTCGCCGGCCCCGCGAGCACGTTGTCGATCGTTCCCGAGATCTGGGTCAGCTCTGCAGATGCAGTATGTGAGCTTACCTTGCCCATGAGAGCAGTGAGGTGGGGCATGATGCCCTTGTTGAACATCTCACCGCAGATCTCGTGGCCGCCGTCAATCGCGAGGTTGCTGCTGTCAGCTCCAAGCAGGGGCAACGTCATTGGGACTCACCGCAGGGTGCCGGACGCCTCGACGACGACGTCGTCCACGTCGTCACTCAGCCGCTCGATGAGCGCGCCAACGACGTTACGGGACTGAAAGAGGCGGCGCATCGCCGCGTCCTCGTTGATGAGGTTCCCTACGGCGGCACATGCCCATGTCCTGTCCGCGGCCTCGGGTGCCTTGAGCTATGGGTTAGCAGAGTCCTGGCCATGGAGGAAGGTGGGAATGAGGCAGCGCACCTTGTCGAGGACGGGTAGGAGCTGCTTCTCCTTGTCGGGGTTGGCTTTGCCGTCTGCGCGACCGCTGCCAAGGTGGGCGTCTGGTACGCGGATGGGGTTGTGGCGTTTTGCTGTCCTCTTCTTGACCTGCGCCTTGCCCATGTCTGCGATCTGCGAGTGTGTTGTAAGACGTGACGACGTTGGACTGCAATGCATCTTGAGATCGAAAATACTGAGCGCGGACACTACGGTATGTCCGCCCCAAATGTAGAGCACGCGAAAAGCACGTGCCTCGGTTTAACCTGTTAATCAGCTATTCACAGAGGCTCAGATTAGGCAGCCGGCCGCAAATAGTGGCGCAATCATCGAGGACGAGCTAGGGTTTATTCGGAGGGACGTCGTAGAACCGGGCTTAGGCAAACCAGAACGAGCGGGGCAAACCAATCACGGCACCCTGGCCGGCGTCTCCTATCGGGCCCGTGACGGGGCTTCATTATTGGAATGCTCACAAAGATTTCCGTCTCGGCACTACCAGCATCAGTCGGGCGGCTAGTCAAGGTGCTTGATCTTTCAAAGTCGTATTGTAGAATCCCCGACATTGTCTCAGTCTACGAGTCCCATGAACATGTTGATTAGAGATGCACTGTACCGGTCTCGAGTTGCGGGGCTGGCTGGCCCCCGTGCTGTTGGTTCAGGCACATGCGCTTGGAGAGACACGGCCCCTCTCAAATCCCGCGCAGCACTAACCCCCCCTTACTTGCCCCATTCCTCCTAACCCAACCCTCCGTCCCATCCCACTTCCCTACCCACCGTCGCTTCCTCTCCATCTCCTCCTTACCCCTCACTATCCTTTCTCCAACTCTCTCCCACTCGTTCTCCATTACACCCAAAAGGCAAACAGCCTAGACCCCTCCCCTCTCACCACCCTGCCACTCGACCAATCTCCCTCCCTCCTCCTATCGACTGATCCTCACATAACGACCCCTGCGGCAGCCATGGCGTCTCCAACCTCCCCTTCCCCTTCTCCTACTCGGCGAAGCTGGCGCCAGCTTTCCCACCCCAACCTCACTACCCTCGCTGACGACTCGGACGACGTCGAGCTCCCCCACGCATCCTTTATCCCCACCCTCTCGCTTCCGCACGTGTCAATCTCTGGTCTCCGTGGGGCACTACTCGGATATCTCGGCGAGGCAGAAATTGCACTCCGTGAGCGCCTTGGCAACGCAACCGAGAACCGCCTCTTGACTTCTTCGCCATCCCCTAGCTCAGAAGATGAAACGGACTATGATACGATTGACGAGCACGACTCAACCGTGGACGCTGAGAGCTCTGCCCGCCAAGCCCTCGACGATCAAGCACCGGGTTTGCGGCGCCGCGGTGGGGCAGGCCTGAGGAAGCCGTCGCCTTCCACCCGGGATGCAGGAAGCGACTGTGAGGCCCTCCTTGACACTCTCCGCAGCCTGCGCGAGGATGTCGCAGCTTACGTCCCTGCGGGCTTCTCGATGCCCAAGCTCCCGCTCGAGGCGCAGCGCCAGTGGCTTCGCGAACTTCCGCAGCGCTTGCAAGACGTAGACCTGTCGGTGCACGGCGACTCGTGGCCCGACCCAGTATCCGCGTCGAACCGTGCGATGCGTTCTGCACGCCGTCGTGTCATCGACCTCGTACATGCCCTCCTGCCGCCTGACGATTGGCAAGGCTGGGAATCACTCGGTTGGGAGGATGACGAAGGCTCGGTTTGCACCCCACGACGGGCAGACCACACGCGCTCGTGCTCACTGGACGAGCGTTACGCCCGCGCTACGGAGGGAAGCGACGAGGATGAGGACGAGGTCGAGCCGGAGTATTTATTCCCCAACCGTACGCCCGCTCCAGCACACGCCTTTAAGCGACACCGTCATCCCCGCAGCAAGAGCCTGAGCCAGGCGGACTACTATGACAGGGGATCCCTGTTCAACTGGCACTTCAGTCCGGAGGCGGCGGTGGTGGACGACGAGGGCGAAGACGGGAGCGTGGTCGACGAGGACCTCCTGGCTGAGCACGAGCAGCACGACGAGTTCCGTGAGTGCGACAAGCACGGCGCCCACCTCGTCCCCAACCTGGGTACGACCATCGAGGAGGCCCTCGTCAGAAGTGAGCAGGGACACAAGCTGATCACGTACGACGACCTCCCCATCTGGTGGCGGAACAACCAGTATCTTCACACAGGCTAGTGAGTGACTAACCATGCGCGACTTGGTCGACGCCGGCATCGCTGACGGCCAGCCGGTTCATTCCCCTTGGCCGTACCGGGCCGATCCCGTTGATCAAGTCTGCATTCCGCATGCACAACGAGACGGTGAACATCCACTCGCACTTTATTCCCACGCTGTTCATCCTGGGAGTGATCCCGTTCATTATCTGGCGTAGCCCTCTTCCCAATGCGCACTGGATTGACACGGCCATGCTCATCTCTTACCTTCTGGCCGCCACGTCGTGTCTGGTCTCGTCAGCCGGGTGGCACGTCCTGTCCGGTTGCGCGAACAGGCGGTGGTTTGAGTGGGGCGCCTGTGTCGACTACATCGGCATCTCGTGGTTGATTGCCATGTCATTCAACACGGTTGTTTACAACGCTTTCTACTGCCGCGGGACGCATGTGTTTGCCTACACCTTTGTCAACATTGCGTTTGGCGGCCTCGGCTCGTATCTGCCCTTCCAGAAGTGGTTCAACCAGAGGAAGAACAAGCCATGGCGCATCCTCTTCTTCCTCTGCTTGAACATCGCCATGTTTGCGCCTATGGGTCAGCTCTTCCACGATCACGGGCGCCACGTCGCAGGCAAGTTTGTCGCGCCGTTCTTCTACTCTGTCGCCATGTACCTCGTCGGCCTGACCTTTTATGCCTTCCACTTCCCCGAGTGCGCGATGCCGGGCATGTTCGACCGCTTTGGTGCCAGCCACCAGCTGTGGCACCTGTCGATCGTCACGGCAATCATCCTCCACTACCGTGCCATTTTTGTCGCGTACGACGCAAGGTGGTCACTCTCGTGCGCAGCGCCGGACGCTGGCAACCCGGTCCCTCTAGCCATCTCGGCTTTCCTCTTCGGCAAGTAGCCGTTTGTTCTTTCCTTTTACTACTAGGGAGCCGATACGGCCTGCCTAACCTAGCATTACTATCACTTCACGCCACCTAGTGGCCATCTACATACAACATTCACAGGCAGTGTCCAGGCCATGCATGCGCATGACAGGGATCCGATGAGGCATGTGGCAGATTGGATTTAAAAATAAATGGTTCCTGTCCCCAATCTAACTTTCGGGTTTAGACTTGGGGGTTTGCGCCTGCGGCCAAGTTGAGCGGCTAAGCAAGCGGAAACTCAAGGCCATTAGAGATTTTGCGAATTGCCCGGAATAAGGAATGTGAGTTGAACATGCCCTTCGCGGTCTTACGCGGTCGACCATATTGACCAACCAGACCTTGCCATCGCGCACCGGTACGCACGCAAGGAAAAGGAAGAAAGACGAAGAGAGGGGCCCGCGCGCAAAAGTGGGTCCAGGAGGCCAACGTTGACCATGTCTGCAGGGTATTGTTGACAACAGGCCAGGGCTGATACAAAAGTGTCTCACATCAGCGAATCGCCCCGAGCCGTCGCCTCGTGTGATCAGCTTCTGTACAGAACGGTGGCACCCTCCGCACGGTTGCTCTATCCCTCGCATGGTTTCTCATCGCACCAGGTGAAACATTTCTGCATATCGCTCATTCTCATTCTCTCTCATTACTTACCACACCGACGAGGCCCTCGTTCCCGTCCGCGCCCTCTGGCAGCTGCTGTTCACTTGAACTGCCCTTACTCTTCCCCACAACCGTTACACGCGCAAAAGCGCCATCATATCACAACACACTCGCTCCATCGCATCGCTTCACTCGATGATCGCAGCCGACAATTCGCCCATCGTGACCGGCGCGGCGCCTGTCACAGCAAGAGGCTCTCGCTCCAACCACTTCCACAGCGGAGAAGAGACACCTGTTGACAGCGCCGACGACCTCCTCCACAAGCTGGGTTACGAGCCGGAGCTCGTCCGTTCTCGTTCGACTCTACAGGTTGCGTTCATGTCCTTCGTCCTGGCCTCAATCCCCTATGGCCTGGCGAGCTCAATGTACTTCCCGCTGCAGGGCGGCGGCCCCGCCGTCGTGATCTGGGGCTGGGTGCTCGTCTCGCTCATCATTCTGTGTGTCGCCGCCTCCCTTGGCGAGATCACGTCCGTCTTCCCCACAGCTGGTGGCGTGTACTACCAGACCTTCATGCTCGCCCCAACAAAGTTCCGCCGCATTGCCGCATACCTCTGCGGCTGGGCATACGTCGTTGGTAACATCACCATCACGCTCGCTGTGCAGTTCGGCACAACTCTTTTCCTTGTTGCCTGCATCAACGTCTTCGAGGTCGAGCCTGGAGTTGGCATCTGGGAGCCCGAGACGTACGAGGTCTACCTTCTTTTCGTGGCCATCACCATTCTCTGCGGCCTTATCAGCGTCTTCGGCAACCGCTGGCTGCCCATTCTCGACACCTTCGCCATCATCTGGACCTTTGTCGGCCTCATCTGCATCCTTGTGACTGTCCTCGCGGTCGCTAAGGCTGGCCGCCGCAGCGGCGCCTTCGTGTTTGGCGGATTCGAGCCAGAAGTTACCAAGTCCGGCTGGCCCGCAGGATGGTCGTTCATGGTCGGTCTCCTCCACGCTGCGTACGCAACCTCCTCCACGGGTATGATCATCTCTATGTGCGAGGAGGTCCAGTCCCCCGCCACCCAGGTCCCCAAGGCCATGGTGGCGACTATCTGCATCAACCTCGTCGGCGGCCTTCTCTTCCTTGTTCCCCTCATGTTCGTCCTCCCCGACCTGGCCATGCTTGTCTCCATCCCCTCTGGCCAGCCCACGCCGACCATCGTCAAGTCCGCCGTCGGCTCGAGCACTGGTGCCATTCTTCTCCTCCTCCCTCTCCTTGTCCTCGCCCTCCTATGCGGCACAGCCTGCACGACCGCCGCCTCGCGCTGCACCTGGGCCTTTGCTCGCGACGGCGCCATCCCAGGCTCCAAGTACTGGAAGAGCGTGAACCGCAAGCTCGACGTTCCCCTCAACAGCGTCTACCTTGTCCTCGCCGTCCAGATCCTCCTAGGGCTGATCTACTTCGGCTCTTCGACTGCATTCAACGCCTTCTCGGGCGTCGGCGTGATCGCGCTCACGATCTCGTACGCAGCCCCCATCTTGGTCTCGGTCATCGAGGGCCGCTCCCAGGTTACCAAGCACGGCAAGTTCCAGCTCGGTAAGGGCCTCGGCTGGTTCTGCAACATTGTCGCCCTGTGCTGGTCCGCCCTCGCCGTCCCCCTCTTCTGCATGCCAGCCTTCATTCCCGTCACGCCCGAGTCGGTCAACTATGCGCCCGTTGTGTTTGTCGGGTTCACCACCATGAGCGCTATCTGGTATTGGGTCTGGGGTCGCAAGAACTACGAGGGGCCACCCAAGGACGACCTCGAGGAGTCGCTGGGCCCCTCGCTGCCGCATACCGAAGCACTGGCCAGCGGCGTTGCCAAGAAGGACTGCTAGTTCCTTGGCGTGTATTTCAACAATAAACAATTCCTAGACATGTGGCGACAGGTCGGTTGTATTCATCTTCAACAGGAACCGCGTGCTGCCGCTATTCCATTATGCACAGGGTTAATTTGATGGGTGAGGGGAGAAGTGGGGGCCCAGGCAAGGAGAGGTGATGGTTGGGTACCAGTCCGCGCGCTGTGAGTCCACTCATTGCCGAGTGGACAGAGTATAATCGGCTGAGGCCTTGCAGCAAGGTTCGCGGCCATACTGCGCTCTGCTTGGTTCTAGTCCTTGGGCCCCAGCTCGAACCCGGAGGCCGTCTGTGGACGGTGGGACAGCCAATATCAACACAATCTCCGCCGCTTATGACATGCCACAACGCACAAGATGCATGTTCTCTTACAGCATCCTGTACGTTTACACATTAACCAAACACTTCCCATTACAGTTTACGTGTAGCGTTCATCTTCGCGAGACTCTAGGCAAATCCATGCACTACATGTCGCCGAGGCAGAAGTAGCAGCGCCAACCCACCCCGGTCCAGCTCGCGTAGCAGTGGTCTGGGATCAGCTTACTCCCCAACCCCTTACTCACAGTCGCGGTTAATACCCTTGTGGTTGCCGGGACACTCGCCGATGTCAAGTTCTGGCGTGGAGCTCTGGGTGGAGCAGTAGTCGGACATGGCGTGCCCCACTTCCGCTTCCTCATCCTCATCCTCTTCCTCGTCGCTCATCTCGCATTCTTCGGCCTCGCTTACCCACATGGTGTGGGCTTGAGCATCTGGGTCGAGGTCCTGGCCTTGGTTGTGCGAGTCGCTCGAGGGGTGGGAGCGGAGGAACTCCTCAATCATACCAATGAGCACCCCCAGAACTCCAATGCTGCGGTACAGCTCACGGCCGCCAGGTCTCCGGGCACGCGCACGTAGCCAAGTGAGGTGTCGCTCGGCTAAGCGCAGCATTGCCTCCGTGTGCGATTGGGGAACACCGTCGCGGCGAGCAACCATGTCATCAGAGAGGTGGCGGCGGGCTCCTCGGATGACATACTGCCTCACGAGGGTTTGGAGAAACTGCAGCAGCTCCTGGGGTTGCACGTCGGGCTCCATGATCCGATTCCAGTTGGGGAGGAGACCGCGGAGCATGTTGAGTGTGGGCGTGATATCATGCGCAGCTGGGTTTACGGTTCGGGGAGGGGAGGGAACGAGGGAAGGTGGGAGGGGCTGTAGAGGAGTTCTAGGTCTAGCGCGGAGAGGGGCGATCCCGTCCGAAATTGGGGCTGGGCGATCTTGATGGATGTTGAAGCCGAACGGGGGGTTGTCGTTCAGCGTGAAGGCAAAGATACGGTCTTCGCCGTGGACCTCGCTGCTACCCTGTGGTCAGTGTGAAGGAAAATGGGACGTACGGCCCGGCGTCGCGCGCGAAGCTCAACGGCAAGGGTCGTTTCGGCGTCGTGGGACATTGTTAAGGCGAAATGAGGTGATGATTACAGGAAGATGAAACAAGTCAAGAACAACAAGCGGTGACAAGTGAGTGGAAGAATGAGAAACGGAGGAAAGGTGGTGAGTCAACAATGTCGGGTGGCTACTGTCGTCTCGCACCACGCCACCAAGAATTCAGAAACGTCACACACTCCACAGACCCGCAATTGACGCTGCTGCCAGGTCCAGTTCACGCAGTGAAATCCTGTCTGTGTTCATCGTTTCCAGATAGGTAGGAAGATTATTGGATATGTGCAGGAAACGAGGTGGAGATGTCTTGGTTGCGGGCGGGCGTCATCCCTGTACCTGTTGACAGCCTCGCTGTGCTGGCTGGGAGGTTGCAGCCGCAAATGGTGTCTCATCAGGAGTCGATGACGAGTACACAGCATGATGTGTGTGAACCACGTATCGCGGCGATCAGAAGGCGTCAGCTGACTGTCCAGTACCTGTCACTCAAGTAGTGATACAGTGTATGATGCATCGCCACACGGCGCGGTACAATGGAGAAGAGCAAAAGCGAACGAAGAGGGGGTTTGGACGTTTACGCGTCCTGCGAAGCCTTGCCTGGCTTGCCCTTGGTCTTGGGGTTAGCCTTCCTCTGTGCAGTGGATCTGGGTTGACTCACCTTCTGGGGAAGGAGCTCAGTAAGGATGTTCGGGAGAACACCGCCCTGCGAAATGACGACGTTGCCGAGGAGCTTGTTCAGCTCCTCGTCGTTGCGGACGGCGAGCTGAAGATGACGGGGCACGATACGCGACTTCTTGTTGTCGCGAGCGGCGTTGCCGGCGAGCTCGAGAATCTCAGCGGCGAGGTACTCGAGAACAGCCGCCAAGTAGACGGGCGCGCCGGAACCGACGCGCTGGGCGTAGTTACCGCGCTTGAGGAGACGGTGGATACGGCCGACAGGGACTGTACGTCAGCAGGGAATGACTGGAGGAAGGAAGGTGAGGAAGGGAACAGCGGCTCACACTGAAGGCCTGCCTTGGTCGAACGGGTGCGCGACTTGGTCTCGCCGCCAGACTTGCCACCAGACTTGCCACCGGACGACATTGTTGCTAGAGTGTTGGTTGGGAATGTGGGTGGTGAAGCTCAAGGAGTTGTACGTTGGATGGAGAGAACGAGAGATGTCGCGATATTGAGTACTTAAGGTCTCTGGGACAAGCGGTCAGCAACGCACAGGGAACGGTTTGTTGACAAAGGTTTTCTGTATGACGTGTAGGAATATTTAGGCTATGATATTGGTTGGTAATTGATCAGCTGATCAGGGGATCACAACAAGAGTATGGAAAGACCAGAGTGTAAACAAAACGAGCAATTGTCCGAGGAATGTCTATCAACCCCCTGCCAAGCCCCACCCAAACTCACAATGCCATAAGAAGAGACGACGCGTCGCAACTTCATCTTGACTACATCCTTCAACCCTCCAACTTCTCAATTGCCAACTATACCGCTACCTTCCTCAACGCACCTCCTCGACCAGAGCAACCATGGTGAGTCAGCCTCTTCCTCATAATCTCCTTACCATCGACTGTGCTAACTGCAGGCCCCCAAGTCTGCTGTCGCTTCCAAGGCTCCCGCCTCGCAGGCCTCCAAGGCCCCCGCTACCGCCGCGTCCAAAGCGCCAGCCAAGGCTGCTAAGACCTCGTCGACAGCCAAGGAGGGCGGAAAGAAGCGCTCCAAAAAGCGTGTCGAGTCGTACTCTTCATACATCTACCGTGTGCTCAAGCAGGTCCACCCCGACACTGGTATCTCGTGAGTCTGCTGATCTTGCTCGCTACCTTGCCGCTGTGCCTTCTTCCCTCCCTTGCCAACAGCTCGCTCTTATGTGCCGCAGCCCGCTAACCGCAGCAACAAGGCCATGGCCATTCTGAACTCGTTCGTTAGCGACATCTTCGAGCGCATTGCCACCGAGGCCTCGAAGCTCGCGTCCTACAACCACCGCAGCACCATCTCCTCGCGTGAGATCCAGACGGCCGTCCGCCTCATCCTGCCTGGCGAGCTGTCCAAGCACGCGATCTCTGAAGGCACGAAGGCTGTAACCAAGTTCCAGTCGGCCAAGTAGACGCAATAGAGACACCTTTCACTACCTTCGGGTCCTGTTTTCGCTTTAGACCTCCCTCTCCATTGAAGATGTATGTAAGATGTGTGTATGTATGCAAACAGCGCTTGCCTGCGGATGTGGTGTGTGGATGCGGAGTGTGTGACTCAGACGAAGAAAGTTGTTTTGCTCGGTGACAATGCGGAGTCCTTGACGATGAGCCCTGCCTTTGTTCCACAAGAGCCAGCGCTCTCCGGGGAGTAGTGCTTTACCCCTCCCCCACGCAACCCGCTTACTTGGCTTGTGGCTGATCGTTCACGCATCCTCGCTTATCGCCCTCTGTGTTGACTACGGCTGTCTACCAGGGGGCACGTCGAGCAAAAGAATATTGAACTGACGCTTGTGTGGATTGAACACACGACCGAACGAATTGCGCTACTGGAGCTTCACTCGCTCGCTCTCCCACTGAGCTAAAGCGTCTTCTAGAAAATGCTTCCGGATGGGGAGACAGGTTCGAGACAACGAATGGGCACTCAGGCAGGCGCTACTCGGATCACCTTGGTCTCATCCTTCGACGATAACACACCTCTCATGTTCTGTGCTCCGTCCGGCGACCTGGTTCACTCCTCATCCCTCGCTGCATACATCAACCCAATAGCATGAAGAACTACCGCAGGGTACAAACTCGAACCCTGTCGACACCAAGCAATCGTGACAAATACGACATAAACATATTAGATTAGATGTCCTCTGCGATCGAGTCTAGGACGTCGTACATGACCGTCCGTGAGCTCATGAGGTTGTGCCCCTCTTCCTTGACGACGATAAGCTCGGCGTCCATTGCGCGCTCCATCCAGCGCATGCTCTTCTCGCTCACGCGCTCGTCCTCAGCGCCATACCAGATCTTGCACGGGTGCAGGATGTCCGTGTAGCTGAAACCCCACGGCTTTGCGTCTCGGCCCAGTACGACCGACAGGAGGTCCGCCGTCGTGCCCGAAAGCGACTCGGCGTGGTTGGCCTGCACTAGCGCGTGGGCAAAGGCGGGTGACGCCGTGATGGGCGATACGAACGGCTCGTACTTGCCGGGCAGGGCAAGCGAGAGGTCGTCCGAAAAGCCGTCGAGGCTGTCGCCAGCCGGCAGGTCGCTCACGGTAGACTGCGAGCGCATAGCGTCCGTGTTCAACGAGGTCGTCGACGTGTGGCCGTCCTTTGTCCCCGGGGTGCCTGCGCGGCCATTCACCTTGCCCTTGGTCTTGAGCGACGGAGCTTTGCCGAGGAAGTATGACTCGAGGCGCCATTCAGCAGCAAGCGCAGACTTGATCACGCCATTCGGGACCCATTTGAGCCACTTGTAGCCTGAGCGTTAGTTGTTTCAACGAGCAGGTCTCGCTCACCTTCCACATCACCTCCGACCCACGGCGACAGGAGGTGGATCTTGCCGTGGACACGACGCTCCATCTTGAGCGCAGTCGCTAGTGCATATGGGGCACCGGCACTGTGCGCGATCATCTGGAAGCGGTTGATGCCCAATTCGTCCAGCACCTGCCGGACAACGTCCGCCCAGTCGAGTAGACCGCGGCGATCCTGCGGCACCTGGTCAGTCTTTCCCAAACCCCAGCGGTCGATGCAGATGAGCCGAAGGCCAAGGGCACGCGCGAGGTCATCGTAGAGCGCGACGAGGTACCGCACGGAGCCAAGACCCAAGAATACCACGACGGGTCGCCCGTCAAACTTGCCGAGGTCGGCAAACGACACTTGTAATGGGCGCTCAGGGAATGCCCGTGGGAGGTGCATGATGCGGTTCAGATGAGGGGAGCGCAGGTACATGGCAATCTCACGCGCGTCGTCATCGGACGTGTTCGGTCGCGGAGAAGCCGAGTTGGGGCGCGGTAAGGAGGTCGCTGATCTTTGTCTGGACAGCGAATCCGGGTCCGGGCTGTAGATGTCGCGCTCGCGATTGTGGCCCGCGCCGGGCGAGTGATCTGGCGTAGGGGAGAAAATGTTGTTGCGGGTGGGTGTGGGTGGATGAATAACGGGCGGAGGGGCTGCAATAGGTATGCGGAGTTCCTTAGCTGACAGCTGGTCGTATGCCGCCTGAGCGAGTCGAAAGTCCCGGACAACGCTGTCTGTGTCAGAAGAATTGAACGATCCCAAGGATCCTCTACTCGGCTCGCGGCTGTGCAAGTATCGCTGCTGCTTGGGCGGCAAAGGTGGAGGTGGGGCTTCCTGATCGACGTAGTCGTAGGATTCGTCATCGATGTCAGAAGGATCTTCTCGTACTTGGAGCACTGGCTCTGCGAGCAGGCTTTGCTTTGATGTCCCAAGCTTGCTATGTTTAGAGGCGAGCTCTAGCCTCGCGCGGTCCTTGACATGTTCTTGCGCGAGCGTGAGAGCTATGGAATGCCGTCTGACAATGTCGTTGATCGACTGCACCGGAGTCTGCGCGCTCGAGGCAGTGGACGAGCAAGGTGACGCTGGGTTGGAAGCTGTCACCGCCGCAAGTGCGATCGCCGCAGCAGGTGGTGGTGGTTTGCCCGTGATGGGACGCGGCCGCTGGCGGGGGGCCCCGTTCGGCTTGGGCGTCGGAGAGCTCGCTGTTGAGCTTGGTCCGGGAGGTGATGGGCCAGAAGAGGTGGCCGTGAGAAGAAGAGGGGTGGTCTGGGACCGGGAGAAGGATCGTGGTCGAGGCGGCGGTCTCAGCGATTCGGGTGTCAATCCTTGCCGGCGTCGCCTCTTCTCGTCTGGATCTACGTCAGCGGTAGACACTCTGCGCACCGGAGTGGCCACCTCGAGAATGTCTGGAATCTGGGCCGCCGAGGCGACGGTGAGCGGGCGCCCCATCTCGAATGCGCGTCGTTCCTCTTCGTGGGCACCCTCCAGACCCATGAGCGCCTGCTCGCCGTAGACACTGGACCTCGACCGGACCCATGCCCATGTCCGCTCAATCGACTTGACTCTGCGTGTCGGGCGTCGGGTCGCGCCGGGAGGCCCTAGTCCTTCGAGCAGATCGAGATGTGTGTCCATCTCTGATGCAGACATGTCGACCACGGCAGCCGCACCGGAGCTCGTACTAGCGGAAAGGCTGGCTATGCTCGCCAAACCACTTGCGCTCGAGCCCGTTGGGGAAGGAGGCCCGGGCGCAATGTCGGCAGCCGGGCTGAGCTGGAGGGGAAGCGGCGGGGTCTGGGGAGGGGTAGCTAGTGTGTTTCGGTAATGTGCAGGCCGCCTTGGAGGCGGCAGAGACCTGCTCATGTCCTAGAGGGCCTCAAGACCTGTGGTCTTGGGGCGCAGCCAAACAGGATGGCCAAGACGCGCACGAGGTAGATGGGAGGCGAAGTGAGGGAGTTGGTTGGGATGTTGTGGCGGGAAAAAAGCTGTCGCCGCGGCGAGGGCGATGAACTGGGGAGCGAACGAGAGGTACCGAGGGGGAGCAAGGTGGGTATGCTTGGGGTTGAGTGTCGTTGCGAGGTCGTCAAGAACTGCTGGTGAAGGATAGGAGAGGAGGATATGCAGTGTGTGGTAGACTAGACGCGACGGCGAGGAAGGTGGGGCATGGGACGCCTGGAGGCCTGGGTGGCCTGACAGGGCTGGGACGGTTAGGAGGTTAGGAGGGCCAGGAAAGCTGAGGGCCAGGAGGCGAGGACGGAGGAGGGTACGACGCAGTACAGTACGGGGTGGGATAGGAACGTATGGGAGGGTAAGAGTGGAGGCATGCGCGTAGGGTGAGCAAGGCATAAGGGAACGACAGGAGGACCCGGAGGGACCAGAGGGGGCACTAAAGAGCAAGGGCAGCGCAAGGGAGCAGGCGAAAACGATTCAAAACCACTCAAGCAGTCTTCAAATTGTAGGGTCCAATCCCATCTACGTTTACGGCACAAGTGTCACACACCTTCTCCGTCTCGTCTCGTCTGCTTCAGAAAAATACCACCATTCATCCCTCCAAAGCAGAGTTGACAGTGTAAGTGTGTAGCACGCCCAGGTTGTGCCCATGCCGATATACCGAGTCCCGAGACAAGTCTGTATGAAGCACAGAGTGGACGGCTTTCTGATTTGGCGCCTATCAATTCCTCTCAATTCAACACGGGATCATCGCTTTTCAGCACGTAAGGCGCCGCCACCACAGCCAGCCTACAGCCTCGGCCTCTGCCTCTGCCGCAACCTCCGCCACAGCCGGTCAAACTTGGTGACAAGAGCGTTTTCCATGCCTCTCTCTCCTCTGCATTCCGAACTTGGATTTCCTATATACATGTACCCCATCTTGACGTTGTCTTTCATCATTCCGACAGCGCTTTGGTGATCTCGGGGTCCATTCACACATCATGCATGTTATCACCAATCTTTGTGGACGGCAGTCCAGCTGGAGACGTCGAGGACGGATTTAGAGTAAGCCTCGTGTCGTAACCCGGCACATTGCCTGGCTACGACATTGACCCAGAGTTTGACAGCATCATGCAAACCGACACCGTCGTCGAACCAAGGGTGCAACAAAAACGAAAAATAAATAAAAATTGTCGTATTTTTGAGCGTGCAGAAATGACAAGACAACGACTCACTCACTGATCGAAAGGACAGTTGCATGACCTGATCAAAGATTCATTAGACGGGTGCACTGACAAACTATCAAGCGAGGGTCAGTCATTGCAGGGTTCAAGCGGCACGATTCCTACCTTCCGAGTGCCTGCCATGTACATGATGGACATGCTTGTCAGGTCCTTGGGTCACTGACCAACGTCACTGCCGCTGCCGGAGCCGTCCCCGTTTGCTATGCATTCCCTCCGACTGCCTCTTTGAGACTCGAAGATGAAAGACCAGTCACGAGTCGTGTATGCATGTGCGCTGCGCTGCACCCTCATGTACCACAACATGTCAAGTTCTGCCATCTGGCACTTGTCACCGAAAGCATCAAGCTCTCGGCCTGTCGTTGCATGAAACGCGACACGTCGTGCGAGATGTGAGATGCGAGACGCGTCTCCTTAACCTGACCGCATGGCCGACAAGCAGTCTCAGCTTCGGCCAGCAGTATCCAGGCGACCACCGCACATACACTTGAAGATCCCGGCTCAACTCCCAATCGCAGGACACGCTTCCCACCTGGCACCGCCGGCAGATGCACCGACCATCCTGGACCGAGTTCGGTCCTGCGCCTCACCCAAGCTTGTGGAGTTGCAGACAAAACTGGAGATCTGGCCTCTACGTGCTGAAACATACCTGACGGAATGTTCCTGCACGCCTTGATCTTGACTCGGGGTTGTTTGGTTCAATTCAAGCACAATGCACGTGCGGGCTGCATGAGATGGTCAAGTCAAGCGACAGGGTAACCCCACACGTGACTGACACGTCGCCGCGCTCCTGCTTGTCAGCGTATTTACCGGCACATGAAGCGTTAAGCAGATCGTGAATCGAGCTTCTGATTTCTTCTGTCTAGGCAGCCGACTGCCACACAAACCCACCAAGCCCACCTGGCGCCGGTAACGATGAACACAGACCCGCGGACACTGGGTTCATCGTCACACATGGCACACGGCAGGTCACACTTGGCACCGCACTAGGTGATGCGTGCGCCCCATCCAATCCTCCCCTATCCCTATCACCCGAACATGGAGAAGCAGCCGTCGACGCGACAAGTTTCTCCTTGCGTTGATCCACAAGTCCACGTGGGTTCGGCTGAGGCGTCGGAGACACGGGATCAACCGGACCGACTCGATTGACTCGGACACTGTCGGGGTGCACGAATAGGCTGGCATCTAGAAGACAGCAATAACGGTTGCTCTTGACCGGCTCGCGCAACTACCCGATCCGATCATCTACCCGAAAGAGACGAGCGGGGCAGGACACGTGGAGGCTGGAAAACGACAAGATTTAGTCGGCAGAAGCATAGCCGATTACAGGACGCGGTTGCGGGAAACTGGTTGGGCGCGTCAAGCCCGGAGTTTGAGGAATCGTGCCGAACCTTCACTGTCCAGGCCTCGCCTAGTAAAAGTAGCCAATAATCGGGTCCCCGTGGTACACAGAGCCAGCGCTCGGACACATACGGCAAGCAAACGGGTTCCGCAAGGCTGCAGGCAATGTTACTGATGATGATGTTCTGATGCCAAGCACACACACTCAAGGCTTGAAACAGCTTATACGTATGAGACACGTAAGAAGGCTTTAGCAAAGTAGCAGAAGGAAGAAGAAGGAGTAGGAGCAAAGGACGAACACTGTGGTCGGCGAGACATCAAGTGCGATCTGTTCCGCGCCAGTCACTCATCGCCACCCATAAAGTGCGGGGCCCGATAGTGGTTGGAGGGCGATAAGCAAAACCGGATGAGATGGACCAATCGGATTGCGTTTATTGTGTGTAACCGATTGCCGTTTTAATGGACTTTTGTAAATATTCAGGGGAATGGATGGGATGATGGCATGAGTGGAATGTGGCATCCGCTCCGTTTTGATGGCAGCCCCATGACCGCCTTTACAAAGTTTAGGTGGAGAAGCAGAGGCAGTGGCTATACTTGGCTACTTTGCCCGTGTCTGTAATCGTAATCTCATCACTGGCTGCTCAGCCCAGCAATCGCCCTCCCAGTTCAGACACTCTGCCTGCCTTCCCCCCCCCCCCGGCCCCTTTCCCTCCTACTACCCCGGGCATCTGATACATCTATCTACTTTCTTCTTCTCACTCACTTATCACCTAACACAGTAAATCCTTCCCATCACACGACCGGTAGACTCGGTCCCAGTATCTAGACAGCACTCTCAACTCCCACTTCAAGGAGGCACACGCGCCTCTGAGCTCCACCTCGCGCTTTGTGAGTCCGTGACGTTGCGACGATAAGCACTCTGGAAGCCACTAACTCCTCCCTTTAGAGCTCTTTAGCCCTCGCGCTATAGAATGTGTGGTGTCGGCTTCATCTGCCACATCAAGGGCCATGGAAACCACAAGATTGTGAGCGATGCACGCAGCATCCTCTGTAACATGACGCACCGCGGTGCCAGTGAGTAGTGTGGCCGCGATAAGGGTCTCTTCGGACCCAGGCTAACGGCTCAGCCGGTGCTGACGCGCGCGACGGTGACGGCGCGGGTGTCATGACAGGCATCCCGCACGAGTTCTTCGTCCGAGAGGCCCCGCACTCGTTTGATGCCAAGATCCCTGCCGAGGGCACCTATGCCGTCGGTAACGTGTTTCTTGCTCAGTCGGGGTACGAGGCACAGCAGGCCGAGTTTGAGGAGACTGCCCGCGCTCTAGGTCTTCGCACACTTGGTTGGCGTCTTGTGCCGACGGATAACTCGATCCTCGGCCCAGCGGCCAAGCGCCGGGAGCCCCGTATCATGCAGCCATTCGTGGTTCAGCAGGACTACTACGGCAACGATGCCGAGTGCGGAGACGGCGAGTACGATGAGCGCTCCTTCCTGCGCCAGTTGTACCTGTTGCGCAAGCAGGCGACGCACAAGATCGGTCTCAAGGCGGGCTTCTACATCTGCTCCCTGACGCCGAGCAACATTGTGTACAAGGGCCAGCTCTCGCCTGTCCAGGTCTACAACTACTACCACGACCTGAACCACGTCCGTTACAAGTCACACTTTGCCCTCGTCCACTCGCGCTTCTCGACAAACACGTTCCCCTCTTGGGACCGCGCTCAGCCCATGCGCTGGGCTGCGCATAACGGCGAGATCAACACAGTCCGCGGCAACAAGAACTGGATGCGCACCCGCGAGGGCCATCTCAAGTCGGAGACTTTTGGAAAGGATCTCGAGCTGCTCTACCCCATCGTTGAAGAGGGTGGTTCGGACTCGGCCGCGTTCGACAATGTACTCGAGCTACTGGTAGTCAACGGCGTTCTCACCCTTCCGGAGGCGGTGATGATGATGGTCCCCGAGGCGTGGCAGAACAACGACCTGATGGAACCTGAGAAGAAAGCGTTCTACCAATGGGCCGGCTCCCTTATGGAGCCGTGGGACGGTCCCGCTCTCTTTACCTTCTCAGACGGCCGCTTCTGCGGCGCCAACCTCGACCGTAACGGTCTGCGCCCGTGCCGCTTTGTCGTCACGTCCGACGACATCATGGTATGTGCTTCCGAAGTCGGCACCATCAGCCTCGACCCCGAGCGTATCGTCCAGAAGGGTCGTCTCAAGCCTGGACGCATGCTTCTCGTCGACACCAAGGAGGGCCGCATTGTCGACGACCGCGAGCTCAAGCTCAACACGGCCAAACGCCAGCCCTTTGAAGCATGGATTCAGAGCCAGGTCATGACGCTGCCCGATGTTCTCCGCCGCGTCCAGCGCCGCATGGACATCTCCCCGCGGCTCGATACCACCAACCTCTCAAACGACCCCAAGCTACTGGCGTTCGGCTACTCACTCGAGTCTCTCAGCATGCTCATGCTCCCCATGGTGCAGGAGGGCCACGAGGCTCTCGGTTCCATGGGCAACGATGCCGCACTTGCGTGCGTCTCGCAGACGCCTCACAACGTTTACGACTACTTCCGTCAGCTGTTTGCGCAGGTTACAAACCCTCCCATCGACCCTATCCGCGAGGCGATTGTCATGTCGCTCGAGACACTCGTCGGGCCAGAGGGAAACCTCCTCGAGGTGAACGCCAAGCAGGCCCACCGTCTCCGCCTCAAGTCGCCCATTCTCACCATTGAGGAGATGAACGCCATCAAGAACTATACGGAGGCATTCTCCGACTGGCCCACCCTCACCATCGACATGACATTCCCAAAGGGCGAGGGTCTCCCAGGCTTCCGGGCCGCGCTTGAGCGAGTCCGCACAGAGGCTCTGGACGCTGTCAACAATGGCTACAAGATTGTCATCCTCTCGGACCGCAACACTGGCCCTGACCGTGTTGCGCTCTCTGCTCTCCTCGCAACAGGTGGTGTGCACCACTACCTCGTCAAGCAGAAGAAGCGCTCTGACGTTGCCATCATGGTCGACACCGCTGAGGCGCGTGAGGTCCACCACATGTGTGTCCTCGCTGGCTACGGTGCCGATGCCATTTGCCCCTGGCTCGTCATGGAGATGATCTACAAGATCGAGCGTGAAGGTATGGCGAAGGACGGCCAGAGCGCCGAACAGCTCATCGAGAATTACATCAAGGCGCTCGACGAGGGCATCCTTAAGGTGCTCTCCAAGATGGGTGTCTCGACGCTCGCGTCGTACAAGGGCGCCCAGCTCTTCGAGGCCCTCGGCATCCACGAGGAGGTCATCGACGAGTGCTTCGTCGGTACTGCCTCGCGTGTCCAGGGTGCGACCTTCGAGCTACTGGCTATGGACTCGTTTGAGTTCCACGAGCGAGCCTGGCCCTCGCGGTCGACTGTGCGCATCCCCGGCCTTCCCGAGTCTGGCGATTACCACTATCGCAACGGCTCCGAGCTGCGCATGAACGAGCCCATCTCCATCGCCAACCTGCAAGATGCGGTGCGCGAGAAGAACCAGAAGGCATACGACGCCTATGCCAAAAACAGCTACGAGTCGACCAAGCGCGCGACCCTCCGCGGCATGCTCGACTTTGCGTTCGACGAGGCCAAGAGCGTGCCCATCGACCAGGTCGAGCCATGGAACGAGATTGTGAGACGATGTGTCACCGGTGCCATGTCATACGGATCAATCTCGATGGAGTCGCACACGGCGCTTGCAATTGCCATGAACCGCCTTGGAGGCAAGTCCAACACCGGTGAAGGTGGCGAAGATGCCGAGCGCTCAATCCCCATCCCTGGTCCCGGCCACGCGACTGGCGAGGGCCCGTACCGCCACGCCATGGAGCTCCAGCCCGAGTGGGACTCGCGCCGCTCAGCCATCAAGCAGGTCGCTTCCGGCCGCTTCGGCGTTACTTCCAACTACCTGGCCGACTCGGACGAGCTGCAGATTAAGATGGCACAGGGTGCCAAGCCGGGTGAGGGTGGTGAGCTGCCCGGCCACAAGGTGTCCCAGTCGATCGGCAAGACGCGTCACTCAACGCCTGGCGTCACACTCGTGTCACCTCCGCCGCACCATGACATTTACTCGATCGAGGACCTCAAGCAGCTCATTTACGATCTCAAGTCGTCCAACCCACGTGCCCGCGTGAGTGTCAAGCTCGTGTCCGAGGTCGGTGTCGGCATCGTCGCGTCCGGTGTCGCCAAGGCGAAGGCCGACCACATCACCATCTCGGGTCATGACGGCGGTACTGGTGCTGCCAAGTGGACGTCGATCAAATACGCCGGTCTCCCTTGGGAGCTGGGCCTTGCCGAGACGCACCAGACACTGGTACTCAACGACCTCCGTGGCCGTGTGACCGTCCAGACCGATGGCCAGATCCGCACGGGCCGCGACATTGCCATCGCGACCCTACTTGGTGCCGAGGAGTGGGGCTTTGCCACCACGCCGCTCATCGCGATGGGCTGCATCATGATGAAGGCGTGCCACAAGAACACGTGCCCGGTCGGTATCGCGACACAGGACCCTGCGCTGCGAGCCAAGTTTGCCGGGCAGCCTGAGCAAGTCATCAACTTCTTCTACTACATTATCGAGGAGCTGCGCGGCATCATGGCCCGCCTGGGTATCCGTACCATTAATGAGATGATCGGCCGCGCCGACCTCCTCCGCGTCGACGAGAGCTTCCGCACCCCCAAGACGCAACACCTGGACCTCGGGGCAATCGTCAAGCCTGCTCATCTGCTGCGGAAGGATGTGGCGACATACCGCGTTCGCCCGCAGGACCACAAGCTTTACGTCCGCCTGGACAACAAGTTTATCGATGAGGCCGAGCCGGCACTCACCAAGGGCCTGCCAGTCGAGATCGACTGCGACGTTGTCAACACGGACCGCGCACTCGGCACGACGCTCTCGTACCATGTCTCGAAGCGGTACGGCGAGGCTGGCCTGCCACGTGACACGATCCGCATTAACATGAAGGGCTCAGCGGGTCAGTCCCTCGGCGCGTTCCTCGCGCCTGGCGTCACCATCGAGCTCGAGGGCGACGCCAACGACTACGTCGGCAAGGGTCTCTCGGGAGGCCGTCTCATTGCCTACCCACCCAAGAAGTCGAGCTTCAAGGCCGAGGAGAACATTATCATCGGCAACGTGTGCTTCTTTGGCGCGACCAGTGGTCAGGCGTTCATCCGCGGCATCGCTGCCGAGCGTTTCGCTGTGCGCAACTCAGGCGCTACCCTCGTGGTGGAGGGCACCGGCGACCACGGGTGCGAGTACATGACCGGTGGTCGTGTCGTCGTTCTCGGCCTGACTGGCCGCAACTTTGCGGCCGGTATGTCGGGCGGTATCGCATACGTCCTCGACCTGAGTCACTCGTTGGCACCGAAGGTCAATATGGGCACGGTCGAGCTCGGAAAGGTTTCTGACCCCCATGAGATCGCCGAGCTGCGATCTCTCATCGAGGAGCACCGCCACTACACGGGCTCGGAGATGGCAGACCGCGTCCTGCGCAACTTCCACCACATGCTCCCCATGTTCGTGCGTGTCATGCCTCTCGACTACAAGCGCGTGCTTCAGGAGCAGGCCGCTACCGCTGCTGAGGCCAAGAAGAAGATGAGCAACATCGACCTTATCCCGTCACAGACCGCGTCGCAGGTTGACCTCGCCACCACCGGCTTTGACCCTGTGCTCCCGCGCACAATGTCCAGCCTTGCGATTACACCGCGCCCCACTGCACCGTCGAGCCCGCGTCCACAGGAGCCAGCCGTGCTCGACATGGAAGACTCGATGATCGACGAGGACCTCGCCAAGAACCGCGCCGCCAAGCTCGACAAGACCCGCGGCTTCATGAAGTACAAGCGCCTGAATGAGGCATACCGCCCGCCCCGCAAGCGTGTCAAGGACTGGAAGGAGATCAGCGCCGCCCTCACCAAGGCCGAGGTTACCCAGCAGACAGCGCGCTGCATGGACTGCGGTATCCCATTCTGCCAGAGCGCTGGGTACGGCTGCCCGATCGCCAACGTCATCCCCAAGTTCAACCAGCTCGTGTTCGACGACAAGATCAAGGACGCGTTCTACCGCCTCCGCCTCACCAACCCCTTCCCGGAGTTTACGGGGCGCGTGTGTCCGGCCCCGTGTGAGAGCGCGTGTGTGCTCGGTATCAACGAGGCGCCCGTCGGCATCAAGAGCGTTGAGCGCTGGATTGCCGACCAGGGCTGGAAAAACGGGTGGATGGTCCCCGCCATTCCAGAGGTGCGCACTGGCTACAAGGTTGCCATCATCGGCTCTGGCCCTGCGGGTCTCTCTGCAGCTGACCAGCTCAACAAGGCCGGCCACATGGTCACCGTGTACGACCGCAACGACCGCATCGGCGGTCTGCTCATGTACGGCATCCCGAACATGAAACTCGACAAGGAGCTCGTGCAGAAGCGTGTCGACCTCATGGCGCAAGAGGGTATCAAGTTTGTCACCAACGCCCACGTCGGCGTCAACGTGGATGCGCTCGACATCAAGGCTGAGAACGACGCAGTCATCGTCGCGACCGGCGCGACTTGGCCGCGCGACCTGAAGGCTCCTGGTCGTGACGCCAAGAAGGGCATCTACTTTGCCATGGACTATCTCCAGGGTAACACCAAGAGCCTTCTCGACAGCAGGCTCGAGGACGGGCACTACCTGAACGCCAAGGGCCTCGACGTGGTGGTCATCGGCGGCGGTGACACGGGCAACGACTGTATCGGCACAGCAATGCGCCACGGCGCCAAGAGCGTCACCAACTTTGAGCTCCTGCCCGAGCCGCCCGTCTCGCGTCCCGCCGACCAGCCATGGCCGACCATGGCGCGCCTCAAGAAGAATGACTACGGACACCAGGAGGTCATGGCGCACACGCACCGTGATCCCCGCGAGTTCTGCATCTCCACCAAGCGCTTTGTGCTCGACAGCAGCGGAGCGCTCAAGGGAATCGAGACCGCGCGCGTAGAGTGGACCAACACCGGCGGCCAGTGGAAGATGGAGGAGGTCAAGGGTAGCGAGGAGTTCTTCCCTTGCCAGATGGCGTTACTCGCTCTCGGTTTCCTCGGACCGCAGAAGGAACTCGTCGACGCGCTCTCACTCAAGACCGACGCACGCTCCAACATTGACGCACCGGAGAGCGTACACAACACCAACCAAGCAGGCATCTTTGCTGCGGGCGACTGCAGACGTGGGTGAGTACATACAGAGATTCAGGGAGGGCCATTGCGGTTGAGGGCGGTGCGGGCAGGATTTACTCCCATACCACCTCCACGCCAAATGTGTCTCCACCACCTCCAACTCATCTCCAACGTTCCCAAACATCTCCCAGAGCGTCTCAGAGCCTCGCTAACGCCGAAGTCAAAGCCTCGTCGTGTATGCTATCCGCGAGGGAAACCAAGCCGCGCAATCTGTGGACACGTTCCTGATGGGCGGAAGCCGCCTCAATCGCTTGGGTGGCTTCCCGGCCCGTTCGTGGAACGCCCCGGCTATCACCTGCAACGGTGGGGAGTGCGGAGGTAGTGGGTGCAAGGAGAATGGTGAGGCCTGCGAGGACGACGTCAAGACGGAGGTGGGAGATGAAGAGGAAAAGCTGTGGACGAACACAGAGATTGCGGTCGAGGCATAGTTTCATTTGGTTGTAGTGGTTCACATGTAGTGATATCCGTTGTGAGAGGAGCGGATGCGGCGTTCCTCACCTGGCTCTTTAGGATGGCGAAACGTCAACGCCGCTACATGTCCGCTCATAGACCAGCTCCACGTCCATCAGTAGGACAAGTTGAACATTCTGCAGGCCTGTAGTCCAGAGGGCGATGACCAGTCACAAGACACAACAATCTACCTACCAGCTTATGATACAACAACACTACTCCTCCTCGCTGTCTGATGCGAAGATGTCGTTCTCCTTGAACAATGCCCTGGCATCAGCAGTGTCACCACCTCCGACTGTGAGCCGACTCACGCAGCAGACTTGACACGCTTCGTGGGCCGCCCGTTCTCTGCTGGCGACCGCTTGCGGTCTGCCTTGACGTCGACCTTGTCCGAGAACGACACCTCCTTCTTCAACATGGGGCTAGACTCCTTGCTGCCCGACTTTCTGGGACTCTCCGCCTTGGCATCCGGTTCGTCTTTCGGGACCCACTTCTTCTCGCTGCCAGGCTTGTATTTTGCCTTCAATGCCTGCTGTTAGTCAGGTTGTCAGCAGCTCACCTTCGTGTCCTTGACAAGCTCGCTCGGGCGCCAGATGCTGGAGCGCATGCCCGACGCGTGCTTCGAGTCGATCCCAAGCATGGTGTAGAAGTCGCTCTTGCTCGCGCTCGGCTCGATCCCGTGCTCCTCGAGCAACGAGACAAGCACTTTCGTCGCCTTGTCCTTGTCGTAAATGTCATCGACGTAGATCATGACGCTGTGTGTCCCCATGTCTCCGGTTGCGGGGTCCAGCGTCGCGACTTTGGCGGTCGTGACTCCGACATCATGGAGTGGCCCGTACGCCACGGAGCGCGCGACCTTGGCCCACACGGCGTCGACACTATCTGTGCGAGGGAACAGCATCCTACCGTTAGCCATGGTTGTCATCAGAGCCCACCATTTCCCATTAGTACAGCCCGAGTCGAGCGAGATGTCCCTCAGTGCGTCGGCGGCCTTCGTCTGGGCCTGCCTTCAGCCAAGCTTCAGGAACGCGTAGTGCATACCTCGTCACGCGTCTGCTTCTTGCTCAGAACACCTTTCTTGCCGCGCACCGGGATCTTGTCGTCCTTCTCGATGGCAGCGACGCGTTTTGTCACCTCGTCCAAGACAACTTGCCCTTTGCCGATCGCCTTGACGAGGGCATTGTTCTCGGCCTCGGGGTCATCTCTGGCGCCCCCGGTTCCCACCCAGATCCACTAGACGTTAGGAGACGCCGGATCTGATACCCAGAAGTGGTATTTAGGTCTGTTATATTCTGCAGAAGCTGGAGAACGACTCACCGGCGCATCCACCTGATCAAGAATGGACGGCTTGTACTGGTGTCAGCGGCCTGCGTGGTGGCACCAACTCACCTTCTTCAAGTAGTCATCGATGGACATGTCGCCAGATGGTGTCCAATAGTACTTTGTCAAGCTGTCCATCGCGCCAACGAATGGACAGAGATGGTGGGATATGCAAGATAAACAACGATGAGGGCGTTTGTAGATGAGTGGACCAACCTCCACCTCCACCTGTTACACCCATCCTTGACACCAGACGTCATTTGCTCCCGTTATGGTGACTCGGATCCGACCGAACGTCATGGACTGGCTACTGGAATAGACGGAAGAGTGAGGGGTCTTGACAATCCACTCGTCCTGTTCTTTTCTTGCGTCACTCACATACTACACACTCCCCAATCCTACTATGGGCAAGGGAAAAGTAACCATGGGCAAGAAATCGTCATCAGCGTCCGCCGGGACTCGCAAAAAGCACGCGCGCAAGGCAGGCAAGGACGAGGACGAGGTCTCGACCGGCAGACCTCAGCGCGGCCAGAAGCGCGGGCCTGACAACAAAAAGCTATCCAAGAAGGAGCGCAAGGCGCTCGCAAAAGTCAAGCAGTACATTCCCCCGCCAAAGCCCCCCGCACCTCCCATCCCCGATCCGCTCGACGGGCAGGGACTCGCTCGTTCGCTCCCCGCTGAGCTCGTGGTGGTGTTGAGGCGGCTGGGGAAAAAGGACGGCGTGACTCGGCGCAAGGGACTCGACGAGTTCCGCGAGCAGTGGGTCGCACCGCTCCTCGAAGAGGGCGGGGGCGAGGAGGCGGCCACGCAGCGCGATATCACTGCTGCGGCGGTGGAGGCTGCACTGCCCGTGTGGTTGCACAACGTCGCGAGTCTGCTCCAATCCCCATCACATAGGGTCCAGGCGCTGGCACTGCATAACGACCTCCTATCCCTTCCCCATATGCGAGGGGTACTCCTCGACACTCTGGCTGGCGGCTATCTACCCGGCACGCAGGACCGGGACATTATCGGCTCGTGGCTGGTCGCTGCGCTTGAAGAAGGCCGCCGCGCTGGCGGCAAGGCGCTGGCGGTGTGGGACTCGGTCGTGCGCTTCGATCCGCTTCCTGTAGAGGAGAATGTTCCGACGGCACAGCTCGACCTCGTGCCTCACTTCCCAGCGCTGGCTGAGTACCTCTCCCTCTCGACGCTCGACCCACAGACGCTGCACCGTGACATTCACCCTGCGCCTGTGCAGGTCGCATTTGAGAAGGAGAGGCCGACGACGAAGGGAAAGAAGGGCGCGCAGCCCAAGAGTCGTGCATCGCCCGCCCCAACAGCGACGCCACCGGTCGAGGAGGACTCCGAGGTCGCAGAGGAGCGCTGGGCTCGGTACCGTGTTGGCGGGCTCGTTGGGCTCGGCTGGATGGTGTCCAAACTCCCCGGTGCCAACTTCGAGCGTCCGCCAGAAGAGTTCGCCGCGCTCCTCGCGAATCCCGTGCTTTGGAGTGCGCTTGGCATGGCCGTCGCTGTGCCCGACGTCACGCCGATCGGGAGCCAGCCACCCATTCGCCGGGCAGCGTATAACCTCCTCTCGACGTTCCAAGACGCGTACCCCGCCGAAGTGTCACGAGCTGAGCTCTTGGAGATAATATCTCTGTCAGTCCTCTCGAACTGCTGGCAGGAGAAGCAGGCGGTTGTCTGGGAGGCCGCTGGCACAGCCCTGCTCAAATTCCTCACCAAAAACCGGTCATCGTGGTTGGTCTCGCCTAAGGCGGATCAGGATGGCGGGGACGACAGCGATGATGACGATGACGAGGACGACGATGAGGGCAGCACGCAACCCACAAGCCGTGCCGAGACGCCGGCAGGGCGGAGCGCGGTGGGCGATGATGCGATCCCAACCAAGGCGTTCGACGGCTTCCTTGAGTTCGCCTCGACAATCTGCCCAACCATCCCACACCTCACATACCCTCTCCTGGTCGTCATTGTCTCGACGGTCCCCACCGCCCTTCTCCCTCTCTCCTCCCCCCCGAGCCTGGCACTACAGAACCTGTTCTCGCACCTGTGGTCTCCGGCTGACGCCCGTCTGCTATCCACGCACAGCCTTGGTGGGCAGCCCTCGGCCTTGCAGGCATTCCTCCAGTCGACCGCTGATATTGCAACCTACCTCTTTGAAAAGACGGGGGACGAGACGCAGGCGTGGCTCGTCAAGGACCAGCTTGGCACGCGTCTCTGGGGAGAGGGCGTCGTCGATATGGGCGGCAAGGGCGGCCGACGAGGGGCGCCACCCGTCGAGACTGAGGCCAAGATTGCCGCCAAGGCTGTCAGCAAGGTCCTCGACATTGCGCCCAACTCGCTCTCTGCTTTCATGGAGGAGGTTGAGCGCTCGACGCTCGACCGCAGCTTCGACGAGAAGCATGCATTCCTTGCGCGCGCATTACCCGCGCTCACGTGCCTCCGCGAGGCAGGACCGAGCGTGCACCAGCCGATCGACGAGATCATCGTCAAGCTTGCGGATGGGTGCACTGAACGGCTTTTCGAGGTGAACGACGCGGCGCCAGCCCTCGCCGAGGTTCTGGTTGCCATTCTGAGGGCGCGGAAGGACCTATTCCCACCTGAGCGCGTGCACGTCCTCTCGCAGGGGCTGCAGGCGCACCTCCGCGAGCTGGTGGGCGCGCTCAGCCCAGCCCTCGTCGCGAAACTCTTCGACGCCGTCGCGACGGCCGCGTCGGCGGGCGAGAAGGAGGCACTGCTCACCACGCTGTGGGACTTCGTCACCTCTGACAGGGAACAGGGTCCGCGATTCGCGCTTGTCACCGGCATCCTTGGCAACGGCCCAGGCTTGGTTGGCGCACAGCGTCTCGACGCAATTGCGCGCGAGGCGGTGCGTGTGGCGCTTTCGTCTGACGACGCGGCCGCCATCTCCATCGCCTCCCAGGCCGTCGTCAGCGACGACTGGCTCTCAGACGAGGCGCGCGACGACGTGCTCTCCTCTGTTACCGCAGCGGCCCAGGACGTTGTCGACGAACTACTCTCGGAGAGTGTCGATGCTGTGGTCCCATCCACGCCTTTCGCTATCCTCGCCGCGTACGCTGCCAAGCACCTCGACAAGCTCGTCGCTTCAGATACATACATTCCGGCGGTCGTGGCTGCACACCATCTCGTCGTGCTCGTCCCCCGTATGGGTCTCGATGTGTCTGTGCCGCCATCGCCGTCCAAGATCTGGGCAGCGGCGGCCTCCCTTCCGGACGAAAGCAAGGCGACTCTCTCAGCAGCGATCTCGCGTTCGCTTGCCGAGCTCCTTGGCTGCGTTTCCTGCCGCGCTGACCCCGACGCCCTCGTTGACGTCGCGCTCATGACTGACCTTGGGACTCAACCTTCGCCTGCGAGTGTGGCTGGCTCTCTTCTTCCACCAGCGGACGAGCTGATCTCCCAGCTCGCGGCGCACACATCCCAGCCGCCACACCCCGCCCTCCCCGTCATCGACCCACAGGTTCCAACAGGCGGGGTAGTCGAGCCCGTCTCCCGCGCATCCGACTTCGACGCCGCCGGGCGCTCTCGCGCTGCTCGCTACGTCGAGGCTGGCCTTGCACTCCTACGTGTCGACCGCTCTCTTGTCACGGGCCTCCCCCATCTCCTCAATGTCGCGCTCAGCGCGGAGGTCCTCGCTTCCGACGCTGCCGCGATCCCAGGTGCGTCGCGGGGGATGTACACTCCGGAAGCGAGCCCAACTGCGCTCGATGGAGTAGTGCGAGACGCGCAGGGTGCGCTTTCCTTCTCCCTCAGCCTCGTTGATGAGGCACCGCTCGCATGGCACAAGGCCACTGTCGAACAGCTCCGGGCGGGGAAGCCCGCCGAGAATGCCGATTACTTGCAACACCTACTTGGTGACCTCCGCGCCGCAGTGGCCGAGAAGACGAGCGACGTCGCTCCCCGTGCGTTCTACGCGGTACTGTCGCGGCATCTGCGCCGCAGCGAGGCCGGCGAGGCCGAGGGAGAGGTGTGGCTCACTTATGCCATGCAGATGAGCGAGAAACGTAAGTCGCCGAGGCTATGGGTTTCCAGCTAACTCCAGAACCAGAACTTGCCCAAGCAATCATCCTGGCCATCAAGCCGTTCATGCTGGACACCAAGGCGTTCGATGTGGCGCAGAACCGGCTCGCCAACGCGCTGACAGGCATCTCGATCAAGAACGTAAACGAGAAGGGTGTGCCTGCACTGCGGCTACTCGCTGCCAGTGCACCACCGCAAGACTCGCTCTCGGTGTTCTTGCCACAGCAGCGAGCGGTCTTCGTCTTGCGGCATGTGGGCGGTTGGCTCACGTCGGAGGATGAGGCGGCCGACGACCTCTCGGACGAAGTCGACACACGTGTGGCGGAGCTGTACGCAGCACTGACCCCGATCGTGCAGGACCTCTCCGGTGCTCACTGGGACGGGATCTTCGACCTCATCGAGAGCGGGCTCGAATCGTGTGCACTCGACGATCCTGAGTCGTACCCGTTGCTCCATGCCGTGCTTGCCTTGCTCACCGAGGTGCGCGACCTTGCCTCGTCGAACAAGGCGCTCCGCGATCTGTGGGTCAACAAGGACACCCACCTTGCCGGCGTCGTCAAGCTGTTCCTACAGTGCCGTGACGCGGCGAGCGAGCCGCTACAGCTCATCCATGCGCAGCTGCTCGACCTCCTCGGCGACGCGAGCCCCGAGGTCATGGCTGCAGCGGGGCTATCGGAACTGTGTGAGCTGCTCTCCCAGTCGACATCTGCCGCGATCCAACGCACCGCCTATCGCATCCTCGCACAGGTCGCGCGCAAGAGCACAGCTGAGCTCGTGCTCGAGGTCGAGGCAGATGTGTCGGAGGAGCCGGCTCCACCGCGGGATATCAAGCTGCCTACAGACCTAGTCGCCATCGCCGAGGCTGGTCGAGGCGTTGACTGGCACGAGGAGCCGTCAGTGTCCGTCGTCACGGCACAACTGCTGGCGTGGATGGGCATCCTCGACCACTTTGACGACGCATCGCGCACACTCCGTTGGGCGTACCTCGATCAGCTCACGTCCACCAAGCTCCTCGATGAGGCACTCCTCCCCCTCCTCTTCGCAATGCTCGGTGTATCCGAGGTTGGCGCATGGAACTTTCCTGCGTCAGCCTACGCGGTCGACGAGTTCTACTGCGACCTGTTTGAGCCCGAGGACCTGACAGACCTCACCCCGCTCGCATCGCATGTGTACTACCGCACGCTCGTGACCATCCCAAGCGCCATGCGCGCCTACTACGAGGGTTTAAAGGACCGTCAGCTCAGCCTATCACTGCTGTCGTTCACAGCTCGCAACTTCTCTCCCGTGATCATTGCACACGAGTTCTCGGCGTTACGCGCACCGCGTGCCCTCGCCGAGCTCACCGACGAAGGACTCAGTGTTCGTATCGCACAGGGAGGCGGTGGGACAGCTGGGGCGGGCGCAGCCGAGGCGATTGCGAGCTACACGGTCGACGACCAGCCAATGGAGATCGGCATCCGCCTGCCCGCCGAGTTCCCGCTCAAGGCTGTGGATGTGCGCGACCTGCGCCGTGTTGGTGTGCCGGAGAACAAGTGGCGCGGATGGCTTATGGGCGTGCAGCAAACCATCACGAGCCGCAACGGACTCATTTTAGAAGCCCTGACGGTGTTCAAGAAGAATGTCGTGCTTCACTTTGAGGGCGTGGTCGAGTGCGCGATCTGCTACTCGATTATCTCGCTTACGGACCGCACGCTGCCTACCAAGCCGTGCAGGACTTGCAAGAACCGCTTCCACGGCTCGTGCTTGTTCAAGTGGTTCAACTCGAGCCACACGTCGAGTTGCCCAATGTGTCGCTCGCTCTTCTAGCCAGCCGGCACCAGCAATACGCCTTTGACTCACATCTTGCTCTAGAATCGTAGACGTGCATCGGATGTACAAGCCTCTATAGTACACTATTCATCGCGCTTCTTGCCTCGCGGCTTCTTGCGGCGCGTGTCACTGTCCTCGTCCTCTGCCCCACGCTTGAGCCCGTCCTCCTCCTCGAGCACGACTTGTGGCTGACTCTGCCGCAAGCGCGCCTGGGTGATCTGGTGCTCGCGGTACTTTGCAAGGTAGACCTTGAGCACACCCTCGTAGTTGTCAAAGCCAAGAGCGCGCATTGACGTGAGAATGTCCTCGCCATTGATCGTCTTGCGCTTCTCGTGCAGACACTTTTCAGCAGCCTCAGAGGTCTGGTGTTAGTTGAGCAGAGAAGAAGGCCACGGGGAATAGCTGCCGGGAGAAGAGTACAGAGACGTGATGGGGCCGGATGGGGAGATGGAGCAAGGGGGTGGAAAGCAGTCCGACTCACGATGAAGCTGATAAACTCGCTCACACACTCCTGGACACATTCCTTGGCCTCTTTTGAGACCTTGGCCGTCGTCGGGAGAGAGTTCTTCATGATGCGCGAGACGTTGGCAATCTGGTGTCAGCAAGCGGTATGGAGAATGGAGAATGGAGATGGGTTGTCACCTCGTCCTCGTCAAGACGACATCCTGCATCTGCCAGTTGGCTGAACCAGCAGCCTCTCCTGCCTAGACTGCCATGTATTCATGGGCGCTTGGTTGCATGGTGGGACGAAGCGTTGACATCGGTCATCTACCGCCCAACCGCGCAGCGCGATCTTATCAGTGGCGCAGGAGATGCCGGTGCACGCTCCATCCAGCGGTCATCCAGTGCCAACAAGCTCCGGCAGCCGTCCGACCTCTTCACTTCCCTCAATGCAGTGCGTCCAAGCTGCCCTGCACTCGTCCGCGCTCTACACGGCTCTTTTCACGCGCGACCCCGAAATCACTCACAGGCAGCCACCGATCTTGCTCGCGGTACTCGTCGACCTGGGCATCGGTGAAGCTCGTGCTCGCCGCGGCAGGCGCGTTCTGGTCCGCCATGCGGGCAGTCGCTAATGGGAATTGATCGATGGACGAGGGTCCTGGAAGGCCACTGTCCAAGGTTGAGGATGAGGAAGGTGGAGTGTTGTTGACACGGCGGAAGTGGAGGGTCGGGAGTAAACTGCAGAGCGACGGGCCGCTAGGGCAACGCCGAAAAACGTCCCAAAGAGTGCGGCCGAATGGGTAAAAAAGTACAAGGGAAAGGGCGGTGGTGGACGTAGTGGAGTGTGCTCACACTATGCACAGATGGCGAAGAGGGAGATTGTGATAGCGAGCTCGAAGAACCGGGGCCTAATCCCCCCGAGCTTCTCCGCTCTATCCCCCTTGTCCTGCCCCACTCTAACCTCCACCTAGATGACGTGCGAGTGCCACGACGGATCATACGACTTGGTACATGACACTCCACCATGCCGCCACGCGTCAACCTTCGCTCGAGCGCCGTCAAGCGCATCATGCAGGAGGCTGCAGAGGCCGCGGATACGGACACGGACGGCTTCATCGCTGCCCCGCTTGAGGCGCGTTTCACCCATGCTCTGCTGACGCCAGAGTGACATCTTCGAGTGGCACTGTACCTTGCGCGGCGTGCGGGGTACAGAGTACGAGGGCGGTCTGTATCATCTCCGTATCCTGCTTCCCGCGAGCTATCCCATGAGTGCACCGGACATTGTCCTGCTCACACCGAACGGGCGCTTCGAGCTCGGCAAGAAGGTCCGTACCCTCCTTTGAGGAGCTGATGCCAGATCTGTATTGATGGCTTGACGAGCTTCCACGCCGGGAGTTGGCAGCCCGCGTGGGGGGTTCGGACAGCGATTACGGGGTTGCGTGCGTTCTGGACGCAGGAGGGCGAGGCGCTCAGCGCTATCGGTGCCCTCGACGTGCCGAAGGAAGAGCGACGGCGGCTCGCCAAGCTGTGAGTGGCGAGAGGGAGAGGGGCTGGGGTTGTGATGGGAGGGTTGTGTCGGCAGGTGGAGGGTTTGGAAGGGGCCCACCTATGACGTCTGCATGACAAGCTAACGCCAGCTCACGCGACTGGACATGCCCCACGTGCGGAGAGAGCAACGCAACCCTCCTTCCAGACTCGCCAGAAGGCAGCAACGCCACGCCCGAGGGTAACTCCAATCAGGAGGAGGAGGAGCAGCTGCTCCGCACGGCATCACCCGCACCAGACATGCGCCTGTCTGCCGACGATACCGCCAACGCCGACATCTCGCCGACCATCCCTACGGGTCTGGTTGTTCCCGGCGCAACCGATTTTGAAGAGGAGATCCGGCCTTTCTTCCCGACACGACAGGACACTGACCCATTCCAGGCCATACTCGGCTCGGATGTCGAGCCAATGACGCAGCCGCCAGCTATACCTCAATCTGCGCCGGTCATCGACGAGACGACCGCACAAGCGGCTGCCGTCGCCGGTTCCACTTCCAACATTCCTTCGAATTCCAGCGACGCCCTTTCACTCGACTCGGATGGTCTGCCTGCCCCTTCGCATCCCATGCGGCTCGGCTCCGTCCCTCTCGTGCCGACGCCTACTACTGCCTCGAGCGGCGTGTACCGCCGAGGAGGCCCTCCACCTCCTCCCGCTCCTGGTGCCCGGCCCTCTCCTGGTCCTGCCGTCACAGGCCGATCCGCTAGCCCAGCGGCCCACACAGCAGCCCCTGTTCCTGGTGCACGCCCCGCCCCACTCGGCCACAGTGGTGTTCCAGCGCGCTTCACGGTCCCGCCGCTGGAGGTTGCCCGCCGTCCCCCACTCTGGCTGGACGCGCTCATCGGCGCTCTCGTAATCTTCCTCCTGTACCTCCTCACTGGGAGGACGTAGATCTAAGCCCTGTTGTATTCTTTAGCCAATTGACATTTACAATCTCACTTAGACCGCGCTCACGAGACTCTGTCACAAGCTGGGTTTCTCTTTTCTCACTCCGACTCATTCAGTGTCACCATGCTCACAATCAGACTTGCAGCATAGGGCCCGGTCCGACTCGAGCCTGTCGCCGCCCATTAGTCCGCCGGCCGTACCCCAGTGCACCAGCAGTCACCATGGTGCCAGCAAGGTGCGTGAGTCGCGGAGGAGGGGTGTGCTGAGATCAGAACCGTGCAAACCCGACTGGAACGGGGGCGAGTGGCGGTGCTTCTTCTGTGAGCGTCCTGTCGGGACCAATATTGAGAGAGACAGAGGCCATTCCTATTGGAATGTAGCGCTTGCCGTTGAGAAGGGCCAGTGCCAGACGTTGGGAAAAGGATACTAACCACAGCTCTGGAGCCCACGGAATCACACAGACCACATGGTGAAAGGGAACCTTTTGGCCGGCCCTGTCGCGCAGAAAAAGTCGAGTGACATGCCAGGAGCGGGTGCGTGTGGTGAAAACCAGTATTTGCCACACCTTCCATGCGACCACTTGTTAAGCTTGAGTTCATGCCCGACCTGTGGAACGCACCGTGCGCAGCGTGCCGCTCGCATCCCTAACACGCTGAAACAAGAGTGTCCCGGCCCAGGTGGTGGCGCGGAGCCACCTAAACACGGCTGGCACCAGTGACTAGAGATTTGATTGACATTTTGCAGTTTGATTGGATTTCGGAACGGCGGCGGCGCCACCAGCGATCCCACCGCGGTCCATTCATCCTCATTGGATTCTTTGGCCGCAAGCACACGGGATGACACACTTGTGTACACGACTGACAATGTGCTACTCATCACGCCAACAGGCTCTTCTTCCTCCAACTTTCTCTAATTTGCCGTCCTCTCTTTCCTCAGACCTCACTCACCCATCCCGTCACTCTCAACATGTCGAGAGCTACAACAACGCGGGTCTCCACGCTCCTTTTCCTGCTCCTCCTATTCCAAGCTTACTTTACCATTGCGGCCCCCCGCCGCCCTCCTAACCACCCTACTCCCCTGCCTGCTATCCTACCAACGTCAATCGCGCGACTTGACACCGAAACCATACCCTCGTGGTGCCGCATCCTCACCATTCTAGCCACCATTCTTCACATGGCCAACCCCTCGTGTGCCACTCCGGGAGCGAATCCTGCCTGCCTGCTCACATGGAATGGGCAGACCGTGGCTGGCAAGCTCGATAACGGCGTATGCAAAACGACCGTCCGGTATGGAAGCGCAGGGAGGTGGGAGGATGCGGTAGCTGTCCGCAACCAGGAAGGCATCATTGCCACCGATCCACCACCTTCTTGTCCTCAGATCACACGGAACCCCACACAGGGCCAAATCATTTCTGAAGACTGCCTGACCGCCACGATCTACGCGCCAGCTGGAACGCACCAGCTACCTGCTTTCGTCTGGTATGTCGATGCCTTCACACCAACTTGCTAGCACTGCCTGCCACTGACGCCAGGCTCCATGGCGGCTCGTACGTGATCGGCTCATCTTCTGCGCCCGGTCTCGATGGCTCTGAGCTTGCGAAAAAAGGCAGAATCGTCGTCATCATCCTCCAATATCGCCTCAACGCCCTCGGCTTGATCCCACCGCCAACAGCACCCTCAGCTTCCGATCCCAACCTCCAGGTCCGTGACGTCATCCTTGGGTTGAAGGAAATAAGGAAGAACCTTAGGTGGCAGGTTGACATCGAAAAGGTCACTTTGGGTGGCCAGAGTACGGGCGCCAGTCTCATCCGTGCGTTGTGGATTGCACCTGACGCACACGGACTGTTCCAGCGCATGATTATGCAATCTGATCCTTTCGTAAGTAGTGTGACAGCCACAAAACCAACACCAGAATTATGGCATGGCACCCATGTCCGAGACCAGCAACTTTGCTAGCCGCATCTATTCACACCCCGCCATGGGAGGCCTCACAGCACTCATAGACCTACGGGCAGTGGGTCTGGACAACCTGATGTCCGCGGCCGCTGCTGTATATGGCTCTGCGCCGACTCAGGTTCCCAACGCTCCCCTTGGCCAGCGTGAGTTGATTCTGTTTTCGGCTAACACCAGCCTTCCGGCCGACATACGGCACACCGACCATCCCGAAGGAGCCCACAGCCGAGCTCTTCAACAACCCTGGTGAGCTAGGCATCTCCCCGGCCAATGTGCCCCTACTCATAACGTCGACGGCAGACGACGGTGCCCAGCTCAACAGCCAGATCCCAATGCCTTATAACGTCTTCGTTGGCACGGTATCACGGCTACTAGGCCCAGGCGGCCCGGTCGTACTCTCCTCGCCAACTTACAATGCCTCCAACGATGGGGCGGATAAGCGGCCCAACTTTGCCAAGATTGCTACCGACGGCGCATGGCGCTGCTCTGCACGTGAAGTTGCACGCAAGTGGGCAGGCGCAGGGGGACGTGTGTACGTCGGCGAGTTCCGTGAGGGCGTACACTACCCTTTCAATGACCAGTATACCTACTGCACTGGCAAGGTGTGCCACATGGACGACATCCTCCCTACCTTTGGGGAGGGCGGAGCGTTTGTGAGTACACCTGCATTCCCGTCCCATCCTTCGACGGGCTAACACCAGGCCAGCATGATCACGGACGCCTGGGTGACGTTCATTAGGGACGGAGAGCCAAGGGGATGGAGACCATTCGCAGCCACCAACGGGGTTGATGGGGCCGGCGTCAAGGCCCTGGGAGGCGATGGGGTTGTGCCGAAATGCCCAGAAGACTTCTGGGGCGATGCGGTCAAGTGGCATTGGCAGCTGTTTGTGTAAATACAGAAAGGACGGAAAACATTATAATGATTCCATGAAGCTGTGACCAGGCCAGGTTTCTTGACCGTAATTCAAGATGAGATAAACACGCGTCAACCGTGGGAGAGATGGCTGGGGATGCTGGCATGTGACCGTGGGAAAGGGCCCTGCATCCGCCGTGGGATAATTGGCCACATGGGTCCCACGCGGTCAGCAGTCCAGTCAACCCAACCTCCACCTGGAAGGCAGGGTCAGCGCTGCTGCTATGCATACCCAGCCGCACTGAGCCGCACTTTGAGCCGCACTTTGTTGCTTCATCTGCTCTCTCTTGCTCGACATCTTGTTGTTATCATTCGCTGCACAGGTTCTAGGCTCTAAACCTTGTCCAGTTCAACACGTCAACCGCGACCACCCACTCGCCACCCGACAGTGCGTCACCGCGTCGACTCTAACCACTGGCCCTTCTTCGCATTGGCCGTGCTCCCTCAGTCCCTTTCCGGCCACTCGCGCCTTCCACTCAATCACGGCATCACACCGTTCCCTCCCTTCGTCACCCCTAGCCCACTGCCCCTCTTGCGCTTGGCCGCAGCCGTCACCATCGCCGTGCTGTCTACATAACCCCAACCCCTCAAAGTCTAGTCACCCATCCAGTCGCCACCATGCCTCCTCTCCTGGGTGCTGCCGACTCGTGAGTACTTATACTCTCTCTCTCTCTCTCTGACCACAGCTTCAACTCGTCCTCGGCAACAATTAAAGCCGACACCTCGCGCAACCGGCCAACCTCCGCTTCATCCTCGAACGCCCTCAGACCACAGGACAGCGTTGGGCGCGAGTTCGAGGCTCTCATCGGCGGACGTGTCGGCCTCCTTCAGAGCGACAACGGCGTCGGCAACGTCGACCTCCTCTCGCGCTATGTTTGTGCTCTTCTGGCGGGGCTAACGTCAGCTTCGCGAGACTCACACCCTTCCTGGAGAAGTCTCGCTTTCCAACCCCAGCGCCAGCGCAAACGTGGGTGTCGACCCACTCTCTTTCGTCGTGGACCCAGCTGCGCCCGACGTCAATTTTTTTGCCGACTCGGAGTTTGAGACAACCGACGCGTTTCAGTTTGGTCAACCTGGGGCGTCTACGATCTCGCCATCTGCCTTTGCAAGCCCTCCTGTACCTGTGGAGCGTCCTACGTCCTCTTTGTCGCATAGATCACACCGCTCAGACTACTCGTACTCGACGACTGAGGGAAGCTACGTGACCACTGACGACGACGGCGACGACCTGATGAACCAGCAGCCGTCCGCGGCTGTTTCGCCGTCGCCGCTTACCGAGATTGGCCAGCTCAACCTCGGCTCGGCTGTGCCGGCGTGGCATGTCGGGTCGTCGAATGGCGTGCCTCCGACCATCTCTCCGGCGGCGCCGGCGCTGGGGTCAAGCGTGCGCAACGTGCCGTCGGCGCCGTCGTCCACTGCAAGCTCTTCGCGGCGCCGCTCGCATGCCGTCAGCTTCCCGGAGGAGGGGGAAGGGGACGACAAACGCCAGGCGCGCCTTGAACGTGGGCTTTGTACATGGTGCGGAGCTGACATTAGATCGACGGTCGATCAACCGCCGCTCGGCGCAGAAGCACCGCCTGCGGCGTAAAGAGGAGCTCGAGGACCTGTCGCGGCAGGTTGCTGAGCGTGACCGGCGTATACAGGAGCTTGAGCGTGAACTCGCTGTCGCGCAGGGCAACCAGAAGACGCTGATGTCGCTGGTGCAGCGCAGCCAGGAGGGGTAGGGCGAGTGGGCATGGGGAGGAAGGCTGCGGTTGATATAGAGGCAAGTGTGATTTGTATCGTTTGATGTGTAAAGTTGGAGATGCGACTGAGAGGCATTGTGCGCCGTCAGTGCGTCTTGGACAGGTAGCTTGACCGGTCACACCAGACCTCGATCGCGCATGAGCGAGCACAAGTCGGCCGAGCGTGCATTGTACTTGGAACCTAAACCAACGAACCAAACAAAGGGGACATGTTTCCTCTGAACCAATCTGGCTCCAATCCAGCTACTCGAACACGATGTCCATCTCGCAACGGCCTTGGTCGAACGGTGGGTGGGCGAGGTACGGGCCGGCGCCTGATATGCCTGCGAGCTCGCCGCTGGAGTCAGCGGTGTCTTTGTCTAGGGTGCTTGTCCAATCTCTATCCTCCTCTCCTATCCTCTCTCTGCCCGTCTGCTCAGCGCTCTGCCATATCCCTCTCTCAGCCCTTCTATGATCTCCCCTGTAGAAGTAACCTTGTCGCAACCAAGCCCCCCTCGTAAGCCCCTCGCCGAGACCAACTCTGCAGACGTACGTCCCAGAACCGGGCACAATTTCCCACTGTGCCGTGACGGTGTCGGCCATGCGGCCGCGGTGGGAGGCGATGACGAAGCCGCCGGTCTTGTCGAGGAGTGTGCCGGTGAAGAAGATGTGGCCCTCTGGTGTGAGTGGAGGGGGCAAGGCAGGAGAACAGGGCCAAGAGCAAGGGGGAGGTGCAGGGGGAGAAGGAGGGAAAGAGAGAGGAGAGAGAGAGAGTGTGGGAGAGGAAAGAGAAAACGCACCAAATCGCTGGGACCCGTCAGGCATCTCTGTCGAGATGTACGCGCTCGCGCCCGAGCCACGCGCGTCGCCAATGAACTCGTTGACCTTGGTCACGGTCATGACGCACCGGTCCGTGCTGAGCGCCAGAGGCGTCATCGTGATCGCGTTCCGGAGGTGCAGCGTGACTGGCGTCAACGTGCGTGGGCGTAGCAAGTAAACCTTTCATGGTAGTTGCCAGTTGAGTTGCGGTGCCAGTAGAGTTGCGGTGCCAGTAGAGTTGCGGTGCCAGTAGAGTTGCGGTGCCAGTAGAGTCGCGGTCAGTTGCTATAAATCGAGATGCACTCTGTCAAGCCCAAGTCGGTCCGAGTCGCACAGAGTCGAGCTGCAACCAGTCGAGTCGAGGCTGGATCTGAGATCTGGGATCTGGGAGCGCAATCAATCCTAATAATACCTGTCGCGATCGTGTTCGCTACCCAGACCTGTTCGCAATCCTCGCGACCGGTACTCGGCGGAATGGCCACTGGAATGGGTCACTCGTTGCGAGTCGCGTGTTACAGTGATACATGTCTAGTGCTAATACAAGTTGTCACAAGTCTCAGCCGACGTTACAGTACCTGCCGTTAGCCGCGCACATGCGTTGCGTACTCACCGCACCGCTCAGTGCACTCTCGACCGTGGTGCCGGGGGGAGGGAGGCGGCCGGCGTAGCCTGCGTGGCCTGCTGCGGACCCGGCTGCGGAGATGCTTTGGGGCATAGGCGTCGGCGTAGAGGGGCGCGCAGGGTCGTGCCGCTTGCTGATGTCGGTGAGCATGCCGAGGAGGTTGGGGGGGGAGGATGCGAGGGGCGGCGATGAATGGAGGCTCGAAGACGATGCGGTGGGAGGAGACGAGCCCCGGCTCGAGGTAGACGAGGTGAGAGACATTGCTTTGGCTTGGTGGTGGGAAAAGGGGTTTTTGAAGCGAGTGTGGAGTGCGTGGGCCCGTGAAAAGCGAGTGTGCGAGTATGCAGCGTAGGGACCGTTGGCCGAGGAGGCAAGCTGGCAAGCTGGGGAGTGTGTGAGGACGGCGTGGTGACAGCGAGGAGGATGGCGACGGGAACGTGTCGAGTGTTGGCCCGAGATGAGTGAGGTGACGGTGAGAACAATGGATCGACGCACTGTTCCCCGCGTTGATCCCAGCTTCAATGCCGTGACCTGACCAGGACGGGCTCGGGAGGAGACTCGGGGAGGACGTGGTCTTGTGACTGCGTTGCCAGCCATCGCAGCCCGCATGCGTCATGTGGCGAGTTGTGGCGGCGGCAACACGCCGCACGGCTCCACAGTGGGGCGCCGTGCTGCCTCCGCCATCCCGTCCGATCTGAGGCGCCGAGGCCTGTTGCGCGTCGCCCGATCCCACACCGCAGAGCGCCGTTGCGCGTGTTCCAGGTGGGTTGCGTATTCTGGACGGCGGCAAGCTGCCAGGCGCTGAATGAGAGCGGGACGCGACTCGGGTCGTGTGCCTCGCGGATACGTATCCACCATGTGGATTAGAGTCGGGATTAGTATGGGGATTAGTATCGCGCTTACTAATTAGGCAGCGTAATTGATTACTGGATTTCCGTAGAACCGGAGAACCGGAAAACCTCGGTCTTGAGGTTGGTGGCTATATCCGCGATGGCTTGGCAATGCCACTGCAAAGTGATTCACCGAGCGTTGCGCGACACCGATAGAGATACAGTGCGTTACATCATGTCTAGACGTGACTCTATTCGCGCTCGCTCTGCTTGGTTCTATTCGGTCTACTCGGTCTACTCGCTGTAGTTGCTGTACTTGCTCTACTCGCTCCTCCACGCCCTGCTCGCTCTACTTCTCCCCCCCCCCCTCCCCACTCACTCTCCTCGCTCTCCTCGCTCTCCCCCCCCCCCTACTCTTACTTGGCCGTCTTCGTCGCCTTGGACCGCAGCTTGAGCAGGAGGAACACAAGCGCATACGAAGACACGACAAACAGAAGCGTGATCAACGCACCCTTCCACCCATCGATCCAGCGCGTAATGTTCATCGACGCGAGGTACTCGGACCCCACAGCGTACCCGCAGTACTCGCACCCGCTCGTCGCGTCGGGGTTGTTGACATATCCCGTAGCCCTCTGCAGGAACGGCGCAAAGTACTCCCCGCACGTCATCCCCTTTGGCGGGTCGAGGTACCCAAACTCATAGTCGCGGCACTGTACACGCTCCCCCCAGATCGGGAACGTGAGCAGGCCTTGCATGAGATAAGTAAACGGGTCGAGGTAGTAGAGCCAGTACCGCCAGAATGGGGTGATGGCCGCATACGGGATCATGACGCCGGCAAACGTCACCAAGATCGAGATGAAGAGGGGGAGGACCATGGCGGCAAAGACGGCGTTGGGCGCGTACGCGGCAATGAACTGGCCCATGCCAGTGTACAGGAATTCGTAAAAGACCATGACGAGGAAGACGGGTCCGGCGGCACCAGGGGCGAGGGAGAAACCGCTCGTGGGGTACCATGTCGCCCAGTAGAGCAGGGCACAGACGAGGAGGTACGGCCACTCGGCAACGATCTCACCGAGCACGAACACGGGCCACGAGTACATCATGCTCCGCCTCTCCCGCTTCTCGAAAATGTCCCGGTTCGCGATAAACTTGGGTTGCGTCTGGACGATGACGCCCGGTGCGACAAACACAAACCTGCTGTCAGCGGGTGGGGCACACGGATGAGGCGAGGCTAGGACGTACTGGAAAACACTAAACACCTTGTCCTTGAGCCCGGCAAACGAACTGTCAATCTTCCAGAACGTGAAGCCGACGATGAGGCCCGTCATGATGTGCAACATAAACTCCTGTCAGCGGCGTTGCGTTGAATCCAACAAACCTTGTTCATCACATATTCCGTGTCGCGGTACAGCTGGACGTTGCATCGGTGCACGACGACGCGGAGCTGCGCCCAGAACGTTGACGCGAAGCGGTGGCTGTCGTCCTCGCTCGCCGTAGTGTTGCGCGCCGCTTCGGCGTTGACCGCCTCGATGTCGTGCATCATCTGCGCCCGCTCCTCGCTCGCGAGCCACACCTCGTGCCAGTCCCTTCGGCCGGACTCGCCCTCACTGTCCTCGCCGGACCCGCTGGCACCCGGCTCGCCGGACACGACGTCGATCATAAACTCGGCGGGGTTGACGTCTGCGGGCCACGCGACGCCGTTGCGCGTAAAGTAGCCTGGCACGTCGGTAACCGGGCCGAAGAAGACGGTCCGCCCGCCCGCCTTGAGGAGGAGGAGGTTATCAAAGCCTGCGAAGAGCGCCGCGCTCGGCTGATGGATGACGCACACGATCGACTGGCCCGCGGCGGCGAGCTTGCGCAGGAACTGTACGATCAGGAAGGACGACTGGCCGTCGAGGCCCGACGTCGGCTCGTCCAGGAAGAGGAGAGTGGGGCGGGCGACGAGCTCGACACCAATGGTGAGGCGCTTGCGCTGCTCGACACCGAGTCCGGCGCCGGGGCGGCCGATGATCGCGTCCTCGAGGTCGTGCAGCTCGAGCAAGTCGATGATTGTGTCGACGTACGCCAGCTTGTCCTTGTCCGAGAAACTGCGAGGTTGGCGGAGCAGCGCCGAGAACTCGAGCGCCTCACGCACAGTCGCCTGAGGTAGGTGGACGTCCAACTGCTCGCAGTACCCGGTCGTGCGCTGGAACGAGACGGGCAGGGCCGCGCCGTTGAGGAGCACCTCGCCCGTAATCTCGCCGTCGCTCTTGCGTGCCGCCAGCACGTCCATCAGCGTCGTCTTGCCCGCCCCACTCGAGCCCATGAGCGCCGTCACCGTGCCCGCCTTGCAGTACCCGCTAATGTTGCGTAGGAGCTGCAGGTCCCTGCCCTCGTGTCGGACAGTGTAATTGATGTCCTTCCACGTGAACGTGGTCCCGTTACCCGCGATCGTGCCCGCGCCATTGCCCGTGTCGCCGTGCGGCTTCTCGGTGGTGGCGGCCGCCTCGCTACCCTCCTCCTCGTCGCGGGGGAGGGTGCCGCTCTTCTCGGCCGCCTTGATGAACGCGCCGCCCCCACCCCGCTTGTAGAGCGTGACACCCTGCGAGCTGCCGGCGGCAGGAAGGCGCTCGAGAAAGTACATGCCGAGGACGAGGAAGCCAAACCAGAGTGCGATCATGATGCCAAAGTTGCGCCAGCGATGCGCAGTGAAGAACTCGAGCGCCTCGTGCGCGTACACGGTCCCGCTGACGAGGGTGGAGCCTTGCGAGCCGCCAACGATTGCGCATGACTGGGGCATGCCCTCGTAGCCGGGGCCGTAGGGCGCCAGCTGGGGCGGCGAGCACTGGAGTTGGAGGTTCTCGAGCTCACCCGAGAGGAGCGGCTCGAGCGCATAGTACGTCGGGTTGAGCCACCGGATCCACGAAAACCACGGGTGCATCGAGGGCTGGTAGACGACAAAGCCGCCGTAGAGGACAAAGAGGGTGAACACGGTGCCGGAGATTTTGGACGCGTTGTTGTACGTCTCGAACGCGTAGCCGATCGTGCGGAAGAGCGTGGTCATCGAGAGCGCCGACAGCCAGGAGAAGAGGAAGGCGATCCAGAACAGCCCGCCGTCCATCTTGAGCCGGGCCATAAAGTAGGACACGAGGACGTAGAGGAAGATTTGGACAAAGAAGATTGGTAGGTCGACGAGCGTCTGCGCCGCGAGGACAGCACTCGCACGGTACATGGAATATCCCTTGTGCTTGGCCAAGACGGAGCGGCCGACAAAGGCGCTCTGGACGTCGGCAAAGGAGAGAATAATCGGGAAGAGGACGAGCATGAACAACAGGCCTCCGCGGAGGAACAGGCCAGCCGTGGTGTGCGGGAGAGCATAGTAGACCGAGCCGTTGAAGAATGCCTGGATAAGCGTCGTCGCCTGGCGCGCCCACAGGGACCACTGGTCGCCCCAGCGCTGCTGGGCGTCCTTGATGGCTGCAGCCTTGATCTGAGTGAGGAACGAGACCTTTTGCGGCCACGCCTTGACCGCGCCCTTCTGCTTGACGAGGGTGTCCCACACACGTGCAGCGTCCGTCTCCGCGCGGCGCAGCGCCTCGTCGGCGAGATACACCTCGACCTCGGCGCGCATGCGGCGGGCGACCTCGCTGTTCTGGTAGATGTGTGCAAACTCGGCAGCCGAGGTTGGCACAACACCCTCGTACCCCGGGATGATCTGGCGTTCGTTGGGTGCAGTCACTGCCGTGAGGTAGTCGGCCGTGTTGGCGCCCTCCATGTGCTCAAAGCCCAGGGCCTCAAAGTACGCGCGCGCCTCGGCGCGCGGGCCGTAGTAAATGAGGCGGCCCTCGGCGATGACGGTTACCTTGTCAAACAGGTTGTAGATCCCGTTGCCAGCCTGATAGAGGGAGACGACGTTGATTCGGTTCGTCACGTCGCACAACGTCCGGCAGACACGCGCAAAGCCAAGGGCAGTCGAGGCGTCAAGGCCGCGCGTCGCATTGTCCCAGCACTGGATCTGGGCGTTGGTCGTGAGCACCTCGGCGAGTGAGACGCGCTTGCGCTCGCCCCCAGAGACGCCTCGCACATACTGATCCCCGACCTTGGTGTGGAGCGTGTGCTCGATGCCGAATGCGCGGAGCAGGTCGTGCCTTGTCTTGTCCTGGTACGCCTTGTCGGTGATCGGCTTGCCGTCCGCGTCGAGGGGGCGTGCAGCCGCTGACGGGGTCTCGTTGCGGAGCGCAAAGTCCATTGTGCGTCCGACGAGGAGGTTGGGGTCGTGCAGATCCTCCTCCGAGTTGAAGGACACGTCGCCGCGCAGAGGTCGCATCGCTTTGGATCCCGCCTCAAGCGCGCCATAGTACACGCTGCCCTCGGTGCCTGCGTAGCTCGAGGTCAGGCCTGCGAGTGACTTGAGCAAGGTTGTGCATCCCGAGCCGGGGCGGCCGACGACGAGCATCATCTCCCCAGGCTTGAGGAGGCCGGTAAAGTCCTTGAGGAGGTAGCGCTCGCCCTTGCGCAGGCCAGGCTCACCCTTGTTCGGAACGGGCATGCCCGGCTGGTAGTTCATACTGTCGGCACCGGCGGGCTGCTTTTCGCGCAGGGCGGCCATGAGCCGCGCCGTGCGCTTCTTCTGCTTGGCGACGGTCCATGGCATGAAGATGCTCCCGAGGTCGGGGGCGAACACGACGTCGTCTGCGCCACCGATCCCGCGTACGGAGAGGTGGTCCCATGCGAGCGAGAGGTCGCGCTTGGGAGGGAGCCCGCGTGCAGCCAGGCCGGCCTGGTAGGTCTGTCGTCAGTGGCGATGGACAGTTTGGATGGCCGGGTCACATGACCAGACGTACTCTGAGATCAGCCTCAAAAGCGGACACTTCCTCTGCGATGGTGCCCGTCTCGGAAAGTTGCTTTGGGGAGTGTTCCTTGCCACTGAAGCTTGGTCTGCGGCTAGGCACTGCTGTGCTCACGACCGTGGCTGGCGCATCGTAGTCGTCTATCGAGTGATTGCTGTCTCGTGGTGAAGCCACGCTCATTTTGGTAGAAACTGTTGGGTGATGTGGGCGCTTTGGAGGAGGTCGAAGGATTATTAAGTAGCATGTCATCTGGATGCGAAACCTAGGGTCTGCGGTCCAAAGTACCGTCACATGCACGCCCAAAGTGAGCCTGGGCTGCATCCCCGAGGCCGCAGAGAGTGAACGCCGCATCCCCGAGCTGTCAAGACGCAAGGCCGCACTGTTCCGCAGGCGCTTGCTGGGCACTGTCTCCCTGTGGACCCAGTTATTTCCACCAGCCCCGGCCGAGCGGAACCGGGCGGCAGCGGAACGGTGCGGGATGGGGCCTGTCGGATCCGTGGCCAGCAAGAGGATTGGAGCTGCGTCCTCGGCCCGGGCCCGGGCCTATGGTGATGGCCAAGGTGAACACGACTTGGTGGCCGAGCCTCGGCTTGACACTCTCCCTGTACGTATCATGGCCTTGGTTGGTCAGTCTTGGGAAACAGGCCAGCTAACAGCATGAGCATGAGCACTGATGCCGTTGGCTGACCAAAGTGAGACGCCATGACGGGTCGCAAACCGCAGGCAACAGTTTCGGTTTCAGTACCGATAGACTGGGTTTGCACGCCTCTCAGTAGCTTGGAGCATGCCGGGGCCGGGCGAGCGAGTGCCTCGATGTTCGTTTATCGTTGACATTTCCCCGCTCTTCCGCTCTTCCGCCCACCCCTCAGCAAGGAGCGCTGCTGCACACCAAGGCTGCCCCTGCCCCGGGCTCAGCCAATGGTCGTGATGCAGCAAAGAGACGACGCGTTTTGGATGGCAAAGGCCAAAAGCGTTTGCGTTCGAGTGCAGCCGAATCTGGAACCACCCAACCATCCCCGGCTTCGGCGAGCCCCAAGAGGGCGTGTACGGGTCTCGCAGATGGGGATGGCGGAGACCGGCTCCTTGCTCTTTCCTTGCCCCCCCGGGTGGCCTCTGCGCCGCGTTCTGGTCGTTGCACGCGTTCGTTGGCAGACAGGCCGACGCCTCCTCTTAGGCCTGCAGGGCGGGTTGAATGGCTGGCAGCCACCTATTGATTCTGGGGTGAATTGCATGAATTGGCCCAGTCTCATTCCATCCCAGACATTCTGCGCTCTCACTCCAATCAGTCGCGTCCACCACTTGGCCCCCATGGCCCATGTAAAAGCTGTCACTGACCGTGCTCTCATCGTTCTCATTGCTCTCCTTACCACCTGTAGCAATGAGCACACGGCTCTCCCGGCGTACCTGTTGCGTCGCGATTGGGTTCCTCCTCGTCGTCTTCCTTGCGCTCGAGTTGCTCGCCTCACCTCGCCATCTCGACGTTCGCTTGCTCCGGCTTAGAGACAAGCAATGGAAGGGATATGCTGGCCCAGCTCACCTCACAACAATCCACGCGCACCAGCCAGGCTTTACAGTCTTCGAGAATCTGTACGTGTCCCATTGGTGGCGCTCACACCAGGTACTGGCAGAACGACTCGTTCTACATCATCACAGACCAGCCGTGGACGCTCCCAAACCTGGAGCATATTGTTCTCCGGCCGACTGGCCCGGGACAAGCGGTATCTGACGTACGCATTCTTGCGATTCGCGAGCCTGCCATCACCGCCCATGTTCGTGAGGAGAACCAGATCGGCACGAGTATCCTACTCGAGGATGCTGTCGAGCTGACTTCTTCTGCCGAGGACCTTCCTTCGCCTCTTGTGAGCCTGCTCTCTGGGTCGTGCTAACACCAGCTCATGAATTATGACAACCAGTGTGAGCCGGCACGATCGCACTCTGCTCACCATAGTCGTCTCCCACTATTACCACTGGATTGGTGAGACTTTCCTCGGCGCCTGGCGCATCTGGAGCCACTTTTGGTACCGCCGCGGCGCGGTTCTCGACGACTTCAAGCTCGTCGCGTTCCGCAACGTGTACGACGTGGATGACAGGCCCGATGGCGACAAGCCCAAACACCATTGGGTGGACCACGCCGGTGCCAACAGGTACTTTTTGGAGAAATTCTTGTGAGCATCCTTTCCCTCTGAGCTGACTTAGCCCCGGAGTTGAGATCGAGTCAAAGAACATCTGGGACGAGCGCGCGGCATCTAACACTCTGTACCGGATGCCCGTCGCAGTCATCGCCAGCCGGTGGGCCGGGCATAAAGGGCCTGCGGCCGCATGGAAGCCATGGGGTGATGTCCTCCGCATGCCCGTCCACCCCGGCTACCTCCTCAACCTTCGTCAGCGCGTGCTCAAAGGGTACCGTGGGCATGTCAACCTACGTCGTTCGCGCCGCCCACGCGTAAAGTACCTCACACGCCAGGAAACCACTCGCCGCCTCACGAATGCATCCCACGAAGGGCTTATCACCGAGCTGCGCAGGCTTGAGAACGATGGTCTGGTCGACTTGAGCATACTCCAGTTTGTGGACGGCGACTCGTTCATGGACCAGGTCGCGGAGATGGCGACGACCGACTTCCTTGTTGGGGTACACGGCAATGGGCTGACACATTGCCTGTGGATGACGCCTGGTCCGTGCAAGGCGGTGTTTGAGATGCAGCCCAAAGGTTGCTCAATAGTGGGTTTTGTGCGGCCAGCGCTGACGACAGAACGACTATAGCCCCCTTGCGACAGCGGCGGGTGTGACGCACTACCTCGTAGCCGAGGACAGCATGTGCACGCCACTCGAGTGCCCAGACCGCGGGTGTGTGAACAACCAGCGGGGCCCTAACCGTGACGATATCGAGGTCGACCCGCTTTTGATCTCGCACCAGATTCGCCGCATCATCTCGCGGCACTGGCGGAACGGTGTCGAGGTGGAATAGGTTGGCAGACTGCCTGGTTTGCCTAGACTCTGTTACTCTGTTCCTCATAGCTTGTATGTTGCCTTTTTATGCCCAGTTTGTGTATGAAACTTGCCGATGCCAAGTAGGCCACTGGGTTTGTCTCTTATAGCTTGTATGTGCCACGCAGAGAGTTGGCTGCATGTGTATAAAACTTGTAGATACCATGTGGATACAGTGTGTTGGAGAGGTAATGTACAGCAGCCTAGAACGCGCCGTTTGTCAGGTGGCTAGTGATCTTGCTCCTGGCGCGCAGCTGGGGCCCATAGACGTAGATGAGGACGGGTGCGACGCCGAGCCCGAGCGCGATGCTGGCAACCAAACTGGACGCAATCGGATACCCTAGGTTGGAGTACATTGTATGTGTGAGGAGAGGGAAGCAAGCTGCAAAAACACTGCGACTAAACCCATGGGCAGCTTGTGCGCTAGCCGCATACGTCTCATAAGCGTCTGTGAGATAATTGAGCACGCCGGCATACATGGCCGAAATAGAGGCGTAGCAGAGCACGAGACAAAGCGCCGGCACGGGCCATGGCACGCTTGGCCTGCCTGTCCACGCGAACGCGTACATTCCCATTGGAAATGTTATCGCGCCCACAATTGCCGAGTAGAGCCTTGCCTCTGGCCTCGCTTGGCGTGTTTGTGAGTGGGCGCATGCGCGTGCATAGAGCCTGTCTTGGAGAGGCGAGGCGGCTAAGCCTATCAGTCCTCCGAGGACGGTGGTTAGTTGTACGCTGCCCAGAGGGCCGGGGGCCCAGTCGTACTGTGCAAAGACTAGTAGGGTACTGCTCATCCCTAGGTAGATGCAGGACCAGTTGAAGCCAATCCACAGGCTGAGCGCAGCGACGATTGGCTCTGTGAACATGAATTCTGGGGTGAGTATACGAGTAGATATGACGGTGCAAAGGCGAGAGATGGAGAGGTAACGATGCGAGATTGTGAGATGAATACGAGAGGTAACGAGGCGAGATTGTGAGATGAATACGAGAGGTAACGAGGCGAGATTGTGAGATGAATACGAGAGGTAACGAGGGGAGATTGCGAGATGAATAGGAGAGGTAACGAGGGGAGATTGCGAGATGAATACGAGAGGTAATGAGGGGTTATGGAATACGCACGAATGGGGCGCGTACACGATATCCGGATTTTGTGCTTGAGGCTCTCGTTCTGGTCGCTCTGGTCGGGCGTGACGTGTATCACGCCCGTGCTGCGTGTGAGCTGCTCCGCCCTACGGGACAAGAGGACGTCGCGCCTCGTCTCGCTTAGGGCGAAGCAGCCGGCTGCGCCGAGCGCGAGCGCAATCCCCTGGACGCCGTAGCACCATGCGATACCAGCGCCTCCCACCCAGCCTAGGAGGCCGGCGATGCCCTGGCCGACGAGATTTGCGAGCACGAACAAGTTGGTGGGGAGGGCGCGGTCGCGCGCGCGGAACAGGTCGGCGATGGAGCCGCCCACGAGCGCATTGCCGGCGCTCGCGGCTGCGCCTTGTACTGCCCGCATGGATAGCAGGACAGGGAGAGACGTTGTGAGCGCCTGTGGGATGAAGAGAAGGGCAGAGAGGACTGTCGCGACTTGGTAGATCCGTTTGCGGCCTAGTAACTCGCTGAGCGGGGCCGTTAGGACGGAACCACACGCGAACGGGAGGAGGTACGCGGTTACGCTCAACTGGAAGCCTAGGGGGGTTGTGTGGAAGCGCGAGGGGCCCCAGATGGACATTATCCCTGTGCTCGTGCTGTTTGCCGCTGTGAGCAAGCAGATGTAGATGGGGATCAGGACGTTGAGGTACTTTTTCCGCCGTGGCCAGTTGAACGGGTCCTGCGGTCAGACACGCGGGGGAGGGACGTACTTTGGGGTCGTCGAGGGCCCATGTCACAACGACGACGCCCTCGGCCTTGGCCTCGACTGGTTGCGAGCAGGTCTTGTCATCCATCGTCCATGGTGCGACGGTGTGCAGCCGCGCGTATTAGTAGGCCGAGCTGATGGATTTGGAGGTGGGCGGTTGCGGCGGGTAAGTGGCCGAGCTGGGAGCGGGAGATGGGAGGGCGGGAGATGGGCGGAGGTCCGGGAGATGGGCGGAGGGCTAGGACCTCAGCGTCATGTTCGGTCCAGACGAGTTGTAGTCTTTGACGAGCCCGGCATCTACAGCGATGGCGCCTGGTTATCTGTATACGGTTATCCCAGCATCACCGAACCGCTCTTGCCGCCAACTGACCATCAGACAGCTGCCAGATACACTGGGGCTGGTACACTGACAGAGTGACTGACCGCGCTGTGTCCCAGCCGAGGAGCCCAATGGACGGACGTTGTGCACGTCCGCGTGTTACGGCGATGGCATCAGGTAACCAGCGTGGCCACTTGCCACTCTCGCGCTACAGCCGACCGCTGCAATCAGGCCACAGGCACCACCTCGGTGGAGGTGCGTTCAGCTGCTGACCGGGTAGCTGACAGCATGACGCAGCACAGCGGCAGGACGCGTAGCTCAGCAGGGACGCTGAGCACCACCATCGCCGGGCGTAGCGTGTCCAGTAGAACGTGTCGAGCCCAGGAATTTAGAGACGTCCGACCGAGCCCATTGCTGGAACCGTGTGCATACGGGCGCATGTCATCTGGCGGCCATTCAGATTCCGGCACCAAGTCTACCCACTGGAGAGGCCGCCATGCTCGAGGCCACAACCCACAGAGGGCCACAACCCCCAGAAGGCCACAACCCACAGAAGCCACCTACCATACCCACCGTCAGTTGTCATCGTCTCCAGCCGCCCCGGCCCGCCCCGCTGGCGTCAAGTCAACGCCACACCTACCATACCCACCACACATGACATGTTGCTACATACTTACTCTTGCGCCGTCTACTCTTGCGCCGCTACTCTACCTGGCTGTTGTGGCAGTGGTGTGGATGAATCCGTGTTGTGTGTCTCAGTATCGAACAGTGTGGATGAATCCGTGTTGTGTGTCTCAGTATCGAACAGTGTGGATGAATCCGTGTCGTCTCTCAGTAGGAACGGTGTAGGGTGTGGACGAATCGGTCGTGTGTCTCAGTATCGAAGCGAGCTCACTAACGCGCCGCGCAGGCTAATACCGTGGCCGCTTCGAGTCGCGGTCGTCGAACCCGCCGTGGCTGGGCGCGTCGTAGTCGCGCTTTGCGTACCCGCCGTCCCGGGGTGCGTAGCCGCTATCTCTGCCGCCGAATCCACCGCCGCCACCGCCGCCACCGAACCCACCCCGTCCCCCGAACCCGCCGCCGCCGCCGCCAAAGCCTCCCCTGTCGCCGAACCCGCCTCTGTCGCCCCCAGGTCCACCGCGGTACCCGCCGCCGCCGCCAAAGCCACCACCACCACCACCACCCCCAAACCCGCCACCGCCACCGCCAAACCCGCCGCCGCCGCCGCCAAAGCCCCCGCGCCCGCCACGGAACCCCCCTCTCCCGCCGCGGAACCCGCCGCCGCCGCCACCGCCGCCGCGCGCGCCGCCACGCCCACCAAAGCCGCCAAACGCGCTCGGAGCCTCGACGACGGGCTTGGGCCGCCCGCCCAGCCCCCCGCCGAGCCGCCGAGGCTTCCACCCCTTGACGGTGCGGCCGCGCTCGACGTCGACGACAATCTTCTTGTGGTGGATCGGGATCCCATCCGCGTCCTTGTACGCCGCCTTCATGTCGCGCTCACGCTCGTACACGACAAAGGCGTAGTTGCGGCTCTTGCCCTTGCGGTCGCGCACAATGACGATGCGCTCAATGTGGCCGTACATCTCAAACTCGTGACGGAGATCGGCCTCGGTCGCGCGCGAGCTCAGGCGCGCGAGGAAGAGCGTCTTGTATGGGTCCCCTGTGACGCGGGGGTCGGTGCTGGGGTCCCCTGGTGTCAGCGAGGTCTGGCCGCGATAGGGGCGCAACGTACAGCTTGTCTCGGCGTCCTTCTTGTACGCGGCCTGGCGCTTGGCGCGCGCCTCGCGCCGCATCTTGACGGCCTCCTGGCCAATGACACCTGCGGCTGCGACTGCGTCCTTGTTCTTCTTCTTGTTCTCGACGTCCATCTCGGTAGGCTTCTCCGCCTCGGCCTCGGTGGGCTTGCCCTCCATCCCATCCTTGTACGCCTTCTCCTCGGCCTCTGCGCGGAGACGGGTCACGATGCCCGCGATGCCGGACAGGCGGTCCGGCCCGCGGTCGCTGTCGTCCTTGTCGAGCGGGCGGAGGTAGAGCGTGGGCGGGCGCGGCGCGAACAGCCGCAGGAGGTTGGGGGGGAGATGGGCCGTCATGCGGGGGATGTGACGGTGAGTGTCAGTGTTGGATTACAGGTAATGTGTAGGATTAGTGTTGTCGCTCGGTGTTGGTGTTGCTCGAAATCAGGTGGTGACTGAATCGACCATGTGGAGGCTAAACGCCGGTGTGGCACATGCCTCCACTTGCCATTGTTGACACCCATTCACCATGCACAAGCACCGACGACAGCGACGGGCACGTGCAGGCCCAGCCGGCCCACCTGAAGTCGAGGTGCCGCCGCCAGCAGCGTACCTGCGCGCATACGAGGCCGAACTCGGGCCGGGACTGGGTTTTCGCGCGATCCCGTGGGCGGGCGACGCGGCCGTGCTGGCTGACCGGTGAGCCTTCCTCGGGCCCGCTAACGCAGACACAACCTCCTGCATCTCTTGCCCGAGCTCCCGCCATCTCCCCCGCCACGGTCGCGCAGCAGCTCGATTTCGAGCATCTCGAGCTCGTGGTCCGTCCCCTCGGACGCCGAGGACGTGTTTGAGCTCTCGGGCGACGAGGTGGGGTTGCACGCGGCAGCGCGCCGCCGGCGGTGGGTTGATGGGTTGCGCGCCGCCCGACTCGCGGAGCGGGAGGCCGAGGACGAGCGCGAGCGCGAACAGGCAGAGCAAGACGCGGCGGACGGCCGTGACGAGTCTGTGAGTCTAATTGCAGTTTCGAGTGCATGACTTTCGAGTGCCGTGGCGCGCCGTGGCGCGAGGCGTTCACAGTGCACACGCAGCAGCGCACCAGTGACGCTGGCGGTCACGCGTAATGCAGCATGGCGTTCACGTCTGGCAGACTGTGCATAGTGCGGCGTTAGTTGCGTTCGTGACGCCGCGTTCACGCTCCGGTCACGCGGACGCCACGCACACCGGACACTGAACACCGCTCATCGGACATCGCGGCCGCTCACCACTCGGCTCACGCTACAGCCACCTCGCGACATTGCGCAGCTGATGGCGCACACGGCACGCACGCTCGCGGCCTCGCCGAACGCGGGGCAGCTCGCGGCGCGCATCATGGCGCGGCATGCGGGGGATGCGCGCTTTGCGTTCCTCCGCGGGCGGTGGGAGGCGGCGTGGGCGCGTGCAAAGGCGGAGGCTGCACCTGTCCCCGGTCGGTCTCCGGGGGTTGCACTCGGTGGATCACGGAGCGGGTCAGCAGGACTCGGAGGACTCGGTGGGTACGGCAGCGACAATGACAGTGGCAGCGATAATGCTTCCTCCTCTCCGGAGCCGCCCCAGTCACTCGAGGATATACCTCGGCCACCACACCAGGACACACCACCGCCACCGCCTCCCGAGGATATACCTCCTCCGCCACCTGGCCCGCCACCGCCGAGCCCTCCGGGATACTAGAGATCTGGGCGGCTAGCATCTTGGTTCAAGGTTTGTGGCGAACTGATTTCTGCATTGGTTCTGCATTGGGTTGATTTCATGGCAGTTGATCCTCTGCGTCGTTCATGGGTTCATGTTGGGTTCACAGTTGGCATTAGGTTGAGCGCTGGGCTTGCATAGCTTGACGTAGCTCGACGGGTTGGCTGGAATAGAGGCACAGACAGACGAGTACGTACACCCACACACGTGCCTTTAATGTGGCGGGTCGTGGGCAACGACGCCAGTACACGACATGGACGATCAAGGCATGCGGGCCTGCGGGCCTGTCTTCCGAGTCCGGGTGGGCCTGGGAGAGTGTGACCCGGGTGCGCAAACGGGGCAGGCCGGTGAGTGGGTCACGCTCAGCCATTTACATGGCCGCCGTAAATTCCGGAGGTCACAGTCGACACTGGCGGTGTGAAATGGAACCAAAGGGCCGAGTGCATGAGGGATCCATAGGCCCCGAACGGGTCAGGCCTGGACGAAGTGTGCCCAAAGCCCGGTATCAAAGTCTGAACATGTTGCAGTGCCGGGAGTTTTGGCGCTCGGAGACGACGTACAGTCTTAACGCCGGTGTAGTATGTACCAGACATGTGGAACGCCACGGCCCTATGCCCTCGGCTGTGCCCTCTCCTGGTCTGCTCTGCTCTGCTCGTCCTTGGCTGCTGTGCTCGAGTTTGAAGACGATGACGCCAAGGTGCGGCTCGGATTAGATTGCCCGTTCTGGCACATGTCGTCGGCAGCCCCGTGCTTTGCAGGGCGGGGGAGGGCTACGGTCAGGGAGAGAGGGCATTTGGGAGATAGGGTTAAACTGCATTTGGACGCAGACGGCCCGAGGAAGTATTCAGGGGTGGGTGGGGGATGGAACGACGTGGAGTGTAATGCATCGTAATGGGGTAATCGTATAGCATTTGAGTTGCCCTGTTTGCCACTCGACCAGGTCGGGTAATGGAGCTAATGGACGCAATTGGAATAGCCCAGGCAAATGCGGCCAAGCCACTCAGGCTAAAGGTCCGTCCTGTCCTGACTTTGACCTCGCTCATCCTCGAGCTCGTCTCGTCGTCGTAGACTCCTTCCTCCTTCTTTCCATCTTGTTAAAAAAAACACAAAGTGCACTCACACTCACTCTCTTCTCTCTCCTCTCTCCTCTCCTCTTGTTCTACTCGCACACGCCGCCGTCGTCCTCCCCTCGACGACGACGCGGCCCATTTGACCACCTCCCTCTCACTCCCCTTGCGCCTCCAATTCACCACCCGCACACCCCAAAGTCGGATCCTCCCACACACCAAACCGCACGCCATCCTCATTGTTATTGTCACCATCCCGGCTCACTCGCGCACACCCGCTAGTCTGAGCTCACCCTCGGCCCCACCCAACTGCCTCCCTCTGCAACATACCCATGTCCACCTCGACGGGGCAACGCCCCCAGCCAATGCCGGCACCCGCAAACCCCTCCCGGCCCTCGGGCCGCAAGCCATCCACCTCCACCGCCTTCCGTCTCCCCTCATACTCGGGCCGAGGAGCCTCCCCCATGTCCTTTGGCGCAGCCATGTCCGGCGTCAGCTTTGGCAACTCCAACATGCCCGGCGCAAGGTCCTTCCGTCCAGGCTCGTACGGAAACATGTTTTATGACGGGTGAGTAAACACTTGCACTTGCCACTCGGACCCGACGCCCTCTTGCTGACACCGCCGACAGAGGGTCGCCCCGCCTCTTTGACTCGCCTCATATGCCGTTTGGCCAGTCGATCAACATGGACGGCTCATTTGCCACCTCGTCCGCAGCGTTCAACCTCGCCGGCTCGTACCGTGGCGGCCGCTCGTACGCCGAAGCCGCACGCGGCCCGGGCGACTACAGCCCAGCCATGCTCTCCCACTCGCTTGCTTCCACCTCGTTGCGCGACCAGATGGGCTCGTACATTGGCTCGTCCTACAAGCGTAGCCAGCTCGAGAGAATGCTCAGCATCAGCATTGGCAGGAGCAAGGAAAACGAGGAAACATACACCTGCTGCGGCCTCAAGTTTATCGGCCTCCACCAGCTGACCGAGCACATCGAGGACAACCCCGAGGATCACCAGGACGACCCCGAGCCTCACCACGACGGAGGCATGTTCTCGCCTCTCGTCATGGGTATGGACCTCGATCTGGAAACCGAGGCATACAACGTCCCTTCCACCACAAACTCTACCCGCTCGTCCACCTCCCCCAGGCCAGTGCCCAACTACCCCCTTACACCGACAACGTCTACTGCGCCCCGTGCCGACGCGTCTGCCTCGTCCAACGAGTCCAACGGAACCAACGGACTCAAGCTCTCCGAGTGGCTCAAGTCACCGGCCCATAGCGACGCGTCAGCCCTAGTCGCTGCCAACGACGGTGGCCACATAGTTGACCTTTCAAGTGGCATACCCAAGTTTGCCTCTGCCGTCCGTGGTGGTTTCCGTGGTGCCAAGGTCCCTGGTGGTCACCAGCAGCGGTTTGACCGTGCTTTCAACGAGGTTGTCGCTGGCCATGCCGACAAGCCTCCAGGGCCCCTCGCTGTCGCCCCGAGCGTTCTCTTTACCAAGGTTCCCGCCATGGGCCTTGCCCAGGCCTCGGCTGTCGTCGGCCGCCGCGAGGGTGCTTCGGGCACTGCTACCGGCGCGAACGCTCCGGTACCAGCCTCGACTCCCAACCCAACGGCAGCAGGTGCCTCGCCCGCTCAGGATGCATCGCTTCCCCCGACGTCTCAAGCCGCTACTGCAGAGGTCAAGAAGAAGGAAGGTGAAGCCCCGGCGGTCAAGACTGATACCGCTGTCGCCCCCGAGGGCGCGCCTCCCCCACCACCAGGAATGAAGGCGCCCGATGCCCGGGCCGCTGACACTCCCTTGCCGCCTCCTTCACTCTTTACCACCCACAAGGCGTGGCGCTGTCCGAACCCTGGGTGCAACAAGGCGTACAAGCAGAGCAACGGTCTCAAGTACCACCTCGCCAAGGGCCAGTGTGACTTTGCCATTCACGACGCCATCGACAACGGCCTTACCCTCGAGGAGGCCGAGCAGCGCGCGCGACCATACGTGTGCGCTGTTGGCGCTGGGTGCGACAAGCGCTACCGCCAGATGAACGGTCTCAAGTACCACTACTTGAACACTGGCGAACACGGCCAGTACGGCCTCCGGATGATTGCAAACGGCACCCACCCTCAGCCAGCGGCGCATGCCCCGATCCCCAAGCGTGACCGTTCCCAACAGCCTCGCAACAACGGTGTCCCTGTGCCAAACGCAAACGCCCGCGCTGGTGCTGCGCCATACAATGTGCCCCAGCGCGCCGGTGTACCCAACCCTACTCCCGCCGCGGCGCCGAACGGTGTCATCAACGGCCCCACCGTGCCAAAGCCAGCCATGCCCGCCGGTCCTCGCATGGGCACTTGGCCCATGCCGCAGCGCACAGATGTCCCTGCTCCCACCGCCGGGCCAGCCGCTACCCGTCTGGCCGCACCGGCAGTCACCCCGGTGACGGGCGGGACCAAGGCACCCGCATCTACAATGCCCGTGCAGCGCGGCCGCGACGCAGTCCTCTTCTCCAACGTGGACTTTTTGGACGTCTGAGCCGCTTCTCCAGTCGACCGGCATCGGCGTGTAGCATTTTTGGGCCCTCTACGGCGTACTGTGTCTCCTAGGATTCTGTTTGTCATCCACATTCCCGTGCACGGGCACCCATTCTCACATAATCAAAAGCGCGCGGGACGCGCGCAACCCACCAGAATTGCCTTGCCACTCTCGTATCTGCCAGTGTGTTGTAGCTCGATTAGAATGCACCTGTCTCTGACTGTTGGTGCGTACGACAATTCGTCCCAGGTTGTCACGTAAGGAGATTGGGTTGAGCAGCAAAGCATTGAGCAAGCAGCTAATTCCTGACAGGCATCAACCCCAAGTGCCACAGGCAATAGTTGGTTGGACGGCATGTTACGATCCAAAATAGCTGACGACATCTTGCTGACCCCTGCCTATGCCTGGCCGGGACCACTGTGGGATCGAGCGCGCAAACGTGCAGCTTGTTGGCGTCCGTGCTCGAGCACAGCTCCGCCCAGGACGAGTGGTAGGGCTGTTCACCTGGTGGACAGTGCCGGGCTCACAGACGCCTTCAGTCATCGCTTTCATCGACCTAACAAGACATCGTTGCTACGGACCGATACAAGAGTTTTGCTGACCACGAGAATGGAAACCACAAGACGAGTTGGATTAGGAACTGGGCTAGATGACGCACATGCACACGCGCGCACTGCGCCTCGGTGCTGTTCGATGGTGGGTCGGCAAGGGCAAACAAACGCTTCGCTAGATGAGGGCGCAGATCCAGGTTGATTAGTGTCTCAGGTGCGGTGGCACGTGTCGGACTGGCCACGTTTATCATGGGCTTGTCCCACCAACGTACCAGTCAACAGCCCCACTCGCACTCGATAGGGTACGACGGACGAGACGGATGATGGAGGAGATACTCTGGATCGAGCCGTTGCGAACATTCTATCCAATCCAGTCGTACGAGCTCGACTTTTGCTCTTCGGATGCGAGAATATGCGCAGCAATGTGCTGGTCGGACACAGTCTCGTATTGTGCCGAAAAGTCGATCTCACGCGCCGTGATAATGTACGGCATCGCGCCGTCGGCGACCCGCAATGAGTAGACCAGAATGCACGCCGCGTTCGACCAGTCACTGCCGATGGGAGGCAGAAGCTGAGGGTCAAAGGACCCGCGAGTGTCCTCGCCTCCATCACGGACGATACGCTGGACAATGTCCGTGTTAGGCACGCCGACGTCACCGAGAGACGCGTTGTAGTACGACGTTCTCAAGTTTTGCAGTAGCGAGTTGTAGAGCTCGGCCAGTCGTGTCATCCGCACGGACCCGGCAATCTCGCCAGGGGGCCCTAGTGGCCGTAGCGGTGTGACAACACGGGGTTGACGGTTTGGCCCATACGCGCTTTGCCAGGTGGCATCCGTTGTGACAGCCCAACCAGTGGCATCGTTCAGAGAGTGCATCACCAGGTCGAGGCCGACGTCGGTGATGTTGTCCAGCAGGAACTCGCGTGACGGGTCGTTGTGGGGAATGGTGACTGGGACGTCAATGTGGTACACTGGGACAGAAACCCCGGGTGATTGCGCCATTTGGAGCAGGAACGGGTACCGGCCGGCGAGGTAGTTGTCAAGAGGCATAGGGCTCCCAGTGGCAAGGGGTTCGGACGCAGTCAGTGAGACCGAACCGCTGCGCGAGTCTGCCGTGACCTCGATCGACAGCGGCGTAAAGGTCGGAACACGTGAGATTGAGTCGTTGCGGTTCGTTCCCCGGATGGCAGACGTGCTGTCCCAATACGGTGGGTCGGCAGACCAGCCCCCTGGCCCGGCCGAGTAGCCACCAGATTGGCTGGCCACTGAGCCGAATGACGGCAGTGGAGAAAGTGCACTCCGCACGGCTGATTGGGCAGAGGTGGCGCCCCATTTCGGCTCTGGGTAGAGCGGCGACCGATCCTTCCAGTCATACGTCTGGCTCGGCACCTCCTGTAGCGGTGGCAGAGTGAGATCGGCGTTGGACATTTGAGGCTTGACATCAGACCAGGGCGCACCTGCAGGTTGCCGAGGGGATACGCCAGAGCCTTGCGACTGTTGGGCGTCATACGACGACGTTGAAGTTGGAGAGCGGGCGTGGTCTTCCCATCCTCCATTGCCCATCCGTGCGCGAGACGAGCTCTGCGAGTAGGAGAACCGGCCAGGCCCTATGGCATCACCTTGTCCGGGTTCAAGGTCACGAGGTAGTGGAAGTGGCGGAAGAGAATGAGGCGGCAAGTACGGACCAGAACTCTGACGGTTGGGCCCTTGGGGCGAGTATTGGTAGTATGGGTCGCCTCCACCAATGGTTCGGCCTTCGCGGTCTTTGCCCTTGCCATAACTGGGTCCGCCAGAACGACTATAGTAGGAACCATAGTCGGAAGACGGCGGCGCATTCCAGTAGTTGTACGCGCGCGGTGTGGAAGGGTCCATCGGCGGCGCCTGACTGTCATTGACCCCAGCCTCGAGATCAAGAAGCCAGGATGGCTTGGGGGCATTGGCTAGGTCGGTGCCCAGTGGATAGTTGATGATCGAGTAGATGATATCTGGGAACTGGTACGTCTCGATGACATTGGCAGTGGAACTTTCAGACGGTTCATCGTGGCCACGCGACTTGTCCTCAAACGTGAAGATCTCTTTGACTGAGCCCGAGGTCAGCTGACTGTGACGGTGAGGGGAGGGCGAGGCGATGCGTTCTCTAGAGTGACTCACACTGTGCTGGTACCTTGTCCTTGAGGACCTGGCTATGGCTCGATATCTGTTTGCGATTGTACAGTCGATGAGTGGCCAGGGTGCAGATTGCGGCGATGAGCTCGTTACGGCCTAGGGGACGACCAAAAAACTTGATCTTGGTACGCCCATTTGGTGGAATGGCAGTGACGCCTAGAGGAGTGGTCAGTGCTTGCCAAAAAGAAAGGCAGTGGGCATGTTTAATGGACACGGGGGATAAATCAACTCGATGGATACAGTTTGCTAGGGGCGTCCCGGTGTCCCACAGGCCAAAGCAAAAAAAAAAGGTGCCAAATGGGCGACGGGAGATGATGAGAGACAGCAAGGTGTGCCCGATCACAGGGCGACTCACAGGTACAGAATGCCATTTCAGCTCTTGGGAACCAGATCTCGGACACCTTTGACCGTCGTTGAACCTTGCGCCGCTTCTTTGCGCGAGCAGACGCGCCGCTGTCGCGATCATCCGCTTGGTCAGCCAGCGCCGCTTGGTCGTCTGGGAGCAGTGACCCAGCTGCCTGTCCGTGCACATTGCCTCGTTCGGGTGGATAGCCTAGTTCTGGGCCGGGGGGCCTGCCGACGACAAAGGTGTAGAGGGTCTCTGGCGAGCAGATTGGGTGCCCCCCTGCCGAGTCTCCAGTCGGGGCCGCGGTGGGCATCCTGCTGGACGGAGAAGGGGGTGCGTTGAGCTTGGGTTCGAGCGAGTCCGAGTGCCGGGACGATTGTGGATGGTATGGATGGAATGAGGAATCCGAGTTTGGAGGTTGGGCCACTGGTGAGAGGAAGAGAGGAATGAGGAATGGTGGAGAGGAATGGACGACACTTGTCAGCGTGCGAGATCATGGGTAGGGACGGGGAATGCTATCCGGTGGAGCACCCCAAAGGTGAAGACTTACGGTAAAAGTTGGCGGGTTTGGTCAAGTTTGTGGCTAGTTGAAATGCCACTCGTCCGATACTGGAGCCTCGGGTTGGGTGCAATGTTGCGCAAGGTGGTAAGCGCGGCCGGGAGAGTCGCCACCGAGTTTGTGTGCCAATGTTGTTATACCGCCAAGCGATTCAACAAAAGCTCGCCGTGTTTTGGAATCCGAGAGAGCGATGAGCAATCCTTGTTAACGCAACCTAGTGGCGCACGGTCCCTTGACGCGTGTCGATTGTGGCCCCGATGCGATGTGGTATGGGATGTGTGGACAAGTATCAATAGTCGTCGTGGTGAGGTGAGCCTTTTGTGGATGACGGAAAGGGGTGGAGCTTGACCTTGACCAGACAAAGCTAGGGATGAAAATAGGGCGTAGGTGTAGTCGAGTGCACAGCGCAATGGTGAGATGCACACCCAAGGATCAAGGAGAGACGAGGTGCGTGCGGCCGTGGGTTTGCCCGAGGAAAATGCAAGTGTTGGGTTGGGCCAAGGGGCTCTAGCAACCCAAGAAGGAAACCAGGTCTCGGCTTGCACAGACCTTTTGATATGAGTGCAATGTCGAGCGGCAACGTTTGGGTAACCGCGACCTAGTTGGAATGTTCAACGGCGTGTGAGGATCGTTAAACGTGGATGCTGGGAATGGCAGAGAGACGCGTTACAGTCAAAAGTCGATAGTGGCCATGTGGGGAATGTTATACGGGAGGTGGGATACAAGTTGTCAATGGTGGAATGATCGAAGCGGGGGAGCAAGGGGGGGGGGAGAAGAGGATGGAATGAATATCTGATGACGATGGGAGTCTGGACGAGTCAAAAGGCACGCTCTGGGCAGATGAAATGTGGTTGGGTGCCAAACTTGCCCAGCAGAGCCAGATGCTGGCTTTGGTCGAGGGACCGCCCCCAAGAGTCTCGGACAGAAGCACGACCAGAGGGCGCGGCAGACGACAGAGGGACTACAGGAACAAGACCAGAGGGTGTATTTTCGAGCAAAGGGTGGACACATGCGGCTTGAGCCGAGAGGACGGCCACCTTGGGCTTGAACAGTCTGTCGCCTGATCTCGCCTTGTTCTGCCACCCCACTCAAAGCCTAGAGACCATCTGCCGTGCAAACCACGCAGTTGCATCGGTTTGGGGGGGCCGGCTGTGAGTGTGTTAGGTCAATGCTCAAGCCAAGGGGTACAAGGAGGGTGGGGGCTGACGCACTCAAGCGAGGCAGAGGAGCAGGAGAGTGGCAGGTGGTGAGAGGAGACTGATGTCAGGTAGAGGCCGCCGTGGGTGAAGTGGGCGTCCGTATCGGTTGGTGGAAGAGTGGCGTTTGGGTGGCGTCTGAGGGCGTGGGTGAGTGGCGTCAGGGGCTGGAAATCAGAGCACAGTCGGCCAAGGCAAGGTTTGCCGCCTTGGAGGGTGGGTAAGCGTGTGGAGGGAGACGAGGCCAACAGAGTGCACCCAGTTCAAGAGGGTCGGTTTGACCAAGCTAGCCCTAACAGAGACCAACCAGATCGCAATGACGCACCAGGGTTGCCCAAATTCACCACCAGAGCACCTGACACCTTCTGACTAGGGCTGACCAAGGGAACAAAGGGTGGCCAAGTTGAGAATCAAAGCCAGCAAAATCAGCGAGATGGGTAAATTCGGACAAATGAACAGAGTGGGCGACACCGAAAAGAGCCGAAAGGAATGACCTGCATTGGTGGCTATGGGAGGCGGGGTGAGGTGGGGGGTGGGGTGGGGTGGCGAGAATCAATTTGGGTATGCAACATCGTATCTGCTCGTTTTGGTGTTGATGCTCTTTTTTTGCTGGGCCAGGGCTCGCCTTGGCCCACACGAGGCAGGGTCCCCCCAGTCGAGGTTTCGGTTCGAATCCAGTTTATCGGTCCACGGCTCCAGGGCGGTGTCGTCCTGAGGCTAGAAACTGGCTGGCGAGGCTGACATTTCCAATGACGTGGCCACAAACAGCTCGAGTATACGGTAACGACAAACCAGGCACCAATATTCCGACCAGGTGACTACTTGCCACCCAGCCACAAAACACTGCACACGCACCCCGTCCCCCAGTTGTCCGTTTTTATGGTCGCTCTGACCTCCCTGTCCTGGTTGATTGTAGCGAGCAGCAAGGCAGCTTGCTGTTGTACCCGGGGTGGAAATGCCGCCCTGGGATACGAGGCGCACGTTTGCCGTCTTCTCTCTCGGATCTCGGTCTCGGGTCTCGGGTTCGGGCCTGGGGTCACGGGGCTGCCTCGGAGGGTCGGACAATGAGATCGGGGCATTAGCTTCTGTCTGTGCTGGCGTGTGCACAGGACACCCGGCCACATTCGCTATATTCAGCAGCAGCAGTCAAAAGCCCGGTCGAGAGCCAGTCGGTAATGCATCGCATTGGGCGTGTGTGGCGCAGCTTGGAGCGCACAGACGCAGAAAGCCAGGGCCGTTCCCGCGCCATGCTGTCGGAGCAAGCTGACACTCTAGCTGACACTCGGTCAAGGGGACCCCACGGGCTCGAGTATTTGTCCAGTGCAGTGTGGCCGAGTGGTGCGTTTCAACACGCTCGTTTCGACGCTGCCGCCGGATTGCGGGTTCCTGACATGCCGCATGCTCTCTCTCTCTCTCTCTCTCTATATATATATATATCTCTCGTTCTTCCTTTCCCCCACTCTCCTGTCTTGTTCTCTCCTCTCTTCCCATTCTGTTTTTCCTCTTCCCCACTTGATCTCTTCCTCTCTTCCCTCTTCCCTCTTCCCTCTTCATCTCTTCCGCCTTGCTCACTCGTCCCCTTGCCTCTTCCCACTTGCTCTTCCCCTGCCTTGCTCCCTCCTCTCTTCCTGTACGCTACTTGCGCACCGTCCGCTTTGACTGCGGCTACGCACAGACCCCCAATGTCATTCTGACCCGCGCCGGGTCCAGACATTCGACGCACCGTGCATCGGGAGCTGGTGTGACCCTAATATGCGCCCGATGGCGACAACGAGTTGTCGTTCGACACGTTCCGGTTCTCCGTGCATACCGGACCTGACTAGGTTTGACTAGGGCAGACTGGCATTCTCAGGTTGGCAGGGCTTTGGCCCTCTCCAGGCTAGGCTCGACTGACTTGGACCTTGGGCTTGCCGAGCCTAGCCTAGAGAGGGCTCAGAGGCGTAGTGTGGTCCGAGTGTGATCGAGTATCGAGTCTAGTCCGAGTGATGCACTAGTCGAATCGCGGCATTTGTCGCGCCCTGTGCGCACTTTCTCTGCTCCAACCCGATGCCCGATGCTCCACTACGCCCTACGTCGGACACCGTCACCTTTGCTTATCACACCATGGGGCTGGAAAAAGTACAGGGACACGGGGCCACTGGCAACGTACAAGCCACTGCCCTCGGATCGCTCACTGCATGCTCTTGGGAGACGAGAGCTGACCCCATCGGAGACATCCACATCTCTGGATCGCGTGGCCACGCGCGGCAACAAAGTCGGACATTCGGCCCAACCTTGTTTTATCACGTTTCCGCATGCCTCCGACTGTCCTGTGACCTGTGACCTGACCGACCTGACCGAGGTTGACTTACCTGACCTGACGCGCGGGCCCAGCATTCCGGTAATCTCAATCCCAATCAACGGTCCATGCGGGGGGGGTGCTGCAGCATCTGCACGTGCGATCGCGACCGGGGCTGTCGATCGCGTTCTCCTGGGTCTGCCGTCAGCCGTCAGCCTTCTGGGATCAGCCGTAGCCGTAGCCGTAAGCGCTTAACCGCCAGTCGTATCCGTCAGCGTTACCCGCCTGTTGTGCCGTAGATGTCAGCCGTTTGCCCTTAATCGTCAACGTCAGTCACCATATTCGCTCCAAAAGTCCCCACTGCCATTTCGAGCGTTCGGCTCTCGTCAAGAAGGGAGAGTGGACGACATTAGTCGGCCCCGTCTGCCTCTCCCGGTCTTCTATCGGCCTCTGCCTCTCCCGGTCTTCTATCGGCCTCTGCCTCTCCCGGTCGTCTATCGGCCTCTGCCTCTCCCGGTCCTCTTTCAACCTACCTTTCGGCCTTGCCACCTCTGGCCGCCGTCTGCCTGGCCGTCTGTCCAGCCGCCTCTCTGGCCTATCTACCCAAAAAGGAAAAGCCATACGTGCCCCGTGCCCGACCTGGGTCTCATCATCGCGCCCGACATGCAATTCCACGAGCCCGAGCTCTGATCCTCCAGATATCCGTTGAAGAGAATGCCGTCCACCTTGATGGCGATAGGCGATGGGATGGAATGAGGCGCCGGCGTATCAAGAGAAAAGTAGGGCAACCACGCCCAATCCCTGCCAACATCTGACGGTGTGACGGGAACAGAATGATAATAATCTAACGTTGAGAAGGGAGCGAGCAAAGTGTCTGGAGTATGTCAATCGGGACCTGCATCGTAGCGCGTACTGCATCGCGTCGGCGCTTCTGCGCAACGCATCTGCATACCATCGCGTCGGGCAAGAATTCTGTAAGAACCTCGGGCAAAAGCTCGGCAAAAACCTCGGGCAAGAACTCTTCGAGTATCGAGTCGGAACGATTCCAGACGAATTTAGAAGAGGAGAGCAAGGGAGTAGGAGCAGGTCACCACATTCCAATCGACCCGATCAGCGAGGGTTTCTCTTATAACCCGAGTCCGACTCTGGAGTGTATGTCAGCTCTCAAGGTACGCTTGGGACCTTGGAGAACACTGGGAAATGCTGGGAATTGCAGTGAGCTGGACCGGGAGGAACGATGAATGCCATGTGTTGGCACCGGTGTCTAATGCCGTGTATAATGCCGTGTATAATGCCATGTATAATGCCATGTATAATGCCATGTATAATGCCATATGTGTCAAATACTCTGTCGGATATCTGTCCCCGCACCTCCACTTGCCACCCAGTGGAGGTTGAACAACCGGCCCAACGTCAACGCGCCAACGCCAACTGCCCAACACCAACTGCCCAACGCCAACCATGTCTTCATCGCCAGACATTCGAGAGGTGCCAAGTGTGCAGTACACCGAATCACGCACTCGCGAGGATGGACACGAACGAAAGGATCTGGACGCACACGATAGACCCTCGCTCCATGATCGGAAACGGGGGTTCAGTCCAGAGGACGGCGAGGGGCGGAAGCGCGGTGACACTTTACGAACGGAGCGAAGAGAGCGCGACAGCTGTGATCGTGAACGCAAGAAACGAGATCGTGATGATCGCGATGATTGGGATCGGGAGTGGAGGCGAGAAGACTGTCCTCGGCGTGAGCGTGAGAAGGAACGGCGGAACGACGACGGGGAGCGGAGGAGGGAGCGAGGCGATGAGAGAGAGCGGAAGAGGGAGCGAGACAATGACAGGGAGCGGAGGAGGGAGCGAGATGATGACAGAGAACGGAAGAGGGAGCGGGACGATGACAGAGAGCGGCGGAAGGAGCGAGACGATGACAGAGAGCGGAGGAGGGAGCGCCGACGCGAGGACGAGGAGCGCCGCCGGCGCAAGGAGGAGCGGCGGGCGAAGCGCCAGCGAGAGTGAGTGCATCCCCTTCCCCCCTCCCCTCTCCCACCTCCCTACCCCTTCTTCCACCTCCTGCTCTCCCTTCCTCCCCCACAACATCTTCCCCCCCTCACGCCAGATCACGCAGCCGTTCTCCCGCTCGCCCGTCCCCCCGTCCGTCCGCTGCCGTTGCACTCCACTACGCCGACACAGGCAAGTTCGAGTGGCACAAGAAAAAGGACAAGGACAAGGCCCTCGGCCTGTCCCCTGAGGAAGCGGCAAGGCGCGATGCGGCGCGCCGGCTAGAGGCTGAGGAGGAGCTCGCCAAACTTCAAAAGAAGCGCGCCGAGCGGGAAGTTGAGCGTGCCCTACGTGAGGAGGAGGAGACCCGGCTACGGCGCGCCGCAGACGACGCCGCCATGGCCGGTTGGGTTGCCAAGGAGGACGCATTCCTGCTCGAGCAGAGCAGGCGGCGCGCCGGCATCCGCTTGCGTGAGCAGCGCGCCAAGGCCATCGACTTTCTGGCCATTAACCTCCGGTTCGCGAGCACGGGGCGCAGTGCAGCGAGCATGGTGCGCGACAACCCGCGCGCCGAGGAGGTGGTGCGTGAAGAGGACGAGGAAGCCTGGGGCTGGGCCGACGCCGGGTATGCGTTCGAGATCGACGAGCCGTACCGCATCTTCGACAATCTGTCGCTGGACGAGTGCGTCCAACTCGAAGCCGACATTGCCATGTACCGCTCGCTCGAGCGCGCCAAGATCAACGTCGCGTTCTGGGACGCCATGGCTGTGCTGTGTACGCACCATCTCCGCGAGCTCCGTAACCCCGACCAGGCCAAGGGCGGGCGGCTGCACGACGCGGGCGTCCAGGACGCGGCGTCCAAGATTGTCGAGGGGCTGTCGTTCCGACGTCTCGACGAACTAGAGGCCAGGACGCGCGAGATGCTCCCCGGGGCGGCGGACCCCGAGTTCTGGCGCCTCGTCCTGCGCAAGATCGAGGTGCAGAAGGCGATCGTCAAGCTGAACGCCGTGCACGAGGTCGTGCTCAAGAACCGCCTCGAGCTGTTCCGCAAACGGCAGCGCGACGAGGCCGCAAAGGCACACGTGGACCTAGGCGAGTCGGACGACGAGGGCGAAGGCGAGAGCGACCTCGACCCCGGGTGGGAGGGCGAGGAGGAGGTCGAGGAGGAGGTCGAGGAGGACGACAAGGTCGAGGCGTACGACCCCGCCATGAGTCCGCGGCCGGTAGACGTCGCGCGGCTCGGCGACGACGCCCGCCTCCCGACCCTCACTCACGCCGACTACCTCGCGGCGCTGTTTGCTGCGCGGCGTAAGGTCTCGTCTGAGACGTTTGCGCCCAAACCCCCCCAGCAGGAGGTGGAGGACACGGACGCGGCCACGGAGCGGCACTGGCGCGCACGGATTGCCGCCGAGTCGGCCCATCTAGACGAGGACGAGGGACTCGAGGACATGGACGAGGCGGACCTGGCCGAGGGCATGCCGGCGACGTACAACTGGGGGAACAAGTACCGCCCCCGCAAACCGCGGTTCTACAACCGGATACACACCGGCTACGAGTGGACGAGCTACAACAAGGGCCACTACGAGTGCGTCCTACTGCATTCGCTGACGGTTCCGCTGATGACTCGGCTGACGGCTCCGCTGACGGCAGCAAGGAGAACCCGCCGCCCAAGATTGTCATGGGGTACCGCTTCCACATCTTCTACCCGGACCTCATGTGCCGTGCCTCCGTCGGACACACTGACGCCAGCGACAAGTCGACACCGCCGAGTTACGATCGCGTCCCCGTGCCCGGCGACGACGGCACCGAGCTCCTCGTCTTCCGCGCCGGCCCGCCGTACGAGGACGTCGCGTTCCGCATCGTCCGCAAGCAGTGGGACTACTCGCACCGCCGCGGCTTCCGGAGCCACTTTGACCGCGGCGTGCTGCAACGTAAGTCGCTGCTGGATTCAGACTCGCTGACCCAGTCGCATTCAAGTTCCAACGCGACACGTACCGCAAGTAGTGCGCGACACGTAGAGCAAGTAGGGTGGCTATTCATACCGTGAAGCAGCTTGGCAGGCACACATGTACCGCAGTGCATGGCGTTCTGAATGGGGTACAGCGTCGGATACTCGAGTGTCCCTTGTGCTGAGCGGCGAGCACGACGCCAAGCCAGGCGGTGACGCGCAGAAGAAAGCTCGATAGACATGTGATCGTGCCCGGCCGCAGTTACATTCCGCACCGCCTCGGCAGTCTGCGTAGCACCGGATTCCTCACGCACCATCATTCCCGCGTCAGCATCTCCGCGCCACCCATTCATCGCCCAGTACTCAGTACTCGCACAGCACTCACGCCAGGCATGCACGGCGAATGCGCAGCGCCCGGCATGCGCCTACAACGTGGGCCCGAGTCGCGTGATCCGTGCCATCGCGCTGACCGTTTGCAGGTCTCTGATATCTAGACGTTCTCCTTCGCATATCGCCTGCCTTCCCTCCCACCATGGACCGCTCCCACCTCCGCAATCGTAGCCTCGACAGCTGCAGTCCCACCTCGCCGCTCTCGCGCGCGGGCAGCACCCACTTCCGCTCCCCCCTCTCCGTGCTCCGCCGCGAGGTCGCTGCTCTGCCCGCCAAGGACCGAAGTCTGCCGCTCCTCCCAAAACCCCCCAACCCCAGCTTCCCACTCGCCTTCCGCACACCGTACCGGAACCGCAGCTCGCGCGCTTCCACCGTACAGGTGCACTCTGGCAGCCAGGTTCCGTCGCAGACTGCGAGCGTCAGCGGGTGCGACAGCGATGTCGACAGCGAGGAGACGGTGCGTTACGTCACCCCGCTGAGCCGCGTGTGGTCGACCCCCGATATCGAGTGGCCTGCCGTCAGGGACTGGCCCGACGACGGCGAGGACGGCGAGGACTACAACGACGAGGAAGACGAGGACAGCATACTGCTCACCACACCATGGCCGCCGCTCTCGATCCGCAGGCGCACACAAGCCGGACCATCGCTCTTGATCTGCACGCCGACAGAAGCGGGGTCCACGCCGTCGGTCCCCGCCCCGTCTCGCTCCCCCAACCAGCTCACTGCCGCCCCGCCCATGCCCCCGCCCCCTCCGCTACGCACGCACATCACGACCGTCGTCGTGCCCTCCCCCATCAGCCCCGGCCCCAGTCGCCCACGGTCCCTCTCGCTCATCGGTCTCCCAGTCAAGGACGAAGACCCTGTGCTCCCCCGCAACGAGCCGTCGCCACTCAGGCGATCCCACGCTATATCCCGCCGCCCTTCCCCGGCGCCCACCGCCCACACACCCGGCGCCACACTCGCCACCGCCTTCTCCCAATCCTTCGCCTACCCAGTCCCAGTCTACCCCTCACGCCCACACTCACACTCTCAGAGCCTCTCTGTCCACTACTTTGGACCCGCGGTAAGCAACTCGCCCCATCCGGCTCACGCCAAAGCCTCCCGCCGCCGCCACGGCCCGTGACGCACTCGACGCGCCGGTATTCTGACACTCCGGGACGTGCTGCAGTGCGGCTTGCGTCGCCCATGCCGATGCGCTCACTCTCGGCTCAGTCCGCCGCGTGGGCCGCGACCGAGGCCGCGGCCTACACCCACGTGCTGTTGCGCGCAAGTGTCTTCGCGAAGCACCTCGCCGACCGCAGCACCGCGAGCGCGACCGTCGGCGCCATGCTGGCGTTTCAGCACTCAAACCCCGAAGATCCGCGCCACTTCTCGCTCTCGACGAACCCACAGCGGTCGCTGCAGGGTACGTCCCCTCCCCGCTCGGCTGACGGCAGAGGACGGCCTCGCAACCGGGAGCCAGGGGAGCCTCCTCGACCGCCTCCTCACCCACCTCTCACGCGGCGGCTTCGCAGACCTCTTCACCACCCCCTTCACGCTGCGGCGCACCTGCACCTCCTGCGGAGCCGACACGCACGCAGCCACTGAATCTTGGACAGTGCCGGGGCGCTCAGCCGCGGGCGCACGTGCCGTCCATACCGCGTGTGCCGCGTGCGGAATCAATGACCCACTACGCGCGCTGGGCGCCGGCCGCACACGGGCACCTCCTCCTCACAGCGCCGGGCGAGGTCGCAGAGCGCATGACCGACGGAGCGGCCGGCGTGCAGTGGGCGCTGGTGGGCGCGGCCGTTCCCACCGACCGCGGGATGGGATTCGTCGCTAGCGAGGGGCAGTGGACGCTCTTCCAGGGCGCTGAGCGCGCCCCAGTCGATCTCGCGACGGTGCGGGCTGTGTTTGCGCTGTACGAACGTGTGTAGTGCGTCCGTTTGTGTGCTGGTGTTATTGCAGCGCGCGAGCTTGAGCGCGGGCGTTATTGTAGTGCGCGTGTTAGAGTGCGTGTGGCTGTTGTAGTAATGTGTAAGACGCCGTAGGGGGCCAGTCGCTCGCTCACGAACTATGCAGGCCCCCCAGCGCACTGATCCACCGTGGGGAACAGGGTGACGCGAGGAGCGCACATCAGCGCACATCAGCGCACGTTCTTTAACATCATTACACAGACTGAGACGGAGGCGCTGGATGGTTGGAATGCGCATGTCAACGGTGGGTCCGTCCTAGCAGTCGTCGAGCGTGTCAACGCACGTCCCCAGGCGAACAATACCAGTACATCTAGTCTTCTACAGCGCATACACCTCGTCGTGGAAGCAGATCCCCCCCGCCCTCACACGCTCAGACACGCTAATGCCCGCGACCGCATTGCGTGCTGCCGTGACAAGTCCCTCGGGTCCGGCAGCGATGACCGCCAGGCCGCCGACAGGCTTGTCGTCTCCGAGCGACACGCCACTGGGGAGCGTGTCGCGGACGAGTTGCGACACGTCGGGGCGGCAGGTTGCGAGCGTGGCGGATGGGACAACGGAGAACGTCGAAGGCAGCGTGGCAGAGGGTTCCGTGAGGAACAGCGCGTAACTCAGCTCCGTGTCTAGAGAGTGGGCAAGCCTGTGCAGTCTTGTCATCGTCGGTGCAAGGGCTTCGATCGCCGCTGCGGTCAGCATGGCCTGAGACGGAATAGCGGCGACTTACACATGTCGCGCACAGCCCACGCTGCCGTGACCTTGCTCGGCCCCTGCCCCTTCTCGCGCCAGGTGAGAATCTCCTCAATCGCGCCGAGGAGGAACGTGACGCCCGATCCGCCGGCCACGACGAGCGCGCTCTCGTACCCGCTAAAGTCGACCTTGAGCCCGCCGTATGGCCCGTCCAGCATGACCGTCACCCGGCGGCCGGGGTGGTCGGCGCCATAACCCCGCTTCCCTTCGTCGCTCTGCATGAGCGCCTCGCGCAGCTCGTAGTCGTCACCCTCCTCGAGTCCGCGATCGCTGGCCATGCTGTGTACACGGCGCGTCCAATCTCCAGCTACTTTGGCGTACAGCACGATACCACGGGGGTTACCCAGCAGCGCTGCTGGTGCAGCGTTCGTAATCGTGAACGGATGGGACTCAAAGATACCTGCGCCACAGAGGACACGGAGGAAGACGTGCTGCGTCGGGAGCCAGCCGGCATCGCAGTCAGGGATGTGGATCATCGTCAACGTTGGGTCAACGGGAACGAGCGTCGCGTCCTTGAGGCGGTAGCGCAGGAGGCGGGCGAAGAGGCTGTAAGTATTAGCTCGTTCGCAGCAAAACCCACTCATAGGCGTAAAGAGCGACGCAGGCATAGACCCAAGGGAAAGCGTAAGAGGTGTGGTAGCACACAGCGGCAAAGAAGCCGACAAAGAAGGCGATGCTGCTGTCAGCTTCGCGCAGAGGTGAAAGCTCACTGGGCGGTCCAGAACACCTGGTAGAAGCGCCTGCGCACAGGCTTGATGCTGGTAATCGCGACCATACAGAGCATGGCGTACGCAATCATCCCTCGCACTGTCTTGCTCTTCCACACCTGGTCCCACTGCCCGGTCGAAATAAATTGGTTGAGCCAGCACGACATGTGCACAGTCACTGCTAGCCAGACGCTCCGCCCAGCCCAGCGATGTAAAAAGTTGTAGTGCTCGTAGCTGAGGGACGGCAGGAATACGGGGAGTGGGAGCGGTGTCTTGATTGCTAGCAGGATCAGGAGGGGAAGGTGGGCCAGCGCGAGGTATCCGGCTCGGTTCGAGTTATTTTTCAAGTCGGCGCCAGTTGTCCAACACGAGATCGCGGCGACAAGGAGGGCCGCAACGAGCACCATCTGTGCGAAGGAAAGGGAAAAGTGTGCACGCTTGCCACCTCGTCGCCACGGGAGGGGAGGGGTGTAGGCCGCCGCACTCTGGCCCACGGCGTAGACTGTGTTGAACAGTCTACTCCTCTGAACAGGGGGAGAAGAGAGAGATGTGGAAACCTTCTTCGTTGGGCGCCCGTCACTTTCCCGGATCGCGAGACCCGCGTACAGCCTCTTTTGCCTGGCAGCGCGCAGGATCCATGGGATGGAAACGAGCGTGCTCAACGCCAATACCGAGGTCCAGATGGCAGTGAATTTGCGCTGCCATTCCAGATCAGCTGTGCCCGCACTAGGGTTAGTAAATAGATATCGGGTGGGCACGGGATAAGGAAGAAAGGTCAAAGAGAAGACGGCTTGGGAAGAAGATGGGGAGATGGAGAAACGAGTATGAAGTGGGGTGAGCAGGCAAGGTCAGAGGAAGGCGTACTTGGTGATCTGCTGTTAGCTGGAGCTATCCACTGCCAAGCTGAAGCGGACTCACTTGGAGGTCTGGAGGAGGGGCCGTGGGCGGTCCTCGAGCGAGAAGGAGTTCCATTCTGGCAGCTGGGAGAGTGCAAAGTCAAGAGAACAAGTGTCAATATCGAGTTGCAAGGCGACGGATGTCGAGAAGCGACACCGGGCGGCTCAGGGGTGGATAAACATCCGTCCGTCCCAAATAGCCGCATATCAGGGCAGATATGAGCCATTATCCGGTGGAGGTCGACCACCCCCTGTTCTCTGTCACTCGTCATGAACCCCCCCCGTGATATACAGTACAGTCCGGAAAGCAGCGTGGTCTGAATCCTGCCTGACGCTATTGCAAATTGCTCTTACATATCTGCCGCACGTCTACGGCAGACACTCTATCCTATGGCGGTCTTGCCAGCTACGACGAGAAGTATTGCTCCATAGCCGCCTTGCGCATTGCGTGCTTCGGGGCCGGCTTGCCCGTCCACAACGTAAACTGCTTGAAGCCTTGGAGGCACAGGATCTCAATCCCGGGGACAGCAGACCATCCCGCTTTCTCAGCGGCCTGGAGCAGCGCAGTCTTATACGGTTTGTACGCCATGTCAATAGCGACGCCGCCGTTTGCCGCGAGCACCGCGGGAGGGAGGTAGATGGCCTCGCCATTCTCCTCTGTAGTCAGGGATGCGCCGGGCACGGTTGAAACCACAACGGCTGGAGCAGTGGGGAGTTTGGTTAGGTCGTCGACAACGACAATGTTGTACTCGGCGGGGAATGAGGCCGCGACCTTCTCGGCGTTGGCGAGCGTGCGGTTGTACAGAATGATCTTGACCGATCCGAGGGCGTGCAGAGCGTAGATCGCGGCACGGCATGTGCCACCAGCCCCAATCACCAGAGTCGTGAGACCGTCCTTGCTCGCAGCCAGAGCGGGGTTGAGGTTTGCACGCACAGCGGCCTCAATCGCCATGTAATCCGTGTTGTCGCCGTGAAGCTCGCGCTGTCCGTCCGCACCGGTGCGTACAATCACCGTGTTCACGGCCCCGATTGTGCGCGCGTGCTCGCTCACCTGGGCCAAGTGGGGCATGATGTCGAGCTTGAGAGGGATCGTAACGCTTGCGCCGCCAAAGTCTGGGTCTGCGAGGGCAGCCTTGACATCATCCGTAATAGTCGCCGCTTCGCATCGTCCGTACTCATGCGGGAAACCAAGCACGCGGAAGCCAGTGTTGTGTAGCGTCGGGCTGACGGACGCGGCGATCGGCGAGCCGAACAACCAGAACTTGCGGGACGGAAGCAATCCAATCAGGTTGCGTGCGCGCATCACTTCTTGCGCCGTGAGCTGGCCGGGGGCCGAGCGACTGGGGAGCGCAGCGTGCGTGATCGGTGTAAGGACGGGGTTGCTAACGCGCGACAGCTGGCCCAAACGGCCCATGTTGATCGCAAGAAGTGGCTTGCCACCTGCGCGGCGTTTCCGCTCAGCGAAGATCGTCAGAGCCGCGTTATCCGACTGGCTCTTGGCCGTGCCGACGATCTTGACCACCTCGGCGAAGCGCGAGCCGTCGCCGTACTTGGCGGCAACCTCTGGTCCGTCCCACTTCATGTCGCCAGTCCAGTCGTGCCAAGACGCGATGAGCGCACTGTCCCGCTTGCTGGCGACGATGCGCGTGATCGTGTCCGCCGGCCACGCAAGCTCGACATCAACGTACTCGGCGCCCATACGGAAGCCTTGTCGTACGAGCGTCTCATAGCTGGCCGGATCATCGGATGGCGCCCACCCGCCCTGGTCCTTGGAGCGGACAGCGAAGACAATGGGAAGCGATGTAACGAGGCGGAGGTGTGCGAGCTGCTTGGCGACGTACTGCGCAGGTGGGAGCTGTGGCGCGGTGGGCGCCTTCCCCTCAGCGTTGAGCAGGTCGACGCGAAGCTCGATCGCGTCCGCACCCTCTGTCAGTACATCCATGTCGGCCAGCGCATCGGTGATATCTGGGAACGTGAGGGAGAGGAATGCCGTGGGCATGGCGTTGGGCCCCGAGAGCTCGGGACGGTTGCTGTTGCGCCCAGTGATAAACTTGAAAAAGCGCGCACACTCGGCCCGCATCGCGCGGTGGTGCTGGTCCAGCGTCTGTCCACCCACTGGGGTGATAATGTTGACAAACTCGTGGCTACTGCACTCATGGTACCATGGCTCGCGGCGAACGAAGACGGACGCAAAGTCCTCGCCCCACTTGGGCCGCTGCGCCGTGCCGCCGATCTGGTTGAGGTATGCCTCAAGATCCTCAAGGTCGCGAGTGACGTGCACAACCACGCCACCGTCCGCGATGTGATTGTGGAGCATTTTGCGCGCTGTCACCGACTCGACGATGCCGCCGCCAAGGCCAATGACATGGTTACCGCGTTTCTCACGGAGGAAGCGCGCCAGGATGGTTGTCTCAACCTCGCGGAACTTGGGCCAGCCGTGCTCAGCAACGAACTCTGACACCTGCTGCCCCGTCGTCTCGATGAAAGCCTCGTCGGCGTCCGTGTACTCGCCAGCCAGGGTCTCGCCGGCGATCTGACCGATGTACGTCTTGCCGGCACCCCGCATGCCAATAAGCAGTACAGGGTGTTCCATAGGTGGTTTTGCCGAAGCCGACGCCTCTGCCTCGGTGTCCAGCTCGACTCCCTCAAACTCGATGCCGATCTTGGTCTGCAGGTCATCCCAGAAGTTGGGCCACGTCTTCTCAACGCAACGCTTCTCCTCGATGACAGTGCCGTCGACAAGGCATGCTAGGACAGCGTGCGCCATAGCCACGCGGTGGTCGTCATAGCAGTGGACGGACGCCCCAGTCTTGAGCGAGTCGTGCTTCTTGCCAAAGACGATGATTCCGTCCTCGAACTCGTCCGTCTCGACACCAAACTTGGCGAGCTCGTCACGCATAGCCTTGATGCGGTTGCACTCCTTGACCCGCTGGTTGGCGATGCCGTAGATGCGCGAGCCTTCGGGCCGGAGACCGTCAACCTCGCGTCCAGGGAGTGGTGGGAGGGTTGCAACGGCAGCCAGGACTGAAGCGGTGAGGAACGCGTCAGTCATGGGCTCCATGTTCAGATTGCCCAAAGCGCGGAGCTGGCCGATGGGCGGGCCAGTGACCTTGGTCGACGTAGCGGTCTGCTCGACGATGCAGCCCATGGGCTCGAGGACCTCCAAGGCGAAGCGCGCATCACCCTGGAGCGAGCTCGAGCCGATGTTGGGGATGGTGCACGTTGTGCCGGTGATCGCGGCGATGGCGAGCGGGTACGTCGCGCTCGACGCATCCGACTCGACGTTGTACTCGGCTGGGTTAACGTAGTCGGCCTTGGGGATGGCGTAAACATCAAGGAGCTTGCCGCTGGCGTCCTTCTTGCGTTCAACGTTGACGCCGAACTGAGCCATCATGGCGATCGTCATGTCAATGTAAAGCTGGCTGATGACCTGCCCTCCAATGAGCTCGAGAGTTACGGCCTCCTTAGCGTAAGGCGCGCAGAGGAGGATCGACGAGACGTATTGACTCGAGACAGTCGCAGCGAGCTTGATATGGCCGCCATGCAGGCCATCAGCACCAATTTCCAAGGGGAGACAGCCGGTAGCTTCATTGTACCTGATCTGGGTGCCGTTCTCGCGAAGGGCGTCGACCAGTGGGCCGATCGGACGCTGCTTCATCCGCGCGTTGCCAGTGATCACGGTCTGGCTCTCTTGCCCTGCCTGTGCGATCGCGCAGACGGTGGTAAGGAAGCGCGCAGCCGTGCCCGCGTTGCCAAGGTACAGCTCTTTGCCCTTGGGTGGCGGTGTGAGGCTGCCGGCACCACCCTCAACGACGATTGTCTCACCACCGTCCTCCCACGAGAACTCTGCGCCCTTCAGCTCGGACAAGGCGTTCATCATGACTGCCGTGTCGTCGGAGTGCAGGAGGTTCTTGATGCGGCACGTGCCCTTCCCGAGTGCAGCGAGGACGAGTGCACGGTTCGAGATCGACTTTGATCCAGGAGTGGCCATGGTTACTGGCGACTTGGTGGGCACACCGGCCTTGACGACGACAGCCTCGGCGAGGACCTTGCGAATAATCACGTCTGGGACAACCGTTGCCTTCTCCTCGTACGTCTTGCCAATACGAGAGAGGATGACAATCTTCTTCTCGTCACCCGAGTTCTTCTTGTCGATGCGCATAATGTCGATGAGGCGCTCGACTGTGAGCTGCGTCGAGGCAGGAAGCCTGGCGATGCGGGGGTCGACCACCGTCACGGGCAGGTTGTATGCCTTGAGCGCGCGGGTGAGGCGCCCAACGGCAACCTGTGAAAGGACGCCCATGTGGCGCGCAATCTCAGCCTCGAGGATCATGCCGATTGACACGCACTCCCCGTGCAGGATGGTCGGGGTGAGGATGGCCTCGATGGCGTGACCAATGCTGTGGCCAAAGTTGACAAGGTTGCGGAGGCCCGTCTCGCGCTCGTCGATCGTGACAATGTGCGCCTTGACGTAGATGGAGCCGCACACAACGGTGAGCAGAAGAGTCTGCGGCACCGAGCGGTCCTTCTGGAAGCGACCGGCAAAGCCGTCGGCCTTGGTGGACACGGCCGAAGAAATTTCCTCGGCGCGAGACTCGAGGAGAGCAAAGTCGTCGGCCTTCCAGATGGCCGCAGTCTTGACGACTTCAGCCATGCCGTTGGAGAACTCGCGCTGATTCAGCGTCGACAAAAAGGCGAGGTCGACAAAGATATAGGCTGGTTGCCAGAACGCTCCGACGAGGTTCTTGCCGTGCGGTGTGTCAATGGCGGTCTTGCCGCCAACCGCCGAGTCGACCATGGCGAGGAGTGTCGTAGGGATCTGAACGACCTTGACGCCACGCATGCTGTTGTCAGCTGGGGCTGCAGCCTCAAGTGTAGCTACGCTTCAGCGGTCTGGTACTCACAAGGTGGCGGCCACAAATCCAGTGAGGTCGCCAATGACGCCACCGCCGAACGCGAGAATGACTGTGTCGCGCGTGCACTTCTGGTCGAGGAGCCAGTCCTCGATTTCGCCCTTGACTTCACGGCTCTTGGCGGTCTCTCCGGGCTGAACCTGGTAGGTCAGGAAGCGGGACTTGGACCCCGTCTCCTTGGCGGCAGTTGCGTACGCATCCTGGAGCTCTGGGAGGTAGATACGAGCGAGGTTGGTGTCGGTAATGAGCGCATAGGTGGACGAGGGGAGGGTGGTGAGGATGGTGCGGAAGATGTAAGGAAGGAGGTGGAAGCCGACGTGAATCGACTCCTTTCCTAGAATGGAGATTTTAAGAACGTCTGCGAGGTCGGACATGTTGATGTCGCGTCCGTCGCGCGTCGTGAGGTATTTGGAGAGTGAGAGAGGTAGGTGGTGAACCAAAGGTTGTCCTGATGAGCTGGTGCGGACTGGTGACCCGCTCACTCATTTGGCCGGTTGTCCTGACTTTTGGGAAACCGAGTCGAATTACGTGCTGAAACCGGCAGTAACTGGCGACCACCAGCGGGCAAGCGCCCGTTCTCCGTTGATTGGACGAGTGTGAGATATTTGTCACTGCGGGCAAGTCACGTGATAGATTCCACGTGGTCCGTAGGTCCTGGTGTATATGACAATGATATGCATTCGTAAATAACGAGGAATCACTACTTTATATACAACCGTAAATGACGTGTACAAGGGAGGGGCATATTTGAACCCGCTGGGGCTGTATCCCAACCCAACGTCATGTCCAGCTCCCGTTTTGGATTTGTACCCGTGCCGTCATAGTCACCAGCAAACAGAAACAGAGTTGGGTCTGCTGACTCGACGTCGCCGAACTAGGCTATCGCAAGCAGCATGCATCTCTAGATGCAAAACCGCGGGGCAACGCACACAAGTAGGCAAGCCAGCGCCTGTACAGGCCGGACTACAGTTTCATGCATCTAAAGTGCATCGTGTAATGGTTGGAGAAATGAACGAAAACGAATCCTGCTGTCTCTCCAGTGAGTGCCTCGCTTTCCCGCCCTTCACCCACTCCTCCCCCCCCCAGCCCAGCCAGTCGCGGCGGGTGTGGAAGTGGAAGGGGCTGGTGTGAGTCAATGGCGTATTGTTCCTGTCTCCAAGTTGGACAAGTGAGACTGCCCTTCAGACTTGGTCAAATGTTGCGTCACATTATGTGACGATCCCCATACATACCTGTCCCTTGCAACCGTCCCATCCGCTTCTAATGTACATTTCCCTAATACACGCTCTGAAACCTAATCCACCCGTACCCCCCTGCCGGCCCTTGTTTTGCCCCCCTCTCTTCAGCATGCACGTATTATCATTATCACCTCAACCCGCCGCATCCCTCCATCGTACATTTCACCCTGGTAGTCACTTGCACTTGTCCCTACTCCCATGCGCAATTTCTCCATCTCCCGCAAGAACTCGTCCAACGACGTCGGCGGGCTCAGCAGCAAGGACCGCCCGCCGTCCTCGTGGTCGTCACCAACGAGCCCCGCCCCGAGTGACAGCGGAGGTTCAACGCCCACAGGCTCGGACGCGCCCCCGCGGAAACGGAAACCGTCTATGGCGTGAGTCTCATGCCATCAGGGGATGCAGGGGAAGATTAATCCAAGCTTACTCCCAGTGTCAAGTCGAAGCGCCGCCTGTCCGCTATCTTCAACGGGTCATCACAGCGCGAACGCGGTACGTCCGCATCGCCGGCGCCACAAGGACTGCCGTCTGTGGCCCCTTCCGTACCTTCTGTGAACGAGGGATCGCCGCCTGTGTCGCTCATCTCGACACCGGCTGAATCGACGACGCTCACTGCCGAGGCTGGAACCGAGGCTAATGGAGGCGCTAACGGCTCGGCGGAGATAACCGCTGGCGTGGCAGCGCTCCACACCAACGGCACGCATCCGCTCTCGCAGTCAACGGTACCGGATACGCGGGAGGGGCTGGCCGTGCCGCCCGTGGTTTCCGCGACTTCGACACCCGGCGCGTCGGGTATGTCGACTCCCTCGCGCATCCAGAGCCTATACTCCCAATGGGGCCTTGACGACTCGGACAGCGACGACGACTATGCGGGATACGGGACTGCGTCCGAAGGCCTCTCAGACCTTGAAGAGGAGCCCGAGGAAGAGGAGGAGGACACAAAACAGCCGTCGGGACGCGCGATGCCCAACGGGCACGGTGCAACAGCCGTCGTGGGCACCGGGGCCGCCGCAGGCATTGTCGGAGCTGCGAACCCCCTGCAGTCGAGCGACTCGGGACCGAAAGTGAAGCGCTCGGCCGCGCCCGCGGCCAAGGTCGACAACCGCGATTTCAAGCGTGGAAACCCGCTCGGCATTAACCAGGCGGAGGCGCTTGCTCCCGACCTCGACGTCTGTCGCGAGGTGCTCCGCCTCTTCCTCACTAGCAAGATGAAGGAGTCGGAGGAGATGCTCATCGCGGCCGACCCTGAGAGCAATCACATGTACCTCCAGAGCGGGCACAGCGTGATCCAGGCATTGAAGGGCCTCATGACGTTTGGCAGCGACGACCTCCACAGCGCACTCGAGATTGCCAAGGCCACTACTAGCACTGCCACGGTTCTCCGCCGCCCGACTGAGAGCATGTTCAGCAAGCTGCGACCCGGGGCGAGCTTGCAGCGTGTGCGACACATGAGCGCGCTCGAGCGCCATGCCGAGCTCGTGTACGCTGAGACGCTGCTCGTCAAGGCGATCATTGCGATCGTTGGTGGTGGCGACTGGATGGGCCTCATTCGCGAGGCGTTCAACATGCGCACCGCGCACGGCATCTACCGATCGCTCCAGATCTTTTTGGAGGAGTCGGACAAGAACGGCTTTGACGATGACATTGACATGGATTTCCGATCTGGTGTCCTGCTGGGTACCGGCACTAGCTCGCTCATGCTCTCCCTCCTGCCGGCAAAGGTGCTCAAGCTTGCCGAGGTGTTCGGGTACGCGGGCGACCGGACAGTTGCGCTCAAGACGCTCATGAGCGCGGGTGGATGGAGTGAGGGATCGGACCTTCCTGCGTATGGCGAGGACAATGAGGGTGTTCGCCGTCCGATCTGTGACATGATCCTCCTCACTTTCCATCTCGTCATCTCGGTACTCATGCCCGTGTCGGGTGTCGATGTTCCTGCTGCGAGAAAGATCCTCGCATACAACATGCGCCGGTACCCGGACGGCATCTTTTTCCTGTACTTCCAGGCGCGGCTGCACACGAACGAGTGCGAGCCCGAGCTCGCGAACGAGTCGTTGCAGAAGGCACTTGACCTCGAACTCGAGTACGTCCAGCTGCAGCACATGTGTCTCTGGGACTATGGGTGCAACTTTTTCCAGCTCGGGGACTGGAACGGCGCGCGGCAGTGTTTCGACATTCTCCGCCGCGAGAGCAACTGGTCTCGTGCAGTGTACACGTACGCGACTGCTGTCAACGTCATGGAGCTCGTTGCAGCTGGAGCCAAGGTTCCGGAGGCGACCGAAGCCGAGGCCGTTGCGCTCATCGAGAGCCTTCCCAAGCTGTCGAAGAAGATTGCGGGCAAGTCGCTCCCGATAGAGAAGCTCGCCAACCGCAAAGGACGCAAGTACATTGCGCAGGGTCACATGCTCTTCCTGCCGGCAATGGAGCTGGCGTACGTCTTCGGCTGCCTGGGCCACACGCCACGGCGTGTGCTGGTGTCCAAATGGCTCCCGCACATCAACGCCGAGCTTGAACGCCTCGAGGCCTCCACTCCCGAGGAGTGGGGCAACGGCCAGCAGTACTGGGACGGTAAGTCGTCTTGGCCCTTTATACTGTGCTGACTGCAGACTATGCGCTCGGCCACTTTCTCCGCGGCTGCGTCCAGTTTACGGCGGCCTACCAGCCCCCCGAGGCGACTGCGGCCGCGCTCGCCCCTCAGGAGGGGGACCCTGGGACGGCGACGCTGGACGCGGGCGCGGAAGCCGACTTTTTGGCTGTCGTGGACGCGGCGCCCAAGGTCAAGCTGGACCACTACATTCTCTTCCACAACCACTACGAGTTTGGGCGGCTGTACTCTCGACGGGGGGATGCGGCGAACGCGCAGGCTCACTTTGACGTGGTGATGCACAACAAGCTCCCGGTCGCAAATTCGCACTTTGGCAAGGGCAAGTACTCGCTAGAGGGGGCGCTGCAGATCAAGACGCATGCGGCCGTGAGCGCGCTGCGTGAGGACGAGGCGAAGGGCCGCGGCGGGTTTGCGAGGGGGAGGGAGGCTGAGGAGGAGAAGAACGGGAAGCAGTGAGACCCGAGTTAGGCCAGGGCGACGCGCTCTGGAGGTGTTGCGGCAGGGGCAGCGCCCACCATGTCCCCTCTGCGGAAGCAGTCATGGGAAGAGAGAGTAGGCTTATCGAGTATACACGAGCCGCTCTTGTCCCACATAATAGTTTGTGTCCTAGATGTTTGTGCCTGTTGCGTAGATCGTAGATGTGATATTGCAGGTTGCTGTTGGCTTGCTGTTGCTGCTGTTGCGGGCTGTTGGGTTGGGGTTGGCATTGGTTTCCCGCCAAGTTTACCAGCCAAGCCATGGCGTGGCAATCGGAGTTGTGCCGTCTATTCCAGTGACACAACAGCACATGGCGAGGGAGAGTTGGCCCCGCCGAACAACTGGCCCAAGTGTGCCCCCCTCGTGAGGGATATGAAGCGGTCACGCAGAAGAAAACGACAACGTGCCGGCGTCTGTCACGGTTCGAGAACGATTGCGGGGTTCCCACGTCGAGTCGAGGGCGAGAAGCATACCTCGGCCCTGGAATCATGCAATACAGGATTGCGAGGTGACTCCCCGTGCCCTGACGAGTTTTATCCCGCCCGAGTGGGATTAGCCAGTGGATTAGATAATGGATTAGACTGTGGATTAGACCCCGTTGTATTCTTTTCAAGTGGACAGATGTTTGGCCGTGGGACAGGGAGCTCGATCGCAACGACTGCTCTAGTTGCTGTGGCGCTCACCTCTCCCGGCCTAGGGTTCTGTGACAACTAGCGCTCTCTACTCACTACTGACTACTCACTCTTCTCGAGTCTTGTCATCATCATCATCACCACCCCCCCGACCCCAAACCCGACGCCGACTCATCACCAAATCCACGCAGACTCAACCCACAATGTCCCGACCCCCCCTCTCCCCCCGCTCGCCTTACGCCGCCGGCCCCAACCTCTCGCTCGCCCTCGACCCCCCCGACGACCTTCGGAAACGCAACCGCTCCTCGCTCCCGCTCTCGGACGCCGAGCGCTTCAAGAACGTCTACCGCGCAGACCCGTCTCGTCCTCTCTTCGCAGCCAGTATGACAAACCTACCCCGCTTCTCGCGCGACTCGTCGCGCGACTCTACCTCGCCGCACCTGCAACCGCCGTCAGTGTCAGCCGATTCGGGGGGGTGCCAGGCCGAGCCGGAGTGCCAGCCAGGATGCTAGTGACGACTCTGGCATGGCAGAGGGAGGGGTAGGCGACGCTGGCGACTCGACTGGCGCAAACGACGTGTACGAGCGGTGCGAGTCACGATACGAACGCTACGACGACGCGCCTCGCTACGAACCCCTGCGCGCTAGTAGCGCTGCGCACGCCCGCGTCCAGCGCAACCTTCAACGCGCGGCTATGAACGCTCACGCCCGCACTCACGCACACTCGAGCCTTAGCCTCAGCGTCGTGCCCGAGTTCGAGGAGGAGCGAAACCACCGCGTGTTCGCCCAGAGTCGGGTCGGGCGGTGGATGCGCAGGCTGGTCCGGAGGTAGGCTTTGTGCCTGACTGGTGTCTTGGCTGACGCAAGCAAGGACTAGCCATTCCGAGCGTGTGCCTGCGCCGCGCCGCCATACCGCATTAGACAAAAGGCGTCTCTGTGCTGGCCACCAGAGCCCACGACGATACGAACCCCATGACTTTACGAGCACATGTACAGATAAACCTTAGACCACAGTACAGATAAACGACCTCAGACCACACAGATAAACTCTTTACATGGTCATTAAAAGGACGTCGCGGTTGTGCTGTCCACCTCGATCGTGGGCACGATGCTGGCAATAAACTTTAGGAACTGGTGTCAGCGGGCCCTTGGCGTTGCTCACGATGACAAGATAAAAGTCGACCTGGACCCCGCTTGGCTCGTCCTCCTCCTTGGCATCAGGCTTGGGCGGCTTGTCCCCGCCCGTGACCTTGCGCATCACACCGCCCAGCCAGCGCTTCTTGCCTGGCGGCGAGCCACTGCTGCCCTCGGGTGTGTCCTGCTCCTCCATGCGGTCGATAAACTTCTTCATCACGCTCGCGTGCTTGCATGGGTGCACGGACGCGAGCTGCGTGCCTGTGTGCGGGAACGCCTCCATTGTCATCGTCTTGAACGCATGTTCACTCGGTACATCCTGGAAGATCTCCTTGGCTGTGAGAGGCTTCTTGTTCTCGTCGTAGCCGAACAACCAGAAGCGCGGCGTCTGGTAGTGCTTGTCGTACGAGATGTAGCAGTCGTACGTGCGCACTTGGAGGAGGTTGGACGACGTGTCCCTGCATTCAGCATCTATGCCTACCAGCACTTACTGTGTAGGCCGGACGACTGCATCGTCCTCGCCATCCTCGAGCCCCTCGTCGTCCATATCGGGGATGTCGTCCATGTCTGGGATCGGGTCATCCTCACTCAGATTCAGGCCTGCTGTCTGCGCAGTCAACCCTGGCGAGTCGGGGATCTCTGCGACCTCCTGGCTCTGTGTTGCTGCCGTCAGCCGTTGCAAACAGCCTGGCTTACATCTGCCCATGTGCGTCGCGACCCACTCGCCGTCCGGCTCAGCCTCGTCAGCCTCCTCCAGAAAGCTCAAAAGCTTCTCAGCATCCTCGTCGTTGTCCGTGTAGTCGAGCGCGTTGGCGCGGCGGAGGCATGGCACTGATCAGTTAGCTGGAGCAGGTGGTCGCCGCCAGCAGCACCATCAACCTCAGAGGAGGCTGCAGCTAGACCACTTTCAACTCGGCGCGACGGGCACCAGGCCCGTGCAGGCGTGTCACGCTCCTCGCTGCCACCTGTCACGGCGCTGCCACGACGACAGCAAGACCCACCATTGCGTGTGATCAGATATTGTTTATCGGGGGGAAGGAAGTCGCGTGCGCGTGACGCATCTCCGCTCTCCCTGTCGTGAGCTCCACCTGCCATTCCGGACGCACCACTGCCACACTGGGAACTTGAACGTGAGGAAGTCGCCGGCGGCTACAAACTCCTCTGGCGTTAGCAGGTAGATGGGGTGGACGACGCAAGGTCAAGGTGAACGTGAGTTGGCAGGAGATGGGCGAGGGGATAAGCAACGGACCAGGTGTGATGCGACCGTGCTCCTTGAACTTGCTCTCGCGGAGGACCTGTCGTCAGAGATGACCGAGAACAAGCCACATACGGGGGAGAGGTAGTCGCGTACGGCCCAGTACTGGCTCTGGCGTTAGCTCGGGGGGTTTGCAAGAGCTACCTGCAAGGCCAGGAGGGACGAGTTCATGGTTGGCCAAGTGGTGTCGGTGGCGTATGGACGAGTGTCAACCATCGCTCAGCAGCACGCGCGTCAGACTGTGCCGAGTCCCGCGGGCTTCCTGACGTCAGGGCTACGGATTCAGGTATGAGCTCATCAACCGGGCGGATAAAATGAAAATAAAAGAATAAAATAATAATTCATGGGCCTTGACGCGGCTGCTTTCAATGTAAACAAGTCAACGCCCAGTCTCTGGCCGCCGTTTGAACGCACCCCCGCCCCACTCTCCCCTCCCCTTGATCATTCACAACATCCACTCTCCCATCTGACGCAACACGGTCACGCTGTCCAACTCGCACTACCCCAGGCTGCCATTGTCGACTCGACGCAGCCAGTACCCTGTGCTGACACCTGCAACAACGGGCCCGACATCTCGTAACAGCCTTGGCCCCGACGCACACCAAACATTACATCGCATCCTTCCGGAAATCATCGACATCTTGTCAACAACAACAACAACAAGAAAACCATCCTCACATTCTCAAGCACCATGGCGTCTCCGGAGACGTCCAGAGTGCCTTCCTCGGCAGCTAATCGGATAAGGCTGCACGACAACAACACCGCCCTCGCCGCACGGAGGGAAGTCCTCAACTCGAGTACCAAGGGCTGGTCACCGCTTCAGATCCACAAACGCTCCAGCTCAAATACTACAAGCCCTTTAATTCCCCAGGGGACTGGCGACTCGATGTCCTCTGTTCAAGGTGGCGGCCCACGGCGCACTTCTGGCTCGTTCCGGCACATGGCGACCAACAGCCTCGTTGCCAACTCACCCTTCAAGAATCTCTCCACTCGCGAGGGCCAGCTGTCGAATGGCATCGGCGTGTCGCCTAGCCGTGTTATCCATGAGCGTCGCACGCCCAACCGTTCGTTAGGCCAGGCCCCCGCCACTGCCCAGGGGAGCGGCTCCACCCCCCGCAGCGCAATCGGGCTTGGCATCAGTACCAAACGCTCCGCCGTGAGTGGGACGCGGCGCGTCTCGGGCGAGCGCAAGGTCTCGGCTCAGAGGACAAGCGGCGAGCGCAAGGTCTCTGGTAGCAAGGGGCGCAGGGTCTCTGGTAGCAAGGAGAACGAGAGCCCACCCGTCATGTCCAAGAAGAAGAGGCTCCCACGGCAAAGCATGGCGTACAAGGCGCTGGTCGAGAACGAGTATGTCACGCACTCACCTTTCGTCGAGCGCAGGAGCAACTCTGGTTCCTCGCAGCAGGAAGAGCCGCAAGAGGTGATGGCGTCGCCCCCACAGCGTCGCCGCGTTTCGAGTGGAACCCGGCGAGCCTCCCCCAGCAACAACTTGGCGGCGGGCCGCACGTCCATGTCGCCGTCATCGTCTCCCAGCCTTTCTCAGAATGCCGTCGTCGTTCCATCACCGCTGCGCGAAGAGCACAGCCCAGCAGTCGGCACCCCCAACTTATCGGCTACGCCCGGCCGCACGCCGACCAAGTCGTCGCTCGCGTCCGCCTCCAAGCGCCTCCTCGGCCCACGACAATACGGCCAAGAGTCGCCGACTCGCAAGACGGTCACGTTCCAGCACGTGCCAGAGGTCAAGGAGTATGATGTACCGAGCGCCGACACATCGCTCAACGACTCCTACGTCTACGAGCAGGACCAGGATGACGACTGGACTGACGAGGCCGAGCATGAGGACGATTGGATGCGCAATGTCGTCAACAACGACATCTCATTCGACGAGGACAATGTTGGAAACGAGTCGGCCACTGCAAACTTCATGGACGAGATCTTTGGCGACGACGCCGCTGAGGATGTGGTCGAAAGTGAAGCGCCAGCCTTCGCGGACCATGACCGGTTCGAGATCCCCATGGAGCAGTCGTTCGACCAGCAAGACATTGGTTCTCCGCTCTTCCAGTACTATGACCCCTCTCTCGACGACGTGCCGCCCTCGCCGACGCACCAGCATACCTTCACGCCGCACCTCAATCCGGGCAAGCAGCCGGACCTCCCGCATAACGAGGACCACACCATGCTGCTCAACGCCGACGCCCATCAACCGGCCACAATGGCGCCGCGCGAGGAATCTCCTGGCCCGCACGCACACCAGGACGGTCCGCTTTTCGACCCTTTCCTTACAATCCAGACCGCGACCGAGGTCATGATCGAGACAACCGAGCGCACTGAAGACGGCGTGCCTCTTGGTCGCACTTCACACCACGAGCGAATTCAGGCGCGCCGCCTCCTCGCGACCCAGTCGCTCGGCCTCGGCTTTCCTGGTGCACTCCCCAAAGCCGGGTCACCTCTGCGGGTGGCCCCAGACTCGGACTCGGACGGATCGCCTAATATCCCCTTCAAGGCTCTGCCGACTGCATCTGAGAGAGAAGGCGACGACGTATTTGGCGCAGTTATTGCCAGCCCTGCTTCCAAGGCCGACTCGGCCCGCAAAGTCTCCAACACCTCGCACGGGCGCCGTGTCTCCGGCCGCCAAGTCTCCGACGTGCCAGAGCTCCAGGGCACCAGTCGACGCATGGCTCAGTTCAAGGCGACTAAGGGCACGCCGAAGAAGGAGTCTGAGACTCCCAATCGCGGGCTGCCCCGTCCACCGCCTCCAGCTCCAGCTGCCATCGACGTGCCAAGCCCTGTGCAGTACACAAACTACGAGCCCCAGTCGGAGAGCGAGGTCGAGGCCCCGGTAACCCCTGCTGACGAGGTGAGAAACGCGGCCTCGGCGTACCTCGACCTCGACTACGCACTTCCGTCTGTCACCTCGTCTCCGCTCATGTGCGAGGTCTCAGTCGTCGAGGAAGCGCCGCGGCCCCGTGTGTCCGACATCGCGCCCCAGTTACCTCTCCCAGTGTCCGAGTACGCTCCGCAGCTCGGGTCGCCCTCGTTTGAGGACACTCAGTTGGAAATTGATGTGGACTCGAGCAGTCCTGGCGAGGACATGGATGAGCCGCTCACCCCACCCCGCCGAACGCGCGACGAGCATGAAGAGCGCGAGGAGAGCCCCCGCATCCCGTCATTCGACTTGGGCGACCTGTCCATCGAGATGCCCGAGTCCGAGCTGTCGGTGCAGAGCGACGCGACTCTTGAGCCGCCCAAGCTCACGACGTTCATCACGTCGCCTTCGCCGTCGCCAGCCCCCAACACACCGACAAGCACAACCTTCTCGCCCGGCCACTCGCACAGCCCAGGCTTCAGTCCCACGACGCCGACACACACCAGCGCACCTGCTTCTCCATGGTCTGGCGGCGACTCGCCTCTCGCCACCCCACCGCGTGTGACAGCCCCGCTATCTACGCCGTCGCGCCGTGCTGCACCTCCCGCTGCTACACCGCCTCGCACACCCGGTTCGCCTGCGACACGCTCTCGCGCGGGGTCCTCCTCGCCGCTCTCCACGCCGTATCGGCACTCTATCAGCGGCCCAGCCACGCCGTCCCGCGTTACCTCGCCCTTAGCTTCGCCACCAGTCAACGCGCCACGCCCAATGGAGTTCGGGCCCGAGCCCTCCAGGGATGCAGCTGAGGCAAGCACCAACACGCTTGTGCGACAGCGTATCTCGCGTGAGGCCATTCGTAAGAATGTTGACAAGCGCATGGCTGCGGCTGAGTTGGCGACTCCACGCCGAGGATCTGAATCGGCGTCCTTCGACTCTCCTTCGTCTTCGGCCAACCGCGTCGAGTCCCCCGGGAGAGTCACCTTCGCCCCACCCGCGCCTGCATACGCGCGCCACAGGCGCGGCATGTCGACGTCATCGCTCGACAGCGAAGCCTCTAGATCACCATCAGCGAGACCAGTGTCCGCGCCTCCCGGGCAGCTGTCGAACGCTCGGCCCCTAAGCGCGCTGTCGCGCCTTCAGAACGCCGACGATGACAGCCCGCGCTCGGCGCTCGAGAAGATCGCGGCCTCGTTCGGTGGGGACTCGGATTCGGATCTCGAGTCGCCAGTCTCGCAAGCCAGAACTTCAACTGCGCACATGTACGGCTCGCCCAGCAAGATGGCGCGCCCTGTCCGCATCCTCAGCAAGACTGAGACTTCATACCCACCCCAGGCGTCAAGCTCTGGCTCCATCGTCAACACAGCCATTTCGACCGCTCAGGCCCGTAAGGCACGAAGACGCAGTGCCAGCATGGGAGAGATGGAGGCCTCGCCGGCGCCGGCACGAGAACGCCACCCGACGCGAACGAAGAAGACGCCGCGCGTGTCTCTCGGACTTGGGCAGAGTGCATTCGCCATGGACTCTGTGCGCCAGGAGCTTGACCAAATAGGCTCGCAGCGCTCATACCGCGTACGTGACAACCACCGCGTTGTGCGAGCGACGTACACGGACGGGCTGCGACCGCAGGCGGGCGACCTCGAAGACGGCAGCCGACGTGTGTGGCGCCCAGCAACTCAGGCGGATCCCGAACTGAAGGCATTCAAGGAACGAACCGCGAGCGCGACATCCGAGGCCGTTGCCGAGGAGGAGCCCAAGACGCTTGTCTTCGTCAAGGTGTTAGGTATCGAGGCACTCAACATGCCGCTGCCCAAGGAGACGACCTTCTTCACCATCCGCGTGTCCAATGGTGTGGACACAATACTTACACCCTACGTGCCGCTTGAGAACGGTGCAGTCATCCACAGGGAATACTGCCTCACCGAACTCGAGAACTCGGAGTTCAGCCTGTCGATGGAGGTTAGGAAGGACATGCACATCCTCGCTCTCGAGCGTGCTTTGAAGGCCCCTGTCATTGAGCCTACACGCTTGGCGCCTCCACCCCCTCCCCAGGCCGCGCGTGCCGAGTCACCTGTCTCGAGCTTGGCGTCTCGCAGCGGCTTCCGCGCTTTCTTCTCCTCTCCACGGAAGATGAAGCACCAGCGCTCGCAGTCGAGCCTCCCCTCACTCCCGACCCAGGCCCCACAGAAGCCGGCAACCAAGCCTGTGGCCCCAAGGCAACGCGTGCCCGAGACACTCGCCAACTACCTTGGCGGCGAGGGAACAAAGGTGCTCGGCAAGACCCACATTGCGATCGACCCAATCGCGCGCCAGTGCGAGGCCAAGGTCCTTGAGATCCGATACCCCATGTTTGGGATGCACAAGAACCAGCCGTCCGCCGACGGGCCAGTGCGGAAACAAGTGGCAAAGGTCACCGTGCAGATTCTCCGTCTCCCAGCGCTTCCCGGGTTGGCAATCTCCGAGCTCCCTGGCTCGATTGACGAGACGCTCAAGGGCCTGCGGAACCACCTCTGGCACCAGCACATCTACCACGAGGGCACTCTTACGCAGCTCGGTGGTGACTGCCGTGCCCCCCGTCGCCGGCTGCTGCGCTTGGTCGGGGGAAGTCTACACGGCATCAACGAGGTCACCAAGAAGGAGGTGGCAAGCATCGACCTGAGCCAGGCCACCGAGGTCGTCGACTCTAACTCGCGGACAGGAGACGACTACGACCCGTACGGCGCGCGGCCTCGGTCGTTTGAGATCCGGTTCAAAGACGGTGAGAGCATCAGCTTTGCGGCAGACAAGGACGAGGACAAGCTGGTTTGGTGAGTCTAGCCCGCTCAAACACAACTAACCCACAGGATGGACGCTCTCCGCGACCTGGTCGGCCGCGTGCCACCCAACCCACTCTGGGCCAGGGTGTACAGCCAGCACGAGCAGGAGCAGTCCAGGCAACGAAGCAAGTCGAGTGGTCCACGAAAGAGCAGTGGTCCACCAAAGAGCAGTGGCCCACGAAAGAGCAGTGGGGCGCGGCAGAGCGGTGTGTCCAGTGGCGCATAGATGCGGTTCTCACAACGCTAGCGGACGATATTGATTCTTGTTACGTGTATACATGATTGGTTGTGATGAATAGGTTTGGTGCTTGCGTGACTGTCTTTGGCGGGACGTCTGGTTTGCCCGCCAGTGTTTCACCAATTCTAGCACAACAAGTCTGAACATTAGAACCAATCAAGTCCCCGCATAACACGGGCAACATTGGGCACGCGACACGTTGTACGACGGTGCATGACTGTCTTTGAATTGGCTCCCGCGACCTATGAGCGCGTGACCGTGAGAGAGTCTTTTGTCTTGTTTTCACTCGGATCTCGATCGAAAATGGCTGGAATGATTGTTTTTGGAGCGTGGCATGACCCTCCAGCAGGCTGAAAGCTTACAGCGAGATTACAATACAGTAGAGACTGCGATACGGTAAGGACTGCAATACAGCAGGGGGTGCGATACAATAGGGTCTGTAATACAGGAGGGGCTACACGCTGGAAACTCATTTGCGGAGCGGTGCCTCAGCCGACACATACAGACGCGACACGGGTCTTGCCTGCCCTGCTTGTCCAGCACGTTGGCGTCCAGCAAGTTCTGGGTGCCGCGATCCATCATATTTTGCGTCGCGTCACTCCAACTGAATAATGGGTCTTTGATCTGGCGGGTGGGAGTGCTGCACATTTCTCATCTGGCGGGGGAAGAGCGGTGAACAGCCGGCGGCTTGTGCATGTGTTGCGGCAAGTTTGTGCGAGGACAAAGGGGCTCGCACAATCACTGGCTGGCGCAGCACAACACTGGGGTAACATAACACTGGCTGGCTGGCTGGCGTAAGGTCCGCCGCGGTGAGGGAAGCCCGCCACCCCTTGGTCTCAGCCACCACACGGTCCTCGATGGCAAACCGGGCGCCACAGTCGGGCTCGAGGTGCCCGGGTGCGCAGACCGCCCGTAATTGCATGCCCAAACGCAGCCTGTGCGCATACGCAGGGCTGGTTTCGTTTGGCGTGTTTGAGAAGCTTGAATTTGTGTCTGTGCCGTCGGTTGCAGACACGCGGTCTCGGTTCGGACACGGGAGGCACGACGACGCTTCCCACTCAAGCGTCCGACTGACACTGCGTCATGAGTGCGTTCGTCACTTGGAGCAATTGCGTTTCCAGGCCCCAGTTTACCCGCATCATTCTCCTCACTGACGCCCTGACCACAACCCCCCCTTCCCCTTCGCTGGTGCCCACTACCAGGGACAGGTTACTCACCATCGCTATGGACTCTGGAGACGCCCAAGCCCCCACCCTCGGACCAGCCCTTGGCACGCCCACGATCCTTTTTGTCCTCCATCAACCCTCCCACTGGTAATCCATCTCACCTCTAGTCTACCGCGTTCCTCGGATTGCCCCCTGTTCACTCCCCCTCGGGTACCAGAGGCAAGGAGTAGCACAGCAATCGGACCTGAGCGGCATCTCGGGGCTCTCTTGCTCCATCTGGACCCTCCGAAACTTTCCAACGCTCCGTGCCGCCACAAGCTCACGCAGACACTCTGCGAACACACAGACTCGTCTATACCACGCATCGCGCATGTATGCAGCATCTCCTTCCTCCTCTTGCACCATTACTCTCGTTTCTTAAACTCTTGTCCGCACGCGTTGCCCCACTCTAGACGCCCACCACACATTCCTTACAACAATGCTAGCGCTCCCAATCGCGCTCGCCATCGCTGCGCTCACCGCGCCGGTCGCGGCGGACGTGGCGTCTGGCTACAATGTCCACAACCCCCACCGCCGCCTTGTGCAGCGCTCCGTGACCAGCGACGCCGCCAGCGTCGCCAAGCAGACCTTTGACTTTGTCGTCGTTGGCGGCGGTATCGGTGGCCTGGTCACAGGCGCCCGACTTGCCGAGTGGTCCAACCAGACCGTACTCGTCCTCGAGGCCGGTGGTGATGGCTCTGATGTCGTCCAGCAGCAGAGCATCCCCGGTACGTCATGTGTCCGATACGGCTGATAGAAGGCTTCACCTACCACCGTGGCCTTGCTTACGCCTCGCCCTACGGCTGGAACTATACGACCAACGTCCAGTCCGAGGCCGGCAACCAGCCCAAGGCGTACCCCCTCGGCCGCGGTCTTGGCGGCTCGGGTGCCATCAACGGCATGTTCTGGGGCAAAGCCAGTGCCGCCGAATACAACTCGTGGTCTGAGAGTACGTTCATTCTTGGATGTGGCTGATTCAGCCCTCTTCCCCGAGGGCAAATACAAGTGGAACTGGGAGAACATGGACGCCTCTATCAAGAAGGCCACCACCCTCCAGCAGCCGCCCCAGGAGCAGAAGGACCAGTTCCAGATCCCCGTCGACCCCGCCGCTCACGGCACCTCCGGTCCCCTCCAGATTGGTTGGTCCAAGTACATGTACCCCGTCATTTCGAACTGGATCCCGTGAGTCTCCGAGGGTCGGCAATCGCACAGATCGCCCGGTGCCACTGATCGCCATTGTCCTCAGCATGCTGACGAAAGAACCTGGAAGACTATGGGTTTGCCTGTCTCCGACCACTCGGCAGGTGACCCCCGTAAGTGTTGTGAATGAAGGTTCTGACAGAAGACGGCGGTACCATCGTTCCTTCGACAATGGACACTGCCCAGGGCTCACGCTCGGACTCGCGCACTGCCTACATTGACAAGAACACGTCGCCCAACCTCGTCGTCCTGACAGGCCACATGGGCACCAAGATCATCTTCTCGGACAACAAGGACAAGAACGGCAACGTCGTCGCTACCGGCGTCCAGTTCGCGGCTGCCGATGGTGCGACCACCTACACCGTAACCGCCAACAAGGAGGTCATCGTTTCGTGAGTAGCTGCCACCAACCCACCTCTGACATCAGCGGCGGCACCATCCACTCGCCCAAGCTCCTCCAGCTCTCGGGTATCGGCCCAAAGGCCCACCTCGAGTCGCAGGGCGTCACTTCTCTCATCGACCTCCCCGTCGGCTTCAACCTCCAGGACCACGTCGCTACCTCGATGGCGTTTGCGACTGTGTAGGTGTTTTCAGTCAGGCTGGAGTTGACACGCAGCGACGGCGTGGAGACCTGGGGCGAGCTCACGACCAACGCCGAGCTCAGTGCCGCCGAGCTTGCCAAGTGGGATGCTGACCGCTCGGGTAAGTGGACCTATGTCAACGAGGCTACCGGCTACGTCTCGATGGCGGACATTGCAGGCGAGGCCGCGAACACGATCACCGACGCCATTGACGAGTCCGTCCTCATCGCTCAGCTTTCGGGTCGCCACAACATTCCCGCGCCTGTCCAGAAGGGTATGGCGACCCAGTTCGCCCTCCAGAAGAAGTGGATGAAGACCAACATCGGTCAGATCGAGATCATTCTCCACATGTGGGGCCCGACCGCCAACTCGCTCGTCCTCCAGTGCGCGCTCCAGCACCCGTTCTCGCGCGGCACGGTCATGATCAACGGCACCAATCCCTTCAACATGCCCGTCATCAACCCCGACTACTTCTCCGCATCGGCCGACGCAACCATGATGGAGCACGCGCACGGCTGGCTCCGCTCGTTTGCCACTGCCAAGCCGATGGGCGACGTGCTCACGGCCGAGCTCATGCCCGGTGCCAACGTCACCGGCGCGGCTCTGCAGGCGTCCTTCCGCGAGTCGGCCGGCACCGAGTACCATCCCCTCGGGACATGTGCCATGCTGCCGCAGGCTGAGGGCGGTGTCGTCGACACATCCCTCAAGGTCTACGGCACGGCCAACGTGCGTGTCATCGACTCGTCCGTCATTCCCATGCACATCTCGTCGCACACCATGGGCACGACATACGGTGTCGCCGAGTTTGGTGCCGACATCATCAAGAACGAGAACACCAAGGACTTCCTCAACCCCGCAGTCACGAGCTCGGGCACCGCCAAGCCCACCGCATCCTCCACTGCCGCTACCCAGCCTACTGGCGCCGCCAGTGCGCCCGCTGCCGAGTCGGGCATGTCGACGGGCGCCAAGATCGGCGTCGGTGTCGGCGTCGGTGTCGGCGGCGCCGCGCTCCTCGGTGCTATTGTGAGTCATCCCAGACTTGACTGACAGTAGATCTTCTTCGTGGCCCGCCGCAAGAAGGAGAAGGCCAGCCCCGCGGCCACAGACAAGTCATGGTACGAGAACGGGCAGCAGAACAACCAGTGGTCCAACGGTCAGTAAAGCAACATCTCCAATTCTCCAATTCTCCAAATCATCCACCCATCCCAACCTGTATGTGCCGCAAGGCAACCCTACTGTGAAAAGGACACTGTGCAAAAACACAAGGACACTCCCAGAGTTGTATGAGGAGTAGAATAGTGGCTGGGATGGATTTGTGAGTAGCTCTCTTCTGACAGCAGACGGCGGCGAGGCGTACCCCATGAACGCGGCGGGCAACTTCCACCAGCGCCCGCTTAGCCACTCTGGCAGCGTCAGCACCATGGCCACGGCTGACTTGCCGGCAGCAAGGCGGTACGATGACGGTGGGCGATACTCGAACGACTCTCGGGGCGTCCTCTAAGCGGCCGAGCTGTATCCCCGCACATACGCATTATCATATCATATCTCCCGGGGCATGCTTGGCACACTCCGCACACTCTCTTGTTCGCCGGCGGTAGCTCGGCCTTGATGGCCGGTCGACAGTCGCATAGACATTGTACATGCATGGGTTTCTCAGACGGGTGTGGCTGGCTTGTAGGTGACGTGAGCATGAGCGCGGGTTCGGAGCGGGCTTGTCGTCCCAGCTGAGAGAGAGAGAGTTCTTTGAGCCCATGCGCTCCCTCAAAAGCAGCAGGGCCCCGAGGAGCCCCGGTGGTCGCACCGTAATAGAGGTGGTGCGTGTCGCCGAACACAGAGCCTCATTGCGAGTACAGCCGCTTGGATGTGCCACTTTGGTGTAGGTCAAGAAGCCAAGGCCGACTCAACGTTTATCCACCCACGATAAGGTCGCCCCGATACACACTCCCAACAGGTGGTTCGCGTGCCATGGAGACATGGATGCAGTCCAGCACCGCATCAAGTGGCTGCGTGTACCCGTCGGGGACGATTACCTGGTATCAGCTGTACGGTACGCGAGAGCTACCCTACAAGCATGATTGAGGCCAATGTCAACGCCCCGTATTCCCCTTCCAAGTCGTTCCCAGAACCTATACTTTGCTACTCACGCTTCTTGGCAGGTTTGACGCCTCAAGCCACCCAACAACATTGATCCACTCTCCTGGCCGGAGCGCCAGCGGAGAGCGGGGCGTGCGCGCACCGCCTTCAGGCCCGGTCGGCTTGGCGTGGCTCTGCGTCGAGGTCCCTTCCTTTGACTCCTCCCACCAGTCCGCGGGCTTGAGGTTAGGATGGCAGCCCAGCAGAACCCTGTCAAGACGGAGGAGGAGGAGCGGGCGTGGCTGGGTCGCGTGGGACGTTGCGAGGACGTGGACTGCCTTGTGGGACTGGTCGAGGGCGAGGATCCTGGTGTGAACTGGAGACAGGAAGTCCTGATGTGGCTCAACAAGCGTAACAGGATAGATGTAGGTTGAGGAGATAAGAGACTCACTGCACCACTAGGCGTAACTTGCGCCCGATGTGGGATGGGGTGACGTTGTGGAGGGAGAGAAAGAGGGCCGCAGGGATGAGGTCTGTCGGTGGGACGATGGATGGCGCGCGAGAGAGGCGAGGGATAGAGCGCTCGGCATCGACCATTGTCAAGAAGGTGTGTAAGAGGAAGACAGAAGGGGAGAACCAGAGATTGTTGACGGCACAGTCGACGAGTTGATTGTATTGGGGCCCCAAAGTGATATTTGTTGTGACGCTCCTAATCTCCCACGTGGGCAAAAGTGTGCGGATCAAGGTTGGATGACATGAGCAATGCCCAATTCACCACTCGGTGTCACGCCATTGTGGCCTACTTGGGATGACATCGGCCCACTTGAGTTCTTCTCTTTAACCGCCAAGCTTCTCTTCTTGACAAACCACTGCTGATACCTGATACCTGATACCCGATAGGAATAGCGAGCCCGACAGCTCGAGCGACATTACCGGGTTGCCACATCCAACCCCACCGTTTCATGAGTTGCTCATAAGCCCAGCACCCCTCGTTTGCCACCTGCCACCTTGTCACCAGCCGCAATGGCGAGCGCGTGGGATCTCATCTCGTCCGCTTGCGGCGTCATATACTTCACCGCTTGGAGCGCGAGCTTCTACCCCCAGATCATCCTCAACCACAAGCGGCGGAGGTAGGTTCATTCTCGATACGGCTCGGCAAGGCATGTCATAGCTGACCCCAGCGCGCTCGGCCTCGCACCAGACTTTGTCGTCGTCAACCCCATCGGCTTTCTCTGTCTTACAATCTGGTCCTTCGGTGCCTACTTCTCTCCCACTGCTCGCCGACAATACGCCGAGAGGCACGACGGCCACACACCTCAAGTCTCCAAATCCGACCTGGCGTTCAGCGCACATGCACTCCTCCTTTCAACCCTCACGCTGATCCAGAGCGCGTGGCTATTCTACCGCGCGCACCGCGCACGCAGGAATATCGAGGAGGAGAGTCCCCTCGTTAGGAGGAAGCACAAGGCGCCCGTCACACCACATCGCCTCACTAGAGTGGCGTTGGTGGCAATGGCGATTGCGACGCTGTGGGTTGGCACGAGCACGCTGCTCGGCCAGACGGAGCTGCTCGACTTGCTCTATTTCGCGAGCAGCCTCAAGATCATCATCACTACGATCAAGTACACCCCCCAGCTTATCCTCAACTATAAACTCAAGAGCGTGCGCGGGTTCGCGATAACCACCATTCTCGCCGTAAGCCATCTTGGTTGTCGGAGCTGACAGCAGGACCTGACTGGCGGGATCTTCTCCCTTGCTCAGCTCGTCATCTCAAGCGTGTTTATCGACGGCCAGGTAGCGGGCATCTGGGCCAACCCTGGCAAGCTTGGTCTTGCGCTGCTGACAATCGTTTTCGACATTGCGTTTATTGTGCAACACTACGTGCTCTACCCCAACCGAGGGGATGAAAATGAGGACGAGTACGCGGATGACGTGTACGAGGATGACGAGTAGATGAGTAGTTGAGTGTAAACACACCACGGATCCGTGTTGTACATATTCAGCTTCATGTATAGTTCTTACACCCTCTACCGATGCTGCTGTGAGGCACAGTTGTTGACCGCAGAATGCGACTGAGGAGCCAGCAGACGTTGAGTGAGCACGTCACCAATCTGCGCCCCAACCCGCTAAGCGCTTCATGTGTACACAAACACAAGACCCATCGCGCATTACTTCTGTCTCCATCACAAGATCGGTGTCCTCCACTACACTACCAGAAGCGACCGCTCAACCCGTCTCCGAATCCCTGACACGGGTCCTGCAACTCGGCAAAGTTGGCAAGCAGAGGCGTGACGCTCGTGTACCCATGGTAGAATGCCCACGCGTCTGTGCCCTCTGGCACGGCGTCAGGCGAGGGGTGGAGGAGAGGGTGGAAGTTGGGTGCGAAGCGGAAGCGCAGTTGTCCATCGGCGTCCTGCCCATTCTCGGCGTCATCGGGTTGCTGCACCTGGTCTGCTGCGCTCCAGTGCGCCTCCTCCTGCGGGGCCTTGTGCGTCGGGACAAACAGCTGCCCGTACGTGTTGCGCCACATGGTCGTGAAGCACACCTTTCGATTGTCGCGCTCGATCGCCTCAGCTACCAGCGGCACGTTGACGCTGTACATCTGCACGGGCTTCTTCTTCGAATCATCCTCCCAGCCCCAGTCGTCGAAGAGGCGCTTGCACACGCCGACGGCGACCTCGTGGGCGAGATCTAGTGTGCGCGGCGGCACAGGCCGCTCCACTACACCGTAGCTGAGGGCAATAGAGGGCATGAATGCGCGCGATTGTCCATTTGGCCCTTTGATGGGAACAGCGAGCGCGCCAGCCATCGCCGCCCCGATCGTGCCGGAGCTTAGGGCGAACGCCGCCGACGAGTTGCGCCCGTCTGTGGTAAGCTAAGAACAAGGTTCCGATAGCTCACGGTTAGGTCCCGAGATCAACATGTCCACCTCGCCCGGATACAGGTTATGTAGTCCGATGTTGCTGCACGTTGCTGGTGTCTGGCGTGAGCTAGCCTCACAAGCGCCTCAGCTCACCCCGTTAAGGAGGATCCATTCCATCGTTTCGCCTTCTTTCAATGGCCGGCGCGTCGTCGTGATCTCTCCCTGACGCCCGTCTGGTTCTGGGGTCAGTGGCGCCCCGTGTTTAACTTGCCAAGGGGGTAGAAGAAGGTCGCGGAGATGATCTGGTTGATGGCGAAGCCCTTTCCGACCCTGGAGTTAACACCGCCAGGCGACGAACATACCAGGACCGTTGACCATCGGGGATAACGACGCGCACCTCCCAGCCTAGATCCTTGATCAGCTGCTTGGCGAACTGAAAGATATTTGGTGAATGGTCCGAAGGTGGCCCATCGTCGTTCTGAGTGAGCTACCAGCGTGGTTCAATCATCTCACGGTGAGGAGGACGACTGGACGCTTTCCGAGCGTGGGGACTGGTGCCATCGTGCCAGGAGCCACAGGTGACGATGATGTGAGAAGAGGAATGAGACGATGAGCGAAGTGAGAGCAGGGGGTGGATATCGGGTCCGCGCCCAGAATGCCGAACAAGGTGAGCCGGTCAGGACCGATGATGGCGACACCAGGTGGGCGATCCCTGAACTATCGCGGGGCAGCCGATTCAGGTGGAGGTCAACAAGGTCCCAAAAACCTCACCGTTCAATGTTGAAACCAAATATAAACCGAGCCACAGTTGCTAAATGCCGAATTGCCGACTCCGCTTGCTTGAGCGTTAATCCTCTCGAGTTGCCACTCAGAGAAGGTCGAAATCCCCTAATCACTCAACACATCCCCCTCCCATCCCCAACATCCACTCGGTGCTCGCCATGTCAGCCCCTCCAGGATTCGGCGGGCCGTCGAGCGGTCAGCCGAACGGCGACTCGGGCATGGAGGGCGACTTCTTCGGCACCCTCACGCAGGCCGAGATCGAGAAGAAGGCCAGGAAATGGCGCCAGAGCCAGAAGCGCCGATTCGACACGAAGCGCCGCGCTGGCGGCGGCGGCGGTATCGACATGGGCAAGTCGGTGAGTCCTGCGCAGCTCGTGTTACCCTCGTACTTGCACGTACAGGTGTGCGCGAGGCAGTCGCACTTGTTTGTGTCAAGTGGAGGGGTTTGTCACCGTGATCTATGCTGACGCCTTAGGACCTACCACCTGGTGAGGACAGCGATGAATATACGCGCAAGGCGCAGCTAACGTGCAGAGCACATTCGTAAGATCATCAAGGACCACGGCGACATGTCGAACCGCAAGTTCCGGAACGACAAGCGCGCACACCTCGGCGCGCTCAAGTACGTGCCGCACGCGGTGATGAAGCTGCTCGAGAACATTCCGAACCCGTGGGAGCAGGTGCGCGAGGTGCCGGCGCTGTACCATATCTCTGGTGCGATCACCTTTGTGAACGACATTCCGCGTGTGATCGAGCCCGTGTACCACGCACAGTGGGCGTCGATGTGGCTGGCGATGAGGCGAGAGAAGCGTGATCGTCGTCACTTTAAACGCATGCGCTTTCCTCCTTTCGACGATGAGGAGCCCCCGATGGACTATGGAGACAACGTGTTGGACGTGGACCCTCTCGAGGCGATCCAGCTCGAGCTTGACGACGAAGATGACGCCGAGATCATCGACTGGTTCTACGACCCGCGACCTCTGGAGGACACGGATCAGATTAACGGGCCGAGTTACCGCTATTTCCAGATCACGCTCCCGCAGATGGCCAACCTGTTCAGAATCGGTCGCCAGCTGCTTAGCGACTACACGGACCGCAACGCGTTCTACCTCTTCGACAAGAAGAGCTTCTTCACTGCTAAGGCGCTCAACATTGCGCTGCCTGGTGGGCCCAAGTTTGAGCCTCTGTACCGCGATACGGATCCCTACGACGAGGACTGGAACGAGTTCAACGATATCAACAAAGTAATCATCCGCGGCCTGATCCGCTCCGAGTACAAGGTTGCGTACCCGCACCTGTACAACTCGCTTCCCCGCTCGGTGCACATTGACCTGTACCATGAGCCGAAGAACGTGTATATCAAGACGGACGACCCAGACCTTCCCGCATTCTACTTCGACCCTTTGATCAACCCGATTTCCCAGCGTGTGGTTGCTGACGCGCACAGCCAGATGGTGTCGCATGAGGACCAGGTGTTTGGGTTTGGAAACGACGAGGACGAGGACGACACATTCGAGATGCCCGAGGAGCTTGAGCCGTTCTTCGACTCACGGCCGCTCGAGAACGAGTACACGGCCGACGCGATCGCGCTGTACTGGGCGCCCTACCCGTACAACCAGAGGAGTGGGCGAATGCGCCGTGCACAAGACGTGCCGATGGTCAAGAACATGTACCTCGAGCACTGCCCACCTGACCAGCCCGTCAAGGTGCGCGTATCGTATCAGAAGCTGCTCAAAGTGTACGTGCTCAATGAGCTGCACAAGAAGCCGCCAAAGGCCATGGCCAAGCGCAACCTGTTCAAGTCGTTGAAGAACACCAAATTCTTCCAATCGACGCGCCTCGACTGGGTAGAGGCGGGCTTGCAGGTTGTGCGCCAGGGCTACAACATGCTCAACCTCCTCATCCACCGCAAAAACCTCAACTATCTCCACCTCGACTACAACCTGAACCTGAAGCCGATCAAGACGCTTACGACCAAGGAGCGCAAGCGTTCGCGCTTCGGCAACGCGTTCCACCTCATCCGCGAGATCCTGCGCCTGACCAAGCTGATTGTCGACGCGCACGTTCAGTTCCGTCTGGGCAACGTCGACGCGTTCCAGCTGGCCGATGGCCTGCAATACATGTTCGCACACGTGGGTCAGCTTACCGGCATGTACCGCTACAAGTACAAACTCATGCGCCAAATCCGCATGTGCAAGGACCTCAAGCATCTGATCTACTCTAGATTCAACACTGGTCCGGTCGGCAAGGGCCCAGGCGTCGGCTTCTGGCAGCCCGGGTGGCGCGTTTGGCTGTTCTTCATGCGCGGCATCGTGCCACTACTCGAGCGCTGGCTCGGAAACCTTCTGGCGCGCCAGTTCGAGGGACGTAATTCGAAGGGAACTGCTAAGGTGAGTTCAAGATCTGACAGAAGTCCGAGGCACCTCTCTGCTGCCGCCGAAACAACTAGGGCAACGAGCGGATATCTAGAGAACACGCTGACGCCTCAGACCGTGACGAAGCAGCGTGTCGAGTCGCACTTCGACCTCGAACTCCGTGCGGCTGTGATGCACGACATCCTCGACATGATGCCCGAGGGTATCAAGCAGAACAAGGCCCGAACGATTCTTCAACATCTGTCTGAGGCATGGCGTAAGAATCTAACCCCGTAGCATAGCTGACAGCAGGTTGCTGGAAGGCGAACATTCCCTGGAAGGTGCCGGGCATGCCTGCGGCCATCGAGAACATTATCCTACGTTACATCAAGTCGAAGGCCGACTGGTGGACGTCGGTGGCCCACTACAACCGTGAGCGTATCCGCCGCGGTGCGACTGTCGACAAGGCGGTCATGCGCAAGAACCTAGGCCGTCTTACACGTCTGTACCTCAAGGCCGAGCAGGAGCGTCAGAACGCGTACTTGAAGGACGGACCCTATATCTCGTCCGAGGAGGCTGTTGCGATCTACACGTCGACTGTGCACTGGCTCGAGAGCCGCAAGTTTGCCCCTATTCCGTTCCCGCCCTTGTCGTACAAGCACGACACCAAGCTACTGGTTCTCGCCCTGGAGAAGCTCAAGGAGGCATACAGCGTGCACGGACGCTTGAACCAGTCGCAGCGCGAGGAGCTTGCACTCGTAGAGCAGGCGTACGACAACCCTCACGAGTGTCTGTCGCGTATTAAACGCCTTTTACTCACGCAGCGCGCGTTCAAGGAAGCCGGCATCGAGTTCTTCGACACGTACGAGAAACTCATCCCCTGCTATGACATTGAACCGGTCGAGAAGATCACCGACGCCTACCTCGACCAGTTCCTTTGGTACGAGGCAGACAAGCGCCATTTGTTCCCCGCATGGATCAAGCCGGCCGACACCGAGCCCCCACCTCTGCTTGTATACAAGTGGTGCCAGGGGATCAACAACCTTACCGACATCTGGGACACGAACGACGGTGAAAGCGTGGTGATGATGGAGAGCGTACTCTCTCGCATGTGGGAGAAGGTCGACTTCACGCTCCTCAACCGCCTCCTTCGCCTCGTCATGGACCACAACTTGGCCGACTACATCACCGCGCGCAACAACTTGACGTTGACCTTCAAGGACATGTCGCACATTAACGGGTACGGCATGATCCGCGGATTGCAGTTCTCGTCATTTGTCTCTCAGTATTACGGTCTCGTGTTGGACCTCCTCATCCTCGGCTTGCAGCGTGCCTCTGAGATGGCTGGCCCACCTGCCTCCCCGAACTCGTTCCTGCAGTACCGCGACACCGCGACTGAGACGCGCCACCCGATCCGCTTCTACAGTCGTTACGTGGACCGTATTCACATGCTCTTCCGTTTCACCTCCGACGAGTCGCGCGACCTCATCCAGCGCTTCCTATCGGCCAACCCGGACCCAAACAACGAGAATGTCATTGGGTACAACAATAAGCGGTGTTGGCCGCGCGACTGCCGTATGCGCCTTAACAAGCACGACGTCAACCTCGGTCGTGCAGTGTTCTGGAATGTCAAGAACTCGCTCCCCCGTTCGCTCACCACGATTGAGTGGGAGGACACTATGTGCAGTGTGTACTCCAAGGACAACCCCCAGCTCCTCTTCTCGATGTGTGGTTTCGAAGTGCGCATCCTCCCGCGTGTCCGAACAGAGAACGGCGAGCAGTACACACTCAAGGACGGTGTGTGGAACCTCGTGCAGGAGAACACTAAGGAGCGCACTGCACAGGCGTTCCTGCGTGTATCAGACCAGGGTATTGCTGAGTTCAACAACCGCATTCGCCAGATCCTCATGTCGTCTGGCTCGGCGACGTTCGCCAAGATCATTAACAAGTGGAACACAGCGCTCATTGGCCTGATGACATACTACCGCGAGGCGGTGGTCACCACGCCCGAGCTGCTCGACTCACTCGTCAAGGCGGAGAACAAGGTTCAGACTCGTGTCAAGGTCGGTCTCAACTCGAAGATGCCGTCTCGTTTCCCTCCTGCCGTCTTCTATTCGCCCAAGGAACTGGGTGGTCTGGGCATGTTGAGCATGGGATTCGTCCTCATCCCGACGTCCGACCTTCGTTGGTCAAAGCAGACGGACGGCGGCGGCATCTCCCACTTCCGCTCGGGTATGACGCACGAGGAGGATGCCCTCATCCCCAACCTTTACCGTTACATTCAGCCGTGGGAGGCAGAGTTCCTCGACTCGGCACGCGTGTGGTCCGAGTACGCTATGAAGCGCAAGGAAGCGACGGCAGCCAACCGCCGCCTCACGCTTGAGGACCTCGAGGACTCGTGGGACCGCGGTATCCCCCGTATCAACACGCTGTTCCAGAAAGACAGGCACACTCTTGCGTACGACAAGGGCTGGCGTGTGCGCGTCGCGTTCCAGCAGTACCATCGTCTCCGCGCCAACCCGTTCTACTGGACCAACCAGCGCCACGACGGCAAGCTGTGGCAGCTCAATGCGTACCGTGTCGATGTTATCGCGGCGCTCGGCGGTGTCGAGGGTATCTTGGAGCACTCGGCGTTCAAGGCAACCGGTTTCCCAAGCTGGGAGGGTCTGTTCTGGGAGCGTTCTAGTGGTTTCGAAGAGTCGATGAAATTCAAGAAGCTCACAAACGCTCAGCGTTCCGGTTTGAACCAGATTCCTAACCGCCGCTTCACGCTCTGGTGGTCTCCAACAATCAACCGCGCAAACGTCTACATCGGTTTCCAGGTCCAGCTCGACCTCACGGGCGTGTTCATGCACGGCAAGATCCCGACGCTCAAGATTTCGCTCATCCAGATCTTCCGCGCCCACTTGTGGCAGAAGATTCACGAGTCGCTCTGCATGGACATCTGCCAGGTTCTCGACCAAGAAATGGAGGCACTCGGTATCGAGTCCGTCCAGAAGGAACAGATCCACCCGCGCAAGTCGTACAAGATGAACTCTTCGGCGTCGGACATTCTCCTGTTCGCCTCGCACAAGTTCTTGATCACGCGCCCCTCGCTTCTCAACGACAACCGCGACACGATGGACGGTACGACGTCAAACAAGTTCTGGATCGACATCCAGCTCCGCTGGGGTGACTTTGACTCGCACGACATTGAGCGCTATGCCCGTGCCAAGTACCTCGATTACTCGAGTGACTCGCAGTCGATCTACCCGTCGCCAACCGGTACTCTCATCGCCGTGGACCTTGCGTACAACATTTACTCGGGCTACGGCTGCTGGTTCCCCGGTTTCAAGCCTCTCATGCAGCAGGCTATGGCCAAGATTATGAAGGCCAACCCGGCTCTCTATGTCTTGCGCGAGCGTATCCGCAAGTCGCTCCAGCTCTACTCGTCCGAGCCGACTGAGCCGTATCTCAACTCGTCCAACTACTCGGAGCTGTTCTCGAACCAGGTCATCTGGTTCGTCGATGACACAAACGTGTACCGTGTCACCATCCACAAGACGTTCGAAGGCAACTTGACGACGAAGCCGATCAACGGTGCCATCTTCATCTTCAACCCGCGTACTGGTCAGCTGTTCCTGAAGATCATTCACACGTCCGTGTGGGCGGGCCAGAAGCGTCTCGGTCAGCTCGCAAAGTGGAAAACGGCCGAGGAGGTTGCAGCGCTTATCCGCTCGCTTCCCGTCGAGGAGCAGCCTAAGCAGGTCATTGTCACCCGCAAGGGTATGCTCGACCCCCTTGAGGTGCACCTATTGGACTTCCCCAACATTGTCATCAAGGGTTCCGAGCTGCAGCTCCCCTTCCAGGCGACGCTCAAGATGGAGAAGTTCGGTGACCTCATCCTGCGCGCGACGCAGCCCCAGCTTGTGCTCTTTAACCTGTATGATGACTGGCTCAAGAGTGTTTCGAGTTACACAGCGTTCTCGCGTCTCATTCTCATCCTCCGTGCGCTTCACGTCAACAACGAAAAGTCCAAGATAATTCTGCGCCCCGACCGCAACACGATCACCGAATCGTACCACGTCTGGCCGACGCTGTCGGATGAGGAGTGGATGAAGGTCGAAGTCGCACTCAAGGATGTCATTCTCACCGACTTTGGCAAGCGCAACAGCGTCAACATTGCGTCGCTCACGGCATCCGAGATCCGTGACATCATTCTTGGCATGGAGATCCAGGCGCCATCCATCCAGCGCCAGCAGATGGCTGACATCGAAAAGTCGACCGAGGCGACGGCCGCCGTCACTGCAGTTCAGCACCAGACGACCAACATCCACGGCGACCTGATCCAGACAGTCACGTCGACGCAGTACGAAACCGCTACTTTTGCATCCAAGTCGGATTGGCGTGTGCGTGCTATCTCGGCAACCAACCTGCCGCTTCGCACGAACCACCTCTACGTCGGTAACGACGAGGTCAAGGACGACGCAGGTGCCCTCACATTTGTCATGCCCAAGAACATTCTGCGCACGTTCGTCGTCTCGGCAGACTTGCGCACCCAGGTCGCCGGCTTCCTGTACGGTGTCTCGCCCCCTGACAACAGCCAGGTCAAGGAGATCAAGGCCATTGCGTGGGTTCCTCAGCGCGGCACGGCGACTTCGATCGAGTTGCCCCACGAGCTGCCGCAGCACGACTTCCTCCTTAAGGGGCTCGAGCCGCTGGGCTGGATCAAGACGCAGAACCAGGAACTCAACCACCTTGCGCCTCAGGACGTGACAACGCAGGCCAAGATCATGGCGGCCAACCCCGAGTGGGCACCGACGAGCGTGTGCGTCACGGCGGCGTTCACGCCGGGCTCCGTTTCGCTCAATGCCTGGGAGCTCACCGTCGGAGGCTTCGAATGGGGACGCAAGAACGAGGACCAGAGCGGCCAGTTCCCCGGCTGGAACGCGAGCATGGCTTCACGTGTGCAGCTCCTCCTCACCGATCGAATCCTTGGCATGACGCTGGTTCCCGAGGGCGGTGCGTGGAACTACGGCGTCGGCCTCACCCAGTCCTGGACCGACAAGATCCACTACAACATGACGCTCGACCGGCCGCAGCCGTTCTGGGCGCCTGTGCATCGGCCCGCTGCGTTCCTCACCTTCACCCAGATGGAGGGCGACGACAGCGCGGACGTCGAAAACGCGCTCGAGTAGTGTGTCAGTTAGAAAAGAATCCCGTCCATCGGGTAGCATGTTTGTATTTTATAGTCGCAATGCACAGACTCGTATCAGCCGCTGAGAGTGGGAGAGCTGGAGAGTGGACGCATCAACTTGCGTTTCGCATCGGGAGGCGGAGACGGCTGGCGGAAGTAATGACGAGGGTGAATTCCAGGGACAGACGCGTTCCATCTCCAGCCAGCAGTCCAGTCAGACGCGTGTGTCAATATCTGAATCTACTCGCCGTCTTGACTCCTCAACAGATCTCCATCTCTACACTTTGCTCAACCATTCATGCTGCACTGATAGCTCAACAGGTAGGTTATATCTCTCAGAACGCCAGCTGCTAACGACAGCATGCATAACGACGAGCAGCCGGGCCTGTCGGAAGAGCAACCTTCCCCGGACCCCCAGCATCGCGGCACACTCGCCGCGCTCTGGGGACAACCTGGCCAGCTGCAATTCAGTAAGGAGAAGGAGAAGGCACCGCAGCGCAAGCGGCGAAAGAAGGATGGTCCATCGCAGGGTCGCCTCATCTTCGGCGCTGATGGCATAACTGTCGCCACCCCATCCCCCCAGCCAACGACAGTCCCCAAGCCGGGACGCAAGCGCGGGCGACATCCGACGAATGCGGTGCCTGATCAACCTACCTGCACATCGGGCCCCTCACGCTCCCGGATTGAGCTCTCCCCCAACTCGGTCCACGCCATCAGCGACTCTGATCCCGACCCAGACGTCATCTTCACCGGCGGCACGCCTCCAGCATCACAGTTGCGTCAGAACCGGGGAACGGGACAAGCACATGATCCAGTGGAAGTGGACGACACGCCGCGCGCCGTCCCACGGAGGAAGAATATCGTGTTCGCTAGCGACAACAAGCAGGCCCACGCGTTCTTTGGCCGACGTCTACCTGACCGGCTAGTGACATCGGAGCTGTCAGAAGTGGGAAGTGGAACAGTGACACCTGCTACTGGAACAGCGACCGCACTGCCCAGCGGGAGGACCACACCGAAGGCGTCGAATGGCGTCTTGCAAAAGACCCAGGTCCACGCTTTTTCAAGCAATGGAGGACAGCCGGCGATAGGCATCATCAAGGACGGTTGGGACAACTGCCGTGAAGGTGAGGAACCAGCCGCCTTGCTGCCTGGTAACGAATGGCCTAGTCATCTGGGCATGGCTGAGGCGGGGCCGTCCGCGCCTGCAAAGATACGCCGGCGAGATCCCCCAACCCTTGTTGAGGAAGACATGCCCGACACATTCTGGCAAGACGTCCTCACGAGCACGAGTCTCCAACCACCTAGACCCCTTTCGCCAATACTCAGCCCCAGTTCCCCAACACTCTCACCTCTGCACATATCCGCTCCGCCCTTCATCCTCGAGCACCCCGCGATCGCGGCTGTCCTTTCCGACAGCAGACCGGACGATGGACGCGAAACTTGGTGCGAGCACACTCGACCTCGCGAGGCTGGGGCGGTTCTCGGTAACGAGCTAGAGGCAGCATACCTGCGTGACTGGCTTGAAGCGCTCTCTATCGGTCATGTGGAGTCGCGCAAGGTAATACGCAGAGTGCCGCGGCAGAAAATTGCCAACCCCGATCTTTCTTGGATTGTTGACGATATCGGCCTCTTTGGCGAGCCTGCCGGAGAGGTAGAGGCGGGCGAGGAGCCTCCAGCACCGTATGAGGAACCGTGCCTCGGGCCAGGCCAGCGACCTAACTCGTACCCTCCCCTCGGTGCGTTCGTGGGCAACACCATTGTCCTCACGGGTCCCAGCGGCACCGGTAAGACTGCGGCTGTCCACGCCGTTGCCACTGAGCTGGGATGGGATGTTTTTGAGGTGTACCCTGGCATCGGCAAGCGGACAGGATCCCAAATGGTCAACCTCGTCGGCGACGTCAGCAAGAACCACACTGTAGGATTACGTGACAAGAAGAAATCTGCGGCTGCTGCCACGATGGCCATGTTCGCCAAGGCGAAGGCGAAGCCAAAGATGGCGCAATCGGCACCGGCCAGTCAAGGATCGGCTCACGACCCGATCGAGCTTGAGGAAGATTCTCTCCCGACCCAAGTGGCCTCCACCGAGACTCCCATTGACAAGGCCAAGGCCAAGCAATCGCTGATCCTCATCGATGAGGCCGATATTCTTTTCGACGAGGAGAGCACGTTCTGGCCCACGGTCATGTCTCTCATCGCTGAGTCGCGCCGCCCTGTGGTCATCACTTGCAATGGTGAGCTATATAAATTCCTGTAGCTGACGGCAGACATCGCCTCTGTCCCAACCGACATACTCCCTCTCCAGGTCATCCTGCACTTTCGCGCGGCTCCGTCGTACCTTGCGCAGCCGTATCTCGCGAGCATCGCGCAAAAGTACGGCTCCTCTTGCGATGTTGCGCGCCTATTCAGAGATTGTTCTCGGCCTTGTCTTCCCAATCTGGTAGCGCAACCGCTTCCACCGAATGGCAACGAACCTGAGGAGCGGTTCGATCTGCGGGCCGCTCTGATGCAGATGCAGCTCGATAGGAAATCCTCCTATGAGCGCCTCCGCCACCGTGGCGTCCGCCACCACAGCGTGGGAGAGATCGGGGTTTTGGCTCGTCAGTTGGACGCGGAGTCGTACGCGGACGCCTTTGTGGCGCCCCGACCCTGGGCCTGTCAGGAGGTACGTGGCGGTCACACGAGCACAGCTAATATTCAGATCTCTGAGATTGACCGGTTCGTTCCTACGCCGGACGATCAGGACGGCATTCGACTGTTATACAAGCCAGAGGTACCGGACGCGTATCCTGTGCTGGCGCGGTATGGCGCTACGGCGGAGTTGGCAGAGGCGCTCGTGGTGAGCGCTGGTGGCGGCCTGTCCCACAATCTGCGCCAGCTGCACTACGAGCAGTGAGTCGGGAGTAGTACCGCTTGCTAACTCGCACAGGACGTCGTACATTCGCAGCTTGCTCCCATTCCTCGACCCAATCACCCCCCTCTCTTCGCGCCTCCTGCCTCACCCCTCTCTCTTCCTGGACGTTGTTCCGATTGTGCGCTCGATTGTCCTCGCTGATGACGCCTTCGAAATGGCGGACCGCATGGCTGTGGCGAACGGAGAGGCGCGTATTAACCCACGTACAGGACGTACTATGCGCACACAAGGGTATGAGCGATGGCTCGACCTCCGCCCCGAGGAGCGGTTAGCGGCAGTTGAGTCTGGGCTTGTTATGGCGGATGGCTAGGAGAAGCTTAGTGAGATGGCGGTTGGCAGTCGGACAGAGTATGTATGCGGCGCAAGTGGAAAGACACATGAGCAATTTGAGAGACACATGCATTGGCATCAGAGTGGATGCAAGCTGTAACCAGTGTAATCGGTGGGTGCCTGTAATGTGTTCAGGAGTGGTCGGACAGGACCTCATGTTTTCAATTGGTGACCACAGGTGACTACCATGTGTACCTTGAGACTCATCTCGGCGCGTCTGTCTACCAAACCAAACGATCCATCGAGTCAAGAGCCCAGTCGAACCAAGACGAGCCAAGCCAAGACAGGTGCAGATTGTACCAGGCATGGCCCGGGTTGCCCCGAGCCGCCTCAGCATCCGACACCTCCACTCCGCAACCAGGCACGCCTCCACATCACCACCTCAACGGCATCCAAGTGTCCCGTTATCAACTTTCAACATCCAGCACCAGCAGCATGATCCAGCGCCGCCGACCCGGCGTGGTCGACCTGAGCGACTCTCTACCCCCTCCACCTCCACAGAGGCGGCATCGCGAAACGCCCCCGCCTTCCCCCATTCCCCACCGACCAGGGCTACCAGGCAGCCCGCGCCTGGGCTCCTCCCCACCTGGCAGTCCGCACGGTAGCCCACGCGTAGGCAGCCCAAGCAGACGCACGCTGCAGATGCCGTATTCTCCGCCAACCACGTATGCTGCTGCGTACCCGACCACGACATCGACGAACCCGTACCTCAGCCTGGGCATCGAGACGTACGACGACCGCGGCGGTGGAGAATTGGCGGTGCGCGTCGCGCGCGCGCGCGATGCCGTGGTCGCCGGCGTGCGGGACGTCACGCGCGTCAAGAGGAGCTGGGGTCTTGTTTGGGGGTGAGTGCTGACCACGGATTGAGAAGGTTTCAGAGGCATGAGGGAAGGTGGAGGGGAGGTTGATGAAGGACACAAGTTGGAGAGCACGTGTTTGGAGGAAAAGATGTATGGAGCGGCCGACAAACGGTGCCGAGTGCAGGTCTCTGCACTCTGCGTATTTGTGAAAGGCTGGAGGGGAATGGTGTGGAGAAACAGCCATGACCGCCGGGCTGGGAAATGCGCGGTGACCCGGCGCTGTGCTTGCTGCCTCGCTATCTTACAGCAGTGAGGCCTTGGCTTTGAGGGATGTGAAGAGATCGACAGGGGTTGCAGAGGACGTTCTGGAGACGAGCAGAGCGAACTGCCTGGACACTCGCAGTCGGCCAGCTCGACACGCACGAGGTCGCTCGTGTGAGCCGAACTAGCTCCCAACGCGGCCGCGGCCGTATTGAGCCGAGTCTCCAAAGGCAGCGAGGATCGCAATCAACGGTCTTCTGAAGAACAAAAGAACGTTGCACATCCTTGCTTTGTCAACTTGTTCTCTCACTGCGAGATCTCGGAGATGCTGAGCGTCCTGGCGTGCTACTCTGTCGCTTGTCGCCTGTCGTCACTCGCTACCACGGTGTGAGGCTCGTGCTTGTCGCATCTGACAGACCGGGAGGCCTTCTGTCCTTCAGCGTGCGAATCCTGGAATGCTGCAATTATTCTTGACAGCATTTGTAGTACGATTATGATCGGAGCGGCAATGAGCCTGTACGGCGCAGTTGCTTCAATCAACTGGCCTATTCCTACGCAACCAATTTCCGCCGTTGCTACCAGCGCTCACGCCAGCGATCCAGAACTCCGTTCCCAGGCCGTCAAACTCACGGTCATCAATCTCCTCTCTTTGTCCCTGTTGTCCCTGTTCCCGCTCGTCCTGTCCCCCGTCTTTGCGCAGCGCGACGCCGTTAGGGCGAGCGAGGTGAGAGGTTGGTTTAATGTCTTCCTGAGCTGGCCGCTTTTCGCGATCTGTTTCTGGGTCAACGCGATTTGGGGCCCGGGAATCGCTAAGCGCGCGCAGGGGATGTTGCATCCGAGGTGAGTGAAAATTCGGGGGAATATTGGCCATGTCGGAGGTGTTTGCGGTCCGGATGCTGGCTCGGCTTTGCCATTCGTCACTCTCTTGCCAGAGATGTCCAGCTAGGCTAACTACTCCCAATTATTAGTGCATCGTTGAGTTGTGATGGGGCCCGAATATTCCCCTTTCCGCCTCGTATCCTCGAGGCAGTGCTGGGCCTCGATTGCAATCGCGTTTTGCCTCGGCTCCACTCACACCAGCTACCGCTACCAGCCGCTGCACACTCCCACCACCCCAACAGTGACGACCACGGATCGCGTCTGGCTGACCCTCACACGCCTGCTCCTCATTGCGGATTTTACGCTGGTCGCGCGTACACTTGCCATCGTCCCTGTCGTTGGCGGAATACTCTCCATCAGCTTCATCTGCTTAATCAACAGTTACTATGCTTACGAGTAAGTGTCTCGGCTGTTGCTCGCACACCCGGCAAATCCCTCGGCCTTGTTCTCCTATGTGTATTGGTATCCTTGTCGGATCCCGCTATGCGTATTCGTCTGTGTATCGGGTCTCTCTCTCCGCTCTTTTGTCTCCTCCACCACTCCTAACTGCTTCGGGTTCACCACCCGAACTGTGAGTGCCACATCCCATGCCGCCACACACGTGGCTTGCCCTGATCCGGATCACATGCTGTGTACCACGCCTCCCTCCCACCAATAGCCAAATGCCCGTCACAATGCCCGCCCGAATGCCCGCGCCAGGTCTGGCCGTCCATCAAATGCCTAGCACCGCCTCCGCTCTGGCGGGGCTCTTGTCATGTCTTGGGACCCTGTGCTCGGAAGGCGGCTCGGGAACTAGAGGGTACAACGGCAACGGCAACGGCAACGGAATGGGCTTGCCCGCAATTTTGGGATCCCAGCTCGGTGACCAAGACGGTCATGGAAAGTTGGGTCGATCAGCACAGCCTCTGATGCGGTTGCTGAGCGCAGATGGCTCTTCCAGTCGCGGCAGTGGTCACTTGAAACACGAAGCGCGTACGTCTCGTCGAGGGGTTGGTACATGTTCGGCTTTGGTAAGTAACGCGATCTACACCGCTCTGGGTCTGACGATCTGCTCTCACACCAGGTCTTCCGCCGACGCTCCTTACGTCCTTTGGGCCTCGGCTGATCAACATGGCGATCTTTTCGTTGATTTACCCCTTGCTCGTCGTCCAGGCGCTGCAGAGCCGGCCCCCCGGTGCATCGCTCCTCCCAGGCACGGGCACCGCTGGCTCGGGCTCGAGCACGCCCACCAAGGAATCGCAGGCGCAATTGCTCTCAAGCCCCATGTTGGGCAGCACGGGCGAAAGCCCCAGCTTGCGACCGCACGTGCCCATCTTTTTCTTCGCGCGGCATGTTCTCAAGGGCGTCCGCTGGCTTTCAGACGCCGTGGCTCGCGAGCGTGGAGGCGGCTCGCACGAGCGCGCACTGGGCCGCCGATAGTAGTCGGACGGCACACGGGACCGGACCTCGGCTGTGCCTATGTAAGTATGCACACAATGTCAACGACAAGCATGGCGACGGGCAGAGTCACGCCTCGTCGAGTTTGTGCGGTTGGAATGTGACATGGTAGTGAATCCGTTTAGAGGATGAGAGGCTGCCGTTTATTCGTCAGTTATCATCGGCACGGTGGGCGTCAGGCTGATGGGGCATGCCGAGTGCGGGCAGGAATGGCATGACCGCGAGCCCAGGCCCGGTGTATTTTGTCCCATCCGCCATTCCGTCATCACATTCCACTCAAATACAAAACGACAATGGCTAGGGTAATAAGAGGAGGGCCATTTGATTTCGTTTGATTTCGTTTCGTCTGAGAAGTGACCCAAATGATGACTAAGGAAAGAACGGGGGAGACAAAAAGCGTCTGGGTGATGGCACGCCCTGAGGTTGCTATACTCTACCCTGGTCTCCCTGATGCATTCAATTTGCAGGGCGCTCCAGATCTACAGAAGAGGGGCCGAGGTGCCCAACGGGTGGCTTTACTCTAAACCAGCGACCGATGTGGTGCGTCGTCCAGCTTGGGGTGGCTGATCGGTATTCTCCCAGTGACAATTGGATCACTCGAGCGCTCAAGTTGTCCTGCCTGCACCGGGGTCGGAAAAGTGTAACAGAGATGAGGATGCAACAGAGGCTCACAAAGCCGACAATGCCAACCTCGCCTGCGACTGGTCCATTACGACAGCCCAGTGCCACTGGCCGACTGGTAAACACGACTGGTCCACTGGCTGGGGAGACAAACGCCTCGAGGCCAGGAATACCATCTCTTCAGGTCAGATCCAGTGTCGCGTCATACTCACAGCATCGAGTGTCGGGGGTAATACCTCCCTGAGACTAAGCGAGGCCTTGTCCTTGTTACGCTTAAAGATGGGGACGTGCCAAGGAGCGTGCCAAGGAGCGTGCCTTGGGCTGTCGATCAGTGCTGGACGAACGCCAACAAAGCGTACAGAGGCCCGCCGAGGCCGAGCACCGGCTCAGATACGGCGGGGCGGCCCGATACGCCAATGACGCCAGAAACGCCCAGATACCAAAACTGTAGGGTACAGAAATGGCATGAGCGCTCCAGATTTGGCCTCTGTTCCCAGCAAATAGGGTCGAGGCGCACGAGTTGAGACCAGAGTGAATGCGCTGTGACATGTGATCTGGGGCGATGCACATGGTCGGGCTGTCGACAAAGGATGGCGCATCGCGTCAGAGGACAGAGGTTCTGTAGGCTGTGCTGGTCGATCAGTGGAGGTCAGGACCGGATCGAGACCAGAACGAGAATCAGAATCCGACGCGCCGGAGGGAGATCTGGTTTGAGAGCGGGTGCGTCGCAAGTGCGGATGGGGGGTGCGGTGCCGTGGCATGTCAACGGCCCAGTGCCCAAGGTCCCTTGAGTACAGCAGTGTTAGTCGCGAGAGATTGCGGTTGCTTGGTGTGGGACGGAGACGAGTGGAGCTGGTGGAGCGCGAGCGCAAACCCAGAAAGAACCCGGAGCCAAGGTCGAGCCTCGACGCTCACAGGGTGCGGAGCGCACAAGGACTCGCTCAGGGCCAGACCCCCGAACAGATCTCGTTGTTTCTGGGTGCACACGAGCAGAGGAATCCCATAGTGGCGGCCACTGTTTCAGGCACAGTGGATGCGTCTCGGCCATGGACCCTGGAATGGATGGGGTATGTGGATTTACTGTTGAACTGAAATCGTCCCTTTGTCCTTTACCTCCTTTTACCTTTTCCAGTTCCGCACCCCATGGACGGCCCCCCCCCCCTCCCACGTCCGCGTCCCCCTCGGCCTCTGCGCCGGCCCAGCCGCCGTGCGCGAGCAATCGACATTTCCTCACGTTCCCTGTTCCCTAATGCTCCCTCCCAATTCGTTCCACAGCCTCTGCCTTGGGTTTTCCCCCTGCTGGTACCGTCCTGGGAATAGGATATTCAAAGTGATCCCAAAGGCGCGGGGCAATGCAGATAACCTCTAATCGGGACTCTCTCACATGCACAGCTGCATCCTGCTCCAGCAACGCCTCGCGAGCCCCACTGCGCCTCACCCTGCTCAGCTGCCTGATCCCACTTGCCCCATTTTGTTTGCCAGCGGCAGGCCATCCCTTGCCTAGTTGACCACTTGGTGCATCAATGTGCCCCGGCCCAAGATCCAACTCGGCATATCTGCACCCGTTGAACCGTTGATCCGGGCTGCATGCCCGTCCCCGCGTCGCATCTCTCTGGGCCAGCCTCAGCTGCCCAATGTCGCTCATCACGATCCTCTCTCGTTCCTACAAGAGGACGCGCGCCTGTGAGCATCTTCCCTCTGCCTAACGCGCGCTTCACTTTGTATCTTTCTCATCTTGCTCATTTTTGACCACCACGGACCACAACCACAGACCGCAACGCGACCTTGACCCGCCCTCCACCACCACCACCACCACCACCACCACCACCACCACCGACGACCAACACATCAGCTTAGACTCCATCGACAGACTGACCGTGGCCCAGTCCCTTGGTCTCGTCTCATATCTGATATTCTTGGCTCGGATCCCGTCGCTTCACTCGCTGGATTCCGCACCACAGCACGGGCCTTCAAGCACCTTGTCTCGAGGCCCGTCTCCCTCCCAGGTCGGCAGGGTGAACGATTTCCGCACCGTTCAAGCTCAAAGTACGACCGACGCCCCAGCCGCCCACTACAGATCTGGCAACTTGCTACCTGTCGCCTGCTCACCTCACACCCCACCTCGCTTGCCCTCGTTCCATCGCAACACCTTCCGTGTTCCGACTTGGACGCTCAACCCTTGAGCCTTTACGCACCGTTCCTAGCCCACCCATTCGCGGCACTCACACCGTGTCTCCGCTTTCTCTCCCACCTTCCTTTGGTCGAGTGCAACCTCCAACCCCTTCGAGTTTAACCCTCGCCAGCCGGTGCCGTTCAAGCCGTGCAATAACCGAGAGAACGCCTTGATACTCGAGGGCGCGACCGAAAGTGATTAGTTTGAAAACACACCTGGCTCAGCGCAGCTCGGAAGGCTGTCTACTCTACCCCCAGCGCCCGAGCGTCCCAGAATCCAGGTGCCTACAGAACACGTCTCCTCACTACCCGGCACCCTCTCCCCTCTGCTCTTGCGCAGATCCAACACCTTGGCCCAGGTCCCTCCACCTGGTCTCCACAGGCAGACTCGTACGCCACAACCAAGGCCGCGCCGTTTGGATAGAGCGCTCCAAAGTGACTCGACAGCGCAGCATACGTCCGCAATCTTGACCGTCGTTCCACCTTCTCATAACCAACGCTAGAGCACTGCCTCCAGGCACAGGCATTGAATAGGCCCTGCCACACCAGTCCGAGCCTGATCCAGAGTGGCCTTTGTGGACCAGACCGACCGGACGACTCGTCCTTTCACTCTTAGCGTCTTGTAGAACCTGGCTCTGTCCAGCACTTTGGCCTGGCCCAAGAGTGTTTGCGCTCGGATCAAACCAGTGCTGTCGACCCGCTTTGTTACCGCCCCCGCACGACCTTTATTGATCCTCGACCGTTCCAGGTCCTTGAGATCCCCACTCTCGTCCCCCCTGTCAAAGATCGCCCTAGTCCTCGCATCGACCTTTTATCTTTGTTTGTTCGCAGACCGCGCGCGTTTTAACCCCGTTGCTTTTTGCTCTCCTTTCGATTGTTGCAAGCAATACTCTTCTGCTCGCCATATCCGCATCTCATTGTTCGTTGCCTGGTGAGTCGCACCTCCTCCCTGTCCCAGCCCAGGCTTGTCTTGAATCCGAACCCTCGTGGGCCAGTGCTGTCCTCGGCCTCGCTCATTTATCACACTGCCCAGCACCACCCGCCAAGCCTGCCACACTGCCGAGCCCTTTGCAACTTACTGACTCTTTATGCTTACAGCGAGTCCGAGTCCCCATCAAATCCTCTTCTTAAACATCCCTGCTCCTAAACTTGTCCTTGTTCTGCCTCTACCACAACCACCCCAACAAACTCTTCCACCGTGCTCTGTCTAATGACCTACCCCCATCACTCCGGGTCGATCACGGACCCGTTGCATCGACGCGTTTCCGCTGGCAATGCACCAGAGTACATCAACGTCGGCAGTTACCAGGGCTTTGGTTATGACTACGACCGTTCCCAGGCCAGTACATCGCCTTCCCGCCGTCCCATGCCCTACCCCAGCCCCGGCATGCAAAGTCGTCAGCCGCTCAACATTGGGCTGCCCCATCCCCACGACCATCTCCCGCCTCCGAGCCTGACGCCGTCGATCACGTTCGACATGCACGGCGGCGCTCAACAGCAGCAACTCCAGTTTTTCCCCAACGGCATGGTTGACAACTCGGAATCGAGTAGTACCCTCGGTGACGGTGGTAGTCCCTTCTCGTCATTCCACCCAGACAGTCAAACCGGTGGCTCAGTGTACCTGGTCCCGCCAATCGACTGGAGCCCCAACCAAACCTCCACGGCTAATGCGGCACACCAGCAAACCTCGACAGGACCAGTCAAGGGGGCCAAGGCAAACGCTAACAAAGTGCCCCGACACCAATTCACCGCGTGTGGAGCCTGCCGCCATCGTCGCGTCAAATGCGACCTTCGCGCCCGCCAGGAGGAGGCCGAGCGCGAGGCATTCCTCGAGGACACCCAGAATGGCAGCTCCGGCTCCCTCCAACGTAAAAGGGCCAGCTGCACCAACTGCCAAGAGCGCGGAACCAACTGCGTGTGAGTACGCGCGACCCGTGTTTTTCCTAAGCTCTCTCCTCCTCCGCTACCACAATGGCTGATGGCAGCGACGAATATGCCCCAATGAAAGCTGCCAAACAGCTCCGTCGTGGCAAGCGCATCTCGGAGATCGAGATGCTGTACGGCAAGTCTGCCACGGACGCTGCACTCGCGTCACAAGGTGACGAAGCGGAGCGCTCTCGCAGTCCCAGCGGGCGCAAGATGGACCGCATTCCAGAGCTGACTCGCGAGTTTTTTGACTCGCAGTTTTTCCGTCGCTTCATAATGCAGCGTGCGTTTTTCACTTTTCTGCACGCTGACCGCCTAGGTCCCATTGTTGACTCACATGACTTTGTGACGGTCTACCTCTCCAAGCCCATACCATGTGCTTCCGCCATGGGCTCCGTCGGTGCTGTTCTCTGCCACTGTCTCTATGCTTGGGGTCTTTCGTACGGCGTTGACGAACGTGGCCAGCTCGATGTGGCAGAGGGAGGTGGTGAAAGTCTGGGCCCTCTCAATCTCGTCAGCGCTGGCGAGTCTGAGGTTCGTCGTGAGCGGGACCGCCAGAGGCGAAGGGACAAGTTCAGCGGAGTCGTTCGTACCATTCTGCGCGAGATCGACGAGTACGGCATTCTTCGTAAACCATCTTGGGACGGCATCCGAGCTGCCCTCCTTATCCTTCCTCTCACCGAAGGTAATACCTTTTTTCTTTTTTTGTTCTGTGAGAATGGAAGCGCTGACTCTGCAGGTATCTCGACTCCCGTTGAGCGACAGGCATTGTATCAGTCGGCTCTGTCTCAGGTACAACTACTCTGCACCATTGACAGCTTTGACTATGAGGGTCTTCCTGTGACCCTTCCCGACACGTCTCTCAACTCGAATTCAACAAAAGCCGAGTCTATTCGCCTCACCCAGCTTCAGATCTTGTGGTACGCCTTCGTTCACGAGAGCGTCACCATCGGCCTTCGAGGCGGCAAACTCTGTCTGGAAGACGAGATCGACCTGTCGTTCCTGGAGCAGTCCCTCGATAAGCAGCCGGCGACGCAGTCGCCAGGCCACTTGCGCATTTCGTCGGGCATGGTGGCCGCTTCTGTACAGTTTGCAGTAAGTGGCCCCGTCTTATGTTCTCATTGGTGTTCTCCTTTTGACTCGCAGCTCACATGTCGCCGTATTCACGCTGTCCTATCTGGTGCCCACGCTCGTAAGCGCAGCCTCCCCGACGCGGAGCAGTTGCGTTCAATTTGGGATGCGCTCGAGCGGTCTTGGGATGAGTTTGAGAGCCTGAAGAACGACCCTGTGGCCACGCCTTTTGGGGGGCACGACGAAGTCACGAGCTTCGCTGACGGATGGGTGAGTGAATTTCTCCCCAGAGAATGGCGCTGACATGCAGAAGATTAGCGTCTTCCAAGCCCAGAACGCTATCCGCAAGCAGCTTGAAGACCGCCTTGAGCACCTGCAGACCAGCAGGGCAAGAGCCGACGCGAGCTCACTGCCACCGTCTCCGACCTCCCATGACCTGGTATCCGACTTCAACCAGCTCCGCCATCTCCATGAGCTCGCGCGCACGCGCTGTGAGATTATGATGTCGCGGGTAACCGACATCGTCCGTCGTCATAATGGTGCACCAATGTTCGAATGGGACGCCAGCCTTGTCCGCGACGGCACCTACCAGGCAGCCATGCTCCTTGTCGCAACAGGTGGCAGCAACGACGACGTCAGTTTGTGCCTGCAGGTACTCAACGAGAGCCGCTGGGCCTATTCCAAGTCCTGGGAGCGCTCGCAAGAGTGAGTAATGACAGTTATACTGGAGCTTGACTGATGCCCAGTCTCCGCAAGGCGTGGCGCGCGAAGCACTCCAATGCCGACTCGCCCATTGGTGACGGAAGGCACAGCCTGCCCGACACGGGCGACAACAGCCCGATTGCCAAGTCGTACAACGACTCGCCCTTCAGGTCGCCAGCGTTCGACCAGTTCTCGAACGGCATGCCTTCCCAGCCTTCGTCTGCGCCTTCCGGATGGCAGGGCTACTCGCCGCACCACGAGGGGCTGATACAGCGGAGCAAGAGCGACCCATCTGCGTTTGGCGCGTACCACTCGCAGGCAATGATGGAGTCTGTCAAGCAAGAGTTCAGCCCAGAGGGTTTGCCGCCCGACGGATACTTCCAGCCAACGAACGGCCACATGTTCCAGTTCGACAGCCACCCCATGTCATGACTTGTTCGTGTCGTTCGCCTCCGCAGGGTTGTTGCTTGGTCTTCGGCCTCTGTCGTTCCTCACGTCCTCTTGGCTTCCGACTCTTGGTCTCGGCTTTGATCAAGTAGCATACACGAATACTTTTCGATCCGCACGCTCTGTACCGATACGCACGCAGCGAAACGCACGCACGTCTCGCCACGCCTTGCTCACGGTCGTAATGTACTATGTAGTTGGTGGCCTGAATATTCCGCACAATCTTCTTTCACTGTAAACCTCTTTGAAGAATGTAAATATGTACGCGTGTGAAGCTGCCTTGCAACTGGGCGAATTGGGTTTATTCCCTGCTTGGGATTAATTCAATTGGCCAGCCTGGTGGTTTGTGTGGCACCACAAACCCGTGATGGAGAGCCGAGGCGATTGGCCTACCAGTTAGACCGCCTGCTCGAAGAAACCAGCAACGCATGCATCAGAACAATAATACCCCATATCAAGCGCGTCCCTCGCTACCGTCCGCGATTTAATGAGCGGTTACAGTCCCCGGACGTGACCCGAATCGGCCTAGCGACGGGATGGGCGGCGCCAAGTCCCGGGCGCCCATGCCAGACCCCCAACGTATGTAAACTCCCATACAAAAAGCAGTGACAACCAAAGCTCCGCATGTAGATGGCACGCAGAGCATAACGTAGGCTCAGACGTGAGACGCAGACGCAGAACGCAGGATAGAACGCAGCGCAAACAGGAACCCAGAAGCCAATTGCACCGGGCCGTTCCTGGTGCCTCACCCATGCCTGTCCTGCCTCACCCTCCCTCACCCGTTATCCCTCACCTCAGACCCCTCATGCCTCATCTAGACCAGACCTGACGGCTGCTGGAGGTATAATACGGATAGTATTCCAGTTCGGTCTTTCGTAATTGAGACTTGGTGGCTGAAAGGCATTTCAGTCAGGGAAGGGGCATCGCCTCGAGGCGGTGGGCGGTGGCGATGAGGCGGTGGCGATGGCGATGGCGATGGTCGAGAGGAATTGGGCCAGGGAGGCCGGCCGGAGCGGCAGGCAAGAGGATAATGGGAAATGGGCAATGGACAATGGGCAATGGACAGTGGGCAATGGGCAATGGGCAATGGGCAAGAGGGATGAGGGAAGGGGGAAGCGACTATGGGGTCGCCAGGGTGTGCGGAACGAGGGAGATGGCAGGTGGGATAGGTTGGCCCGGTGGAGGACGTAGGGAGTTGGACACCGGTGGGAAGGTCGAGTTGTTCGGGAGCGAGCCTCTATGCAAGGTAGGGGGTAAGGGATAGTGGATAGAGAAACGTAATTTTCTGGACGTGCGCTAGCTCTTCTCCTTGCCTCTACCTTTGCCTCTTGCCGTTCAAGGCCTGACACGATTACCAGTAAAAATGAATCTAGAGTTTTCGCGGTAGCCTCAAGCCAGCACTTATACGCCATTCCAGCGCGCTCCAGTAATGCTCAATATCTGGCCCTGGGTTTTACCGTCGTCCTGGCATTGTTTCGCCGGGCGTCATCGTGGATATTCCTGTACCCAGCTTCGTCTGGTCTGCACGCTTCAGACTCTAGCCTTGGCGTGCAGGCTGTTGGGGCCACCGCTCTAGTACCCTTCCTGCGTAAGAGGCGAATATCGTGCCAGGCTTGGTCGCGGGTACTGCCTTGTTCAGCTCACTATCAACGCGTTTGTGAGCTGGGACAATACCTTGTACCCTCCCAGCGACAGGTGAGTTCTCTGGTTGTTCTTGCCCTAGCAACTCGGGTTGCGTTGCCAGGCCATGTGAGCGAGACACATTGCAAGAGTTCAAAGAATGCAGATGCACGTTCCAGAGCCGCTGCGACTGGGTGTTGCAGCCACTGCGTCATCTTCATTACCTGTCACTCAAGTCTCTCCATCACTACACCTCGATGCTTTTCTCGGGTTTCCCCCCCCTATACAATGTCCTGTATCCTACACGTTCAAGGACGCACTGATCTCAACTCGCCAACGCATTTGTCTGGCCGTGGCCCACTTCCAGCCTCTCACATCTCACATCGAAACCCCCAACACCACCCACCCTCCCTCGTTGCCCATGCCTTGCCCCCCTGCCCTCCCCTTCTCCCATCACTATTGCCAGCACCAGCATCCCAGCGTCCACACATTTCTCATACACAGCAAAGGTCTGTTATCGGGGCTATCCGCGCCCTCAAGCCATTGCGGTACTACCTCGTACCCGCAGCACGACAACAAAAAGTCATCACCTATAGGTTACAATCCAAATGTGCACGATGCACAGGCCAGAGGCCGGTCTATTGTTGATTTGCTATGGGTTCTGCGGTCAAGAGGGGTGGGTGGATCGCGCACTGCAGCCCAACACAGGTTCGATATAACACAACGCAAAGCTGTGTGGGTTGCGTGCAGTTCTACTGGCCACACTCTCCCAATCGCACAGCTTAGCGCTTGCTCATGGCTAGCCCGCCGCCACCTGTGCCAAGAGACGAAGCCACACTCGTACTCCCCGAGTCTGGGTCCATACCGCTGCTTCGCCGCTGGCGTTTGTCGCGAGAGCTGGGGCCGCTGACCCGCTCAGCACTTGGGCTCGAGGCTTTGGAGCGCGACGTCTTGCTACTCCGCCGGCCGGAGGTCGCCTCCTTGCCCGTAGGCCCACCACGGTTCCTGTTGTCAGCCCTGTCCATCACGTCATCTCTGGACGGAGCGCCGATCCTCGTGATCGTGAGCCGAGGAAAAAGCCAACGTCGGCTCATAACAGGCCTGGCAGCTCACCGCAGGCATCTGCCTGCCCGCCAGCACTTCACACTCACCGTTTCTTAATAACATCCGTCTTGAGCGACAGCGGGCGCACAACCCCGTGCAACTTGAAGAACAAGCCGCAAGCATTACACAGCGGCTGGCCCTCGGGGTCGCGACGCCAGAGGGGTGTGTTGGTCGTTTGGCAATTGGTGCAGACAGTGGCGCTGTTCTCTTCGGGCTCGGCTGTCGGGGTGCCCGGTCCAGAGGGCCCCGATGCTGCGTTGGAGCGGTTCCGCGTCATGGCAAGGCCATTGAACACACCAGAGCTCGGATGGCTCGAGAGTGACGGCACAGCCTGCGACATGCTCATCGCGCGGATGCCTTGCAGGTTCGGGCTCGAGTTAGAGCGGCCAGGCCCTGGTCGTCGGTACTCGTCTGGCTGGGGCGACTGGGTTGGGGAGACTTTGGGCCGCACACCAAGCACTTCGCTTGGGTTGATCGTCGTGTACGGGTTCGCGTTGTCGAAGTACATGTTCATCAGCTGCGAGAGCTGGTGGGGATCCTGCATGTCCGCGTCAATCTGTGAGCCTGGCACAGCGCCAAACAGATGTGCGGGGTCGAACATGGCCGCGTCATCCCCACTCCACAGGTCGGACGCGGCCGGAGCAGCCGGGCCGGTGTGGCTGCTGCCCGGCGCGGCATTGAGGTCGAAGAAGCTGTCGTAGTTTGCGTTCGAGGGGCCCACTGTGTTGGTGTCAAAACTGAACGTGAAGGGTGCGGTGGGGAATGGCGCAAAGTTGTTCGGTAACGGGCGATGGTCGCCGTCGCGCGGTGACGCCTCCGCTGGTCGCTTGCGCGTGTTGAACATGGGTTCACGCTCATCGCGGGGCCGAAGCGTGTGGTCGAACGATGTCTTGCGGACGCGTTTAGGGAGAAGGCCGTATGTAGGATGAACGTTCTCCTCTGACATTGCAGAGTACAGGCCAGGGCCAGAGATACCAGGAAGGGTCGGGTACTTGTGCGTGGTGACGCCACTGCCGTTACTTGAGATCGTCTCGGTCATGTGCAGCGGTGTAGTAAAGCCAACTTGGGTGGTCGCAGATGGGACCGATGTGGAGAGGGTGTTAGCGAAGGACGCCGACGCTGCGGCAGAAGACTCCGCCGAGCGAAGGACCTGATCGATGTCGAACGGAATTGCCGCTTTCGGGTCCTTAGCCCCGCTGCTTCCGGCGTCGTTGGCAAATTGCTCCATGTTGAGCTCGTTCTGGAGAGGCTGCGACATTGCCATTTCCACCCCGGCCGCCTCCCATGGTGGATAGTTGTTGGGCATGGATCTGGCGAAGGGCGCAAGTGATGCTGGCGATGGGTTCATCGAGTCGCGCGAGTTAGTGGTTGAGCCACCCTGCGCCAGTAGGCTATGGGCGTGAAGCTCGTTGCCTCCGTCAAACAGGCCGCGGTTGCCCTGGAAGGTACTGCGCGACCTTGAGCGCGACGCCGCACGCCAGTCGATTGCCATGCGCGATCTTGACCGCGACGCCCCACGCCAGTCAATGTCCATGGCACTGGTGTCAGCGTGGCTTACTTTGAGCAACTCACCTTGAATCCCTGTTGCCTGCACTGAAACCGACAACCCTCGACACTCCCTTGCGGCGCCCTCGCTCCGCTTCATGGTCCGAGTCGACCGGCTTTGAAAGCAGCGGGGCGGGTACGCGGTCGGGGTCGTTCTCGTGCTCGGGCTCCTGCACTGGCGACAACCCCTGGAAGGTCACATGCTCACGCCTGCCCACGTCTGCGGCCGGTGGCCGTGTTCCCGCGATGGCTCCTGCAGCGGCCGCGCGCTCCGCTTCCTCTTTTTTCTTCATCGTGAGGTGCATCATGCGCCAGGTTAGGTTTTCCATACGTTGGCCATGGGGCATCGCGTCCTTGGCACGGGCGTACGCCTTCCAAACTTGGGCAGCCAGGGGATCCTTCTTAGCCATGGCTTCTGGGTCCGCTGGCACAACCTGATCGTCCGACTTCGAAGCCCGGCGCTCCCCGAATTGCGGAGGGAAGGCGTTGCCGGCCGTCGGGGATGTGCTAAGCGGCGAGCGAGTGGCGAGGAAGTTGTCCTTCAGGATGCTCGACACAATATCGCCCGACAGCTGCTGAGATGGGCCGCTGTTGGATACTTCAGGTGACAGCGCCTCTATTGGTGGTGGCGACGCCACCGCCAGTGCCGCCTGCATGTATGCAAGCTGTTCTTCGGTCGGCTGAGGGCTTGCTGCTTGCTGCGACTGCTGCTGTTGCTGTCCGAGCGCCATCCCCATGCCGAGGCCCATACCCACGCGAATTGCCATCTCGAGGCTCAAGTTGCCATTCTGCGATAGCTGCGCCAGGGTAAGACCAGGAGGGAAAGGCGGGAGCTCGCCAATCTGCGGAGCTGGCTGCTGCTGCTGAGGTGGTTGGGACTGGCGCGAAGACTGGGCGGCGCCAGAGTGCGGTCTCGAGGGCGGCGCTGGTGTAGCGAATGTCGTGGATTTCGGGGACGGCTTTGGCGGAGCAGCAGCTGGGTGCTCTGGCGCTTGCGCTCGCCTCGGCTTGATAGGACGGAACCCCTTGGTGGAAGCGGTCTGGGGTTCAGTGCTGTCACGCTGTCCGCAGCTCACGTCTGCTGGGCTACTCATGGACGTTTCGCTGGCCGGAGTTGTCGCGGAGGTCTTTTGGTAGCTATCCGTAGGCCGGGCTTGGGTGAACGCTTGTGGGGCACGGATGCCGTTAGCGGACGGGCCTGAGGAGCGTCTAGGGGTCGCGAAGCCTAGCCGAGGCGACTGGGAAGGCGTGCTCGACTGGGACTGGGACTGCTGCTGCTGGATGCCCCTGGTGAGTAGGCTCATCTGGTGCGCCTGTGCCCCTGCGTGCCCCTGCGGTTGCTGGTGCGATGCCGCCACCTGCGCCTGCTGCATCTGTTGCTGGGCTTGGGCGACCTGCTGCTGGGCGGCTTGGAGCTGCTGCCGGGCAGCTTGGAACTGCTCTTGAGCAGCTTGCTGCCTCTGGACCTGCTGTAACATCTGCAGAAAGTGCTGTTGCGAGATATCAGTCATGGGAGGCTGTTCCTGCACCTGGGACTGCGGGAACATGGTCTGCTGCTGAAGCTGCGTCTGTGGCACCGAGGGCTGCTGGGGCTGGTCTTGGGCCTGCTGGCTCAGAGCGCTGAGAAGACCGAACGGCAACTGCGGCTCGTTGACGTTGTTCGGTGCCTGCGCCATCAGCTCGGCGAGGCTCGCGAGGATATTCTGATCGATGGCGCCTGTGTTACTCTGCTCCGGTATCCGCTTCTCTGGGTGCTGCGGGGGTGGGGCAGGCCATGACTGGGTGTTCAACGGAGTGAAATCAAAGGAGGACCCCTCTAGCGGCGTTGTCACGTTGGAAGGTGCTGCAGGGTGCTGTGAAGTCTGGGCGGAGCCATTCTGGCTCTGACTCGAGGGAGCGGCAGCATATTGTGCGGCGAATCCCGACTGGGCCGTAGGCGTAAACGGCGAGGCGGAGGTGCCAAACGCAGCAAAGCCACTCGCGGGCGTAGACGAGAGGTCGTTGAGAAACTCATTCCCGACGTAGTTTACCTGGTGAGTCTCCTGAGGGAAGGCCCAACTATTTGCGTTCTGGGCAAAGGCATTGACCTTGGAGGGTGAGACAGCCGCCGGGCTTGGGCCCGCGCTAGACGGTAGTGACCGCTGCATGGGCGTCAACTTGGTTGGGACCGACACCCCGCCGCCGCTGTCTACGGTGAAGCGTCCTTTTTGGCTGCCGCCAGGTGAGCGGAACGGTTTACCGCTCATCTTGCCCCCTGGCCCAGAGGACGAGGGCCCGGTATTGGCCGGGGCACCAGGTCTTGGGGCGATGGGGCGGGGAAGGATAGCCCGTAGACGGCTCCCTGACGACGCGGCGCTGCTCGAGTTATTCGACTGTGGGCTCTCCTTGGAGCTGATGGAGCGCGGCGACGGGTCGACAAAGGGCGGGGAAGGAGTGTTGCCTGAAATGGTGGATGGAGTAGATGCGGTGGGGGGGTTGTTACTGGGCATGTAAGCGGTCTTCTCGCACGCATTGAGATCGAGAGGTACGAAGGCCAAGGCGTGTGGCAAGTGACGCGGAGGTGGCAACGGGACGGAGATGTCTCCGCGTTAGTGAGACCCTACCTGTGACAAGAGCATCAACGACTGGAGAATTGTGTGTAGCCTATAGCACACAAGTCATTGCCGCGGTACGGGTACAGTCGCGCCAACGGGCGCGCCAAGTATCACAGGCAGCCCGAGATCGTCAGGACTGGCGGAGACCGTGGCGGAGACACTGGCGTGCGCATTGACGCACGCCATGCCGTGCAACAAGCTTTAACGGCGATGCCCGGCTGTCTGAGGTGGTCGTCGACCTGGGGTGGGGGAGGGGAAGGAATTATCTCAGATGTCCCTCCTCCGTATGCTTTCTGAACATCGCTTCGTGCCCTGTCCTCCACTCTCCACTTCGGGTTGCGTTCCAAGGACTGCAGCCACAACGTACCTGGATGAGGCCGTGCCGTGAAGTTCGGGCCGGGGTGGTGGCTCGGTCGACGTGCGTCGGGGCACGACGTTCTTCACGCAATGGCGCAGCGTATCCGATTAAGAGGATGCACTGGGGATACTGCCGAGGGCAGTAGCAGATGGTGGACGGATGGGTGGAAGGGTGGATGGGTGGATGGAAGAGACTGGTGTGGTGATGCGGCCAGTTGGAGCGTGGGCCGAGTGTGAGAGCGTCCAGGGTCAAGGTGAGGTCCTAGGTAGTCGTGGGCGTTGTTGGCTTTGTTAATTAAGACTAGCAAGTTGAATGGAAATGATGAGATTTAATGTCGCAAATGAGATGAGCGTAGAGTTTGTATTGAGAGTGAGAGAGTCAACCAGATGTGGATCGGATGGACACAGTGGACCTGAACGATGAGGGACGCCGCTTGTGCGTGGAAAATCCAAGTCACCTCCCTAGAGTCATACCAGCCTTGGCACCGAGGCTCATCACAATCCACACTCCATCAACCACTTGCCACCACCTGTTGGCCATCGCCGGATAGACCAGAATGCATGACAACAGTAAAAATGCATTTACATAGCAACCAGCAACTCGATCTTCCAGTCTAGCTACCAGCAAGTTGGGAGTTTGCGGCGTGTTTAGTACGTGTGCTGTTGAATGGCCATGGAATGAATAACCTTGGTCTTGATCGGAGGTTTCAAGTCCGCTGGTGGCCAAACGCAAGTCAACCAAGGCCGACTATTAATCCATGATCAGCGTCCCAGCATACCCAGGCTGGACGAAACTACTCTTCTACCTGAACCACCTTAGTGGCTTATTTGCGTTGGACATCCCTCAACACCCAATCAAATGGGGGCCTGAGGCACATGTCCGTGGCATCCTAGCCCATTCCTAACCCTCTGCCCGCTTCTATGCGTCGAGGCTCCCACGTGTCCCGCCCCTGGAACCAGACGTATAAACGAGACACAATCCCATCCGGCTCCCCATTTGGTCGTCGGAATGGTCGGAGTGACTCCGAGATTCCTGGTCCGCAGTCACCCTAGGCCAAGCAGCCTCATGTTGCACGACACTTGCTGGGGCGATCTTTGTGAACCCCATTGGTTCTGTAACCGTAGCTTTCGGCTGTTCCCGCGATCTGGGTCGTGAAGGTGCAGAACAGACTGGCAAGCCAACAGGTGTTTCAGATGATCTTCGAATCGTTCAAGACCCCGAGGTCATATCAACGAGCACGCCGATCAGCAAGTCGAGTGCCTCCGGCTACTGCCGGACTGCCGGGCATGATGCAAGGCGAGCCCTGGTGTTGAGTTAAGTGACCGCGCTCTAGCCCCAAAAGAGCCAAATGGGAGAACAAAAATGCATATACAACAGGATTATCGTCACCGCAACATGCCCACGCTGTTAGCCTCAACACGCAGCCGCTCAGCCTTGTTCATGTGGCCTGAAACGCTCACACCGGCCGCCAGTCGGATGAGTACAGCCGAGAGCCGCGCTGGCCGCACTGAGCCGTACGACAGCTGCCGCACGCTTGGCTCCATGAACCCTGCAACAGCGTCCGAGAGTACAATGTTGATAGTCTAATGTCAGCTTGACGCGCTATCTACTCAACCCACATGCTTGACCTCGTCAAAGACGCGGTCCAGGCCCACCTTGCCGAGCCTTTGGATCTCAGTCTCGATGAACAGGACATCCGCACGGACATACATGAGGGCAGCCTCGTTGTACATCCGCACTTCCTTACTCGTGAGTGTTTCCTGTTGTCAGCAGGACAAATTTCGCCAAAACTCACCATAAGGAACTGGTTTATGCGCTGAAGCGCCTTCTCGTACGCCTGCGCCTTGATGCCATCGTCGAGACCAATGAGCACCGAGTCGACGTACGCTGTGAGGAAAGTGATCATTTCGAACACGTATGTGCTCGGTTCGGGGTTGGCTGATGGTATCTGGCGCGGCATCCAGTCGTACTCGGCTAGCTCGAAGAACGACTCGAGCTTGGATGTAATAACGGCATCAATGCGACTTCGGGCAACGTTGAGGGTGTCGGCGAAAGAGGACGCCGAGGCCATCTTCACGGGGCCGCCGCGCTGCGTTGCGCTTGACGTCAGCTCGGACAGGAAGGTGACTCACCGGAGGCCCATGAGCACGGTTTCCAATTCGTCGCACGCCACAAGGAAGTGCTCCGCGTTGATCACGACCTGTGCGATCTGTGACAGATTGGACATGGCCTTGACGCGCTGCGCCATTTGCCTGCTAACGTGGTCGGTGAGGAGGCCGTCGAGCGACTTGCGCAGCACCTCGTCTAAATCGACGTGGTGTTGCGCGACGCCGTCCGTGAACTGGTAGAATTGCTCCACAAAATTGCGGATGTTGATGCAGCACATCGGGAATGTCTGTGAGAAGGGCATGGGTTGTGGGAAGCCATTCCTGGGCGTCAGCAGGGTGCTCAACTCGGAGGCTCACATAGCTAGAGACTCTGCTTCTCCTGGTGCAAGCCAACAAACACCTGAAACTTGGTCAAACTCTTGCTGGTCGTTGACCGACATCGGCTGGTTATCATCCTCGGCGACGATGTGATCAAAATCGGCACCAAACGTGCGCAGCAAGAGCTCTGAGTAGCGCTCGAACAGTGTGATCAACAACCCGTTGAGCTCCGAGATGTCGTAGGCATAGCCCTGCAAGATTTAGCGACGTCCAAAGGCATAACTCACCTCAAGCGTCTGAACAAACATCAGGATGTGCTTCTTGCTCTCCAAGAAGACCTCGAGCTTGCTGCAGCCTTTGAGACCAAGGCCGACGATACCGATGATTCGGCGGCACATCTCGTCCCAGAGATCGTCAACGTCGCGCTGAGACCGGAAGTCCGGCACAGTACGGAGGACGTGCGCCTCGATGATGAAGAAGCCGACGAGCTCCTGCATCAGCTCCGGGAGTGATGTCATTAATGTCTCAGACGAGGACGCCGAACGCGACGCGAGGATTAGGTTGGCTTGAGTCTGGGGTCAGCCGAAGGGACGTCGGGGGCTGCAGCTCACCTTGCGGTCCTCTTGGTAGTTACGCTGCAGCTCGGCCTTGCACTCAAGCGCCTCGTAGATGTGGATACACTGGTACAGAGGCTTAAAGTCAATGCGGATGTGCTCGTTGTCGAGCGCGTCAACTACAGTTAGCAGAAACAAGGCTGATATCTCACACTCGGCACGCTCGTTGTTTACGAGCTCGAGAGCACCGCCGATGCGGGCGAGCCGTGCGCTCCCATCCTTCTCCCGCTTCAAGCGCCAGCGCTTGATGCGGTTCCCCATCTGCTCAAGCGCGAGTTTGCCAACGAGGGCGCTCGACTCCCGAATATCGAAGAGCCACGACTTGGTCGATGCTGTCACGGCGTCCTTGATTGACAGTCGTAGTGATGGTAGCGACGACACTAAATGGAGGTAGAACGGCGTGTTGGAGATCGCAGGTGGGGGAAGGTGGGACAGGTCCTCGATCATCTGCGCCATCAGCTTCACAGCAGGAAGACAAGCTCACGCGCAATGCTCCCCAGTACTTGCCCTGGCGGACCATCTCTCCAACACGGTGAACAAGGTCGAGCAGGCGGAGACACGTCTGAAGCGTTTCGATCGCGTCGTCCATGTTCCGCGCCACCTTCTTCTGCTCGAGAAGTGCACGTTTCTGTCGTCAGGCCTAGTTGGACGTGCGTGAGCGTACCTTCTCCCCCAATCCGCGTCCAACGTCACCCATCTGAACGTCGAGCTCGCCGATGCGCTTGCGCAACTGCCCAGTCCCCTGCCGCACCGACGATAGAGCAAGCACCGACGACACAAAGTCCTGCGCGTCAGCCCGCTCGCCTGCAGGCTCACTTCATAGTTGTCCTTGCAGATCTTCTCAATCTCCTTCTCCTTTTCGCCCACAAAACGATCCAGGCTGCCAAGGTACAGCTGCTCGCTGTCTGTGTCCTGGATGGTCTTGATGAGGGGCGCTAGCGCCTCGAAGTTCTCCAGAGCACCCGACACCGGGTCTAGCGTGATCTCATCAGCGCATTCTAAGAGGGACTCACCTGCTGGAGCTGAAGCTCGATCTCGGCCGTCGTGAAGGTCGGCCGCTGCTTGCGCATCATTGCAGTCGAGGTGAGCTGGGCATGCGCGGGCCGAGTGTGTGTTCTATGTTGGTGTTGGCCAACTAAGCGCGTCACGTCACATCAGCCGCGTGGTGGTTTGGTTCCGTCAGGGCCGGGTGGTGGAGGTGGTCCATCTGGGCTGTTTGTAGTCCCCATGGACACCTGCAGCTTCACGCGTCGCTTTCAACACAAATGGGTGCGAGTACAGCATTGCGGCTGACACGGATCCCAGGCGGCCCGCCTCTTCAAGGGGAGCGCGGCTCCAAACCTACCAGCCAACGGTACAGAAGCGAGAGAGCCGACTTTGCGCGAATGGAATTCCTAGACGTGGCAAGTCGCAACCGGGCGAAGATCTGTGCGGCCATGCGCTTTTGGCGCCTGGTGTCTGACTTCTTTGTTTGATTCCGCATTGGCCACAAAGACTGGAGAGAAGGTTAGGTGGGCCACGCGTGACAGGGTGAGGAAAACAGGGAGAGGATCATTGTACGGTTTCCAACCGAGCGCCCAGGTGACCAGGGTGGACATGTGTGGGGCCGGCGGTAGTGGCAAGTTGAACAGACCTTCCTCGTCGTCACTGTTATGTGTCTGTTTAACCCAATCATTCAGTCCTCTATTCTTTCGTTCTTTCTTTCTCCTCATCACTCAACTCTCACGCTTTCCTGTTCCCACACACTGGCTCGCCACCTCTTACATTGCCCTCCTCCCATCCCACACCCCTTCTTCGGTCACAAAACATTTCTCACATCCATCCCCCTCTACTAGAGTCGCTTCTCCTGCGATTCTCCCTTCCTTCATAACCTTCCCCGACCCACCTCCCCCGGCCCTCGTCACCTCGGCCTTGATCGCTCAAAGGTGTACAGACCCGCCATTCTCCACCATGGAACTCCCGCCCTCAAGCTTGGCAACCCTCCAGCTTTCTCCTGGAGAGTCCCCTCAGGTGAGTGCTGACATCGACACCCACCTTCCTCGCTACCTCCCTCGCCACCTTCCCCGCCACTGCAGCGACGCAGAAGTGAAAACCAGCGATAAGCGTCCGATAATCCTCCTGAAACCGCTTCATCAGGTTCCAGCTCTCATATAGCTGACGCTACCAGCAGACCTCCCCATCCCTATCGCTTGCGGGTTCGTCGCCGACGCCGTCCTCGCCTTTGCTCCAAGAAGACTCTCCCATCGAGAAGAAGATGGTGCAGAGCCCCTCGGGCATTATGTTGGTGGCGAATGTGAGCATAAATTAACAAAAAGCTCGTCGACTAGTTCCGGACCGCCTGCACCAAATGCCACCAAAATCCCGACGTCCGATCTCACCAGGGGCCAAGCCCCCGCCGACGGATCGGCCAGGCCCCAAAACACTCCAGTCAGCCGCGTCTCGAATAAAGCACTGACCTACAGCTTGACCCACGCAGCTTGTCCTTCCAGCCAACCGGTGACACTCACACCTCGATTGCTGTCCTCGTGAGTACCACAGCATTCACTGGGGATCCTTCCCCTCCCACCGTTTCGGGCTGTAGCTGAATCATCAAGGGCACTCAGCACCAGGTTTCGAACAGCGGTGGGTGGAGTTTCACCCCAGTTTTCGCCAGATGAGCGCACTGACAGTACTTTAGCCATCGAACCCGCTCAAGGTCTCTCCCCTTCGTCTAACAGTGTTCTCACTACGCCAGCCTCTCAGCGCACGTACAGCCCGACCACACCTTCTTCCGTCGCCTGGAGCTCATCACCCAACACGCAGTATTCTTGGGATGGCTCTGGCAGGCTAAAGACTTCTGGCCCAGCCAAGCGGTTGTCTGAACCTGATGTGCTTGGCCTGGATGGCCGCCTCAACAGAGTCTTGGGAAACAACAACCTGCTTTTCGAGCCACTCACTGAGGAGACCGCTAGCCACTGGCTGCTTGTATGTCGTATGGAACAGTTCCTGCTCATCTACAGCTTATTGACGTTCCCCGTACTGCCGAACTGGGACAACTTCGGCAGCTCGTTGACGTGAGTACCTGTGGCAACCTGGCTGACTATGCAGAACCTGGGCGAGACTAAGGCTATTGTTGCGCGCCACCTTCTGGCGCGTGGATGGGTCCGTGAAGGCCCCTTGACTATCTGCTGACGATGAGGTTGTTGTTGCTTTTTGGGACTCCCGCCAGGCACACAAGGTCTACAAAGAGCTGTCTCGTAGAGCCGTCCGCTTCTCATTCAACATGGAGGCGCAACAGCTGCACTGTGTGTGCATCGGCAAGGCGGAAGTTCGAGACGTAAGCATTGGTGAGATGACTTCCACTAATCAACAGCTCACTGGTGACGGTCCTGAATGGAGCTACCTCTGGGACGAGAGTGAGCCCATCGTACACATCCAGGTTCGATCGCTGTTAGGTGTTGAGGCCGAAGGTTTCAAGGTGAGATACCAGCATGACTCGGGTCTCACCTCCCAGGCGCAGCTGAATTCGTACGGTGACCTCAAGAGCTTCAAGGCGCATGACAATACTGGCCATGTGAGTCGCCGGCTTCGTTCTTCTGCTAAAGTCCCTTGCAGGCTTTCACAGCCGAGTTCTATGACTCGCGTGTCGCCGCCGACATCATTCGCACGTACAACAACCTTCCCATCACTGGAGGTACCTTCGTTGTCTCTTACCTCTGCGATGACCCCTTCATCACTGAGTCTTCCCGACACCCTACGTCCAACTTCCCTGACCATAACACTCGGTCTGCCTTCACCAGGTCGGCTTCACCTTCAACGTTCTCACAGAGCAGGGCGTCGGTCACAACAACAACCCCCACTTCGATGGCCTTTCCAAAGAGGCAGGATGCCGCTTTCTCCCATGCTGCGTCCTCTCTTGGCCTGAGCTCTTTCCTTGACGACTCTCTCTCGTCCAGTGATGACCTCAGTCGTCGTTTCGACAGTGTCTTCCGGCCCTTTGACACTGAGTCTAGCTCCTTCCGCCGCTCTCAGAGCGGTATCCTCCGGCGGGGCAGTCAGCTTAATCTCAACTCTGAGCCCGCCAACCAGTGGGCTTCCCCTGCCAACGATGAGTTGTGCATCACCACGCGGACGAACCGCCCACCCAACGTCCGCCGTCTCACAGACTCTGCAACCCTGCAGACCATGCTAAATGGGATGAACGAGACGGCACAATCTCTTCAGCGCCAGAACAATATAGGAGGATCGAACTCAGCACCCTTGTCGCCAACGTCCCTTAACCCTCGTGTGTACTCTGGATGGCCACAGAGCGATTCCAAGGCGGTCCCTATGGAAAACAAGGTCTTCCTAGAACGCATCGCAGCTGGTGAGAGAGAGGCGCCGTAGTTGCTTGCTGATAACCTAGGTCTCGACAACCGCACCACTGTGATGGTGAAGGACGTCCCTGTGAGTAGCGATCCCCAGCCAGGCTGATCTGTAGAACAAGCTCTCGCGCCAAGAGCTCGTCGACATTCTCAACCAGGTGTGTTGAGCTGAGTTGCCCTTCTGACCTAAGGTGGTCCCTGGCCACTTTGATTTTGTCTACCTGCGGTTCGACTTCCACAACCACTGCAACGTAAGCTGTTGGTCTTCTTCGCAATTGACACCAGGTTGGCTACGCTTTTGTCAATTTCACCTCGACTGGCGCGCTTCTCGAGTTCTACCGTGCTCGTGTGGGCAAGCGGTGGAATCTCTTCTCAAGCGAGAAGGTTCTTCAGGTTGGTACGGCTCTACTGCACCTTGTATAACACACAGGTCGGTTACGCCAACATTCAGGGCAAGGTCGCGCTCGTGAACAAGTTCCGGTAGGCTCCTGAAATGGCCGAGCTGACAGACAACAGCAACTCGGCTGTGATGGATGTCCAAGAGCAGTGGCGCCCCCAGATCTTCTAGTACGCGGCTGCCCCAAGTTTTGACTAATTGCAGCTCTGACGGGGCACTGCGTGGCCAGCCTGAGCCATTCCCGGAGGTTAGCTGGCACTGTGAACTGATCACTGACTTCAGTCGGACTCCGTGTCCCGCGGCCAGCGTGCAGCGCCCTCGGCTCGTTTGTCCTTCCTCGCTGGTGTGTGGTGCTCTATCGTTTTCGCTGATTTCAGGCTCTCCGTCTGACATGATTGACTACGACTACACGACCCGCCTTCATGACTATATCTAGTCGGCCCAATGGCTTCCCCATCTTTGACAAGCAGTCTCTCTTGAAGCCTGTCTCTCGGTCTTAAACTTCCCTGTTTTCTTCCGCACCAATCACACCATTGCCACACCCAAGCATCACACTGCATCACCATCATTATCTGGCCTGCTCGCTCTGTAGGGCCCATCACCTGACAGCACCATACGCCTCTCTAGTTGTTCGCAAATGGCCATATCACTGTAGATTATAAACCGCATTGCCTGCTAGATCGTAGCTGACCCGCATGCATCACCAGTTCGCCGCGTATTGTGTTACATCATGTGTGGTTTGTATGCAAGAAGGATTAGGTACAACAGAAAGGCGAGCGGGGTAGTCTGTATGTTTCAAGCGAGAACGCCCTTGGATACTGCCCCTCCCTTTCGTAAATAGCGGGCCCGAGTTCGCCGCAGTACTGGCTTCAACTCGGCACCGTTTTGGCATGCGTCGCGAAACTTCGCGTAAGATGGGTGACGCAGTGTTGATATGGAAGCAACACTGAGCTTTGAACCCTTCGAGCAAGGGCGATCCAGATCCGATTGACGTCCGGTAGGCAGCACCCACCCATGGCCTCTGGTAGCTCGGAGGGTGGCGAACGGACGCGCCCCAGCCGCTTGGCGACACGCGCAGAGAGCTGGGCCGCGACATGCGGGACGGCGAACTGCGTCTCCAAAGAGTGTGTTGTGTATCCCTCTGAGCTTTTGAACAGCTTGTCGTCGTCCTCGTCCGGGATGGTGGGCTCTTGGTCCGTTCGGAGGGATTCGAGGATGTCGGATATCGCGAGGATCTGGGTTGAGAGGTGCGAAGGGGTGGTAGTGGCTGGGCCGCGAGCCCCGATGATGTGCTGGGGGACGGTAGAGTTAACCCCCACCCTGCGCTGCCAAAGCAGACGTCCATGTCTTGGATAGCGAGCGATGGTTGCCCGAACGCGGCGTCGCTTGCGTCCTCTTGAGAGACTGCGAGGCGCAGCATGCATTTGCGGTCCTCTTTCCAGCGGCAAACTGCCCAGCAGCGCGAGGCGGTGAGCGTCACATGCGGCACTCGTACCACGGAGCGACGCCAACGCGAGGGGGAGAGGTACAACCAGCATGGGGTTGGGGCCAAGGGGTATCGCATTCGTCAGGGCGACTACATGCGCGCAGGAGGGTAAGGTAGGGTTCTGTTCGTGTGCCGTTGCAAAGTAGTGGACAATTAATTTGGGCGTGGTAAGCACGGGTGCTGTGAGGTCTGAACGCTCATCTCACCACTTTCGCGTCCCCCTTGCGCCTGATGCAGGGCTGGATGCAGGGCTGGATGGGGTAGCTGGACGGCGCCCATAGGCGGCTGACCTGGGGCTTCAAGAAAGCCAAGCGGGACGTTCTCGAGGAAGGGCGGGGGAGACCAGAGCAGGCCAAAGCCCTCTGGCATGGGGAGGTCGAAGGGGACGGTGCCGTAGGATTCAGGCTTGAGGGCGAGCTCGGGGGGAATTTGGCTCTCGACCGAACCACAATGTGTGCTAACACTGCTGACAGAGGGCTGGCTTTCGTCCTACCGCGAGTAGATGAAGTCCGGAACCGCCTCCTCTGGTGAGGGCTTGCGATGTTCAGGCGACGAGCTGCACTCGGAATCAGAGTCCTTGCGCTTCTTCTCCCCCTGGTCAGGGAACACACAGTCCGACTATCGTCAGCGTAATCTAGGGAAATCTCACCTCGCGCTTAGCAACAACGCATCGGCGGCAGATGGGACGGCCTTCATCGCATTTGATCCGGCGAGCACGGCAGCCGAGGCATCCTGTCCGCGATCGCGTGTACTTTTGGCGACGCTTGATACCGAGGCGACCGGTTTTGCGCGGTGGTGCAGGTGGCTCACGCGTGTACGGGTGATGTCGCGGAGCTGCGTACTGCATAGATTGATGTACGCGGTCGTCGCGCCATTCAAACTGGACAGGTACCTCGTATGGGACCGCAGCTCCATACCAGGGAGGAGCAGATGAGGCGCCGCCACGGGCGGGCGTGGAAATGGAGGAAAGGGTGGGGGGTGGAGGTATGGAGGACTCGCAGCGATGCCGAGAGGGGAGGAAGGAGGCGTGTTCGGGGGACGACGCGCCAGACGACTCGCTTTTCACCTGCAGAAAGGGGTCGGGCTGAGTGAACTGGGGGTCTGCGACGAGGGCAGCCATGTCATGATACCTCTGGGCGTCCTGCACAGGGTCAAGGTACGGCAACATGGATATCCAGCTCGTGGGCCGGTTGAACGGCTGGAGATGGGGTGGTTGAATGCCGGATCAGATAGACGGGACGAGCAATTCTCGCAAGCGCTCGGGTAGATGGGGTGTGCTAGGCGCTGGCGCACACTGGCGGCGTGATAGAGGGCTGACTCGCTTTGTGCACGGTCGCTTGGTTGGCGTGATCTCGGTGGAGGTCGTGAAACGGGAAGGTGTCCGAGCTTGATTCCAAGATGGCGAGGACGTCAACGGAGTTGGAAGCTGTTCAAGATATCCAAGATTGTGAAGGAAGGGAGGCTACAGACAAGGAACGACTGGGAAATAACGGTGGCCGGTCTCGATGCACCGCGAGAGCGGAGCCCGTTTTGAATGTTGAGAAATGGCTGCGTGTGATGCAAGATGACGGCGGTGAGGATTGCTATGGGGATGCTCCTAATCCCGATGGCAACCCGACGACTGAGCCGCGCCCCCTAGAGCCGACGATGGAGGAAGATGGGTGGGAGAAGGGGAGGAGGGGGAGGGGGAGGGGGAGGAAGAACGGGGCGGGTTGGAGATGGGATGTGTTGTGGTGTTGGAGAGGTGTGTTCGGTTGTTTACAAAGCCTGGGCGGGAGTACAACGTCCTAGACAGAAGTGGGTGGATGGAATGAGAGGCGGAAGGGAGGGGGGAAGGAAAGGGGCGCGGGCCGTCGGGTCGACAGATAAGAAGCTGGAGACTTTGCGATTCCAAGTGAGCTGGTCAGAGTGCAGTACATGACGACACGCAGCCGTCTCGGCCAGCCCTGTGGCCTGTCTTTCTTTCAGTCTTCTGCTTTGCAAACTGCAGCTCTGGACCACAGTTTCCCTTGGTGACTCTTCTTCTGACGCGGTACCGATGCTGCGTACCACGACGGGCTGCGCCGATGTGCTGCTTAGCCGCCGGTGTGTGCCCGTGTGTTGAGTCTAGCCCCTCATTGTCACCGAGCCCTGCAGTGGGATCCTACGGTATCCTGTCGTATCCTACTGTATCCTGCTCCATCCTGCGGTATCCTGCGTGGTGCATTATCCTGCATGCCCGCCCAGTGCCCTTGGGGATTGTGCACCACTCGTGCGCGGGTTTGATCCCGGGGAATGCGACATGAAACGATCGACGTGCGACGCCCATGGGTGCTCCCCTTTCTCTCGCCCCTCGCCTGGTCCGCCTCGTCGACTGCTCGACGGATGAGGGCAGAGAGCGAGTCATGGAAAAGAAATACAAATCAATCACTGCAAATCAGCAGAGTCAAATCATGATTCCCCCAAACTATTCGGTGTCGGTGACGTGAATTGGGCAAACAGAAGCTTTGGCTCCTCCCCCGGTCGATCTGTCCTCTGGCCGCTTTCCTCTTTACTCGATGCCTCTTGCATCCATTACATGTATTTGGTTCTTGATTCTACCACCTTCTTTCCCCCCCCCCCCCCTCGCTTGCCCTGCACATCTTGCTCTCTTTTCTCAGTGGTGACTACCCTCTCTCACTCTCTGGCTGTCTATCTCTCTTCCCCTAACCCCCCTCCTCCCCCACGTTCACCTTGCCTGCCTTGTTTTCGTCATTACGATTGGCAGGGGTAATAGGCATGTCCCTGCTGACCCCTGATGGCGATCATAAAGGCACGAACCCTAGTCGGAAACCCTCACTAGCCGCATCACAACCCGTGCGGTTATTGGCTGGAAACACCTGAATCGAGGCAGCAGGTCACCCGGTTGCGGCTGTTGACAGCCAGTACCATGTCGGCTTCGGCTGACATGGTTTGTGCCGCTTTGGCTCATTTCATTAGCCCCTTGCCTACTCTGGTTACCTCTGCCGGCAGTCCCCGCCTCTGCCAGCAAGTCCGACACGTTCGGCTTTCGGGACCTGCCGGGGTTCCGGCATCCGCCAAAGGGCCTTTCGGTTCGATGCCCATAGTCGGGCATTGTTCGCGCCTCAGGGAGAGAGCCGATATAGAGCAAGTAGCCATAGCACACGCGCACGAGCAGAGGGCGGAGGAGCTCCGACTGTACCCTGCATCGGACGGAGAACCCGCCGCCGCCACACGTGGTGCCCAAAGTCCGTGCACCAGGCCCCGAACGAGATCCTGTAACTTGAGATATCCAGGAACTAAGATCGACGGGGTATGTCATCGTCATCTGAGCACAGCAATTTGGCCAGATGGCGTCGGCGGGGGAGGGCAGGCGGATCTGTGCCGTCAATGACGTCGTCAATCTCCGTCATTTATTCACCTTGGAACAGGAACGCACCACAGGCCGCACGGCCACCCCAGGGACACTTGTCGCACCTGCTTGCCCATGTCGTTGCCCGTCAGTAGCCGCTGCTGTTTCGTTTAGGTTACATAAATTGCATCTTGCCAGAAACCGCCACCATTTCGGCAACATGGCAATGTGGAACACCATATAGGGCATGTACGACGTCGCAACAAGTACCTACTGACAGCTGTTCGCCGTGTCGCGTACCTGGCATGTGGCACTCGCCTATTTTATTGGAGGAGGATTCCCGGGCACCATGACCCACGGCTTTGCGGGATGCTTTCCTGTAACAGCATATATGGACGTGCAGGGTCGGGCACAAGGACGACCAAAAGTCACGCCCCACACCCAACAAACCAACCGCCCACTCCCGGCCACAGTGGAGTGTGCGGGGGCCTGTGGTAGACGACAGACGGCAGGGCAGTCTGACAAACACTAAGCGTGGGGAGAGGGGGGAGGGGAATTGTAGTAGCGGAGAGGCGCCTAAGTGGGGAATCCCCTTCCACAAGTTACCGGACAATATTGACCGTGCTACCAATGACATCTTCACCTTTACATGCTGACGCACTCGGACATCGCCACACATCGTAGCACAACCCGAGTCATCCCAAAAAAAAAAAAAAAAACTGGATGTGCTTTACATGTCTCACTAGTTGGGTAAGTCCCATTCGTTGAAGAAGGGACAGAGATAGACCCTACCTTCAGCCACAGCATTTACCGAGACGACAAGACTGGACGACGCCACCACCCTAATGAACAACAGCGTCGTGATAAACGAGCGCGAAAGGGCACTGCACAGTTTCCACCCTATCTGCACCTCGCTGGAAGAGCCGTCGGGAAACGGTGTGTGGCCGGGTAGAGTGGTGGAGAGGCCCCCCAGAGGATCGCCGACATGGGGATCACGCGACCCCGGCGCGGTCCCGGGTCGCGCCGAGTGAGGCGAAGCGGCGTCTGGCAGCCGTGTCGGTTCTCCATTGACGAGCTTAGAGGGGTCTCCCGAAGTTGAGGCACTGCAGCTCGGCTTGGGCTTACGTCGTCGCGTCCTTCAGACCCGGGTAACAGTGAGCGAGGTGATGGTGGCTGCGCGCCTGTGCACCCTCCTTCTGGCGGCATAGTACAGCAGTGTGTCGAGACGGTCAAATGGACCCGGTTGCCATGCTGAGGCTCTTTGGGGGACTCCCAGCCTGGGGTGCCACTGGGTTCCAACCATGCTGTGTCTCAATGGTGGGAGCCTGCAGTTTTCCAGACATACCACTCCAAACGAACACATTGGGCTCAGCCTGGGCCTTTTCTACCCGCCCTTGTGCAACCCCTGTGAATTACTGACAGCAGTAAACTACGCATGCGATCGACGCACATCACGAAACAAATAATCACAACATGCACGGGCCTGTACGTGACTGCATCTTCGCGTGTTGCTCACCACACTGTACTTGGAATTCGGTCGACAACTTGATTCATCAATTCCTTATACTGCATAATCGTTCACAATTGCTTACACTCATTGCTCACTGTCACTGGTTCATATCACTAATTCTACCCGTAAACCCGAAGATACAACTTGTGCACGCGCACAATCGCACTTCTGGCAGGTTACCCAGTCGAGTTGTTCCGATACCACTCGGTGTTGTACATTCAACTCCAACATCGCTGCCTTCCGTACAGGACTGGGCGACATACGACCATCCACAGAGTTGGGCCTGGTAGCGTTACCCTGGTGGGATGTCTTCCTCGTCTCATCTCGACCCAGGACGCCACGTTCTTATTCCAGAGCCGTGTTGCAGCGGCGCGCGACGTGGGCTGGGTACCGAGAAAAATTAGACATGTGAACGGACAGCGAAGCACACTGGTTCTTAGAATCCCAATATGGACTCACCCCGTGTTTCGGCTCCCTGCCTTGGGCGATGGGGCCCGTGTAGCCCTGTGCGCTCTTCATTCCATGACAGAACAACGGCGTGGAGCTTGCAGACAGGCGCATTGTCCTTGCTGATATTGTGCAGCGATATGCGACGGGGGCAAAGAAAGAACAATACAGCAGCGTTCGACCAGACGGTGGAGTATAGATGGGGATTCCCAGGTTGCAACTACACTGGACTATGGACGCGTTGGGCCCACCTCACTGCCCAGGGACAGTGATAGTCGTGGGGCGCAGGGCTGCAGCTCCTGTTGCGGCCCGGCACACTCTCTTCCCTTGCTAGTGTGCAGCGGTGTGCAACGGTACCGAGAAAAGTGACTGGCAGTGGGATAGAGGATTTGCGGGTGAGGCTGCACTGGGAACATGGGCTCACACTATCGCCACCTTGTGCCCTGCAGATAGGAAGCCAGGTGCAGTAGTCCTCCATTTCTGTACACCAAGAACCGCAGTGCAGCGATTTGTGTCCAGATATGGGGAAAATGCCGCGGCGAATGGGGATTCTGTGCAGTAGAGGGATTGGGCTCTCCAACATCTAGTATCCGCGCCCCAACGTGGGGTCACACCCTGGTGTCTTTCAGGCTCGGGCCAAGGTGTGGGAGACACAGTGAGCGCCTGTGGAAGTACACTCGCCGCTTTAGGGCCCAATACAGCCGCGCCTGGATGACAGTAGAGTAGAGGCGCTTTCCATGTCGTGTTGCGTAGGGTTACAGTCGAATAGAGTGCTTTCCATGTCGTGTACCAAATGTGTAGAAGAGCTTACCAGGCCGAGTCCCACTAGAGCAGAGTCCATGATTCCCATATCGAGCCATCTGTGGCTCAACAAGCGCCCACGCTGTAGCCACTCCCTGTTGACTCGGATGGCCTGCATCTCTTCTACAGCCACAGTACCGCTGCGTGTGATGGTAATGATAAAACAGTGGTGACGGTATGTGCATAGCTCCCAGCGCTGAGTCGTGGAGCCATAACATTGGCTCTAGCCGCTGCGTCATTGTCCTTGACTACAGCAAACGTGTGGGAGAGTGGCAGAGGCGACAAGGTACAGTGCATGTAAGCGCCGGGCCCCAGCGCACCCAGTTCACCCTCCATTCTAGAACTCAAGAACAGGGTGACAGTGGCGGAGCAGCGGACTTTGCATGTTGAGTACCAGTGGCGCCTCGCCATGAGCACCTGCGGTGACGTGCAGTCCTTGCCCTCGTGTGCGGGGCTTTACAGCACACTCATGCCTGAGCAGCAATACCGCCGAGTGGTAGTGTTTAGTGGTAGGGAAAATCGTGCAGAGGCCGTGAGATGACACTGACACAAAGTGCCGTTGGCTGACGTCACAGCGCACGCTGTGGCATTGCTCGGCCAGGGCGGGCGAGGAGACTCCTCATGCCAGAGGCACGGTACGGCGTATGACGTGGGCAGAAAATAGCACACCGGGTGACCGCAGTTATGCGGTTTCCCAGTCCAATATATCCGATCTCAACGGCTCTGTGGCGTAAAGCTCTGTGGCGTGCCTCGGTGCAACAGCCCGATGAGCGAGGTTGACAGATAATGAGATTAGGAATTCGAACACGGCCGTGATGGCTCACGGAATGCCATCCTGAAGAATTTGGGTAGAGGCTAAGACTGACATCACGGGCTCCGAGACCGGACCAGCCCGAGTTGGCTGGATAGCCGCGTGGGTGTCGCGTGGATGGGACAAGGAAGACGGTCTGCTGGTGTCGTTGATGATAACCGGCGCGCCCAGCACGCCATCCAACCATGTCTGAGGTCTGAGACGGAGGGGTTGATCAACACGCCGAGGAATGAGAATCCGCCCCGGTCTGTGTGTGCCTGGTGTGGGGTTGTTGTTGGCATGGTGCCGGCTCCGAGACCGGGCCCATGCCGGAGTCGTACGAGTCGGGGAGCAACAATCTCTTCGGCTGTCAGGCTCCAGTCGGTACCCTGCGAGTCCAAGCGGCCCAGCCTTGTCGTCTTTCGTCAGTGGCCCCTTCCAATCAATAGCTATTCCATTGTCCGCCACCACCCAGCCTAGCCTCGCCACGGCATTGCGCATCACTCGTACACGTCACGTTCTATGCTGCTTGCCATTCTCGGAACGCCGAGAGACGAGGAGAGAGATACGACAGATCGCCGCGTCCCGCTCCGCGCACCCGGATGGTATAGCGCAGAATCGCATCCCCAGCCCCTCAACGTCGTTGTAGTTGTTGTTGTATTGTCGCACGCCCCTGCCTCGCTCGCTTGTTGCTGCTACTCGCTAGTCGTCGCATGTCGCGGCGATCAGCGTATGACGTCCTATTAACGCCGCCCGCCGTAGGCGCCGTACTTTGGCCCCTTCTTCTCGGCAGGTTTCAGGATCTGCTGTAAGCGTGGCACATGGTGTGTGGGCAGGGTGCATCGGTACCAACCTGGAAAGAGCATAGTAGAGTGTCGTCAACTGACATCATTGCGCCGGCGTTGTCGAACTGGGGTTAGCAGGCAGCCCTTGACTGGGTAGAAGGGCTTGTAAGTTTCACGTGCTTGTCCGTGACGCGCAACTCACCTCGCCGCAGTAATTAGGAGCCGAGAATAACGTGACCAGCTGCCGCTTGGCGAAGAACTCGTAGCCATCCTCAACGACCTGATGCGCACGGCAGATGAGGTCCATGTCGTGCTTCTGGAGGAAACGCGAGACAACGTCAGGTCCAAAGGTGAACGACACGCCTCGATCATTCTCACTCCAGCCGGTGATGTCCTTGTCCGGGTCGGACCAGAGGAGGTCGCAGAGAAGACCTATGAGGTCAGGAACTCCCCACGGAATGTCACATGACGAAACTTACCAGTGTCGGGAACGTCAGTTGGGCGCATCACTCGCCGGATCTGCTCCATGCTCTGGAGATCGGGGCTGAGGCCACCGTGCATGGTGAAGATCTTCTCATCGATGATGGCGGCAATCGGGAGGCAGTTGAAGCAGTCGGTAAAAGTCTTCCACAGCTTGATGTTGTAGCGACGCTTGCACTCGTCATAGAAACCGTAGATGCGGTTGATCGACGCACACTCGTGGTTGCCGCGGAGGATGAAGAAGTTCTCGGGGTACTTGATCTTGTATGCAAGGAGAAGGCAGATGGTCTCGAGTGACTGTTTGCCACGGTCGACGTAGTCACCGAGGAAGAGGTAGTTGGCTTCTGGGGGGAAGCCGCCATACTCAAACAAGCGGAGCAGGTCGTAATATTGGCCGTGGATGTCGCCTGTAAATCAGCATTAGTTGGACAAGACTCGTCCGGCATGTGTCCACTGACCGCAAATCTTGATCGGCGCCTCGAGCTCGAGCAGAATCGGCTGCCCGATAAAGATCTCACGCGCCTTGGTGCACAGGTACTTGATCTCGTACTCCTGCAGCTGGACAGCCTTGCCCGGGCGGTTGCCACGGACTTCGAGCAGACGGTCAATGACCGAGTCGAGGTCAATCTCCTGCAAAGGGTCTGCCATGGTGTTTTGATGATGGTTCTAGGTCGAAGTGTGGAAAATAGAGTGCTGGTTTGTCAGCGTGGCAATGGAGAAAATGGGAATTACGCCAAGGGGTGAGTGTTGGAGCAATGTGAAAACGGCAGACTGTGGCCTAGCACGGCGGCAGCGGCGGTGTTGATGTTGTGGACGGCGGCGCGTGCACTGGCATGTGCGTCGTACAATCACCTGACCCGACACGACACGCGACAGGTCCACTCCCACCCCCACCCCATCCATCCACCGGTCTCAAGATATTGCCGCCGCGTCAGGTTTCACCGCCCACTGTCCCTCGCAGCCCTCAAGGTAGGTCACGCGTTCACTCTCCGTAGACCAACTAGACGAGGCACCGCGGTGTACACACAGTGAGTGCGAGACCACCTGAGATGCGGATGTGAATGTGGATGTGGATGGGATGTGGGAGGAGAGCTCAACACTAACGCTTTTGACGCGTGAACAGTCCACGGTCTCGGTCTCGGGCTTCAGCGCTGTTGTGCCGCGAAGAAGTCGGCGATCGACGGCGACGTAGGTTCGCGCGCACGAGATGTGAGGCGCAGAGCTAGGCGATGGAGGACTGTTGGGTCAAGGCAAGAGAGACAAAGGAGTGAGCGGAGGATGCGGTCCGCGCGTGTCGACAGTGCGTGGAGGATGCAGACAGTGAGAGGCGAGTGGATGGCGAAAGATCAAGTGGTTAAACGAGCAAGGTTGAATGAAAGATGGGTGTGTCAGCGATGAGAGTGGGGGTTGGGGGATGAATGACACCGCCCCGTCTCTGCCCCGTTTGGACGGTAGGCAGGAGGTGATGCCAGACGCACCTGGCGCAGTCGTGGGGCCAGAATGTGGTGGGAGCAGATTTTGTTGCGCCGCGATGTCAGATGATGGGCGGCGTGGGAAGGGGAGATTGTTGTTGACTCGGCGATGGAAGAGTGCCGAAGTCGTGGATGGAGACAAGGTGTGTTTCGGAAGGAGGATGAGGGATGATGGAGTAGAGTTGAGCTACGAGGTGTTGATGGTGTGCTCGAATGCTCAAGCTCAAAGATGGATGCAGACGCAGATTGGCTTGGGATTGGATGGCTTGCGTGGCCACTGTAGCGCTGAGTTGGCTGAAGGCTGATACTGCTAGTAGCCTTTTGGTGGGCACCAGAGCAGAGCACTTTGACTTTGGCTGGAAGGGCAGGCGGGATTATGACAGCTCGAGGGCTGGACGACTCGAGGGGCTCAAGAGCTGCCAGGACTCGAGGGCTGAGGGGCTCAAACTGCTGGGGGTTGACAGGCTTCCCTGGGCCAAATACGTCGAACGTGCCATCCACCGCCTTGTCCCCCTTATCGCCCAAACTCCGAACGTGGCACCCGCCCAACCACAGAGCCAGAACATACAACCAGAGCCAAACACAAGTGTCAATACCTGTCTGAAACACAGCATTGCAGAGTATCCAGACCGCGTGCATTGGTGATGTAAAACTAACAAGCCAACCTATATATTACATCCTCTAGGCAACTGGGTCACCCTCCTCACTATTATGCGGCACCGTGTTTGTCGTCGTCTTCACCGGGTGCTGGTCGGCGGCAACTGGGTCACCCTCCTCACTATTATGCGGCACCGTGTTTGTCGTCGTCTTCACCGGGTGCTGGTCGGCGGCAACTGGGTCACCCTCCTCACTGTTGTGCGGCACCATGTTGGTCGTCGTCTTCACCGGGTGCTGGTCGGCAGCCGGAGCAGCCGGAGCGGCCGTAGTAGTAGCGGGAACAGCGGCAGCCTGACTAGCACTTTTGGCAGCAGCAGCCGTGACGCCAGTAGCTGCGCCAGCACCAGCCGCACTAGCACCCGCACCTGTCGCAACCTGTCCATAAGCGGTGTCCCAATCGCCGAGGCTCACCCCGCCCTTAGGCTGCTCAACCGCGAGATCCTTGGCAGCGGTGGTGTGCGTCCCGACTGTCTCTGCCTTTTGGCCAATCGCGTCCAGAACAGACTGGATTTAGTGTTGAATTACGACCGGCGCCGCGATATCAAACATTACGCGCGGCACTCCAAGCGGTTCATGGCCCAACTCACCTTGACCGACACCAGCCCGTAGTCAAGCATGCCCAGTGCCTTATGCCCGACGCTCTGTTGGGGAGCAGCCGGGTACGTTCCGGGTTCACCAGAACCAGCCGGCTTATCAGCGACGCCAGCACCACCCACGCCGAGCATGTTGCCCTCAGTCTGCGTCCTGTGGCGCTCGGGGTGGTCCTTGTGTTGGTCCTGCTGGCCCTTGCCCTGGTGTGAGTGTACGAGCGGTGAGAGGCGAGCGGCTGCAGCTGCTGTAGCAAGACAGCAAGGACCTCGACCTGGTAATACGTCCAACGTTCAAACGAAAGTAGGTCCCCACAGAGGGACATTTGGGATTGGGAGTGCTCAGCTGGCCGAGCAGTTCGCAATAGTTGGTCCAATGGACACGGACATGGTCGCCATCAGAGGCCAACTCAACTTACCTCGAGGTAATCCTTAATCTCCTGGCCCTTAGCCATCGCGCTTGCGTGTGCCATCTCGATGTACGGCCTGGCGGTCTTGTCGACCTGCTCGAGGTACTGGGTGTCAGGAATAGTGGGTGTTGAAGGAAGGTTTGGGGTTGTGAAAGCGGAGAGGGATGAACCTGGGCTGGGTAGAGGGGAGAGGCCGGAAGGAAGGAGAGGGTCGCAAGGGTTCGGAGCAGGGGAGTAGAGCAAAGATGTGGTGAAGATGTGGTGAGGGAAGGTGGTGCTGGTCGACGAGGCTCCATCTGGCGCCCCGTAGTGTCAATCTCATCACCTTCCCACCCGTCGTCGTCATTCTTGAGAACTTACGTCTTTAGCCTGCTGGAAGATACCTCCAGCGCCAGCGCCAGCGCCCGCTACGCCCGCCTCAGAGGCAGTGGAAGTGCTGGATGGGGCGGTCGTGCTTGCCGGGGCGGCGGCCTGGGGCGCGGGCATGGTGGAGGCAGCAGTAGGGGCGGCGGCAGCTGGGGCGGCCGCCTCTGCAGTGTCAGTAGGTTTCGACATTAGTGTGAAGTGGATGTCGAGATGGGGAAGACGGAGGGATGAGGAGGATGAGGTGGATGTGGTGGCAACAGCCGCTTCCCTAGCCAAGCGTGTCTCAAGTTACCGTTGATTGCAGGCACATGTCGTCATCCCGATTGGGCCTCCAGCTCACCTCACCTCACTGTCCATTACATCGCCCATCCCGCTTGGACGATGCAGGCAAGTGCATGCTCTGATCTCAAAGTCAATGCCCAGCTTGCGGAGCATGCGTCTCTCTCACTCTCCGCGTCCCATGTGCTATCTCTGACCTTGACAAGCTTCTCTCTGCGTGAGTCGCGTTTGGCTGACAACAAATGAGGCGCGACAAGCCGCGCCGATCGGTCCCTGAGAGCATTAGGTTTCGTGAGTGGCGTCCAGATCCGGTTGCACTCTGAACGTTGGGTTGACTACTACTCGTTGATAATCCTTACTCAGACATTCATAACGGTTAAATCGAGTTGATGGTACAACACTACGCGTCGACGACCCAGCTACCTTCGAGCCCAGAGCTGTCTGCTGAGCTCTGGGTAGTTCCCGCCGTGTGGATCGAGCTCACGAGGTCCTCTGCCTCGTGGTCCGAGGAACTGGCCGAACGCGATCCCGTAGACCGGGTGCAGCTCGGCGGCGGAGGCGGAGCCGGGCCCGTCTCGGATGGCATGGCCAGCGTGGTAACCAGCACGCGCCGGAGCGTGGAGGACGGGAGGGCTGCGAGACGCCGGGCAAGCCAGGAGCGCTGGCCAGCGTAGAATGTGCTCCCGTATTGGCTCTTGAGGATGCGGAAGAGTCGTGCCTCGAATGCCGCGTAGTCGCGCGAGGGAGCGAGACCGAGTGTGGCCGCTACGCTCTGGTAGATACCGCGGAAAGTGGAGGAGATGAGGTCACGGACAATTGAGAAGACCGCAGTGGGAGAGGCTGCGCTCTCACGCAAGCGCTGGCGAGCTAACTCACGCCGGCTGAGAGTACGTCCCTCGGTGATGATAGCTGGGAGAGAGGGGAGGGTGATGCTTCCCAAGAAGAAGCTCACTACACGCGAGGTCGTCGCAGCGGCGAGGTTCGCACCGAGTAGCCGGTGGGTTGAGCTCAGGACCTGCGAAGCGAAGCTGTCGGGTGTCACGAGGCTCGCGGAAGAGGGGTAGAGCGTCAGTAGCATCGGCGCCTTGCCCGCGCTGGGTTGAACCAAGGTTGGGAGGGCCGGCAGCGCACCTGGCTGCGCCGGCGGCGCCGGATTAAGAGGGTAGAGGGAGATGAAGGCGTGGATGTGCGGAATCTGGCTCGGGCCCGGATTGTATGGGTCAAAGGCGGCGACACCGCCCGTGTTGGTCGAGGACGGGGCCGGGAAGCGAAGCGTAAGCGTGGCCAGGAGGGAACGGTGGAAGGGTGGGAAAGTGGTTGCGTCGTCCGTGTCGTAGATGAGAACACGGAGGGCACCCTTCTCAGCAAGGCCGGAGAGGCGGCGCTCAAGCGCCTCTGCCTCTTTGACGTGCGGGACGGCGACAATGACGACGTAGCCGTTCTTGAGGAGCGAGGCGGTCAGAGGAACGAGGAGTGGTGGGGTGGGCGATGGTGCGAGGATGACTGGAGTTAGTGACGAGCTCAGTGAGGGGAGAAACGTCAGCGGAGGGAGGCGAGCAAGCAGTATGTGTAATAAACGCGAAACCTACCAATCGCCTCCTGCAGCATGCCACCCTCGACCACGCCACGCACGCCAAACTGCCGGCGGAGGCGCCATTCGCGGCCATACTGGCCAAACACGCCTACACCCGTGACGAGGCCAACCGCGCCGACACTCGCAGCGAGGGCGAGGCCTACACCCGCAGCGACGAGGTACGGGTGCTTTCGAGCAATGGTCCCAGCGGAAGAATAGACGGCTGGAGGCGGCGGCGGCGGCGGCGGCGGAGGTGCCGCCTTGGAAAAAGGCGGGAACGGGATCGAGATTGACGGCGCGCCGTGCATCGTCAGCGAGTCCACTGAGGTTAGCCCGAGCGATGCTACGGCGACCAGATGATGATCAGAGTGGGGCTTTAATAGGGAGGGCGATCGTGGAAGCGGTGAGGACTAAGGCCGCTCTGAACTTACACCCGCCCGCGCTCGCACTCACTCAGTTCGTTCGTCATGCGCTCGGCTGTCTCGAGCATCTTGCTCGGTAGCTCGGAGATGTTCTGTGGCACCTGCGACTCTATCCATTCCTCGAGCTGGTCGAGGAGTTCGGTGAGGTCTACCATGGTGGCGATTTGTGTGGGAGTGACAGGCGTTCAGATGCTGGTTGCTGGTGAGATATGAGTGCCCCAAGCGGGCGGCCGATGCGGTGTGTCGTCTCGATGCTGGGATCAACGGGGGCTTAAGCTCGTATGCCCGTACTCTCGAGGAGATAGAAACGCTCAATGATGCCGTCGGCCTTGTAATCGTCTCGGCTTGGGGTGGCACACGGATTCAGAGAGAGACGCCGCGTGACCATTCGGCACGATTTGCCACCCGCCAAACCGGGCCATATATTTGGTCCCGACTCTAGGCAGCTTGTATCGCGCTTACTGTGGAATAATTCCGTTAATGCCGTCGACTTGCAATCAGCATCAGTTTCCGCAAGCGTTTCAAGGTGCGCATGACGTCAGTGCTCGATGGCCACAAGCACCAACAATAGCGCGACTGATGATGGAGCCGCACTGGGAGCCCGTTGGAGCTGCCCAGGCCTGCCGATGTCAGTGGGAGACTCTGCGCTATTGACTCTCTTCCTCGCATCTCTCTCATCTCATCGGACTGATGTCGACCCGCGGATCCGCTACTACGCCTGGTCCTCCCCGCACCGCCGGCCCAAATCCCAGCCCAAGCTCCAACATGGGATCCCAGGTCGAGGACCAAGTCGCCGCGGCTCAGCGTAAGGCCGATAAAGGGAACCCAGACTCGCTGAGTATCGACCCGAGTCGTCGCGAACAGGTGCGCGACAAGCCGCACTTCAAGCCCCCGCTCGCGGACGTGTCTATGGGGCGATTGTGAGTGACGTTGCGGTGACTCAAACTGGTCCATGGAGTGAGGATAGAGGAGATGGAGCGGGCGGTGAGAATGCTGTCACTGTCGCCATCTGCCCAGTGCGGATCTGTTCGCTCGCGTGTCACTCTCTGCCTACCTCGGTACTAACACCAGCCTCACATACCTCACTCTTGGCCTAGTAGCCCTCGTGGTATTCTATGTCTGGAGCTCTACCGTCGGGGTCAAAGATGCCGGCGGATACTGGAACCTTGTGACGAGTCGGCATGACACGAACGCTGAAGTCGTGCAAAATGCGGCTACCAAGGCGCATGAGCAGGATACCGTGAGTCGGCTTCTCTTGCGTTGTGTTCCCTACCTTGCTCCTTCTCGCTACCTTATGTTTCCTATCCCACTGTATCTTGCTTGCCCCTGCTGTCCACATCACTTTACCCACCCGATAGCTCCGCCCTCTGGGGTTGCTCCCCCCAACCAAGAGTGGCAGCCCTTACCTCGTTACTGGAGCTCACCTCAGTCCTCGACCTCCGCCGCGGCTGCTAAGGACGCAGGCACTTGCCCGCCTTGTGACGTTCCTGACGCGACCGTGGAGTCTCTCGTCCTCCAGCTGGCGGACAAACTCGGTGTCAAGCCCAGCGAGATCAACGCTGTCATCCGTCCCTTGATTGACCCGTCCGCGCCCAAGGTCTCTACTGAGCCCACTGCAAACGAACCCGGTCTCCTGGGCGTGTTGGGCGAGGTACTCCTCGACTAAGAGACAGGAGGCGGCGGATGCGCCATGCCTATACATACAACACGAGATAACGTGACACGAGAATGCTATGAGACTTTCTTGCAATTCATGTCACCAACGGAGATGGGCGACGTTCACCGATACGAGACGTCAATGAGGTCGCCGCTCTCAACGTCCATGTCCTTGACGGTTGCGTTGCCGTCGAAATGTTCACCATCAAACTCAAGTCTAAAACGGTGCGCCTCCGACGGGTCGATGCCTTGTTTGTTACAATAGAACCTGAGAATTGTAGAGACAAGTGTCGTGGGCGCGGCCGAAAAGTGGAGTTCTCCCTTGGGGCCACGGAGGTGCAGCTTCACTTTCTGGACGGTCTGCAGCGACATAGGCCGCATGGGTGAAGGTGAGCGCCGCAACGGGTCGGCCTCGTCTCCGTCTCTATCGGCCGGGTGCTGGTTATCGTCAAGCAGCGCGAGACGGGCGCGGCGCTCTGCCTGCTGGATCTTCTCGTATACAGACAACTCGTACCCCTCTGTTGGTCAGCATGGTCCATCTCCCACGCACTTAATTCGCCTGTGAAGGTGATGCCGAGTTGTTTCGGCGTCTTTTCAGCAGAGAAGATTCGTTGGCCCTCATGTACGAGGACAAGCTGCTCGGCAGGGACCTGCACGCGTGTGGCCAGCGACAGTAATAGGGCGGACAGTGGGTCCGTCTGGCGTTAGCTGATCTAAGGCTATCAGGCTCACCTGGAACACATGAAAGATTCGCTTCTTTTCGTACGCGGCGACAGCCTGTTCGCGACCGGGCTGACGTTTATCTGGATCCACAACCATCTGCACGGTTATCTGTACTTGAGGGCCGCTACGGTCGCGAACAGGCGACGACGAGCCGCTTTCAATGACGGGATCCATGTCATCCATCACCACTCCAGCCTCTTCGAGAAGACGCCTGGCATCAGCTCCTCAATCCTGATGTCGGCAGACATACCGCGACTGCTGCTCGATGTCAGCCAAATCCTCTTCCCCAAGTGTGGGCGGCGGCGTGAGCTCAATACGCCGGAGCTTCGCCTTGCCCGTGGCCCGGGTCTTTCCCTTGTCAGTGCTGGGCGTGTCCTCCTCGGACACGAGTGATCTGGAGTCAGTCGTAGCCTCCTGGAATGTGTCAACGTACATGGTGACCGAACTCTCGCGATCTGTGGTCCGTGAACGGCCGCGCTCCTGGGTTGGTCGGGAACGCGTCCATTCTGGGAGAGAAGGTGGCTTGGCTCTAGCCTTGGCCCTGCGTCGCCGCCGCCTGCGCTCAGCATCGCTGTCGTCCTCAGAGTCAGAGGCGTCAAGTGACGTAGCGCGGGGTCGAGGTGGCGTGGATTCTGGACGCTTGGGAGGGCGTCTATTGACTGGACGTTAGCGAGCGCTGAGCCAAACGAAGGGAGAGCAGCTCAGGCAGGGCGCTGAATGATCCAATAAGGAAATGGGTGATAGGATGAGGGAGACGAAGGACGCACCTGTCCGCCGTAAAGGCTTGGTGGTAAAGAACTCGACGTCGGAATCGACCTCGGATTCGTCGAGCGCGATAACCTCAGCCCCTGGCGGCGGGAAACCCTTCCCTCTCATCTGCGAGTCTCCCATGTTTGACATGGACTGTGTAAAGATAGAGGGTGGAATGATGGAGTGGCGGATGAGGAGTTGTGGGGAAGTGGCCGATGGAGGATTGTTGTTCTCAATCACTTTCCTCCACTCTCCTCCACTGCCTCGTTGACTCTCCACTTGCCTCATCATGCCGCCACGCCTCCCACGCCTCACCCTCTTCACAGGTGGCAAGGAGTGTGGTCTTTGCGAGGTACGTCCCACCAGGGCTGTGACTGATGCAGGTTGCCAAGACCAACCTTGTCGCCATCCGGCATACCCATCCCTTCGACATCAAGGTCTGGAATATCCGCGAGCCGCCGACGGACGCGAAGGAGGAGGAGGCACACAAGTGGCGCAGGGCTTACCAGTACGAGATTGTGAGTCTTATGGATGGGAGCAAGTGTTGAGGGTGTAACATAGGTGGAGTCCCGACAGCTGACGCCAGCCTGTGCTCCACGTTGACGGGGAGCGCGCGCTAAAGAACAACATCACACAGGAGGACCTGCGGCGGGTACTCGATGAATGGCGAGCGAAGAACGCAGAGGGGAAGGATTGAGCTTCCATTCTTCGCCCACATCCGCGGCCCAAGGTAGGGGCTCGCCCGACGACAGCCAAGTTTCCACGCCCATCGTGCATCTACGAAATCTAGAGTACTAGAACATGCATCACTATCCAATCTTGTGGATCGTCTCGGCACCCGTCGACCCCTCGAGGTTCTCGAGGTATTCCTGCTGTCAGCTTGCTCCTTGAGAGAGGACATACCCTGAGCCACATCTCGCGCTGGTCCGCAACGTGGTCGAACTGGCGGTACCGCTGGTCGCGCCGCAGAATAGTCTTGATCTCGGCCAGGTCGACTTGCTTTGCGAGCGTTGTAACGTCCATACCCTCCTCAACCTCATCCTCATCCTGCTTGACCTTGGTCGCCGCCTCGTCGAGGACCTTGTTCCGCATCCGGCCCCAGAAATCGACAAAGTTGTTCTCGCGTAGCAGATCGTAGAACTCTGCGCGAGCAGCCGCCTCACGTGCATGCCGCCATGCACTGAATCGTTCCTCGAGTGCCCCAGCCCCGAGGCCGAGGCGCTGGACGAGGGCGTCATCAGCGATCTTCTCATAGATGTCTGCGAAGCTCGTCTCCAACGTAGCGTGCTGCGCAAACAGAGACGAGAGCGCGTCTGCCTTGGTCTCGCGAATGCGCTCGACATGACCCTCGAACAGTCGCCGCCGATCGCCATCACGGAGAGCAGGGTGCGTGAACCGCCGGTCTTGCTGCAGGATAGGCAGGATGTCCTCCCATGTAGTGTCTGAACGCACAACGTCAACAAGCAGGCTACCGAAGAGGCGCTCTCCCTCTTCCCGCCCTGCGGAACGGCGCGCCTTGTTGGCCTCTTCCCCGATCACTGCCTGGTGCGCACGCACCGCGTTCTGGCGCTGCGCCAGACTCGCCTCCTGCCGTTCTTTCTTCTCACGTGCACGAAGCGTAGCGGCATCCTCGGGGTTCCGGTCAACCTCTGTAGCGAGCTTCTTAAGGTGCGTGGCGAACAACTCTGCGCGAAGGCTCGAGCTGCCCACTGCGTCGTAGCGGGGGTCATGAGAGACGGCCTTCTTCGCCTGGCTCCACTCCTCGTTCGGCGCGATGTCCGCCTCTGACAGGAGCTCGAGGAAGTCCTTCTCTGCGCGCTCCGCATCGGCACGCTTCCGCTCGCCCAGTTCGCGGAGATGCACCTTGAACGCCTTTTCGCGCTCGCGGTCATCTCGCCCGAACGACCAGAACCGACGGTCCTTCTTGAACTTGCGCCGGAAGTCGTCGAAGCGCGTTCGCGTCGAGGTTACTTCCTCGCGCATGAGGGCGCGATAGTCCTTCTCCGGGTCCGTCCTGACCTTGGCCGGCTCAGCTTTGCTTGTCCGCTTCGCTCGACCAACAGTGCGACAGTATTCCTCGTACACGTCACGTCGCTCCTTCATGCTCGGGAGGAGGACGTAGCGCGGGTCGTTAATGAACAGGGGCAGGGCCTGTTCCCACGGTGCAAACGGCGAAATCTCCTTCTCCATGAGTAGCGCCAGCTGTCAGCTCTGGAAACTCACAAGCTCACCTTGAACAGAGCCCGACCTTCCTCTGGGGAAACCTGCACCTTCTCGGGGACTGCGAACACCTTCTTCGCCGCCTCCTCACCTGCCTTTTCCGCATCGCCCTCCTCCTTCGCGGCCTCAGCGGCCTTCTTCCGGTCGACAGCATCGAACTCCGCGGCAACGGCGCGTTTCCACTCCTCCTCGTCCTCTACTTCCGGTGCCCCGTCGTCCTCCACAACGCCGCTCTCGTCATCCGCGGCCTTGGATTTTTTGGCCCCAGGAGCGCCTTCTGCAGCCGCCCCAGCCTTGCGCTTCTTCTCCTCAGCCTTGCGCTTGCGCTCCTCAGCAACCTCAGCGCGCACCCTTTCCTGCTCACGCAGGCGCTCAAGGCGCGCCTCCTCCGCCTTCTGCTTGCGCTCCTTTGCCTCGGAGGCATCGAAGGCGGCAACGGCCTCCGCGATCTCCTCAGGAATTGTCCACTCGGACCGTTTGGTTTCTTTCTCGAAGTAGAACACGTTGCCCTCATTGGTCGTTACGCGCATCCACCCCGTTCCCGGAATGGGGACCCGGTCCTTTGGCTTCTCTTTCTTCTTCTTCTTCTCTTTCGGCGCAGCCGTCGGGGGGGCTGTCGGGGGGGCTGTCGACGCGAACGTCGGACGCGTGTATGTTGACGCCTTGGTGACAGAGTTGTAATAGTATGGCGTCACACCGTCGGGGGCTGGAGTCAGCTTCGGAAGCGACGTCACTCTGTCGCAGACATACCGCGGTGTTCGCTCCAGTTAGGAGGAAGAGGAGGAGGGAAGTTGGGCAGCGGCATCCCTGCCATACCAGGAGGGAAAGTGCTAGGGGCCACAATCCCCGGGCCGCTGGCATCAGTAGACATGGAGGAGGAAGGATTGTAAGGAGATGAGATCTTGGAGTTGTGCCAGAGCGCGCACTTCTCAACATCAAGTACTCACCCAGCAGGAGGGCCTGGTGGAACCTTAGCCCCAGGTCCACCTGGGGGAGGCCCAGGAGGGCCGCGTGACAAGCCAGAGCCAGAATGGCGGGACGACATTAATGATGTTTGTGGTGGATGGAAAGGTGGAGGATAGTCGTTGGGTGGCGGTTGACTGTTTTCAAGGGGCCATGGCGGCGTTTTCGGCAACACCTCGACCCAGCCTCCTGCCTCTCCACCTCTGCCATGGTCTCAACCGATCAGCCTGAGCTGCATGCTCAGGCTCTGGATACTGACAGACAAACTATGCCTCCATAAATCTATAACAAATCTATGCACTACTTCCTCCGCTTCCGTGGTGGCTGCTCCTCATCGCTCTCGTCGTCGTCGCCGCTGTCGTCGGCCTCGCCAACCTCCCCCATGCCCTCCCACATCTCATCCTCCTCATCCTCGCCGACCTCGAGGTCCTCATCACTCTCCTCCTCCCCTTCGCCCTCCTTCTTCTCCACCACGTCCTTCCCACTCCCGAACCCATTAAACACAAAAGTACCGACACCGACTCCACCCACGCTGGCCATGACGCTCGCTTTCTTCCCGGAGCCCCAATTCCCTTTGGGGGCTTCAGTGGGTGCAGGAGTGACTCCGCACACTCGCAGCGTCGCATCGGAGCTTACAGTCGCAAGGCCAGCCACCTGCTCCGGCGCGATGTTTGGAGGAGTCCACTCCGCTCCGCTTGGGAGGGAGAGGAGGGAGTGCGGTGTCGCTGCGAGCCCGGGCACAGAGTAGAGCAGCTTGCCGGTGCGCAGGTCGAGCGCTCCAAGTAGGTTACTGTGGTCGGCAAACCATACGGTATGATCCTCGAGCCGGCTCGGTGCAAGGGCCGCGACGCCACCCTCGCGCGCCATCTTCCAGTCTGCCACCGGCTTGCGCTGGCGCGTGTCGTATCGCCGTAAATTCCCCCCTTTCGTTCCCGTGACGATGTCAGTAGTGGATCGGGGAAGGTAGGACGAGCAGAGGTGGTGCACTGGCACGCGGAGCTGGAGGTTATTGTGCGGCACGTTCTTTGCACGCCACACCTCTCCTTCGTAGAGGTCCTTCGGGGACGCCTTGGTGGAAGACGACGCGAAAGTACGCTCAGGATCGAAGACTCCTAGCTCGAGTTCCTTGCCGCCAAGTGCGAATGCGCCGCCCACGTCGGGGGTTGAGAGAGTGAGCACCGGAGCACCGAGTTTGCGCGTGCCTGCCGCTTCGGCATTGTTGTTGTAGAGCGTGAGTCTGCCAGTAGAGAGAGACGAGACCACGCTCGAATCAGACAGAGATGCCAAACCTGTCCACACCGATGTGCCGCGAGACGGCACAGCATGCGTCGACTGCGAGGTCACGATAGGCACGCTCGTCTCCTCAGTGGGGAGGGAGAGGGAGCTCATCCGAAACCCGTCGTCAGCCACGAGGAGCTGGCATCAGCATTCTACGTGACTCTTAGCTACTCCGTGCTCCCTGTCTGCGCGGGCTTGCTTACCTCGTCGCCCATGCGGAGCATGCGTTTCACCACACCGACCGCGGCGTGTTCACCATGTTTGATTGGCAGGGGACGGACGACGGGGTTGCGCTCGCCCTCGGGTACGCTAATCTGGAGGAGTGTGTTTGCGTGAAGCGCTGGCGCCCAAAAGTCTGCTGTGCGATATGTCACCATGTTTGCTGGATGAGAGATGGATGAGTAGCCATCTTGAGCAAGGGAGGTTGTTGTGAGTGCTCGAAATTTGTGCCCGGTGCGGGGCCCATTGTGCCTGAAGCGACAGTGACACGAATCCGACCTACCAAGGCTTCGCTCGTCATCTCTCCACCTCTCCACTTGCTCCAACTTGAAGATGGCCCGCATGGACGGCGTGATCATCCTTGATCCTGTTGGGTACGCATTATCACGCTCAACCTAACTCCAGAAAACCCCTGATTAGCAGCCACTTCGCCCACCACCCGGCCGCGTACCCGGCCATCTTCACCGACGCGTTCAACCACGAGCTTTCTCGTGCGAGGAAAGACAGACGGGACCTTGAACCCGTGCTATGGGTCCACAGCTCTGGAGGAGGGGTGGCACTGTGCCATCTCGAACGAGATGGGCTGCGATACCTGGTACCACTCAGCGCCGAGGTGAACCCGCTCTTCGGGTTTGCCTGGCTTGAGAGCTTCCTCGACACGCTCCAGGAGTACCTTGGGGACGTCACTGAGGTTACAGTCAAGGACAACTTTGACGTTGTGTATATGGTGGGTGCCCGATTTCAAGCGTCTTCCAGGAGGCTGGGGTCGATTCCAGTTCAATCCTGTTATCCAGAGCTGACCTCAGCTCATTGAGGAGATGCTGGACGAGGGGCACCCTATGACGATGGAAACGGCGATGCTCAAGGACATTGTGCTACCTCCAAGCCTCATGCGCAAGCTACTCAACGTTGCGGGTGTGTCAGGGTAAGCCTCTTCACTCCCATTGCCTACTCCAGCCCTTACATCTTCTCTGCGCTCACATCAGTCTGCAAGCACAGACAGGTTCGGCGCCCTTCACTGCACCAATACCGTGGCGACGACCTGGCGTGCGGCATGCACAGAACGAGATCTTTTTTGACGTCGAGGAGACGCTGGATGCTGTCGTGGACCGCAAGGGCCACGTGCTCTCGGCGCAGGTATGGGGGAGTATCGGGTGTAACTCGCGGCTGTCAGGAAATCCGGACCTGTTGTTGAACATCAGCAACGCCAAGGCGATGACAGAATGTTCGTTTCACCCGTGTATCCGGTGAGTTGCTCTGTGTTACCAAGGATCCGCCCTCAGCTGGCTCACACTCGTCGTCCGACTAATTCCAGATACTCGCGGTGGGAGCGCGATCACGTTCTGAGCTTCATTCCGCCAGACGGCAAGTTCAAGCTGCTCGAATACGAGGCGGCGTCCGTGCCCAAGCTCCCTTTCCTCCTCAAGGCCGGAATGCAGCTGGACGAGACTGGGGGACGATTCTCGCTCACCCTCACCAGCCGGGTGCCGCGACTGGATGATGTGGTGATCTCGATTTTCCTCGGTTCGACGACGACGGGGATTAGCGCAACGCCGGCCGGTGATCGGCGACCCCCAGGACAAGAGGGTGACGGTTACGTGGGCGGTGGCACAGCCGAATTTGATCCTCACACGCAAGTGCTGAAGTGGAGTCTCGCGAGCGTGTTGCAGAACGAGCGCAGTCCCACTCTCACGGGGTCGTTTGTGTCGTGAGTATTAGTCTTCAAACGCGCCCTTTGTGGATCTGACCCTAAGCACATCCCGCGCGACGCCAGACCCTGCTTTCGCCGTCCGCTTCAAGATTTCGAACTACACATACTCGGGCCTACGAGTTGACCAGCTCAAGGTCTCGGGTGATGTGGCCTACAAGCCTTTCAAGGGGTTGCGCACGAGCGCGCGGGCTGGCAGGGTGGATGTTAGGTGGTAATGGATCCCGCACTCTATGGCGAGACGGATGGGGTGTGAGATGGCGAGACGCGGCCCAGTGAGGTCACGGGCGGCGACGCCCGTCATGTAGATCGGTTAATGTCCATATCAGGCTGGCGACGTGTCCCGGGTCAAAACCTGTCTCATCGCGCAGCATCCGCTATTCGTCGCCTGCATGCGTGATGTTAATCTCTCCGTAATCAATCCTGGTGATTGGCTCAGTCACACGAGCTGACATTTACCGGGGCCTTGGGCCACGGCTTTGACATGTGCATTGTGCCTGTGTGTCGCCCATTACTGTGGGTCATGACCCACCTAATGTCGTACGAACAAAGTCAGTGCATGGCCATTGCCCACCTTTGTGATGCTTTGATAGCACTCGCGTTTCAAGTCAAACGGGCACCATCTCGACACCGCTGAGGTACGACTACATCACGCTACGCCGCTTGGCTGGACTGGGCAATGTTGAACATGGCGTTTCGTATACGTCCAGGCGCGAAAAGGCCTGCAAGGGTTGGACTCTGGATGGCTCGCAGGGCACACGGTAAAGCTTGGGCTGTGGGTGACCCGGTGACTGGGACCCGTGCCGTACCTGGATTGAATAGAATAACGGTGTAATATCTAATGCCTAATCGCCAATGCCCAATGAGCCATCCCCCCACCTCCTCCGCCTTTCCTCCTGAGATTTCAGGGCTCGGCTTGACATCCATCCCACTCTCCTCTCACTACTTGCTACTGGTCTCTTGCCGCCTTCTCCTCTACTCACCACACTATTCACTACTCGGACACATCAATCAACTTGCATCACCACACCCCGACTACCTACACACTCTCAACTGTGGCTAAGACTCGGTCTTCACCCTAGGCTTGCGTCGTTCAAGGATACTACCATCACAGTTGGATCCCCAAGTCGCTACCCAGCCCCGTGTTGGTCAGCACATAACCCAAGTGGACTGAGCATGTAAGTGGCGCAGAGGCAACGTGAATCCGGCTGCAATCAAATCACGAGAAGAAGCGAGCCGTCATTGGGCCATGTCGAGCAAGTGGGGCGAGTCGACCAGAGTGGCGATTCATGTGAGGCAGCGGCGGCGAGAGGGGCCAGCACCAGCTGCTCCGCCATGTGCTGCACGTGGTGACCCCGATGTGCCAGCCACATCGAGGTCAACACGCCGCTACGGCACAAAGGGGCGCTCCCATCGCCATCCTCCGCCCGCGTTGCCTTACTTCCTCACACCGTCGCCAGCAGCAGGTACACATGTTCTTTGCGCTTCCCCTGGCTCTGGCTCGCTGCCATGCCCCGACCGCCCTCTGGTCAAAGCTTGTCGCGGCGTGTTCACCCAGCTTCTCGCTTCTTCGGCAATACCTTGATCTCTACCCGACGGTGGAACACAAATGGTTGGCAGGCGTAGCGGGCGAGGTGGTTCTGCGTTCCTTGAGGATTCCGTGCGAAAAACGGGATTATGGTGATCGTGATGGCGGTGGTAATGGTGCGGCTGCAGGCGGCGGCCGAGGCCTTGAGCCTTGAGCTGGACGCCACTCTGCTAGCATCTCAAATGTTGACGCTTCGAGTTGGGCTGCGCTTTGACCATGATGCGTATCCGAGGAGCAGCCAGTGTCGGTGGCGGAGCGTCTTTGGAAGGCGGGCGCGACGAGACAAGAGAAGATGGGTGGGTGCACGATGTTGGAGTTGGATGGCGCTTGTGGCTGAAGAGTGGCTGGCTGGGTTAGCCTCTCTGGATAGCCTGGACCCGTCGTGGAGGGTAAATGTGCACGGCCATTGGCGTTCAAAGGACAGCAGTCACAACTGGCTACCCCTCAATGGCGCTCGTCATCCCCGCTAACTGCGGATCTCATTCGCAGCCAAGGGCTGTATCAGCGCGTTGCAGGTGTCATTTGCGCAGTGTGCTTGCCCAGCCCATTGTGCAACCTCGTGGGCGATGCGTGCGGCGATGGCGCTTACGAGGGGCGGAGGGGCCGGCAGCAGTTGCCAGGGTGAACGACGCACTTGCACAACTCAGACACACCACACGGTGACACAGATGGGTTGGGTCGGACATTGTTACCCGCATCCATCAAAGGATCGTTTGTCTCTAATCTCATCCTCTTGCCACCATAAACCACATTCTATACCATTCAACACCGTTCAATCCGACACGCTGTTATCCCCGTCCTCCAACAATTCTCTTGCTTGACCACAACATTCTCCATCTTATTATCCCTCTTCTCCTCTCACCATCCATTACACACTCTACATCCGTCCACCATCCTCACAGCCTCACAATGCGCCTCCAGCATTACATGCTGATCAACCAGCCTCCAACCAATCCCGACGAGAATACCTTTAAACGTCCCAGTCCTCTTCGCCTGTCGACGCGCAGCACATCTCCTCAACACAACACCCTTGTTTTCCACCGCACAAAGTACTCGTCTCCAACTTGCATAAACCTCCCCCTTCCCCGGTCACCTTCCGAGTTCAATACTGAACTCTCCATTCGCACAAAATCAGAACGCGGCACGTTACGCGTCAACACCGTTTCCGGCTTTAGGAATCATCGCGAGCAGGAGCTCTCTGATTCATCTCCCGGACACTCCCCAACCTCTCCACCTCCAGGAGAATACCTCCCGCCTTGGTCGCGTCGGTCGTCCTTTGCAACTTGCTCGAGCCGCGACTCATCCACCGGCCTTGTTACCCCGCCGCTAAATCAGTCTCCTCGCCTTCTCCCTGTCGAGTCGCCCTACCTGGACGCTCCTTTCATCCCCGCGTCACCAGTTCTCTCGTATCGCGGCGCGTATCATAAAGAGCCGTGCTTTGATCGCATTTTGGAGCGCCGCTCTGAACTTGAACAACAACGCCGCCAAGCGTACTACGACTCCCAACGAACGACACCAGAATTCGAAATGGCAAACGCCGCTCTGAAGCGCAAGATTGTCATCCTGGGCTCGCCCAGTGTAGGTGAGTGAGGGCGTGGGTACAGCGGTAAATTCCCCGCGGTAATCATGCCACCGCTACCACAAAACTTGACTACCTGGCGGTAGCCGGGTAGAGGGTGCCAACTAACATATGCTAGGCATCCCAGACAAACGGGTGTTTCTGTTGTGTCTTGGCGCCGTTGCTTGCATTCGAGGCGAAACATTGTTTTCGGACGTCGTCAGCTGACCATGCCAGGCAAGACGTCTATTACTCAACAATATGTGACGCCGCCGACGTACAACGAGCAGTACTACCCGACGATCGAGTCTACGTCCAATAAGATCGTCACTCACAAGGGTGTCCAGTACGACTGCGAGATTGTTGACACGGCGGGTCAGGTGAGTGGCTTGGAATGTCGCAGACTCAGTGCTAAACCGTCTCAGGACGAATTTTCGCTCTTCCCGGCCAAGTACGCCGCTGGCGTGCACGGCTACGTGCTCGTGTATTCGATCACGTCAAGACAGTCGTTTGACATGATCGCGTCGCTCCACGAGAAGATCCTCGACCAGAGCGGTCTTGAAAAGGTTCCATGTGTTATCGTTGGCCAGAAGACGGACTTGGAGAAGGAGCGCCGTGTCACGAAGGCTGAGGGTGAGGCTCTTGCGAAGAAGCTTGGAGCCGCGTTTCTCGAGTCCAGTGCCAAGGACAACAAGAACGTTGGTGAGTACCTCGTTGACCGACCTGCTAGATGCGCGCGCTGATCCCAGAACGCGCGTTTGAGGCTCTCCTCGGTGAGATGCAGCGCGAGTACAATCCCGCTGCTCCTGCGCCTGCCAGCCGGTGGTGGCCTTGGCGCTAATCACGCGGCACGCCCGCCGGCCCACTGTCCATGTCCAACCATTCCACTTGTCTATTCCCCAATTGAACATTGAACTGTACCACCACTTGGACCCGCGGGACAGGCCTGCGGGGCATGTATTCAAGTGCCGCTACAGGCACTCTATAGCTGTCTCATGCATGCGTGGCGACCGCAGGAGGAGCAAGGAGTGCAGGGTGTTTGCGGCCGTGGCCACGTCACTTGCTCGGGACCGTGGAACACGTGCTCTGAATGCTGTCTGTCCATAGCAGCGGTTGCGGGTAGCGCCAATCAATGGGTATACTGAATGCCAGAGGGACAAAACGCGCCCAGCTGGCTGAGGCTGGCGTACAACATTCGACATTAGCATTTAGATTCTCCGCCCCGGCCGGCCCGGTTGTTATCAATACCCACCCATGGAGCACTAGCGTCCAACTAACAAAGGCCCATGACCGGGTCTAAAGTGTTATCAATGGCCCGATCCTAATGTGAGACGCTGCCATGCGCTCAGCCAACACCGCTCCAGCTCCAGGCATTAAGCGGCTGCTCGGTACGGTGGTGAGACATTTATACACAAGCCCAAATTTAGTAGCCCACATGATGGCCCACATGACCTCGATCTCAGATCCTCTGTGGCCTGGAAGAGTTACACCCGTGGAAATGTAGGGGCAGGCGGGGGTTAGAGCTGGATTGGCAACCTAGACGTGAGCTAGACCTTGGTTCGAGGGCCGGTCGAGGCTGGGTGCAAGTCACGTGCATGACATCATCTTCTCCAGATCGCCCATTGTCTCTGCCTTGTCTTCATACTAACATGGAGGCTGACCCAGACGAGGCCCACCGGCGCTGTAAGTGAGATCCCTCGCTCAATTGTTCTCGACGGGAGGGGAAGGGCAAGGACTGGATGACGTCGAGGCCCATGACGCGTATAGAGGACGGGAAGAGTCGGAACACGAGGGAACTGGAGGCAAGGCCAGACGAGGCCGTCCCGCCCACCGTCGCCGGCAGGCTGCCGCGATTGCGATCGTGATCAGACGCGAACCACGTCGCCCCCACCTCGCTGAACAAGTGCTCCGGCCGAGGATCCTCGGCACCAGAACGCCAGATGGCCAGAACGCGAGATGAGGCTGTAACCCAGCAGGGATTCGCGTGGTTCGTGGCGACATGCTTGCGACATGCTTTGACAGCCGCCTGCGCATGTTCTGTCAACGAGGAACCCATTCTCATGCACTGCCCTCGGGTCTGTTCACGCACGCCACTCACACCAGACAACCCGCTGAGCGGGACACACATCCTCGTGTCGCCGCACCGGATGAAGCGGCCGTGGAATGTGCGTGACAGTGAGGTCGAGCAAAGGTTAGATGGAGCGGGGCCTGGGTGGAGGCGGAGGCCGCAGGCCGCATGCTGCAGACGATAGGGCTCGTGTGTGGAGTGGAGGAAGGAGGAGCGAGAGCACGGGCCAGTGCGTGTGAATCGCTTGGAGAGAGCTATCAGCCTCGGATAGATTCTGCAACCTGGGAGGCGGAGATCAGAGCGTCGGTGTACAGTCGCTGACAATAGGGGCAGACGGAAGTGACGAGAGCAGAGGCTATGCCCCGCCACGACCCAGGTTGCCACTTGTGCCCAGGTAACACCCGGGTTGGAGGGGAGGTGAACCCACAGTACACCGAGACGATTGTGAGTGGCGTCGTGAGGCACACCTTTGGGGACAAGGATTCTTTGGGCAGGAGGATTTCAAGACGAACAGTGCCGCACATGTCGGAAAGCGACAGGCAGTGTCCCATAAGCGAAACCTTGCGCCAAAGCAAGCGATCAACTACCCGTGCTTCGCCGCCGACCGTCCGCTCGGTTGTGCTAATCCCAGTCCTTTCTAAACGACTATCCTGCCGTCCTTGACGGTCCCTTCACAGCCGCAGGCCCTTCTGCTTCTGCCCCAACTACCAGTGACGCGCTCTTCACTGCGCAGCCCGTCCGTGGGCGCTGTCGCGTCGTCTGCTTCCATCCCCGCCACGACATGACCCTGGCGCGCATGAGTGTCCCCGAGATAGAGGCCGTCATCCGCGCCTGGCGCACCATCTATGAAGAGGAGGGCAGGTTCTTAATGCAATATGGAGGCGGGTACGTTCAGATCTTCGAGGTGAGTCCTCGTCCATTGCTAGGCTGAGGCAGAACCGGGGTGCGATGATGGGTGCGTCAGCCCCGCACCCGCACGGGCAGGTATGGAGTGTCTCCTACGTACCTGACGAGCTGTCGACAGAACTGTCCAACCTCAAGGCCTACCCATCCGGCTGTTTGCTCTGCGACTATGCCAAGGCCGAAGTGGCGCAGGCCGAGCGAGTAGTCGCGCAGACGGATGGATGGGTCGCGGTCGTGCCGTACTGGGCGCTGTGGCCTTTCGAGACCCTTGTCCTGCCAACCCGCCATGTCTGCTCCCTCTCAGAAATGTCTACAGGAGAAGATGCGGGCCTGGCTGCAGTGCTCAAAGCCCTGCTTATGACGTACGACAACCTCTTCACCACGCCGTTTCCATACAGCATGGGCATACACCAGTCGCCACATCCACATAACCCGGCCGCTCACCTCCACCTCCACTTCTACCCGCCCCTGCTGAGGAGCGCTAGTGTACGCAAGTTCGTTGTGGGGTTCGAGATGCTCGCCGAGGCTCAGCGGGACTTGACCCCTGAGGCGGCGGCGGCGCGGTTACGCGCCCTCCCCAAAAGACATTACGCTGAGGAGGAATATACCCGGTAAAATGAATAGAGGGCACACAATGCATGGGCCTGGTTGCGACAGAGCAAGTGGCAGTGTGAGTGCGCCACAGAGAGAGGGGAGGGCCCGAGGGTAGAAAAGGAACTGTCAAGTGCATCCTTGCACAAAATGCCAAAAATTATAGGTCACGACGGGGGTCGAACCCGCGATCTCCTGATTCCTACCAGGTCGTAGTCAGACGCGATGCCATTTCGCCACGCGACCCTATACTGATTTGTTGGTTAAAAGGTTTCGAGCGCACCTACATTCAGATATTCACAGTAGCAGTTTTCGCCCTCACTTAACATGGTCTGCTACATAGCCTACGCGCTTCATCCGGTGCGTACACAAGTTCTTTCTAGGATGTAGAGGCGCCAGGGATGGCGAATGTCCTAGGCTTGGCAATGGGCCTTTCAGCTAGACTATTGTCACTATCGTCCAATCTACAAAGCCAGGACTGCATCCGGCTTCCATTACGGTGCTCCGGAGTGGCGCACTCAGTAGGGAGAGGCTTCACTAGAGAGGCAGGCTTGGGGATTAGCTCATCTCGTGTGCCTTCGTCGTGTGCGCCTCCACTGAGACTTCCCACAGCCTTGCGTGGCCCCGTGCAAGCTGCCAGTGCCCACCGACTCGCATAATACAACATGCATGCCTGGGTCTATGGAGATAATGGGAGATTTGGGAGGTTGAACGCATCTCTAGGCCTCATCTGGCAGATCGTCGGCGTGGTACGTGCCCCACATCAGACGGGCCTGGAGATCTTCTTCGCCGTCCTCGCCTGTCGTCACGCCGTCTGGCATGGCCGTCGCGTGGCGTTTCAGAGGTCAGCGCATGCTATCGAGCCATCAACCTACCAAGCCGAGAGTGAGCTTGAGCATGGGTGGTGTAGGGGTGTATTCCTCCATTTCGGGCTTGGCGTGCCCGTTGACGAGGGTGCCGTTGGCGTCAGTGTTCTCGCTCTCGATCATGTTGATAATGTTCTTGACGGCCACCACACCCTGGTAGTACGACACATGGCCGGCCTGGATGGCCGACGTGTCGGCAGAGTCGCCGATGGCGAACATGTGGTCGAGGTCGGCATCCCTGTCCTTGCTCTCTTCAGACTTCTTATCGTCCACCGCCAGCCCCTCCATCTCTTTGGCGATGTCAAGACGGCGGACCTGCATGGTGGGCCGCACGGCAATCCGCCCATTTGCAGGGTTGACGGTGAGTGGGTCCATGGCCGCCATGAATCCCGAGTGGGGCTTGGTACCTGTGCACGACAGCACGAGGTCGGCCGTGAACGTCTCGCCCGTGTCCGTGCTCACAGACTTCTCGACTCCCTCGGCATCGCTCGTGGGCCAGAGCACGACGCGCTGGCCGAGCACGACGCGCACGCCGAGGTCGTTGAGCCCGTCGATGACGGCGTCGTGCATCTCCTGCGGATAGCGGGGGAGGACGCGCGTCCGCGAATGCAGGAGTGTCACTTCTTTCTCGGGCCAGATGTCCTTGATGTCGCTGGCAAATTCTGATGTCAGTCCTCTCCCGAGATACAACTCACGGATGCCGAGTGCGCCTCCTCCGACGACCAGCACACGCCGCGCGCGCCTGATCACACCAGACTTCTTCTGCATCCAGTTGATGGCGCCTCTCTTTGTCCCGGGTGCCTCACTGTCGCTCCAGACATCACAGGGGCCTGGCAAGCTGGCACCCAGCGCGTGGATGCAGTAATCGAAGGGGAGCGTTTCCTCCTCCTTCTCACCCGGGCGGCGGAAGGACACGCTCTTCGGTGTGAGGCGCGTGATTTCGCCATGCACAAATTCGTGCGGCCCGTTTGTCAACCCACGCTTCTGTGTAATCTGGTAGGACGCAGGCGACCCAGGCTCGGGGTCGACTTCGGGAGCAGGCGGGAGCTTGAACAGGTTGGTGTAGGGTGGGAACGCCTTTGGCGCAAGGTCTGGCAGGGCGGTGACGCGCGGGAAGACGTAGACATCTGTGGTCAGCGCTCGTGACGAAAGCAGTAGACACAAGACGACGGATGTGGTGAGCGTCCGCGCGAGAGCGAGCACCAGCCCACCTCGCCCCAGGCTCTTGTATCTCAGACTCACGGTTCATGTGCGAGTTACGGTCGATGGCGACGACTCGCCATCCTGGTGGGAGCTGGGAAGCAAGCAGCTTGGCCGCATGACCGCCGCCGTAGCTGACGCCGAGGACGGCGACGGTGCGCAGAGCAGCAGAAACCGCGCCCTTCATTTCCGGTGTTGGCAATTCCGACATCCTGTCGTCGCTGTTCCTTCTTATATTGCTCGTCAAGTGAAGCGGGTTGGGGGATTGCGTACCCGAGGCTGAGATAACTGGGAGTTAAGAGCAAAGTAGAATGCGAACGGCATTTGTTGGAGCTGTTGTGACTGCGTGGTCCATCCAACTCTAGAGCTTCAGGGTAATTTTATCTGATAAAAACTCGCCAACTCCTCGCTCCTTTGACCGAAACGCCGGAAATTTCCACGTGGGATCGGCCCCGAGTCATGCCACAGTCTGCTCATGGGCCTAAGATGTGGCTCAAATGCTGATGAATCTCTCCCGAGGGTGACTGCTTTCGGCGCAGGGAGACACTATGCTTGGCGTCTGACGTTTTGGATCACCGATAAACGCCGAGCGTCCTCTTCCACTCACATCTGAAGCACAGTGTTCGGCTCCGTGACCCCTTCCGCCGACCCACTGAGGTGACACTCATTGTCTGAGCCCTATGGCCCATCACTTAGCCCCCCTCAGCTGATTCGAAAGAGGCTAACCGGTCGGAAGCGCTGTGAAGAGGGTGGTCGGTGAACGAAGTGTGGCAACATTGCTCGTTCCTGAATGTGAGCTGGAATTTCGGCCGCCCTTTCCCGAAGTTGCCCCAGCAACCTGTTATGCATCCATTTCTGCAATCAACCGTCAGCATCAAGGTAAGCGAGCGGCATATACATGTGTGCATTGTGACCTCGGATTCTATCTCAACCCTCCCTACAGCTTGGCGCGCGACTGGTGGGCAGCGTACGCCTCCTGCACAATCTTCTTGATGTCGGCCTTGACGAGCTTGCCGTTGATATTGCGTGCTGCTGTCAGCTAGCCCCGTGAGCAACTCACGCAGAAGGCTGTCCGAGATGTGGACGAATACTGGGCGCGCGTCACGGCGCAACCTTTCGTCAGTCCCTTCCAATCGCGGCACACACCTGCTCTCCGCGGCCGCCATGATGCTCGCTGGTGTTGCCTCCTTGCCCTGCACGAGGCTGACGGAGATGGCGACCAGCTCGCCGAGATAGTCGTCGGGCACAGGGACGGACGCACACTCCGCAATCCGGTCGTCCAGGTATATTGCGTTCTCGACCTCCTCGGACGAGATGTTCTCGCCACCTCGGATGATCATGTCCTTGACTGGGGTCAGCGTGGCCAGCATGGTCAGCGGGTCCACTCACTCCGGTCAGCAATGTACAGCGCCCCGTCCTCGTCGAGATAGCCGCCGTCTCCCGTGCTGAGCCAGCCGTCGGCATCGAGCGTTTCCGCCGTCGCCTCTGTATGTCAGCTCCTTCAGAGTGGTTGGACTTACTCGGGTTGCCGTAGTATTCCTTCATAATGTTGGGCCCGCGAGCCTGGATCTGGCCTACCTGGTTGGGTCCTACCGGGCGGCCATTTTCATCAACGATTCGGATGTCACAGATTGGCATTGGCGGACCACAACTCTTGGGCTTGGCATAGTAATCCGCACCAACGTGCTGGCAGTGGAGCACCGTTGTCTCGGTCATGCCCCATCCGTGGCTCCCGTTAGCGTCCGGGAACTGGTCACGGATGTCGTGTGCGAGTCGGCTTGGAGGAGCTGCGCCGCCGAACGCAACTGCCTTCATGGGGTAGTTGGGAGGGAGGCCCTTGGACTGCATGATCGCAACAGCGATGGAGGGCACACCACCGATGAGGTTGACCTTTTGGTCCAGGATGAGCTTGACGGCCTCCTTGACACTCCATCGGCGCATGAGGACGACCTTTGCACCGTCGTTGATAGACTTGCCAAACCACCCGACGCAACCTGTGCCGTGGAAGAATGGGATCGCCAGTAGCGCGACTGTCGGAATCTCGGGCGGGCCAGTCACCATTTTGATCACCGCGTCCGCTGGTGCACCCATGCGGATGGCCATGCGCATGGGAGGGAACATTGCCGAGACAAAGTTGTGCATATTGGCACGGTGCGTTGCCAGCACTGCCTTCGGGTACCCCGTAGTGCCGGAGGTGAAGAAGATGGTGGCATTGCTGTCGGGGCCAAGTCGCTCGAGGTCGCCTCCGCGGCCGGCCACAATGTCAGCGACGAGGCTAGGGTTGCTGAGCTTCTCGAAGTCGAGCACCTCAATGTCTCGTGGACCGTTGAGGTGGTCGAGTGGCTGCCAGGAGACGACGGGGCCGCAGTTGAGCTCCTTGAGCTGAGAGCGGTAAGGCGCGAGCGTGACAGCACTGATAGCGTCTGTGAGGATGATTTTCGGGTGCGTGATCTTGAGGCAGTGAATCATCGAGTCCATCACTAGCGAACTGTTCACCATGGTGGGCACTGCGCCAATAAGCTGGCACCCGATCCAGGTGACGGCCCACTCAACGCAGTTGAAGGCGACGATCCCAACGTGATCCTCGTGCCGAACGCCGCGCGAGCGCAGCCATGCGGCGACCTCCAACGCTTGGCGGTACACCTCACCGTGCGTGACCTCGTACCGCTCACTAGCAGGTGCAGGCTCTGGCCGCGGTGCGTTGAAGATCACCTTGTCAGCGTTCTTCGGCATATTCTCCATGATCATCGCCCGGTACGACGGGGCTTGCTGATGTCAGTGTTGCCGACTTGGATCACACACATTCTTCCATGACCGCTGCTTTAGGCCGTTGATTTCGATCTCCTCGATCTCGAACAGGGTCCCGGGCTTGCAGATGAGTTTGTCGCCTGGGATCAGCCCGGGAAAACGGCGCGGAGGGAGCTGGGAGACCGCCGTACCGCCAACACAAGTGCATGTGCCAGGCTGCTGTGCCGGGTGATGGGCTAAATGGCATTGGGGTCCTAGGCGCAGACTCACACTCCTGCCACGGGATCTTGCCGACGGTGTCCTTCTGGCTCATGTTGACGGTGTTGTCCATTGTGTCGCCTGTGGGCCCACGCCTGTCGCCTGGCTCACGTTAAGTAACCTCGCGCACCCCGACCTAGTGACCGGTGACCGGCCTTGGCCGGCATCCGATCACCGTAGTATAAGCGGTCACATGCGTGTCGCCGGGTCCTACTTCGGGAGTATCCGTCGCGTCTTCTGAGGAGGCGTGGGTCAGAGTGAGGAGTGGGCGGAAGCTGATGGGTATTGTGAACCGTCGCTCGGTATTTGAATGCCGTACTCCGGCCCACTACCACAGTGAGCCCTCAAGCTGTGTTGGCAAACCAGCAAGTCGCGACAGCATAACGGAGCGCGGGCCAGCCCTCTGAAACGTTTCTGCTTCAGTCACGGACCGGTTCCGCAGGCAGGGCAGCCACTTGGCTGTCACAACAATTCTCCTCAGAGGAGACGTTTAGAAAGCGCAACGACTGAGCCCTCCGGAACACCTCCTGCAACAGCCCATGCATCTAGAACACGAAATCCTCCACGCGCCACTTGCCGAACGCCTCGTCGGCCATTTTGTCCTGTTTGTACTGTCTACGGCGATTATCGGTGCCTGCCTCCTCCTTCTTGGCAGCGTGTGAGCGGAGCGTGGCGTCAATGGGCGCACGGAGGCGACGGTAGTCGGCCTGCGCGGCGATGGCAGGGGCGATAGCCTCGGAGAGACGGGCGAGCTCATCCTCCTTCTCGAGGAGGTTGGGGAGGTGTGCGTCGAGGAGGGCGGACGCGTGCGTGACAACGGCGCTGAATGGAGGCAGCGATGACTTGGGCTGCTTGGCCTCGAGCCAAGCGCCGAGACCATCGTCGCGAGTGACGTGGGCCTCGGCCCAGGCGGTGAGCTGCACCAGCATGCGTCCTGCCGCATCGGCGCTCAGCTGGCGCTTCAGCTCGGCCCGGTACACCGGGTCTGGCGCGGGGCCAGAGACAACGTCCTCGAGCACCGTGTCGTCGGCCACAAGAAGGGCGACAACAGCGCGCGACGGCAGGGAGGGCTTGTTGCGCACAAGGCGAGAGACAGCACGACGGTCAACAGGCAGGAGCGCAGCAGTCACGCCGCCCTCGCGCAAGCCCTCGTGCAGCTGGCGCCGATCGATGAGGGTGTGCACGATCTTGCCAGCGTATGCCTTGTTGGACAGCACCAAGTCAACGAGACGACGTGCTACGCTCTCGGGGATCACGAAGCGGCGTCCTGGTGCACGCTTCTCCTCGTCTTCCAGCCATGACGCAAACGTGTTCTCGGCCCGTGCGGCGTCGCCAACCTTCAAAGCAGAGGCTACAGCCTCGAGCAGCTTGTCAGCGCCCCCCGACGCCTGGTGGCCGAGGCGGAATACGTCCGCCGTCGCAGTCGCACTCCCCAGCAGCTGGGCAAGGCCGAGGCGCGGCGGCAACGCAACGTCCATAGTGTGGATGATGCTACGCCCGTTTGAGCCGGCGTGCGTCTGCACTGCACCGAGAACGAGAGGAGACGTAGAGAGGACCGCGAGGTTCGTCACCTGTGACCCACCCGTTGAGAGGTGGCTCGTGGCGAGTGCCGCTGGGAGGTCTGCCGACGCCGACACAACGGTAACGCCTGCTCCGCCATGGGAGGTCGTGAGTGCGGCAACCGGTCGGTCATATGGGAGCGAGAGAACGCCAAGTGGGGTGGTGGGGTTGGCGAGGGCGGTACCAGGTACCTCGTCAGCGCTCTCGAGGATGTCGGAGAGCTTGCGTGCATGCAGGCGGTGGTTGGAGTCGATAACGGTGACGATCTCCCCGGCACTGGCCGCAAGGTATCCGCCCGCAGAGGACGCCTCTGTGAGCAGAGAAGCAGAGCCTGCCTCTACATCCAGCGTGTACACAAAAGTCTTGCCACGGTCATCGACAACGACAGCACGCGACCCCACCAGCGCGCTCGAGAGGACCTTGCCCGCCTTCGACCCGGTCGAGATCAACGGTGTGAGCTGCAGCTCGGCATCGAGCAGCGAAAGCGCGCCCGCACTCCCCACCACGACAAGGGGCCACGCGTCTCCGTGAACTCCAACAGCGTTTGCGCTGATACTCCGCTTGTCCTCCTCACCAACCCACATCCAGATCTCGTCACCATCCTTCTGCGATGTAACGCCTACCGCCGTCACGCGCTTCTCCTCGTCGTCCTCGGGGATAAAGCTCAGTGGGGCGCTTGTGAAGCTCGTGGATGGGGGGACGGTGTACGTGGCTGTTGGTCGTAACGTCCTGATCTACTGTCAACTCAACCCACAGCAATACGCTTACGTCGTACGTCCACACCCCGTTAGCGTTGACAGCAGCCACTGCCAACCTTCCCCCGCTCCGGTGGACTGGAGCCAGCTGGATATGCGGAAGGCGTGATGACGACGCCTGCGCGTTCGCAAACGTCGCAAGCTGTGTTGGTGCTGATATTGAGGCCATAGTGTCGGACTGGCAGTCAAGAGGATGTTGTGGCCCAAGGCGGATCAGAAAGTTGAACTTCTGCGTAGAGCGGGACCAAATTGGTGGAGGCACGTGGAATTCTCCACAGGGAATATTCCTCGGTTGGTTTCAAGTTCACCCAGACCTTGCCGTATAGAGTGTGCCGAACAGAGCCTTGCAAGTCTCGAAAAACAAAAGCGTGATGAAGGATGCAAGATGAAGGTTGGACAGAGGACAGAGGACAGTGTGGTTCCAGAAGCAAAAATTGTGACTGGAGACCCAACCTCACAAGGTTGGCCAGCCGACCTAGTGTATGACGCTTGTGTGGATTGAACACACGACCGAACGAATTGGGCTTCAAGAGCTTCACTCGCTCGCTCTCCCACTGAGCTAAAGCGTCCTCACATATTGCTTGTTCCAAGGTTTATTGGAACTCCATATATGCCGTAGGGATTACTCTAACCAGAGATTGCCCGGGCTTGGTGCCTTGCAGTCTAGGTTGCAGGCAGGCTAGGGCCACGGGTTGCAGATGAGTGATGATGAGATGCACACGGTAAACTACTGGAGGTGCAAGTAATCTACGGTATGGGGCGTAGCCACGTGGCAAAGTGGAGGTTTGCCAACTTGGGTAGTAGGCGTATTCAACACAGTTTGGCCTGAGTCGTATTCAACATTCCCTGGCTTTACAATGACCTCCTTTAGGCGCCTTGTCCACAATTAAGAAGCTATTCCATTCACCTCCGTTAACGACAAGTTATTGAACACTCGGCCTGATGCCGCGGCGGGCGCAAGGATTTGATGTGCCTCCCGACGCTACGGGAGGGGCAGCCGACTTCTGTTTGGAATAGCTTATCCGGTCCCCAACCATACCGATCGATGACGTTGGGTGGCGGTGGCATCAACGCGCCTTCACACCCGCCACCACCTCAGCCTCGCACCATCTCGATCCAGAAGCCCATGCCCGACACCACCGCGCTAGACGATGTACACAAGGGCCCCTCACTGCTCAGCCTCCCACCCGAGGTCCTGCTGCAGGCCCTCCTCCCCGTGCTCCGACTCAAGGACCTCCTCAGCATCTCGCTCGTTAACAAGAAGCTGCACTCGCTTGCCGTACGTTTCTGCCATCCAGCTAACAGCTTAAGAGAGGCGCTCATCTCAGAACGACCCCGGACTATGGCGCTCAAAAATGCAGGACGACTTCTCGTACTCGGCTGCAAACCTTGGCCTAGCCGCGCCACGGTCCGAGGGCGGCCGCAACGCTCGCGACGCGGGCTGGTTCAAGCGCGTTTACCTCGGTCTCACGAAACCGCATGTGTATCTGTGGGGTGAGGCGACACAATCGCGTCTCACTTCGCTCCCTGACAGCGGGACGAACCGGTACCGCTGGAACGTGCCGCGGCCGTACGACATTTCGCGCGCGTTCACACTGCCAAACCCCTTAATACCTGGGGAGCGTGAGACGGTCGGGCTCGTCGAACTGCAAGCCGGTGGATGGAGCTTTGCGGCGCGCGACGCTGTAGGTAACGTGTGGGTATGGGGCCAGCTGGAGGGAATGGGCTTCTCGCGCGGCGGCTGGGAAAACCGGCGGCACGAAGTTGAGAAGCCTGCGCGAATCCCGCTACCAAATCCCGCTACGTCCATTGCGCTGGGCCGCAGCCACCTGCTTGTCCTTGACTCAGATAACCTTGTGTGGGAGATGCGTGCCTTTGGCCGCGCGTTCCGGCACACCGCGCGCGCTATCACGGCGCCAACCGCCACTGGCGCCGGCACACATGGGCGGCCTCCATACATCGCGCAGATCTCGGCGGGATGGGAGATGAGCGCACTCCTCACTGCTTCAGGCGACATCCACGTCTGGTTCCCGTTCCGTGATGACTACAAGCCCGCGACGACTCCCGAGGAACAGATGGACGGCCCTATCTGCATCGACGGGGTCAACTCGGCACGCGAGTTCAAGTGGGGCACCGTCAGCGGCGACATCGTACAGCCTGTGGACGCTATCCCACCCCGGCCTGAGGTCAATTCCACCCTCTCGGAAGAGCACGATGCACTCTGGCCGACGGAGTACGGCGAGAAGGCTCAGGTCGAGGCGCAGCGCGTGATCAGAATTGCATGTGGGCGTGACTTCATCGTCGCCCTCCGCCGCAACGGCGAGGTGTGGGCGGCACGCACCTCAGACGGCACCATCGGAGCTTGGGAGTACATGCAGCATTTCTCGCTGCCGTCCATAACGCACATTTCGGCGCAGTTTACAACTTTCGCAACATACTCGACTCCGACAAGCGGTTCGGGTGGTAAGGTGCTGCTGCAGCGCCTCGAGACAGTCTCGCCACACTGCGGTCGTGAGCTGCGGCCCATGGACGTGCCTGGCCTCGACAATCTACCCGTGGTTGAGGTCACGGCCGGCGACTGGCATTGGGCTGCGCTCACCTCCAAGGGCGAGATGTACACCTGGGGCCAGAATGGGCAGGGGCAACTCGGCGATGGGAGTACCAATGCGCGTGAAGAGCCAACGCGCGTCCAGTTCCCGCCCGGTGAGGATGGCCGCGAGGCCTTCGTCTTCTCAATCACTGCCGCTGGCATGCAAACAGGTGGTCTCGTTCTCGGGTACAAGCCCAAGAAGATGCCGCAGCCGCGGCCCGTGCGACCGCCCGAAGGCAACGACATACCGCGCCTCAACTTCCCGGCACGTGGCATATTTGGGCTGCCTTTTCGGATCGGCTTTGCTGGTCGTGGCGCTATGCGTGGTGGCAGCTTTTCGGGACGGGGCCATGGGGGTGTACCTCCTGGCCCTGGCGGTCATTCTGGGGCGTAGGCTGGAAGATATACAACAGTAGCATGAAATTGTGTGTTGGTATAGAGAATAGAGAATTACACTCATGTTTACCGCTCGGCGAAGACCCAGACGTCGATTGACGGCATTGACCCCGTGAGAAGGCCCTTGGCATCGTTCCAGTGCCAGCCTGCTTGCCGGTCCACGATGTCGTACGTCGTCACACACTCGTACCCTGCCAACGCCATTCGTTGGAGTATGGTACACATGAGCTGCGGCATGGCGTGTTCGTATTTGCCGCCCGTTGTCGGCCATGCTGTGTCGGAATCTCCCATCGGATTAATGTTGATCGTGAACGCGCCATGCTCGCGCGAATACGGAGCACCAACACCGCGTGGCCATGTCTGGACAGTCAGCAGTGCAGCAGGAGAGGCTCGGGGTGCCGAGGCTCGGGATACCCACTTTGCAGGCCTGCTCAAATTCCTCGCTCACACGAGGATCAGTCGCATCGAGCAGCGTAACCGTGTGCGTGCCGAAGACGATGCTGAAGAACTGGCGCTGCCGTCGTTCGGTCGGCATGAAGAAGAATGTGTCTCGTGCACCGCGCTTGGCCGGCATACCGGCCGAAAAGGAGAGACTCCATCCCTCCTTGGAGAGAGAGAAGAGGATGAACTCGATGAGGCGGTACGATGCCAGGGGTGTGTCAGTCGCCCCTGCTGTCAGCGCGAGGTTCCTGGTGCTCCTCTGCCCATCAAACGCAAGTTACTCACATGGCGACTTGGCAAGCTTCCACTCGAAGACGCCCGGCGCCGGGTTCTTTTTCCCCTCGGCGCGCGTCCAACCCTTGTTCAGCACACATCCAAGGAGTTCTTGGCAAGAGTCAGGGAACCCGGCCATGCGGATCTTATCCGTTCCGAGAAGCATCAGGCTTGCGAAATGGACAGGTGAGGCGAGCGGCACAACCTTCCGTGCTGGCGGCAGTGTCGGGCTGTGGTAACTGGGCGGCGGATTGTTAGTCGGCACTGGTTTCTGCTTCCTTTTGGGCACTGGAGTAGGCAGGATACCGCTGGATACTGGCAGCGGTGGTGGCGGCCCTTTTGGCATCGGCAGAGGCGGAGGCAGATGTGATGGGAGGCTAATGGGGCTGCGGTTGAAAGACTGTGCTCGCGAGCGCATCGTACCAGCGCGTGGGGGAGGTGTTAGGTGGCGGTTCGACATGTCCTTCGCGTGTACAGTACCAGTGGTGGTTAAGCCCGTCTCGGTACGGCGTCGCCTCACGTCCAATGGGACGTATTGAACCACTCCACCTACACCACTCAGCGCCGGCGTCGCGGGCGACAATTCGAGGTTGGAGAACCCCTCAGTCATGAGATCATGGGCAGTGGCGGCGCAGACCGACGTTTTGTGGCGGTGAGGAGGTGGGTGATGATGGTACCCAACTGAAGGACGTCTAGTGGGCGTCATGGCCGTCATGGTTGGAGGTTGGGGTCAGGTTTAAGTCGATGATGAGAAGCACAAGCGAGGATATGGGGAGTGGTGTGGGATTAAGGAGGCTGGTGCTGCCACCACCTCAACTGCCTTGTCATGAACCGTGTGCCTGATGCCGGCAGGTTGCCGTCCGGACATGAACCATCTGTACTCTTGACTTGAGCCGCGAACACAGCCATCTGGATCAGGTGCCTAATCCAGTGCGAGCCAAATGCTTGTCCCGCACGCTTTTCCTTCCCGCTCCCGGCTATGAAGAGAACTCGCTGATGTTCACGGAGAGAGATGCACGAGGCGGGGAGCCGCTACGCAGACATGGTTGCCGTTGGAAGCATATTTAGAAAGACGTTATGTCAGGTCTCTGCCGCGAGCCGGTTGTGGTCGTTCGCGGTCCCGTCCTGACGCGTTTACATGTTTCAACTTGGAATCCAGTCAGGCACCTTGGAGTGGGAGTTCCCGGCGATCACTTTGAGGTGTGGCGGTCACTCTGGAGCCCTGCGTGTCCTGGAAATATATGTAACTAGGGCAGGGTCAAGTTCGTTTCCGATATCATTTGTTCATATCTCTGGGGTTTGCTGTCTTGCCGAGCTGCATGGCAGGGTGATATTGCGTGAAACTGTCCATAAGGGAGGCTGTATTATCATTTTGATGCACAAACTTGGGCCAAATTTGAATATCCTTGGAGATTTGCTACCAGGAATATCTCCATCCGAGGATATCTCCATTTGACAAACAACTGGCAGCTTGCTGTTTTTGCAGAACGAGTCCAAGACTCCCGATGACACAAGCTTCAGGGTCTGTACCTTAGGACTCCGCACAGCTATGAGAGCCAGTGCCTACGGATGAGGAAGCTGGGAGACAGACTAAGCCCATGGCGTCGCCTAAGAGCCGCTATTGTTCGTTGTCGAGCGGTCCTGCATCACTACAGTCTCTTAGCTACTCACGCGACATGATGACATCAAATTAGGAATCGTCACGGTCACGGAGGCAAAGCTTGGCCTACTAAACCTACAACTCCTATGTTACTACATAAACAGTGCATTCCCGTGCTGTTGATGCATCATCCTCTCTGCTCGTGTGATAAATGTGACGACTCAGCAACACAACAGGCCATTTGGAAGTGGACAGGTGCCTGTTGTGAAGATCGCTTCGTCCAGTACACCCCATCTCGACCTACCAACCAATCTACAGACACAGACTGAGGTGGCAGGTGGCCAAATGTACGTGATATCTTCAATCCCGCTCTTCCGGTGCGAGCACTGCTCTTACATACCATACTGTATATACTGTACTCACTCCATGAATCTCACTACTGCAGCAATGATCCATCGTACACCATATTTACCTTTCAGGACATTCCGGACAATGTCCTCTACTGCATCCTCCTGCGACTGAGCATCAAGGACGTGTTAGCTCTCGAGACCAATTACAAGCGCGTACGCGCTGTGACACCGGTATGTCCCCCTACGGCGTTGACACCAGTCTTCCAGGCACCACTTGGGCCCACGAGCGGCCGCGTCTCCTTACGCCTGGCTTCTCAACGGGTGCGAAGAGGAGTCTTCGATTCGTCTTGTTCGCAAGCAGTCGAGATCTCTCGCCTCGCTATCGGTTTCAGCATCAACGTTTGGTCGAAAGACCTACCTCCGCTCACGAAGACCGCGGATGTTCATCTTGTTGTTAGCATTGAGGATCTGAAGAATGGGGAGCTGTATTATCTACCACCTCCAATCGTGGACCCTGCCACGGACAGTTCGACAACATGGGGACAGCTGCGTCGGAGCCCCAGACTGCAACGTCTCCCTGCAGATGTTCGGGTTGATTGAGGGCTATCAGGGGCTATTTGCCAGCATGCTGCTGCGAGAGACGCAGGAAGTGCAATAACCCGGTCGACCCGGCAGAGGTAACCAAAGCCAACGATCTGTCTTTGGCACGGCTCTGCACGTTCGTGGGAGCTGTGGCGCTCAGTCCGGGACTGTCATTAGTATCAACATTCATCACTAGACACAGTTGAGCATAATTGCATATGGTTTTCCGCCGCCTATGTTTTGCTGTCTGTAGTTTGTTGTTTACTTCTTCGAGTTACCGTGCAGAGCCTTCTCGACCTCGGCCATAAGGTCGGCGATGACAGAGTCGGCGAAGGGCATACTGGAGAGGGGCTCGGCGACTGCTGTCAGCTCCCAGCTCCCACCACCTCAACATCTAGACTCACTCTTCCGGATCTTCTCCAACGCCGCCTCATTCGATTCGTGGACGGCATCCTTGGCGTCGTGCCCGGCATCCTTGACAGCTTCAGCAGCAGATGCGGCCTTGGACTTGACCGCGGCCACAGCGTCGTCAACCGTCTCCTTGGTCTTGTCGCTTGCCTCCGACGCAGCAACCCTGGCAGCCTCAAGGGCACCCGACACGTTCTCCTTGGCATGGTCGACGGCCTCTGATGCGCTCTCCCTGACGTGTCCAACAGCCTCCGATGCAGTCTCCTTGGCGGTACTGACAGCCTCCGCCACCTTGTCCTGCAAATCGTCCTCAACCTCCTCCACCTTCGGGCTCGGGGACACATGGCTAGTGCGCTTGTCAATCGCAGTCTTGAGGCCTACGACGACCGCCGTGCCCGCAGCAACGGCCATGAGGAGGTCAAGGCCGTGCGACGGCTCGTTTGAGTGCGCCTTCGTAGAGTTGAAGCGGGCGCGCACGAGGCGCGGCGCGCTGGACAGCGGACGGAGGGCGCGGGCGGTAAACATTTCGATGTTGGTGGTGGAGTGAGTAAAGAGACAAGTGGGTGCGTGGGCACGAATGGGCTTGCAGACAAGGAAGAATGAACAATGACGACAATGGTGTGGGGTCCCAATCTGGCCAATCCGGGAGGACTAAGGGACCATCAACGTCAGCAGCGGTTGTTATCGGCCGGGCCCATGCGATCAGTGTCATGCAATCAGTGCCATGCAATCAGTGCCATGCCAAGCCAAAACACGAGACCAAAATGCAGGTGTAGATGAGTGTTCATCGCGGTGTCGCGTTGCGATAGATAACCTTCAGTCATCTCGGCAATCAGGCAATCGAAAAGAACAAGAACAGGGCGCACGGGGGACAACGTCTGTGCAATATTCATGATGGCTGTCTGGAGGCAAGGAACGAACCTCTTTTGTGCGACTCCAACTGCATCTGCCGTCTCGGGATAAAACTCCACCGCTGTTATTCTCGGGCCAGCCTTGAGCACCTATGCTCCCAGACTCCGGTTAAGAGGAGCCCAGAGGTTCTCCACGGAGCACCATCAGGGAGGGAGAATCGGGGCCCAGCCCACTTTAACCGGCACATGGCAACAATCCACAGCGAACGTCGTTTTACGACCGTCTGCGAATCGTACCCAGGCACCGAGTATGACACAATGATCATGCTCTCAACTCGCCTCACTAGTGATCTCAAAAGATTGCGTCCCCCAACTCTACCTCCTAGATGTATCGAAAGGCCTTCTGAAAGCTACGTATGCCAAAAAGGAATCCAAGGTCACGACGGGGGTCGAACCCGCGATCTCCTGATGCACGATGCGCCTTGAAAGGCTCGGAAGTCGTAGTCAGACGCGATGCCATTTCGCCACGCGACCCTTGATGATTGGGATATTTTGGGAATAGATATCATCGTCAAAATGACTGTCCAAACCCTGTATCGTCAAGATGTTGGGAGCGGTCGCTCTTTTGGCGAAGAGGTGACTGAGTCGCCAGAGCGCCGTTGATCACTATGTGTATGACAAAATGTGTGATAGGCCCGGAGTAAACGAAGAAGGCAGTCAAGAACTGCTCGCACTTCCACAGTCGTGAAACACCCACTGGTGACTCAGTTCCGTCTCATCAGCATCGCGTTATTCATACCGCAGTGTAGATGCTTCGTTCCCCACCTGTGCGGGTCTGAGTAGCCTGGGTCCTCGGCGGTACAGAGAAACCCTTCAACACCTCTGTTCCACTAAGTACGGACCGTCATCCCGACACACTCCTTTGAGCACACTTCTTTGCACCACACCGCCTCCGTTGGGTCACTAAAGTCCTTGGCATGGTCTTGCCTCTCTTCCTCCCTGTATCTGGTGAACCTCACAGCCTCAGGTACATAATGAGCCGGGCACAGCTCCTTGTCATCCGCGCCATCGTCGTATAACGTCAGGCAAGCCGTCCCTCCGATGCTCTCGGCACCTAGAGTCCACCACCTTCTCTTAAATGTCTAGAATACGGCAAATGATAAGGCATATGTGAGCAGTACAACCACTACGGGGCACGACAATGTAATAAAGACACGTGACAATAATGCAATGCAATTAGATGCAGCGAGCAGCAACACGCCGTAAGCTGGCGGCTCCGCCTTGGTGATCAGCGACGACGGCCAGGCACGCGGTTGGAAGGATGAGCGATAGACCGCTTGACAGCCTCAAGCGTAGTCGTGGTGGTGCGCTGAGGACCAGAGTGACGGTTGGTTTTCTTCTTAAGAAGAAAAGATGGGGTGTCGCCTGGAGCAGGGGGATTGTGATAGGGAGGCGGTGGCCGTGAGGCCGAAGCTTCGTCAGACGTGTCTGTGCAAGGGCGTTTAACATTGGGAAGGGGCTCCTCGTCCACAGACATAGGCCGCTTTGACTGGCCTGCGGCCTGCGGGCGCGCAAAGAAGTCTACCTTACCCTTGCCCTTGCTAGCCGTGTCTGGGTTGAAGTTCTGGACCTGCGGTCTGCGGATGTCGCGGGTAGATGGCGTCTTGGACGTTTTGTAATCGTCAATACGGAACCGCTCCGGCTTGGGTGTGGGAGTAGGCTTGATATGATCGGGGAGAGTAGAGCGCGCCTCAGGCTCCGTGCGGCGTGAGCCTGGGAAGCGATCGACGTCAGGTGGAGACCCGGGCTTCGATAGCGGCTTGGGAACACGCGGGGGCAAGCGAGGGCCGTGGACGAGCTTGTCGGCGGGGATGTAATTGGGGTGCCGCGGATGCGACTCGGGTACCGAGTTGGTCGTCGAGGACGCATACGGGTTGTCGTATGACGATGTCGATGACCTGGCAACGGGGCGCGAGGGAGGGGGAACGTATTTGCCGCTAGCATGCGTAAGGGCGACACGCTGCCGTTGCATGTCTGCGCGAGCTCTGTTCATCACCGAAGCCGTGCGAATTTGCTTCTGTGCGATGTAGCGGGTAGGCTGCGACTGCTTGCCGATGCGGGCGTCACGGAGTGTGTGCCCACCGCGGCGGCCTTTGGGGGTTGCAACAAAGTTATCGATCAGTCGGATCTTCTTGTCTTGACGATCCTTCTCCGCCTCCGCATATTTCATTCTGATGCGTTCGGCAGCCTTGGCCTTGCGTTCCTCTGCCTCCTGGAACGCTTCCTGTGAGTCAGTAAAGTCGCCAAACCCAGGAGATCAAGCCTCAGAAGCAGTCCTACTCACAGAGAACTTGCGGCGCCAACCGCTTGTGCGAGCCTCACCGCCTTTCTCGCGGCATTTGGGGTAAAACAAAGGAAACTCCTTGATGAGGAAGCCCTCCCAGAGCCAGTCCGTGTCCGTCAGGATGTGCTGTGAGTGAGTGACCTTTGTAGCGGTGGTCGCTCACGGGACAGTTCTCCTCGATTTCGACTAGCTGCGCACGGGGTAGCTGGTCAAGGAAGACAGCCATCTCCTTGTACGTCAGACCGCCAATGTCGTCGATGCGCGAAGCATTCTGCAAGATTACTTTTGGGTCAGCAGCGTGCTTCGGGTTGCTTGCGTGCATCAGACTAACCACGCATTGTCATGCCTTTGAGGCTCGGGATGCCTGTCTCGACGGCAGGACTCAAGAATGCGCGGTGGCGATGTAGCTCTTGGTACCGCTCGTCAGGTGTTGGGGGAGCCGGATGCTTGTCCTTGGGTTCTACATGCCTGCTGAGGGAGGCTGAGGCCGCCATGATGGCGCTAGCAGGAACAACAACAGGTCTCCTTGTGTCTGGAAGGATGTCATCGGTCTCGTCATGACCCTGTTCCTCGTCGTCAGAGCCAAAGAGGCCGTCGTCGCCTTCGGATTCCTCGTCGTATTCGAGGTGGACGGGCATAGTGGAGTGGACACTGGAGAGTGGCTGGGAAGAAGGAAGGTCTGAGAAGTGAAGTGACTGGTTGGGGATCTTGGGGAGAGGAGTGTGTGCGATTCCAAGTGCACAACCTCCACTTGGGTGGCCAAAGCGGTCGGCCACGAGGTGAGTCATGGGTTCCCTAAATTGCCTCCGCCAAGGCGACTGACAGTGCAGATAGGCAGGTTGATCAAACGAGGAACAACGAGGACACTTGGCCCTTAATCCAGTTTCGCCCTTTTGTCTTGCTCCAACTGCGATCCCTTCGAGATCCTTTGGTTGATGCCCAAGGCCTTGCACATCACCTTGATGATAGTCAAAAGCCCAACGACAGCAAGCAATAGGCATCAGACACGGAAGAGGTACATGCATGTGTGCAGGAGGGCATAAATTATTCAACAAGGCCATAGTATCCGGCTAGGCTGGGCAAGACATGGGTTGAGGTCGGCGTCCGGCTACTGGACTAGACGTCAGCGCCCCAAGGACAAACAGTCAGCTCACCTGTGCAGCATGCGGCTTCCTCGACAGGTGCAAAGGCATCCTCACCCTTGGCGAGTGGTCCCCAGATAGAGGGGAGCTGGAGTCAGCCTTGTGCCATTGATGGCGCGCACGAGAGGGTCACGTGTCTCGGAGCAGTAGTTGATCAGGCTGGTGTGGGGTCAGTCTGTTCGGGCAAAAGGCGTACTTGATGCTTGCCAGCGAGACCATGGTGCGTGGGCGGCTGAGCTCGTCGCGCAGGCGGAGATTGTTCTCTGCCAGTCGTCGGAACTTGAGCTCCTGCATCGTAACTTTTGAGATTGCGCGGTTACCGGCCATTGTGAATGAATTCGTGAGCGAGGTCGGAATCTGTGCAAAGGTGCGAAGGGTAAGTGATGGGATGAGTTGGATGGACCAAGTGCGAGTGAAACAACGGTGAGATTGCAAGTGGAGGAAACGCGCGAGGCGTCGCCGTGGACCGTCGTTGAGTGGGTTTGGATAAAGTCGCCCGCTGCGCCCTCGACCCCTTCCGAGCTTGGTTGGGTGGCCGAAGAGGAGGACCGAGCAGCCATGCACTGTGTGTGCGACGTCGGCCCCTTGCGCCTTTAGGCCCCTTGGGTGCAAAGGGCTCCAAGGGTGGTGGCGGCGCCGAGGGTCCGAGCGGCGTCTCACAGGGCAACTTGGGCTTCGTCTACGTCGTGAATCTCTCTCAAGGTGACATTGTCCCGACCGCCATCACCATTGATCGTCTTTGCGTTGCTGTCCCCTCGGAGAGCCCAGCATCCGGCGAGCCTCAGAAAACAGTCGCATATGGGAGGGATGGCTGACTAGGGCAGCGAGACTGACTGTTTCACCAAGCCGCCAACCTTGCTCAACATAGAGCATTTATCTTCCACCTTCCTCCCTCTCGCTACCATCAGCCTCCTTGGACGCGATCGACCCGACCGCCTTTGTTAGCTTCTGCTTCATCTCTTCACCTACTAACCCACTCACACCCCCCTCTCCTCTTCCAATTCCACCACATCCACCGCATTGCTTTCCTGCTCCCTCACAACATCCCAAACACAACTCAAACACTCCCTCAACCCCCCCCACCACCACCACCATGCAGTTCACCCCGGGCAGCTTACCCTTCTGCCGACCTAACCCTGACGTCTACTCCGACACTGAGGAGAGAGATCAAGGCATACCCATTCCTGCCAACCGCGCCTTCCCCGAAGAGGGCTACCCCAAAGACTTTATAGGCGGCGACCACTTCGCAAACGCTACCTTCCCTGGCGCGCACCGCAATCTACGCGGCTTACGCCGTACGAATGCGCTCCACTCGGGGCTCCCTCGTTCCAATCGCGACTTTGATCATGGCCCCGGTCGCAGTGACGAGATGATTGACTTGCGAAAGCCTGACGACGGATCAGTCCCCCATCGCGACGCGGCGGCATGGGAGGGAGGAAGGTTGGCGGACCGCACCGGCATCACTGAGCAACCCTTTCGGGACTCACCTCGCTACCGCCCATATGGCAAGGAGGCTGACCGCACACTCACCAATAGCCGCCTGTGCTGCCAGCCGCAGGCCCTGCCTGACCACCATCGCTACCAGTCCCATGGATCAACCACTCGCAACAATCGCCGGTCCAGCAACTCGACCGAGGAAGGTGAAGAGACTCTATATGACCGCGAAGATGATCGCAAGCATGATTCTCCCAGGAATCCCCCCCCCATACCCTCCAAAACACAGCCGGCAGGTTATCGATGCCATGCTGCAGCTCTACATCAAGAATCTCCCCGAGCCCGAGCGGAAAGCCTTCTATCAGGAGATCGCCTCCAGCGTCAACCAGCCTGAGTCTGCCCTCAAGACTGACCTTGTCCCAGTAGACCCAGTCAACGCGCCGACAGGGAAAGTGATCGGCCTTCTCCCCGCTCCTGTCATTCAGCATCCTGACGATAGTGATGATCTTGCCGAGGCCGGGTCAGTCGGCCGCTTGCCCATGGCTGACATTCTCAGAGAGGTGGACTTCGAGCGGGTTGAAGACGCCCTGAGGCAGCTCACTATCGTGGTCAACAGCAGCAAGGTCAAATATGATGACGAGACCAGTGCCGTCATGGACTGGTTTCAGCCGCTCCTGGACAAACTTAACGGCAGCACAATCAAGTGGGTGTCGATGAATAGGTCGCGCTGCGGGGCTCATCCCAGTACCCACCTTAACACATGACACGACAGCGAGGAGATGCTACACGAGACGATAATCAACCTTACGGCCAAGGCCCTCGCCAAGGCTGTCGAGCTAAAGGTGGACTAAGCAGGGCCCGGCGCTGAGCTGACATACAGGAGAAGGCCCTTGTTCAACTGGATGCGATCGACGCCGCGGAGACGGAAAAGCTACGTATCATCGAGGTCGCACGAGAGGAGTTCAAAAAAATCTGTAAGTAGCAACCAGGAAGGCAGAGGTAGGGCTGACTATCAGTGTCGGGCCAGCGAGCCGAGCTCGGTTTGCTCGAGGCTAGATTTGAGGAGAAAACCAAGGCGCTTCGCAAAAAGGTGAGGTTCGCAGCCCCTCCAGGCTGCAATTCCAGGCCGCTAACTCCAGGCGGAGAAGCTCCTAACCACAGATGAGATTTCGGCTGAAGCACTCGCGAATGTCAACAGACGGCAGTCGACGAAGCCGAAGGCTCGCCGGTGATGGTATTGCGCGTATGGGTGAAAATGTAAGATTAGTAGAACGGTGGGTGGCATTGGTTGTACATGTTGTGCGCGCATCACGTAATGTATCCGTAGTGTGTGCGCGGCAGCTACGGAGCTGTGCCGGGCCCGTGTAGGAAGCCTAGCGGAAACCAATGGAGGCCCACGGTGCTGCGGCGAACACTGCGTCGTACCGGCTCGCGGCGAGCGAGGACAGGCCCTGCGCGTCGGCCGTGAGCCGCACAAGGCCGACGCACACGGCCATAGTGATGGTAGTAATGAGCGAGCGCGTCGCCCGTTGTTTCTCAGCCTGGGAGGCAGGCAACTTGCTCCGCTTCTTCTCGCTCGCATTCGCGTCCATCTTGGAGTCGGCCTCCTTCCTCGACCCTCCCTCTCGGTCGGCCCGCCCTCCGAGCCCCTTGGCCCACTGAATCGCCTTGCCCAGTCCAATAACCCCATGCCAAAGCGCAACCCCCGTGAGCAGGACATACCCCGCCGTCATCCACTTGCGCGTCCCACAAGCATACCCGACAAACTCGTACCCCATCTCGCTCGGCGATAACGAGTTAATCGGCGGCCCCTCCGTAGCCGGAATAAGCCTGTGGAGCATGAGATGCGGCACAACAAGCGGGATAAGGACGTATCCCAGCACAGTGTGCGTGGTCGTGCGGAACCGCCCGGTGCGATACGCGAGCAGGGCGCGCTTAGCGAGCGACGATGCGAGATGCAGCCCAAGCGGAGCGTATACCGCCACCGGTTCTAAGAAGTGATAGTATTCCCTGCCTACGAGCTAGCATTAGCTTCTAGATTCGAACAGACTCACCATGACATTGTCAGCGGCCTGGGTTGCGCCAAAGGCAGCAGCGAGGGGTGCGGCGAGGTGGATGCCCATGAACACACTAAATGCTAGCGCACTCGCATTCTGCGTGTGCGTGAGGACGCGCAGAAGCGTCCCGCTTGCCGGCTTGCGGGGTGTTCGTGCTGGGTTGTTGGCGTCAACGTCTGTCCCCATTCTGATCTCAAGCGTTGTCACCGGCCGTTTGGGGTGTTGACGGAACGGGAACGACCTCCACCAACTGGACGAGGACCAACCATCCTTGGGGTAGATGCAAGTCATTCGTCGTTACGTAAGTCTGAATTTGTGGAGAAATCTTGAATTTGGAGATTGGGATCGAATCGCCACTCGACCATTTCACTTACACGACAATCACAATGGCACGGCATCCGCTAGCGCACGAGGGCGGCGGGGACGACCTCGACGATGGGCTCGAGCTCGACGAGAGCATGCTCGCTTCTGATGATGAGGGCGAGGAGGAGGTATTGGAGGGAGACGGGTGGATGACGGACGACGAGGAGGTGGTTTCCAAGAAGCGTGGGCGGCCGGAGGGGGAAGGGGGAGGAGATGAGCAAGGGGTTGAGGATGTGGGTGGGGATGATGACAAGGCGCGCAAGAAGAGAAGGCGGGAGAAGGATAAGGCGCGCCGGGCTGCTAAGGTATGTTCTGGAGAGGGGGGGAGCAGGAGCAAGAGCAGAAGTAGGAGGCTAACGGCAGCGCGCGGCGGCGAATGGCGACGAGGAGAGCGCGGACCCTGCGACGCTGGGTCCGGACGCGGTCGCTGCGCTGCTGCTTTCGAGCGTGCGGGCGGCTATGCCAGCCGCGACAGGGATGGAGATTGATGATGTGGCCGTGGATGGTGAGTGCGGAAAGGCGAACAGGGGAGTGGAGGCTGAGATGAGGAGGGCAGATGGCAGAAGGAGACTCGCTCACACCAGCATCCAGCATTCTCGAGCCCGTGCAACCATCAGGCGAGGGCGAGTACGCCGGCCTCTTGGGCCGCCTGAACGACGGTTAGTGGAGCCATGGAGCTCGGCTCTGGTTTGTACCCGCCCCGCCCACCGCTAACCACAGCGCTCAAGGACGCGCCCAAGAAGCCCAAGCCTGGGTGTCCGCGCGTCCTTATCCTCAGCCTGAGCGGGATACGGTGTGCCGACGTCGTGCGCGCGGTGCGCGGTGTGCAGCGGCATGGCGAGGTGGCAAAGCTCTTCGCGAAGCACTTCAAGTTCGCGGAACAGGTCAATTACCTTGCCAAGACGCGCGTGGCCATTGCAGTCGGCACGCCAGCGCGTGTCGCCAAGCTCCTTGCCGAGGGTATGTTACTCTACCTGTCTAGCTGACTTCAGGCGCGCTCAAGATGACTCCGCAGAGCGTTGTGCTGCTCGATATCGGGCACCGCGACTCGAAGAAGCGCTCACTCCTCACGCTGCCGGAGGTGCGCGACGAGCTGTGGCGCGCCTTCTTCCGCGATGCACGGGCAGCACTCAAGCCCGCCAAGTACGCCGTGTTCTGATAGGCATCCTAGCATACAGGCATCCTAGCATAGAGTACATGCAGCTCGTAATACACTTTATTTCTGCTGACCCCTCCTTCTATCGCCGAGAGCCTAGAACATGTCGTCGTCTTCGTCTGCCTCGGCTAGGACAAATCTACCGGCCAGGAGGCCGCCGGCGATGCTGCGCCGCGGCTTGAAGCTCTTGCGGGGAGTACGTCCCGGCGTCTTGCCCGGCGTCTTGAAGACGTCCGCCCGGTCCTGCTGCCGTGGAACGAGGGCGTTGGCCCTCGATCCTGCAGGCGCGCCAAAGCGTCGCGCTGCTGACGCGGTGGGTGTCTCGTCCACTTGGCGGGTGGAGCCACGGAGCGACATGCTGGAGGCGGGGCGCGCGCCGCTCCCGGACACTGATCTAGCTGAGGTTCCAGACACTGATCGCGAGGCTAACCCCGACGGGAAACGGGCTCCGATGACGCGTGGACGCTTGCTCGTGCTGCCTCCTGCAGAGCAGGGAGTTGGCAGCTCGCGCTTTCTCAAGGTCGCAGGCTGCGAGCGGCTTCCAATGGCTGGAGTCGCACGTGCCCTTGGAGCTGTCGCGGGACCCAGACCCAACTTGGCGCGCTGCTGTCAACCTGGACTACGGTACAAGCTAGCTCACCTTCTTCGCTTCTCTTGCAGCCTCCTTGGCGGCTAACGCGTCCTGAATGATGTCAACGACGCGCTCCCCGCGCGCCAAGAATGGCCGCCCATGCTCCTCCTCCCAGCTAGGAAGGCTGGCTAGGAGGTCGGCTTCAATCTGAAGTCAGCGCTACTGCTCGCCTACCACCAATTGGCATCGGTGGGTCTCATTCCACGCAGTGCTAGATCTGACGGCCCAACTCACCTTCGGCTTCCGCTTTTCCACACGCTTCCGCATCCGCTCCTCCTGCAACATCGCCGTGCCGCGCTTCTTGAAGCGATTAGGGTCTGCTGCGCTGCGTTCCAGCTCCTCCTCGTCCGCCTTGATCGCTAACCACTCCTTCACTCTCGCTAGATGAACGCTGGACGTTTCGAGCAGAGCCCGCAGGCGAGCAGCCTCCTCTTCGTGTTCTTCGAGCAACTCCTCACTGTACTCGTCGTTGATAAAGGCGCCAAATTGAGCCTTCTCGTCGTCGCTGAGTAGCAGTTCATCCTGGAGTTGGCCGATCTCCTTGCGCACGTTGATGATGAAGGTTGACAGGCTTGCCTTGCGCTTCTCGAGCATTCGCTCGAGTTCCTCCTCGTACTGCAATCAGAGACAGAAATACGTTAGACGTACAGCTTGGATGGACGTTAACCCCGAGCCGACGTTACGCTCTGTGAAGGAGTTGATGTACTCCTGCTCGACCTTGAGGCGGTCCCACAGCGGCTCAATGTGTTCGTACAACGCTTGAATCTGCTCGTCACGCTCCTCCTTCTCTTCCGTCCACTGGTGTGAGCTGCGTCCCCTCACTGGACTCACAAGTTGCAGCAGCGTGTCGGCCCAGTTGATGAGCCCAACCTCCGGCTCGATCCCCTCCATGCCCTCAATGCCCTGCTCCTCATCCTCAAAGGATCCAGCCTTGACTGGATTGAGAGAGATGACGCGGTTGAGGTACGCCTCGTAGCGGCTGTACACTCCTGGCTGCTCCTCCTCGCTCAGAGGTGGTCGGAATTCGGGTGGCAGGCGTTCGAGAGTCTGCAGGTCCAGCTCGGCGCGGTACCATATGAGGTCAATGAAGGTGGCCTCGAGCGTTCTAAGTCGTGCGTCGCGCTCCTCCAGCGCCTTCTCTACTGCGGCCTCTAGAGCCATCTGTACATCCTCGCCGACGTCAAGCCAGGCCTCGAGCTTTGGTGTTTCTGGTTCTGGCGCCGGCGGATGGAAGGCGGATGCGCGCCGGCCCGAGGTACGCTTGTTGATGGTGGGAGCGAGGTTGACTGGTGGAGGCAACGTAGCTGCCATGGACGGCCGCGGCTTGCGTGCGGGCACGGCCAGACCTGGGATAGGTGTGAGAGGCGCTGGAGGCTCGTATGGTGACCCAAGGAGGGTGGAGAGTTTTTCGAGTTGAGAGCGTAGTTCTGCTATCAGCGGTAGCCACATGAGAGGGCCGAGGACGGCCACGTTGGCAGCCAGGCAGCGTGATGTGACACGCGCGCTGCGGTCACCGACAGCGACGCTCACCTTCGATCTGAGCCAACCGTTCATTGTAGACCTGGTGTCAGCTTTTCCAGAATAGGGTAGCTTACGACTTCAAGCTCGGCTGTCTGCTCAACCAGCCGCTCATGTTGAGCCGGCAGGTCCTGGTATCAGCGTCATCTCCATCATTGACATACATCTATGGGTTCAGACTCCCGCCGGTTCGCATTAACGACGCTTCGTCCCTTCTCACCGACTGCTCGAGCCAGACCGGCGAGGGCACGCTTCCCGTCCGCAATCCGTGCCTCCCAGACCGCGACCTCGTCCTCGCGCCCCCGGACGACCGAGACGATAGCGGCGCGCACAGCGGTGTCGATGCGCGCTGTATCCTCCGCCAATGCCGTTGGCGCCAGGGCGAGCTGCTGGTGCAACCGGCGTAGGAGAGGTATTTGTTCCGCGATGTAGGACGATGCGTCCATGTCCATTGTGTGATGAGGATAAGATGTGAGGGAATACTAACAGGGTGGGAATGGGCGGCAGGGGTCTTTGTTGTTGTTTACTCAAAAGTCATTCGCGGTCAGATGTGGAGCGGGAGCATTTTGGGGTGATGCCCCGATTTCCACGTGGAGAGCCAACTGGGTGGCTGGTGGAGGTCGGGCTGCAATTACTCTTGCCGTGCGACGCGTCGCAGTCGTTGTGCTGGAGCACGACAACATCCTGCACTCTCACTCTCAACCCCATGCGCTCCATCCTCCCATTCTTCCCGTGGCTCAATGTTGATGGCCATTTCTTTCATTTCGCCGCCCTCGAAGACATCACGGACATCTCCGTTATCCGTCGCAGATATCGGCCCGGGCCTGGCACGGGTGAGCCCGACCGTCATCCGACAGCCGTCTCCTTTCGCTGCTGGTGGGCACCATCGGTGCCGTCTAGCTGCCCCAACCTTCCTCGACTTGTAGTCACCTACCTTCCGTTCCTCAAGCCATCATGTTCGCACGCCCGCTCGCGCGCACCGCACGCGCAGCCCGTTGTTCCGCACGCCGTTTGGCTTCCTCCACCGCAAGCACTGCCAGCTCCGGGTTCGCAACCCGAGCAACGATCGCTGCCGTAGGGGCCGCTGTTGTCGTGAGTTGTTCCAAGTTTCCTCCACTGACGCCAGGTCGGCACAGCCTACACCTTCCTCCCACATGCTCACGCCGATGCCTCCCATACTACCAAGCATGGCGAACGGATCATTACTCTCGAAGAGCTCGGCAAACACTGGCAGGCTGGGTCGCTGTGGATCGCCGTCGATGGCAAGGTGTACGAGTGAGTGCAGCTAACCACTTCCACTCGAGCTGACAGCAGTGTGTCCGAGTTCGCCAACGTCCATGTACGTCGGGCTGAGGCTTCAAGCCAGGCGGACGCAGCTGACACCAGCCTGGCGGTGCCCGCATCCTACTCGAGAACGGCGGGCGCGACACAACAAAGCTCTTCAATGCTATCCACCCACCCAACACGATCCGCAAGTACGCCAAGGAGGTGCCGTGCGTCGGCGTGATTGACCCCGAGGGTGCAGCCTCAGCTTGGCCAAACTGACACCAGAGCTAGCGGCTCTCGCGTCTCAACGGACAGCCGAGGACGACCGGATTAGCGCGGCACGCGAGGCGCTGTTTGGCGTCGACTCGGTCGTTGCACTCTCAGATTTTGAGGTGGGCATTACACTGGCCGCTCCCAACTCTTGTGTTCCAAGCTGACACCAGCGCTACGCCGAGAGCCTCCTCCCATTGCATGCTTGGGCGTACTACTCGACGGGAGCGGATACTGAGGGCGGTGAGTGTCGAGTCCTATCCTGGAGTCAGCTGGGCCATCGCTGTCCCAGCTACCGGCTGACACCAGCACTTGCGGAGAACGCCGCCATCTTCAAGCGCCTCTTCTTCCGCCCGCGCATCATGCGTGACGTCCGCGAAGTCGACACGTCGACCCAGTTCCTTGGCGTCAAGTCGAGCATCCCGGTGTATGTCGCGCCGACCGCCCGCAATGGGCTGGGGCAGCCCGAGGGCGAAGTCGCTGTGACCCGCGGGGCGGGCGCAACTGGCGTCTTCCAGGTTCTCTCGCATTATGCGTCCCGGTCTCTAGAAGAAGTCAAGGCGGCAGCGTGCGAGGGACAGCAGATCGGGTGGCAGGTGTACTTGAACCCCGATCGGTGAGCTGACGGGCCCGAAGAGGAGCTGATGGCAGGGAGCGAAGCCGCGAGGCGATCGAGGAGGCTGTTGCAGCTGGGGCGCATTCGATCTGGATCACAGCGGACACGGTGACAGTGAGCGTGATGGTTGACGAAGCTCACGGCAGCTCGGGAAGCGCGAGACGGAACGCCGACTGAACGCCGAGGCCAACCCCGCACCGCACGGCAAGCCGTTGAGCCGTGAGCGCCAGCGTTTCGGGTAAGCCCATGAAGGAGCCAGCTGAAACGAGCTTCAGTGTGCACGATGCGAACATGTCCTGGAGCGATATTGCCTTTGTTCGCAAGCACGCGCCCGGCCTCCCCGTTGTTATCAAGGGCGTCGGCGCGTGGGAGGACGTCGTGCTGGCGTACAAGTACGGCGCGGACGCAGTGGTGATCTCTAATCACGGTGGACGCCAGCTCGACTTTGCGCAGCCGCCCCTCAAGGTGCTTTATGAAGTGAGCAAGAACGCGCCGCAGGTGCTGCACCGCAAAGACTTTGGCATCTTCCTCGATGGCGGCGTCCGGCATGGCACGGATGTTTTGAAGGCGCTGTGCCTCGGCGCCACGGCTGTCGGGATGGGCCGGCCGTTCATCTACGCTGCGACTGGGTGGGGCTCTGACGGTGTTGAGAAGGCTGTGGAAAGTAAGTCGTGGCCCAGCTGCGCTCACCCCAGTTCTCGAGGAGGAGATTGCGATCGGGATGCAGCTGCTCGGCGTCAAGACCGTCGACGAGCTCGGCCCTCAGTACCTCGACACGTCCAAGATCTAGCCGCCACACCAGGTTATATAGATGCTGTTGAATGGCAGGTATACATTACACTCTATCCGCCCGTGGCGTTACACATGTCTACTAGAAGCCCTTCTTGTGGATAATGTCTGGGTCCTCCTTGTACTCGTCGGCGGTGATGAAGATCTTTCGAGCACTTGACAAGCCTGCGAGAATGGACCCTCCTATCCATGTCGAGTACTTGCGCTCTGGTGGCGCGTATATCTTGAGTTTGACGTCCTTGAGCGAGAGCTTCTTGACCTCGTGCAACAGCCGGTCGCCAAAGCCAGTACACAGTGTCGATCCGCCCGAGAGCACAATGTTCGCGAACAGCGACTTGCGCAGGTCGAGGTCGGCGCGGTTGATCGAGTCTACAATGACCTGGTGCACGCCGGGATACTCCTCGCCGACGAGGTCGGGGCTGAACAGGATCTCTGGTGCGAGGAAGCGTTCCGAGCCGAGCTGGAGTTAGCTCTAGGTCACAGCTGAGCCAGCGGCGCACCTGAATGACCTTGCCGTCCGGCAGGCGGAACTCCTCCCAAGCGCCGCCGTTCTCCTTCTCCTCCTTGGCGGGATTGAGGGAGAGATAGCACGTGCGCTCCTTGATGGTGCGCACAACCTCGCGTTCCGCCGACGTGTGCAGATAATGCCCCGCTTTGCGGAGCAGCAGCTGCAGATGGTCCGTGACGTCGCTGCATCAGCTCTTGTCCCCGCTCCCACGTACCGCCCCGCAAGGTCGATCCTCTGAATAGCATGCGGCAAAGCAAACCCCTCGAACACGGGTACGGCGTGTGTAACACCGTCCCCCGAGTCGAGCACGATCCCCGTCGTCCGCCCGGTCGAGTACCTGCCATCAGCTCCCCCGTGGCAAGGCGCACAGGCTCAGAATCGCTTGGATACTCGTGAAGAAGGCGGGTACGTTGAACGTCTCGAAGAAGATCTGCGCCGCTGTGTCTCGGTTCTGACGCGGGTTGAGCGGCGCCTCGGTCAGCAGCACGGGATGTTCCTCCGAGAGCGCGCTCAGTCCCTCGGTGTACACCCAGTTCCAGATGCGCTCCATGTCGTCCCAGTCTGTCACGACGCCGTGCTCGATCGGATACTTTATTTTGAGGAGGCCGCGCAGCTCCTGCGCCCGCTTGCCGATGAAGTGCGTGTCCTGGATCGCGCCGGCCATTACGCGCGGGTGCTTGGGCCGCCCGACGCTGGAGTAAGCGGGGTTGGGCGGAGAGGAGATGAGAGGGGGCACATCAAGAGAAGAGAGCCAAGGTCAGCGAGACCCAACTCACAAACTGGGAATGTAGCACGTCGGCTGCTCCTGCCCCGCAAAGCCCGCCTTGATCGTGCCCGAGCCCTGGGGTCAGCTCTGGCTGGCACTGGCGCGGCGCACATTGTCAATGACGACGGGCTGGTTCATGAGGCTGCCGTCAGCACGCTTCAGCGGCAGCGTACACATCGTCGAATTCGGCGGCCATCGCAGTGGGCCGCGGTGTCTTGGCCGCGGTGTCGGTGTCCGGAATGTGTGGTCTTGAGATGTGCTCACGGTCTGACGCGTAGGTCGCGCGTCGGGGGGGATGAATAAGGTGTTGGCCACGTGGGAACGATGCTGTGGGGGCGGGATGGAATTAGGGAGTCACAGCGCGGTTCAAATGGAAGAGATTCGTTGCTTATCGCACGTGCCGCAAAATGTCGCGTCACGGCGCTGTTCATCACACCGGGAGGTGAATCCGAGGTGCTCGTGCTCGTTCGCGAGAGAAGATGCATCCACGCTAGAGACACCGGGTATAAAGACCTCACAACCCTGTTCTATGGGCTGCCCAGTCTACATCCGCCCATACATGAGAGTGTGCGTAGCATAGGCATGAGAGCAGCGTAGACATGGGAGTGTGCAGCGTCCGGCAGCATTGTGAGAGCGTGCAGCGTCCCGCACACACTGTGAGAGTGTGCAGCGCTTGGCACACATTGTGAGAGTGTGCAGCGTCCGAAGCGTAGACATAAGAACGCAGAGTCTGAAACGCCAAGAGGGGCAGTATCTGTGTGCTCCGCGTCTCGCTGGCTGTGTGTGAGCATGGAGTGCTCGACGAGATAGCAGAGAGCGAGACCCGAGGGGGCGAGGAGGGAGAGATATGCTGCCTTAGCCGAGCATATGCTGGGACGGATGTGAATAGCGGTCGTGGATTTGCGGTCGCGGTTGTGATCGCGGTCTTGCGGTCGTGGCTGGTCGAGTACTGTACTGTATATCGTCACTGGCCGCGTGAAGGAGATGACGGCTTGGACTGGGGACTGAGCAGACTGAGGACTGAGCGGACTGAGGACTGAGCGGATTGAGGACTGAGCGGACTGAGGACTTGGGAACCCGGGGGACTTGGTGGGAGGACTGAGTAGGAGGACGGCAAAGGGAGACTGAAGGACAGCGGGGACTGGTGGTCTGGGGACCCGCCCGGTATCAGAGGACGTTGTGACAGGTCCTCAAACGATCCTCACCCGTATAGCCGTACGACGTCGACACGCGGACACGGACGCACGCGAGATGTATGTCTTGTATAAAATCCCCGCACGCAGGATCTCTTGACAACCCCTCAGCTCGACGTAGAACAGCCCGACGTGGAGCAAAAGACGCCACAGAGGACAAGGACGCCAACGCCCCAGACGCCCCGGCGTCAACCGGCCATGAGCCGCGATAAACCGAGAGGCCGAGGACCCTTGGTATGTGAGGTCAGTGGCATGTGGCGTCGCAATCTCGGCTTGTGGCTTTGTAGTGTCAATTTTGACAGTGCGGAATTTCCCAGGCATGCGGTGCCCAGACATGGTGTGCGTTCGGCCAGACATACTGGCCCATGCCCGCATGCACCTGCAAGAGGGCCTCTTGACGTGCGCCGAGCTCGCGCTCGCTTGCGTTCCTCTTGTGCAGATGTTGGTTGATCGTCAGAAGCAGTTAGTGGAAAAAGCAAACGCACAGCACAGTCAGTCAAAGCAATCGCAGAGCTCAGTCAGTCAGAGCACTCGCGCTGCACGTCAGTGCGAAGCACCACCACCTATACCTGTCAACCACTACATTTCCTTCTTCTGCTGATGATAACTGAGACCCCAAACCCATGATCCTCCTGTACTAAGATCCCGACCTGGTCTGGGCAGGCTAACAAGCCTCGAGCAGGCCTTTTGCAGGTGCGTTTACGCGAAGAGGTCGAGGACGGCACGGCCCACGAGCTTGCCCTCCGCCATCTGGGTGTAGACCTTGTCGAGCGACTTGAAGGGCACGGTCTCGATGCGGCACTTGACGTGGCCGTCGGCCGCGATCTCGAGCGACTCGATCGCGTCCTGGCGGTTGCCGACGTACGACGAGGTGAGGGTCTTGTTCTGGAGGACGGTGTAGAAGACGTCGGCCTTGACGTACGCGCCGGCGGGGGGGAGGCCGACAGCGACAACGGTGCCGCGGGGGCGGATGTACTCCATCGCGATGAGGTACGCCTCGGGCTTGGGCGAGGTGATGATGGCGGCGTGCGGGCCGAGGTTGTCGGGCGTGCAGGCCTTGACGGCAGCGACAATGTCCTTGCTCTCCATGAAGTCGACCCAGGCGGCGGCGCCGATCTCCTCGCAGTACTTCTTCTTCTCGGCGCCAGTGTCGATCGCGATGACCTTGAGGCCCATCCACTTGGCGTACTGGACGGCGAGCGAGCCAAGACCACCGCCGGCACCGGGGATCGCGATCCACTGGCCAGCGCGGGTGCGCGAGTTCTTGAGCGCCTTGTAGACGGTCACACCGGCACAGAGGATGGGGGCAGCCTCAGCCATGTCGAGGTTGTCGGGGATAGGGGTGAGCTGCGAGGTGTAGGCGGGGCAGCTGGCTGTTAGCTCGGCTTGCTGAGAGCGGAGGGCGCTGTACTCACTACTGCATGAACGAGCCCTGAGCGTTGATGCCCGAGCACTTGGCCTCGAGGCAGAGGGGCTCGTCACCGGCAATGCAGAACTCGCACTGGTTGCACGAGTGCGCGATCCACTTGATGCCGACCCTGTCGCCGACCTTGAACTTGGAGATGGGGTCGTTGATGGCGACAATGACGCCGGCGCCCTCGTGGCCAGCAATGCAGGGGCGCTCAGCCTTGACCGGCCAGTCGTCCTTGATGACGTGCAGGTCGGTCTGATGTCAGCGTCGGCGTCATGGGAGGGCGCAGTGGAGCCAGCGGCAGACTTACGTGGCAGACACCCGAGTAGAGGACCTTGACGAGAGCACGTCCGGGCTCGAGCTGGTTGGGCTGGACGACGGGGATCTCGCGGATCTCAAAGCCGGAAGCGTCGTCGGAGACGGCGGCGAGCTGGGTCTTGGGGATCTGCTCCTGCGACATTGTTGCTGTTGGTGTGGTTTGGGGTGGGGTTGAGGAGTAGTAGTGGAGACTGGTGAGAGAGCTGGTTGATGACAAGAGAACGCCCAGGCTGCGCCTTCTTATAGCATTCTGACGAGGGCGTCGACATCACACTGCCAGCTGGATTCCCAGGCAGTCACTCAGTTCAGCCAACCAGTCAGCCAGCAGCCAGTCAGCCAGCAGCCAGTCAGCCAGCCAGCCAGTCAGCCAGCCAGCCAGCCAACCCACAATGGCCCTCGTCGGAACGAGATTCGGTCACTTGGGCGCAGACGCCCTGAAAGCATGCGGTAGTTGGCTCTGATCACCAGCGACCTCTTCCGAGGTGGGGCCCAGGTGATGAGGGGAACGTATAGCCGGCGGCGAGGCACGGGCTCACGCAAGGTCAGCGGCGCTTCCGAGTTACGTTGCCGCACCTTGGCACTATGCAGGCTGGAATAAGCGTGGTCCTGCTCGGTGCCTAGAGTGAGCATGGGCTCGAGGTGAGCCTGCGTCAGTTTGACGCAGGCCAACCAGGTCTGACAACACTCCGATGCGGTCGCGCCCCGACGCCCTCTCCCTGTCGGACCCAGCATCTCCCTCAATCCCCATCCGGAACCCTGGCATGCCTCTGCTCGAGTCCTCGTGTGCCCAGTGCTCCTGTCAGCCTCCTCCGCCATAATGACTATTCTGAACAGTCTCCCGAGTGGAGCACTGTTGGGCTGCAAAGCTCGGAACAAAACTCAGGGCGTGTCGAGGCATGCATCCGAGATAGCAATTTTACTGGCTCGCGAGGTCGGCTATCACATTTCCGGGGCCATTCCGGGGCCCACTAATGACTCTGCCCCAACAAAAGCCCACCTCTCGCTCCGTACTCTGCCCAGGTGTTCTGTGCTGCGTGCGTTCCGAGCTCTGCACGCCAGGCATAGCAGAGTGCATCATGACGGCCTGAACCGCTGTCCTGAACCGCTGTCATGGCCGCTCGCCATGTCATTACGGGCCACCCGATCGTCCCAGCTGCCCCAACAACTGGCCCCATCTGACACCTCTGAGGCTCCAAGTAAAGGCCTCTCAGACAACGGTCCCGCTCGCACACTGTGGAAGAACTTTTTGGAAATCTGGGGGCTCGGACTCGGAATGGAACCTGCGCCGCACTCCTGTCCACCAGCATGTGAGCACGTTCATCTCGGCACTGTTCTCCGAGCTCAATGCGGCAGTCGCCCATCCAGCCAGCCACTATTTTCTCGCAGCTTCCAAGGTTGAGCGCCGCAGTTGTCCTTTGCGGCTTCCGAGATGAGCCACCGTTTTTCTCCATTCCGAGATGAGCGCCTCCGCATTTTTCCAGCACCTTCTCAGGTTGGGTCACCGCATCGTTTCGCTCAGCTTCCGGTGTTGGGGCTGGGGCCACAGGGGGCCATACGGACTGCACCCGAAAGCTGTTTGTGGGATTGTGCCTGCCCTCGAAAGCAAGATGCCGAGTGAGGACACTCGGAACGCTGCGATCGATTTGTATTACAGGGAGCCGAGTCACATGACCGGATATGCAGATGGGCCGGAAATGCAATGTGCTCAGATAGCGAATTTCCGAACGACACTCCCAGGGGGCCTTGGCGCATCACAACAAACCTTGGGCACGCTGGTACGCTGACTGAGCAGCTTGTGGTTCATGCATCGGGTTGCGAGCGAGACTTTCCGATGCACTGGTGGAGGTAGTCTTTTTACGAGACGGCAGACGTCAAACATTCTCTCGTCGCACACTCCTCCATTCACCACCGACATGATCCTAGGTCTGGCACAATGTCCATCTGGAACTTGAGGTTGGGGACTGTGCTCCCCCGAGATGGAGATTGGACGCGTACAGATCGCAGCTGGGGTCGGTACGCCGATTGCCGCTGTGTGCTGGCTTGGGAGCTGGGATCGCAGGGAGCAGCAGGAACCTGGGGCGTGCGCAATCTGGCAATTGGGCAGGGCTCGAGCTTGGCTGACGCGTGAAGCTGTCGTAGAGTCAGACGTCGGTGACATGGAGCTGGATGCGACATCTGGGATAGCTGGCAAGAGTCGAGGTCGTGTTCCTGCTCGTCGACCACTATCGACCAGCTCGTTCGAACCACTACAGCTCCAGGCCCAGTTGTGACCCAGTTCAACAGCGCAGGGCGCACACACTCATCCGTAACGTCCCAGTGAGATCCCGCAGAGCCCAGCAGTTCCGTGCACTCACGCGGCAGCAACCAGCAGTTCTGGCGCCCACCCACCAACCAACATCCTGCTAGCCCAAACTGTGCCTATGGTCTGCATCGCACAGGCCGGCATTGCTGTACCATGAGCTCCCGTCGACCCGCCGACCCGCCAACGGGCTCTCGCCGGCCCTAGGCCCACGCCTACCGCCTACCTCACCTCCCGAGCCTACTTACCTCCTATCCCCGAACACAGCAACAGTTCCAGAACCCTCCCAGTGTTGCGAGGGCGAACCCAGACACCCGACGGCTGTCTACTTGCAACGGCGGCTCCACGACCAGCGGCCACGTGCGACGGACGGCGGGATCACCTACAGCACACGCCTACACCACCCTCCGGTCGCGGTCTCAGAATGGGCTCTGGGTCTGTTAATTGCTCTCGTTCAGTGCGGTGTAGCGGCCCGATCCGATTAAGCTGGCCCCACATTTTCAGTGCCGAGCACAGTCCGCTCGCCATCAGGGGAAGCCAGCGATTTCAGATCCCAGTGATTATCGGTATCAGAAAGAAAGAAAAAAGCAATGCTGCCCCACACGGGCTCGAACCGTGGACCTCGGAGTTGTTTCGATGAGTCGTAACAGCTCCACGCGCTAGCCAACTGAGCCATAGGGCAATTGGATATTGCTATTCAGAAGAATGCGGACTCATATTTGAACACCTGAAGGCGGACGGCGCAAGGGTGACTCGGTATTGACGCCGAGGTTTCCGACCTCGCCGACCTGGCTTATCCACCCCACAGTCCAAACGAGACACTACTTCTTGCTCATCTACCCAACTATGCACCTCCTATCGCCCCCACAAGCATCATGGCTCACCTCTCACGGCGACCAGTATACCACTTCATCGCCCCGCGCGGGTGGATGAACGATCCCTGTGCGCCGGGCTACGACCCCCTTACAGGCCGCTTCCACCTCTTCTACCAGTGGACGCCGCACAGCCACCGCTGGGAGCGGATCGCGTGGGGACACGCGACGAGCAAGGACCTCCTCCACTGGGCCCATGACTCACAAGACGTGAGCCCATCCAACATCCCTGCTGATCCAGATGCCTGCTCTCAAGGCAGACACCGAGTACGACAAGGAAGGCGTGTTCACCGGCTGCTTCTGGCCAACCGGACCAAAGGGCGAAGACGCCCTAACAGTCTTCTACACGAACGTATGGGAGGCTCCTCACTTTACCAAACCTTACACCCGAGGCTGTGAGGGCCTCGCTCTCGCTACCTCCGCTGATGGCGGCAAGACATGTACGCAGGATGAACGACGGAGCTGACGGCAGGGAACAAGCACCCCTGCAATCCCATCATCGCTGAGGAGCCAGAGGGTCTCAACGTCACAGGCTTCCGTGACCCCTACCTCGGCCCCTGGCCTGCCATGGATCGAGCACGGGGTACGTCGGGGAGGCTGTATGGCCTAAACTCGGGCGGGATCCATGGCCAAGGGCCACGGACGTTCCTTTATGACGTCGACCCAACGGACTTGACACGCTGGACGTATCTCTACCCCTTGTTCCGCTCTCACTCTGCCCGCTCCCGCCCCGGTGGGAAGTGGGGCGGCGATCTCGGTCTCAACCTCGAGTGTACCAACTTTGTCACCCTCTCCGCAGGAGATGTGGAGCGCGAGGTGATCATCACTGGATCCGAGGGCGGTGCGCCACGGCCTCGCGGCGGCGAGCCACGGTATGGTGTGTGGGTCTTGGGTTCTCTCGAGGGTGAGGAGGTGGACTTGGACATTAGCGCCGCAGGCATGGTGGACTGGGGAGCACTGTATGCTTTCAACACGTTCCTTCACCAAGGTCGACGTATCCTCTGGGGATGGCTGATTGAGGAGGACCTCTCGGACGGCATCCTCGCTGAGAGGGGTTGGACAGGCTGCCTCGGCGTGCCGCGTGAACTGTTCCTTGCGTCCTACTCTGGTGTCACGGGCACATTGAAGAGCAAGGTGGCGGACGTGGGGAGCTTCGAGGTCCTTCCCTCTGGGGAGGTGGTGACGCTGGGTATGCGGCCTCTTCCCGAACTGGTCCACTTGCGGGGCTCGCACATCTCCCAAGCGATAAGCCTGGGCGGGTCGCACTTTCGTTGCGAAGCTGCACGCGCGTGCACGATTGACCTCGTGGTCGAGGTCACGGACGGGACGGAAGAGGTGGCGCTGCATGTCCGCCAGTCGGCTGACGGGTCTACTCGCACAAGCATCTCGTTCTTCCCTAAGGAAGAGGTGATCAAGGTGTGCCGCGAACATTCGAATGACCGCGCCGATATCGTGAAGACGACGGAGGAGGGGCCATTCACTCTCCTCCGTTTCTCCGAGCTCGAGCGGCTGCGGATGACCGTCCTGCTGGACGGGGACGTGCTCGAGGTGTTCGCGAACGACCGTTTTGCACTATCCACGCGCATTTACAGTCCGGCAGAGGCTACTGGGGTGGCGTACGAACATAAGGGGCTGGCGCGGGTCGAGCACTTGGACGTGTGGGAGATGAAGGCCGCGCAGTAGGGACCGGTGCACCTCGTGTCCGTTATGGCCGCGCATCCATAGTGTGCGGATGTAGTTGAATCATGTACATATTCCGTCGAGCTCGTTCTGAGGCTAGGGAGACTTCTCTGCCACTTTCAAGGCCTGCCAACCTGGCGGTCTGAGGCTGCCCAGAGAGTATCGTAGCGGGGCCATTTTCAGGAACGCTAATTCCAATCGCCTCCACCTAGCGATGTAATCATGCTCTGATAACCCCATCTCCGTCTACCATTTCCTCACGACACCATCACAATGACCGAAGATATAAGCCCGGCCTGGTCAGCAAGGACCCCTCCAACACCGGACGAAGTCGCGAGCATCCTGCTGTCCTGGATCGGCCTCGAGCTCTCTAGCTTCAGGCCTCTCCAAACCCTGTGGGCGGGCTATGGCGAGATCGTCTCAATATCAGGCCAAAGCGGGAGTGCGACCGCGACTCCGCTAATCATGAAACTCATCAACCCCCCTCCCGGCAACGACGAGGGCCACGTCCGCAAAATGCTAAGCTACGAGGTCGAGCAGGAGTTCTATGCGACCGTCGCGCCCTCGCTCGACGTCCCGCTCGCCCGCTGCCTGTCCTCGACGCGCGACCGAGCCGGCCGGCCGCACGCGGACCGGCTAGACGGTATCCTAGCCATGACCATGACCGACTTGCGCACGCACTTTCCAATTCCTGGTGAGAAGCGTGGTCACCTCCCCCGTCCGGCGGTGCATGCCGCTCTCGACTGGCTTGCACGCCTGCATGCGTCGACGCGCGGCGCGAAGAGCGCAAAGGACATGGACTCCTACCTCCTCCCGCCGCTGGAGGAAGCTGCGCGCCGTCAGCACGGCGCTGGTGGCTCCAAGCTCTGGCTGAACGGGGGGTACACGTACCTCGCTACGCGGCGGGACGAGCTGGCGACGCTCGCGAGCTCGAGCGGCGAGTGGAGTGCGCTCTGCTCGCGCGACACGCAGTTCGGACAGAGCGTAGCGGAGGCTGTGGCTGCGGTGCTCGTGCCGCGTGGGCGTGCGGAAGAGAGCGTGATCCACGGCGACGTCAAGTCTGAGAACATGTTTATTGCGCACGACGGCAGCGTCGCATTCTGCGACTTCCAGTATGCCGGGCTCGGGCTCGGGGTGTGCGACCTCGCCAAGCTGTTCACGTGCAGCGTACCGGTGGAGATGCTTTGGAAAGAGGATGGGGCGCACAGCCTCGCCATGCAGCCGGGCGAGAAGGAGTTGCTGGAGCGGTACCGCGCCACGCTGGGAGAGTATGGGTGGGACGAGATGGTGCGGCACTGGGAGACGGCACTTGTCGACTGGTGCCGCTTCCAGGCGTCGTGGGGGTTCTGGGGAAACACAGAGTGGCTGGAGGCGCGCGTGCGGCATATCCTCGCAGACGTGGGGTGGCGTGCGTGGATGGTGGACGAGCTGGGCAGGGTCAAGTAGGGTGGGATCAGGCCTGGTCGATGGCTGAGGGGCCCAGGTTGATGTGAGTTTCGCACCGGCATCTCACGACCAAAAAGTCGAAGGCTGAGGGCGCTGGGCTGAGGCTGAGGAGGCCCAGCTGACAACTGACGAAACAAGGGGCTACTACTTTGTTCATCTACCATCGACTACTGACAAGTGCCCACGGGCTGGACGTCGCGGAGCGCTAGGGGGGCGACTCAGCAGTTCTTGCAACCGCACTTGTCGCTTGGGTCAGTGAGCAGGGGTGGATATGGACTCACCAAGAGCCGGTGCACGAGCAGCTCGAGCAGCCGCCGCTGCAGGTGTTGACGAGGGTGATCTGGTGTGAGGGGGAGGGGGCGGGGGCGGGGTGCGGTTGGGGTTGAGGGAGAGAGGTGGTGGCGGTGGAGGAGGAGGAGGAGGAGGAGGGAGTAGAGGAGTGAATGAGGCAAGGGAAGGAGAGGAGGAGGAGAGGGGTAGCGAAAGGGCAGGGGCAAGGACAAGAGTGGACGGCGGAGCCGGAGATTGCACGACTCACGTCAGCGACCATGTTGATCTTGTTAAACTTGTATTTGTCGGGTAGCAGTGGAGACAGTGGAGGGGCAGGCAGTGAGCTAGGTGAATAAGACTGTCACCTTATATCACCTGGCGGCGACTCGCCACTCCGAGCGTAAGCACTCGCATCGAGCCCGAGCCCGAGCGCGCCCGCGCCCGAACTCGAGCCCGAGAGCCGAGAGCGCGAGCGCAGCATAATTCGCGCACCCTTCTGTGCGTCGGCCTGGCTGCTTTTCATCGGGTTGGCCACGGGCCACACGGCACACATCGGGCCACTCCGGGCCCCGCTGGGCCGGCGTGACGTCTAGGGTTTAGCGGCGGTGTGTCGGATAAGATAGCGGCTGCCAATCGCCTTCTACCACGCTCACGCGCATCCGCACGTGCGTCCCAGTGACGTGCGCTACGCGCGAGACTATGTGCCAAGTTGGCATGTGAGCTGGTACTGGCCCGGCTGCGTCTATCTGCGGTGGTGTTCCCACTCTCTCTCTCTCTGCCGGTGCATCGGATTTGCCACTAGCCACCAGGCCACCTCACTCACTCACTCACTTACGTGCCACCGTGGCCAGTGAGGTACGCCAGTGCGAGTCGCACGTGAACAGGTCTGGTTCTCGTGTCCCTCTTCTCTCGTCCTGCTTCCAACGTACATCTTGAATCTTCTCTTCTTACCTGACACAGTGTCTCTTGCTTCCAATGGCACATTTGTCTTTGTCCCTACTTCCCGAGTCGTGTGCCTTTGCCCGAGCCATATAACCTTGCCAAGCCTCGCCAGAGGGGTTCTAAACCCCGGCCACACCCAACTCTCACGGAGAGGGCTTTGTGGACTCGGTGTGTGCGCTTTGCGGTTGTGTCGGCTTTAGGCTGTAGACTTTGGGCTGTGGGCTGGTATGGACTCTGTGGACCAGTGTGGACCCAGTGGACTCTGTGGACTCGGTGTGGACTTGCCCGACTCGGGATCGGGGCGTTTGGGAACCACGGCCGTCTGTCCGCTGGTCAACACCGGCATGCCGGTCGTGCGGGTGTGCGGCAAGTGCAGGGCGCGTGCACTACCTGTGTAGGGTTGCGTGTGGACATTGCGATTGGAGGAGCGTGGAGCAGAGCGGATACTGAGAGAGCAGCGATGCCGGAGAGCAGCCGATGCCGTCCTGTGCTGGAGCGACATCGAGGTGACACCCCAAGCGGTCTTAGGCCATGTCAACACTATCTCAGGCCGGTCCAAGTGTGGCTATGAAAGTGTGCCGCTTTCCGACGTATTGTGCCGTCGATCCGGCTGCTCTCCGGTCTCCGTTCCCGGGCGCCCCAGTAGACCGAGTACAAGCATATGCATACAGACACTGGTAGTACACCCACACACAGCTACCAGCTGTTCCGGCGCGGCAGGCGTTTGAGCCTGTCCGCGATCGTGGGGCCATACGCATCATAGTCTACGCTCGTCCTGCGGGTCTGGCACGTGACCTCGCTCGCGCTCGCGCCGTCGTGATCCTCCCTCTCGCCCGCCTCGTCCACCTCCCCATCGCCATCCGACTCCTTAGCATCCGACCGCCGCCGCAGGAGGCTCGGCACACTGGGCATGGGCGGTAGGCGGAAGCGGACGCTGAGGCCGAGCCAGCGCACGGGCACGGGTTGGGTGTCCCGGGCTGCTGGATCTGGATCTTCTGGTCCTGGCTCTGGGGGGATGACACGGACGATTGGAAGCGCGTGCCAGCGCGTCACCCGTGCCAAGCGAGCCGACTGGAGGCGCACGCGGGCGCGTGCCTGTAGCCGCCAGCGGCCGAGGCGAGTGGGGGGAACGACGCTGTGACTTCTGGTGGGGACGACGCTGTGACTATTGGGGGGAGCGACACTGTGGCTACTAGGGGAGACGACGCTGTGGCTGCTGAGAATGACGACACTGTGGTTGCCGGGAGAGGAGGACGGGCGGCGCTGGGGCCGGCGGCGGCGGCGGCTGGGAAGGCAAGACGGCAAGCTGGTGTCAGGGCTCTGGGGCGCGGATGCGTACCGTTCGGGCGTATCTGGAGGTGTATCTGGAGCTGGGGCGGAAGGAGCTGGGGGGGTTGAGGCTTTGGTGGCAGCAGAGCCCAGTCCATCGGCTGCTTGCCGGCCGCAACACTGGGTCAGAGGAGCAAGGGGAAACGTACGCAGCAGACGCCGATGGTTCTGGGGCTCTCGGGGGAGATGTACGGCGCGGGAGTCGAGGAGCCAAGCGGTGAGGTTGTGTGGGAGCGGGTGGGGGTTGAGGCGGTAGAGGAGTCAGAGTTGGCCGAGGCCAAGAGGCAGGTGCGGCCCATGGCGAGGGCAGGGCGAGGGGGACGGGCGAGTGAGAGGGCGATACGTTATGCGCTTGGAGACATGGAAAGAAGTAGTGTGAGCAGAAGGGAGGAAATGGCAGTGCCGCTAGCTGACGTAGCGCAGCGCCAACAAAGCGTAGCGCCAACAAGGACGGCAGTGCCACGGCGTCGCCTGCCCGCCCTGCGTACCCGGTGTTCCTTTGGTGACTAGTTGTTCCTTTGTGGGTGTGCGCAGCCTGCCTCAGCCTGGGATGGCGGTAACGCTTGTGTGCCGTGGCGTGCTTCCGCGTCCTCGATGACTGGGAGAGGGGTTGAGGGGGGAGGAGGCCGGAAGAGAAGTGTGAAAGTAGGAGAGGACGATCACGATCACGAGAAGCGAGCTGTCGCGTCGTCGCGACGGCTGCGAGTGAGCTGCGGAGCGAGCAGGCGCGAGCACCGGCAAATGGCCAGAGTCGGCCCGTCGGGGTCCGGGGGTCGCGGTCAGTGACGAGGCAGGTCATCTGGTGACCTCTAGCCCGTGCGCGAGCGCAGTCATCGGCAGCGAATCGAGACGACTTGGAATCAGGACATTGTCACTCGCTCTTCGTGACGGACACCGTGCAGCGCTCACCCTCAAAGGACGACCGACTTTGGAACCAGCGCGTCTGCCCGGCCCATCGAGACAAGTTGCGCTCTCATGCACCAAATCCGTCTCGGCGCCCAACCTAGTCTGGCTTGGTTACATATCGTCCATTCGTTGAATCCAACGCCGCGCGCACTGTTGTTCTCGAGCCATTCGCGCACCGTGACCACGATCGCGCTTACTTGTGGAATACATATACACCCTCACCGTCGCCGCCACCATCACTTGGCCCTAGGCCGCAGCGCGCCCCTAACGCCGCCGTCCAGCTCCCACCCCGTCGCGTCCAGGTATCGCGCAAGACTGGCGTGCACGGTGGCCTTGGCGTTGGTCCGGATCATGCGGTTCGGCCAGGTACTGCAGGCTGCGCCGTACTCGAGCCCGTCGACGGCTGCCACGACCGCGACCGCGTCCGCCGGGCGCAAGGGGATCTGTATCATCAGCCATACCCTATACCATGTCTCCGGTCCTTCCCGCCCAGGTCGTCCGCGCATCCGCCAACCCACCATGTTCGGGTAGCTCCACATGAACGTGAACCCACGCCGGTCTGCGCACACCATCATCGTGTCCGAGACGAGGAGGAGGCCTTTCTTGGTGCTGGGGTTGCCCGTCGCTGGGGCCGGCTCGGCAGGTGCGGCGTCCGGCTCAGCCCCTCGGTCCCAATACAGCACACTCGAGCCTGGGAAGTGTCTGTGTCAACGCACTCGACTCGACTCGACTGGAGAGACGGCTCACCCGCCACACTGCACGAGCGTCACGCCGGGCCCTAGGTCGGCGCGGCCCGTCCAGAAGCGCACGTCATCGGATGCGGTCACATCGCTGGCGCGCGCGTACCATTCCCTGTCGGCTGCGCAAAGGTACAGCGGAACACGGAGGGCGCGCGCCCAGACCAGCGACGTGGAGAAGAACTGAGTGAGCGGGCCGGGTCTTACGTGTGCGAGATGCAGGGACAAGCTTGGTGACTTACGTGCGGGTGCGAAATCGCAATGGCCTTGAGCGGCGGGTTGAGCGCGGCGAGGTATCCCGCCAGGGCGGGCGTGAAGGGCGCATGACAGTCCCAGATGTAGTGGCCTGCGTGTGTGTTGAGTAGGATGGCTGGGGTCAGACTCAAGTTTGAGCTAAAGGCTGGAGCAACACGCACGCGTCTGGTTGATGGCGAACGGCGGCGAGGCCTCGATGAACTCGATCCGCGCGTCCTCACTGTCGACCTGGAGGGCGTGAGTGTGCGTCGCAAGCTCGGCGAGGCTCGTCCACTCTTGTCCCGTTGCGGGCGACCACTGGCGCTCGTCGGCGCAGCATGGGCCTGGGTTAGATATCGCAGTGAGGGGGCAGGAGGAGACTGGAGGCGACAAGAGACTGGAGGCGACAAGAGACTGGAGACAGGCAATGACGTCACGCACAGATGCCCTCTATCTTGCTGCTGTACTGTGTGCCGCACGTCGCGCAGATGGGGAGGTGGGCGTCGGCTGCGATGGCGTCGAGCGCACGCTGCGGCACGGGGTGGGTCGGCACCGCCTTGTGGTAGACGAGGGCCATGATGGTGGTATGGGAAGTGGTGACGTCGGCAACCAAGTCGGCGTCCATGTGCTTTGGCAAGAGTTAGCTGGAGGTCACGCGGTAGATAGAGCAGCTGATTAATCATTCGTCCCGCTCACTTCTAATGACATATACACTTGGAGCTATAGCTACTGACTAGTTCTTGCCGTAGCCGGGGTGGACGTAGCTGCCGGCTGAGCCAGGCTGGACCACGCTCGGCGGCTGGCCAAACTGCTGCCCAGAGCCCTGCTGCTGGCCGTAGCCCTGCTGGCTGTATCCACCGCCAGACTGGCCCTGCTGCGGGTATCCGCCGCCGCCAAACTGTTGCTGACCACCGTACTGCTGCTGGCCACCGTACTGCTGCTGGCCATCGTATTGCTGCTGGCCACCGTACTGCTGCCCGTACTGCTGGCCATGCTGGTCATACCCCTGCTGCGGCTGACCATAGCCGCCGCCGCCGCCACCAAACTGCTGCGGCTGCTGCATGTACGCAGGTGGGCCGTTCTGCCAAGCCTGGGCCCAGCTCTGGTCCACGGCGCCGCGCTGCACATGTCTCGCCTCGTCCTTGGAGTCATACTCCGTGTCGATGCCTCCCAGGAGCACCTTGAGTGTCCAGAACGCGGGCGTGAACGTTTCCGCGTTCGGGTCACCCCGTGTGGCGGCGTTGTACTCGGCCGCCTCGTGCACGTATCCCGCCGTCTGGTCGATGAGGTCGCCAATCTGCGGGTGCTTGTCGAGGCCCTGAAGCCATGCGAGCGCGCCTGCGTCGTCGCCCACCTGCGCAAACTGGAGCGACAGCGCGTCCGCGCCGTACCGCGTGTTGCTGAGCGCGTTGCGGGCCTCCATGATGCTGCTGCCGACTAGGTCCTTCTCCTGCCGCGTGTTGGGCTCGCCGTCCGTGATCACGATGACATACACGGGCTTCTTGAGGCGGCCGGACTGGGCGGGCTGCACGACCAGAGGGCGAAGCACCCTGTCCCGCAGCGCCGAGCCAAGGGGGGTCATGTCTCCAGTCAGCCAGAACAAGCGAGTGCGTACATTTATAGACGAGGCGGTCGACAATCTTGCGCGCCTGGCTGGCGTCATGCACGTTATTGGGCGCGTCACTGGCGTTGAGGAAGCGCATGGCGAACCCGTCAGAGTCGAGGAGCGACGAGGCGAAGGAGACGCGGTCGAGCAGGCTAGAGTCAGGCCGAGGCACACTACGCGAGCTCACCGCTTCAGCTCGTCAATCCGCGTTCCCTGGCTCTTGTCCTTGGCCACCGCGCGGTCGTTCATGCTCCCCGAGTCGTCGACAAGCAGCACAATGTCAAACAGCGCAATTTGGACGAGGTCGAGCGCGCGCGCCGTCCTCAGCTGGAACTGGTTCTCGATGCGCTCGACTGCGCGGCTCTGGATGATGCGGTCCGCGATAGCCTCGAGCGTCCGTGGGTCTGGGTAGAATGCCTGGATGTTCTGGTCCTGCACGCATTGCCGCAGGATGTCGAGGATCATTTGTCGTTCGGGACTCGGCCCGGGGCCATGCAGCTGTTGCGCACCGTAGGCTGCTGCGTCACCAGCGGCCGCACCGAGGAGCATGCCGCCGCCGCCTTGCTGCTGCTGCTGCTGCTGCTTCTGCTTCTGCTTCTGGTAGGCCTTGAAGGCCATGTAGGCGATGAGGCCGATGGCGAGCTTGCCTACTACCATGATGGGAGTGCTGGGGGGGGGGGTTGAGGGTGCTGGGTGGGAGGGAGTCGAGGACGAGAATGGGCAAGGGGATGGAGAGGAACAAGGAAGAAGAAGAGCGAGGGGGAAAGCGCACAAGAGGTCAATGCACGTCGGGAGGTCGGGCTGGGGCGCTCGGCCGACTTTTGCGCGTTATTACAGGGCATTCCTTAGTTCATTAGCTACACAGGATTAAGGCACAGGGCAGGCACAATCTCCTGCGCGCCATCCAGGCTGTGCAATCGAGCTCGCCAAGCCTCGTCGTCCGAGGCAGGACCCATCTGAGACTGCCCGGAGGTTGTGTGTTGCATGTCACGTGTTGTATTGCCCCAGGCCGCGGGGGTCGGTTTGGGGGGAGGCTGTTCCGGATGTGTCTGGAAGTGGAAGGAGGCTCTGTGGTGGTTGGGGATGTGCGGGGCTGCTGCTGGTTCTGGTGGGATCAAGCGCTGTTCAGAGAGAGGTGAGCCAGAAGGACTGCTGTTCGGAGGGAGGTGAGCCAGAGGGACATTGTTGTGCCCACCGTGTGCTGAGGCGTTGACAAGACTTGGCTCTCCTTATATATTTGAAACGTGTTTGTGGTCGCGAGAAAGTCGTGTTGATTTGTTGTTTCGAGTCAAGTGAATAGCGCGCAAAGCATGTCGTGTTGTCTGGCCCCGATCAAGGCGTATAAACATGGATACTACTGGTGACTGACCAAGTGCACAACTACTCGGATGCAGGAGCGCTCGCAAGCAGGTTGGATATGTTTCACAGGTTAACGGGCAGATTTCGAGCACGTGCGCGGGCTCATACGATCACAAATGGCGTTGCATCGGGGGTCGTGTATCGACATGAAATCAACTGCAGGTCGCCACAACTACGCAGCATTGCCGCACGACCATCTGCAATCCAGCCCATCTTCCAACACTCTCCTCTTCCCCTCTTCCCCCTTCCCCCCCCCTTCCCCCTCCGCTCTCTCTCCCTCCCCCTGGCTGCCCTCCCCCCCCCCTACACCTTCGTCGCCTTGAGCAGCTCGCGAAACACATCCCCCCGCTCCCGCACAGATTGGGGATACTTGTCGCCGTACGTCATCGCCTTCCCCACCGCCCACTGGAACCGCACCGGCACCATCGCCCACCACTCAAACGGGTACCCGCGCACATCAATGTCGAGCGTGAGGTCGTCCGCGGCTTTGGAGAGGCCCTCGCGCTTCCACCCGCCGTACTGGGAGTCGTTGAGCATGGAGGCGACAATGTCCGCATCCTCTGCCACGCACGCCGTCATGAAAATGACCCAACTCTTGACTGCGCCTGTTGTGTAGCCCTGGTGGATGCAGGCGAATGCCAGGCGCAGAGTCGCTGGGCACTCCCACTTGTTCAGGAAATGCACTAGGCCTGTTGCTGTTGCGACGCTGAGCCGCAGGAGGGTCCGAGAGGAGAGGCCAGCGTCCAGGAGCAGCTCGATGAAGAGGTTGAGGATCGAAGAGGTCTCGATGTGCGAGTCGGAGAAGCGGAGCTGGCGCTTGCCGGTGCGAGTGAAGGAGGAGGCGGTCAAGAAGGCCGGGCTGGGGTTAGCTGTGAGTGATGAGGAGGTGAGTTGAAGGAACGGAGCAAGATGACTCACCTCGCTTGCGCTAACTGGAGTGTAGGGATACGGAACGGGATACGGTCTGCGGATAGGAGGACAAAGGTCTCCTCGCTGCTCAACAGGGGGCTCACAACCTTGGATAGGGCCGGCGGGGGGTGTGAGATGGTGTACAGAGGTGGGTGGTTGCTACAAGTCGGCATGGCGATGGCGAGAGAGAGAGAGAGAGAGAGAGAGAGATATGATGCATGGATAAGAAGAATAGCTGTTTGGCCAAGATCTGCACACGAGGTGCGTGCGCACCAGCGGGGACGCGTTTGCTTTTCACTGTCCGTCGGTGCGGATCCAACTCAAACCACTCCCGGTCTTCAGTCTCCTTCCGGGCACACAGGCACGACATGCATCAACATTACTCTCCCCGGATCTTCTTCTCGCCGCCTACACGTCCGTCATCCGCGCGCTTGCGTGTACCGCTCGTCGACCGCGCGTCCTGGAGCGCGACACGGAAATTGCGCACAAGCATTTCAGGAAGCTCGTTGCTACCGTACCGCTTTGCCGTCGCACACGTCCACGCCGAGGTGAGGGCATACACATAATCACGAGGCATTGCCTCGTACCGCGCATAGTCCCAGTTTTTGGGATCGGTGACTGCCGCGTTACCCGGCACGCCGGGCTTGCACACGTCCTCCCCTGGTCCAGCCATAGACACCGTGACGCGCGCCCAGCGGTGCAGCGTCGCTTCCATGACCTTGTCGTCGCGCACCATCCCGCCAACAGATAGGGCCACGCGTAGTGTCATCCGGGGTACCTTGTCGTGTAGGATCATGGCCGCAATCTTGGCCTTGTTCGAACCCCACCCTTCCAGGAAGTCAAAGAGGTCGCGTATCGTGTCGGCGACAATGTGTTCCTCACCTTTCAGAGGCAAGTCCGAGTGCAGGAGGAGTGCGAGGAAGGCGCGGAACATGGCCGCGTTCTCGTGCGGCCGCCGTAGAGCCAGGAAGCGCTCTTTAGAGGGTGTGTGCGTGCGTGAGGCGTACAGCTCACGGCTGGCGTGCGCGAGGTCCGTCCCGTCAAGGCGGAAGAGGACGTCATCAGATGTGATGACGATGAAGTCGCCGACGGCGTACTCGTCGTCGTACGAGATGTTTGGAGGCAGCTTGGTCAAGGGCCGGTCGTCGGAACCAGGGAGGACCGGGCCGGTCTCTAAGCCTGGGGTCAGGGAGTCGTCGAGATGCACATTGGAGATGTACGGCCGGTTGCCTGGCACCTCGTGGGCGTCCTGGTGTGGGTGCTGGGCCTGCCCGCGCTGACAGTCACACAGCTGGGACTGTCTGTTCTGCTTAGAGTGCTGGGCTTTCTCAGGATGCTCGGGGTGCCCACAGTGCATGGGGTGATCAACGCGTTCGAACCCCTCGGGGTACTGGGGTGGCTGTTGCCGCTGCAGCGCGCGGTCACAGGGCATTCGGTGCCCATCGTTAGAGCTGGCGTCATGCGAGCCAGGTCGGGGAGTGAAGTTGTTGAATTCCAACAGGAGACGCTCAGCCACTGCGGTAACCCAATTGGAGCCAGTTCCGAAGAGAGTGTTGTTAGGTTGGTACTTGTTCGCCGCGAGGATAATCTCTGCCTCAGGCCCACGGGCGTGTTCACCGGCCTGCTCAGTCTCCATCTCGACATCATAGTACTGTGACACAAGCGAAGACACGGCCGCCGCGCGCATCTCAACCACGCGTGCCGCAGCCTGGCGGTCAATCTGTTTGAGCTCGCGTGGACTCCACTGCTCATCCTCTTCCTGAATGCGCAGTGATGGTGGTGGTGGGGTGCGGGGCCGGATTGGAGCTGCCTCAGATTCAACGGGGCCCGTCTCCCTGTCCTTGCCTGGGCCCTTGGGGGCCATGGCGATGGCGCTCTTAGCCACATCCTTGGTAATGGTAGGCTTGGGGGGTGTACTCTTAGTTGCAGCTGTCTTGCGTGCGGTGGTCTTGGGAACATCATTCTGGGGATCGGCAATCTGAGGGACAGAACTCTTGGGCAGCTGCTGTCCACGTTTACGTGTGGGAAGAACGAAAGCCACTGGCCGCTCTGGGATCGAGGAGGACCCTGGAGTTGAAGACTCCTGGGGAACAGGCGGCACCTCAAACGTCACCTTGCGCGGTGTCCGGGCCGCAATAATATGCTGGACGTAAGGGGGCAGTGCCGTCAAAGGCGTCGCTTGGGGTGTCTGATGGGGTTGTTGCTCCTGTTGCTGCTGTGGAGTGACGATGACGGTGAGGTTCTTGCGGAAGCGACTGCTCAATTTCTGCGCCGGCGTAGGCAACGGGGAGACGTCCAGTTCGTCTGTCTCTGGCTCGGGCTCGGAATTCGTCGCCATGTGCTCTTGGGCTGACTCTGCCGTAGTTTGAGTGGGATCGCACAATACCTGCGATGGAGGCGATGGCGCACCCGACGTCGCTCCCGTGGTACTTGTTGCCACCCACCAACGTCTTCCACCGGGGACGACGGGGACTGAGGTGCTTGGCGGCGCGTCGGGCGGCACGTTAGTGACCCAGACCGGGCCGGGGTTGGGTGGATTAGAGAGACGCCCACGTAATGTGGAAAGGGGGATCTCTTCCGATCTGTCGGGGTCCGAGGAGTCTGCGACGACGATTGGGTTGGTCCGACTCTGGGCAGACTTGATCTCGGCCATTGGTGGGCGTGGCGACAACGTGGGATTCATGAGGTCGACGCCCATGTCATCAATCGGCTTGGGACGGTCAGAGACTTGCTCGCAACGGGGAGAGGAAACTAGTAAGTGTGGACTGAGAGGTAGGTTGGATGCCGCCTGGGTGTTGGAGTTGGCAGAGTTGGCAGCCACGTCAACTGGCATGTCGTTACTTTCAAAGTGGGGGCCAACCGCCGACACAGTGGCCGGGCTGGGCTCGGCAACGACAGGAGTGTCGTCCAGCAGATCATGCTGCCGTGAGGCCGACGGTAAGGATGTTGTGAGGTGTGACCGTCTTAGGCCCGTCGCCGCGCTGGGATGGGTCCGAACTGGCAAGCTTCTGCTTGTGCGGGGGATGAGGGGTGAGTCATCCCTTGAGTCACCGTAATCGAGTGTTGCGGGCCAAGGCGAGTTGGCGCGAACCTGGTCGGGAAATGGAACGCGGTCGGAACGGTTGCGGAACATGGTGGTGGTGGTGGTGGTGGTGGTGGTGGTGGTAGGGAACAATGGAGTGCATTGCACGCGCTTTATGCCACTCGAGATAGAGTGATGGCGACAGCCTTTGGTTTTTCCTGTGCAAGTGATGGGAGCTTGCTTCGAGGGCTTGCGCTCCAGCACCTCAGTTGTGCTTTGTTTTTTTGCCAAGCGTGGCCCACAGTGCTGCCACGCTTGTGAAGCGAGGCAGGAGTCTGAGTGGAGGCAGGAGGGTGAGTGATGGTCATTGTTGCTGTCAGGTTGAACGCCGCCTGCCCAGCGTTCTCGCCCTCAATCAGAGCTGGACAGGTGGCGAATAAGTGACCTCGAGGGGGTTGTGTGCCACCAAGTGGTTTGAGCCATCCGTTCCTTGTTATGTTAACAAGTGCCAAGTGCGACAAGGACGCGCCCAAGGCCAAATGACGTAGGAGAGGCGACCAGCATGATAATATCTGCTTGGGGTTGTATGAGCACCCTAGCAGCCAGTTCCCCTGGCACGTCGGCTGACGAGCGGCTTGAACTGTAGGTTGTGGTTGGCAGTACGGGTGTGCCCGAGAAACAAGGTATGGCATGTTACATGAGGATGCCAGAAGGAAAGGCCCGTCGCGTCCCGGGCCATCCCGAGAGCCCTGTGCTTCAAGACACGAGACATGATTAGGCACGGACGCGTGGTTCCTGTTTGCTTCCAGCCTGCTGCCCCGCACACTTTGCGCGATCCATGCCTGCGTCCCGACATGTTCAGTGTCTCACTTTGTGGACGGTGGTGGGTGGGGGAAGGCGGCAAGGTTTGTATGTGCCTTGGACCAGAGGGCGGAAAAGAAATCGGAGTCTGTGAGGACGGGGGGGGGAAATGGAACGAGCGGAAATAGAATCGGGATTGGCTTGAGTCTTGTACACATGGCCAAGCGGCTCGAGGTGACTTGAGGAATTGATCCCGCGAGTGGTTGGACGTTTTACACGGGTGCCTCGAAAGGGCATCAGAACGCGCCTGTGGTCGAGGCTGTTCGGTCGAGGCGGCTGGTTCCAGTCCAGAGAGAGGGGCTTACGTACACTCTTTGCTTTCCTAGTCCGTGTCTCAAAGTGCCCTTCTAGCATCTCCCCTTGGACCCTTACAATAGCCCTTGGTCCTAGAGCCCTGATGGGTGTTTTGCCTCGAATCCGTTTTCGTGGTAGGCCCACAGACTCGGCCTGAGCTGAGCGAGAGCGCTGTAACAGTTTACTCTCTAACCGGGCGGTGGTGACCTTGCCTTGGACCAACAACACTCGCTTGCCTTTCCCCATTACCACCACCACCATCACCACCACCACCACCATAATCACCACCACCATCGCTCTCACTCGCATCCTTCCACTCGTTGGACTCGGCTGCCTGTCAACCCAACGTGAACAGACACAGTCCTCCCAACCCCATACTGCAAGGACCCACACCAACCCCTGCTAACAAGGCGTTGCGTCGTCCTCGAGCTCAGACCTCGTCCGGCTTCCCTCGTCTTCCCTCTCCTTGTCCCACAGATCTCGTGACGCCGCAACAGCCTACAATCGAGCATTGTTGTCATTCCCCACTCCTCCTACAAGCCACTCGTCTTACCCACTCCCGCACACGGACACATCATGGCAGGTATGTGCCACTAAACACCCACCCGCCGGGGCACGGGAGCAACCCATCGCGTCTCGTGCCCAGCGCCTCGCACATGTCCCGTGCCCACCAAGCTCGACCTCACAGCATCTCGTGCTACCAATGTTCATCCGGTGCTGACATTGCTCTCTTGCTCCTTCTTACCCAACACGTAAACTCGGTCCTCTCATCCTCATTTCCACCTTGTCTCTTGTCATAATGCATGAAACCGGCCCTTCCCACGATGCTGGATCGCATAAAGCCATCTACACGGTGTAAGTTTGTTGACGTTGTCTTTACTAGCCCCGTCCTTGACCACATGCCATGTCACTGACGCTTCCAGCTTCACCTCGCCACATCATGCGCCCATGCCCAACCACCTCCCGACGCTGATCGTTACTCCTCATGGTGTGTTTACGTGCTAATCCCCTTTGGCGAAAAAAAGGTAATCTAACAACCCAGGCCAGCCTAATCATGTTTTATACACCTACCTGTGAGTAGCTGCGTATCCCCTCCCTTTTTCCCTTGAGACAAGCTGATATTAGGCATACAGAGGAAGTGCGTGTTACATCTTGCTGGAGACGCGCACTGACATGCAGAACCGGGTAAACTACCTCCTCACCCCGTCGCCGGACGGTGACCTGTGCGTCGCCAAGCTCCATCCGCCGCCGCGCGCGGGCGCGACCTCGAACTCGTCCCTACCAACCATGTCGAGCCAGCGCAACAACGTCGTTCACTGTGAAGCGTCGCGTGACCTCAAGTGGACAATTGAGAACACGGGCCGAATGAACCCAACGTACAAGGTCGTCAACCAGGACGATACACCTTTGTACCAGATCTCAAAGCCCAACCCTCACGCCGAGCACTGGACCATGTTCTACTTCAAGTACGCTGGTCACCAGATCCCGCCTCGACGCGTCGAGTTTGGCAAGATCCAGAAGAACCCGCAGGACCGTGGTGGAGGTACCCGCATCACCATCACAGGCAAGACGGACGACGAGAAGCAGGTTTGGCAGACCCTCGGTGTCGGTAACGAGGACTGCGTCGAATGGGTTGTCGCGTGCGCCTGTCTCAACCTCCTCGAGTGAGTTGTTCGTGTAGATGCCCCAACTGACTTGCAGCGATCAGATCCTCCAGGCTGCCGAGAGGAAGCAGACTGGTGCGGGGCCTGCGTCCACTGCGCCTAGCCCCGCGATGCGCACCAGCCCAGTTGCCCGTGGTCCAGGACCCGCTGCAACCAGAGGATTCCCTCCGGGCGGGGCACCACCACAGAACGGTCGCATGGGCCCGGGGATCGCGTCCACTGGGCCGGGGATCGCCTCGACCGCGCCACCCGCTGGCTACCGTGGCCCGCCGCCACAAATGCAAGGACGGCCGCCCATGGGCAACCCTGGACACCCAGGCCACCCTGGTCACCCGCAGCAGCCCCCGCCGCCGCAGGGTTACAACCCTCACATGCGTGGGCCACCCGGCGCAAACCCCGCTCAGCGAGGCATGCCACCGATGCAGCCCCCGCCGCCCCAGGCTGCCGGCAGGAGACTGTAATGGAGAATCTGATGTGTGAACTGGGGAGGGAAAGAGCTGGTTGGCCCAGGCAGCGCTCTGGGGATCGGTCGGCTCTGGGGTGCGCCGTCGGCCACCGTGTACATGTGTACTGGCATTTTGAGCTGTGGACAGTTTTTCCGGGCTATACCCTACATTGATCCTTCGTGACGTATGCAGAGCGTAACGAGCAACGATGCATACAGTCCGGAACAAGAATTGCGATATTATCCCAAGATATTGTCCTCGTCGTGTCTTCATCCTGGCCAAGCATTGTGGATGGAGGGGGGGGTGATGAGAGGGCGGGTACCTGGCTGGTGCCTTGACCGCGGTCGTCAGATGGCGTGTGGTAATGAGAGTGGGGTGGGAGCAGGGGGCGACTGGGCGGGCAGAGATGAATCAAGGTTGTTGTCGGACGTCGGTATCCCGTCGCGTCGCGTCATGATATTGACGTGAGCAACAACAGTCGACCCAGTCCCTCCCTGTACCTTGGACCTGCCTTGGACTTGCCAGGCCTCTCCCTCCTGCCGGCTTCTCCTTCCTGGCCCCTCTCCCTCCAGGCGATATCCTCTGACGATATCCACCACGGTCTGGTGCTATATGCCAAGCACACTCGTACACCGGCCTACTCGTCGCGCGAGTTCATCACGACAGCATTAAAGTCCTGGCCCACACCCCACTCGTCGCACAGGCGCTTGACCTCGCTCATGTCCCCGCGGTGGTTGTACGTCCCGTGGTGTGTCACGAGCGCCGTGACGTCCGTCATGGCTGTGAACCTCCGCTCCGACTCGGCGAGGGGTATGCGCAGGCGCTCCGTGACCTGATGTCAGCGGTCTACATCCGTCTCTTGCCTCGGCCTCTGCCTCTGCCTCTGGCCTTGCCTGTGCATTTTCCATCCTCACCTTCTTCTGGAAGCTGGGAATATCCCCCCAACTAACACTCTTTATGTCCGCCATGTACCGATCGACGGCGCGCCCGCCACCCTCAACGCACAGCAGCGCAGGCTTGCCGGAAAGCACAAAGCCATGTAACCTGTACCCCGCTGCATAGGTCACGAGGTCCCGCCGCTTCTCGCGCGTGCTAAGCGACGGGAACCAGAACCACACGCGCTCCAGCGGCCCATCGTCGTCCACCTCTTCCGTCTCGGCCTCTGCCGCCGCCGCTGCCGCCGCCGCCTCCTCGTCTTGTATGAGCTGTGATGCTACAGCGCGCAGCGCCTCCGCTGCTGCCATCACGGCTTCCGTTGCCTCCGCTGCATCTGTCTCAGTCTCAGTCTCTGTCGCAACTCCGCCGCATGGCAACGCGTCCGCGAGCACTTGGTACGCAGCGCGGGTGAGGAAGTCGGGCTGGCGGACGGAGAGGCCGGCGCGCCCGGACGCGGAGAGTGAGACAGCCAGCTCGATACGCCGCCCGTCCTCGTCCCCGTCGGTCAGGGGGACGCGCACGACCAGTTCGAGAGGGTAGGTCGGCGCCGAGCCTCCCAGCGCCGCTGCGGCTGCGTCACCGAGCTCCAGCTCGCCGTCTAGCGGGTACATGGCCGCGAGAAGCTCGAGGGTGGACAGGGCGCTCATCGTGGGGAGGTCCGGGGTAGAAGGAGGATGGGCTCCGGGAGGTGGGAGTAGCGACGAGGATTGGGGAGGAATGGGGAGAGTGGAGAAGAGGGTTATAGACGTGGCGTACGTGCTGCGCTGGGCGAGACGGAGATGGAAGATGGACGATGGACGATTGAATAGCCATTGTCGATTTCTGAGCGGTCACCGGATTTGCGGAATCGCGGATGGGGCCGAGAATGCGGGGCCTCCGTTCCTGTTCGAGTACAGGTACTCTTCAGCATCGCCCACTCATTCGAGACGAGACAACTGACCACAACACATACTCTGCAGTATCGTCCACGTACTCGATCAAGGCGACATGCGCGTCTTCTGGCCCAGAAATATCGAGCAGCGATCGGGGACTGCGGTGGGGTGGCGAATGCCCGCTTCTGCTGGCGGTAAAGCCACCGTTGCGCTTGTGGTCGTGGACGTCGTAAACGAATTCGCCGTGGACACTGCCGAACAGGTGTGTCTCCCTCTAGGCTCCCAGCTTATACTAGTGGGCCCCAATGCACTACCCCCTCGAGCGTCTCGGCCGCGTCCTGTCGCCCTCTCAGCCGGCCGACGCGGACGATTTCACGATCTGGGTCGACGCCATGCCAATAGGTTATTCCCAGCCCGCCGAGACTGTCCTCTTCACCCCCCGATCAGAGCTCACCCTTCCCTCCGAGGAGGGAAGGTTGGCCGAGTACGGTGCGGCCGTCCAGCCTACCGACATCCGCGGGCTATTGATGCGCGTGAATGCCTAAGAGGGGTAGGGCTCACCTCAGCTCAGCACTGTGGCGTCGGCACAGAATGTGCTCCGCGGCCACTCGTCGATGCCACCGATGTCGCCGATGATTGGACCCCGCGGTCTCATGGGCACGTGGCTGTGTATCGCCATAGCGTGTATGAGCCTGCGATGCCCCTTCAATCCCATGACTATGGCAGTCGCCTGCGCCACGGCGGCGAGCACGTTCCTGCTCACGCGCGCCGTCTTGAGACCACCCCAACGGCTCGCCTTCCTCCGGGCTATGCAGAGCCTAGCGCACCTTCCGCTACAGGCACACAGCGCGTTTAGTAAGTCTGTTCACCTTGCCTCAAGATCCTCACCCCCTAACGACAGTGCGCCAGGTTGCGCGTCGCGCGCTCGCCGTCGCCGCTGCAATCGATGGCCCATCACCACTGACGACGAAGGCGCCCCATTCCGCGCCAGTGGAAACGATCCAGGTACATTCCCAGCCCGCGCTGAGTTCCCCACTCATCCCAGGCGGACATGGCCCTCGGCGCGGTAGCCACCACCCTCCTGCTTGCTTACCCACTCCACCCCATCCTGCCCAACATCACGGACATCTTCTCGTCTCCAGTCATTGCGGCACTTTGGTGGCTCAACGACTGGCCGTTCGGGCTCAAGCTCAACACTGGCCTCAGCGCGTTTCTGTGTGACTCGATCGCGCGCGTCCTGGAGATCTGGCGAGGTGAGTAATCCAGGACGCGCGGTAAGCTGACTGCAGAAATTGCCACGCCCGTCGTCTCCCATGTTCTTCCTCACATCCCAGTCGTCCTGGCTGCCGTTTCGCTCCTCGGAGTCTCATTTGGTGTCGCCCTCCTCTCCGACCTCCTTGCACTGCTAACCCTCCACCTCCGTCTCATTCACCTTGCGACAGCTGCACTCTCACGTGTGTCCATGACGGCTTTGCTCGGCCTCTGGGACCTGTTCAGAGGTCAGTTCTTGCTTCTCTTCTACAACCGCTTGGCTCCGCAGCTGATACCAGGCCGCCGCTGGAACGTCCTGCGTCACCGCACCGACTCTCACGCGTTCGAGGTGGACACACTCTTCCTCGGTACGCTCCTCTTCACTGTCACGGCGTTCTTAGCACCCACCGTACTGGCCTACGCCCTCCTGTTTGCTCTAGTGAGAGACTCCTCTTTCCTCCGAACTGATGACAGGTCAACTTTGCGATACTCGTCGTCCAGCGCGCCCTCGCCCTTGCCATTGCCGGCATTAACTGCTCCGTTCTCTTCCGCAGAGGCCTCATGTGCGGTGAGTCGAGTTGGCTCCGCGATGTTGTCGCTCACTGACAACAGACGGGATTGTGTTCGAAGCCATTGTTCCAGAGACACATCGCCGGGCTCCAGACGCAGTGTTCCCAGTGCAACACGTGCTGGAGCTCAAGGTGGGGTACCGTGTTCACCACTGTCTAACAGCAGAGCACTCCCATGGGCGACGGCGCACTGTTCCGCAGCTGGTGGCGCAATGCTAAGCTCGCGGCGCATTGAGCACAACTCATCTATACTGTACAACACTCTATCGACACTCCGCGGTCCGATGTATCGCCGGCCGAGGCAGTCGAGGGGTCGAGGCGGCCCAGTCGAAGGCGGCCCGCACGAGCGGGTGTATCTGGAGTCAGCCTCTCCACCTTTGCAGCTCACCACATGGCGCACACCGCCGCGACCAAAACAAGCGCCAGCACGACACTCGCCCGCTTCGTGTTCGTGCGTGCCTGCGTCGCACAGCTCTTCCCGCGGCCAGTACCACCAGTACATCCCCCATGCGCGCCGACAAAAGATGTGTTCGCGGCCGCCATGCCGTCCGAGCACGCGAGGAACAGGCGCCGGTCGACGTCCGAGCACATCGGCGGGCTCCAGTGCCCCCCGGCGACTGCGCAACACGTTTGCGCCACGAACCCCACGGGTGAGGTACAGTTCTGGGGTGTGTGCATGGTTGCAAGTGACGAGCAAGTGCAGACGACTGTGGACGAGCAATGGACGACCAGGTCTGGACGATCAGGTGTGGACGAAGCGAGTACCGGTGCAAGTGGTGGATGAAGCGAATGCCGGAGCAAGTGGTGGACAAAGCAATTGGACGAGCAAAGTGGACGAACTAAAGTCCACGAGCTAGTGGACGAGCTAGATTCGCACTACCTTATACGGCTTCGCTCTGACACGTGGGAGGGGGGGTGCGGACGGCGGCTGGGTGAGAGATGAAAGGCGTGAGTGAGGTGACGGTGGCTTGCTTGTCTTAGAGACGTGAGGTTGAGAGGCGTGCGGTGGGAGAGGCCAAGATTGGAAAGTGGGAGGCGTGATGTGAGCATGAGGTGGGAGGCGCAAGGGAGGCGCGAGGGAGGTTTCTGGCGCTCCCGCCGCGGCTACGTTTTCGAGACATGGGCATGTGGTCATTCATTGCGCTACATGGACATGTGGACTCACGCGCTGGCGGCCGAGCCCGGCCAAGAATAGCTGAGACAGGCGGTGCATTCGGCTTGGATGAGACACGGCTGTAGAGCAGCACACATTCCTAGCCTGTTGCCTGTTGCCCATGTCCATTGCTTGTTGCCTGCTACCTGTTAGTTGTGCTTAATGCTATTGCCTGCTGCCTGTTGGTTGTGTTTATTGCTTATTGCTATTGCCTGAACGTGTTTGAAGAGGACGCTGCGAACGTGCCTGAACGAGGACGTGTTTAAGACGGCCTGGTGTAGCCACGATCGATGGGCCACGCAGCGTGTGTCGGTCTCACCGTCTCGTCCTCCCAGCCTCTCGTCCTCTCAGCCTCTCGGTCCTCGACCTCTCACCCTCCCGCCTCCACAGCCACCTGGTTCCCGATGCAGGATACGAGCCCTTTGAGAAAGCCATGATATTGTCCAGATTGGGCGTAGCCTCGCAATGTCAGTCCTGCCGGCCCTTGTGACCTTGTGAGACGAGTGGCTTGAGGCCACGGCCTCTGTCACATTGTGCGTATCGAATCGCTCGAACATGGCCCGGGAAGAGTATGTGACGTCACCAAGCTGCAGAGCACCTTTGGAATGTATTGACAGACCCGCTTCACAGGCAAAGATGGCGGTTTACTTATCCCATCCCCTAGCCCATGAACTGCAGTGGGGCGGCATGCCCATGCCTTAGGAGGCAGGAGGCAGGCATGATGTGTGGAAGGCTCTTGGTCCAGACTAGGCCCGATCTCTCAATCTCCAGATCTCGCTGAGGTTATGTCTCAAGTTGGTCAGCAGGCTCAGTCGGTCGTCCGTCCGGTTGTTTGGCTTGCGGCAACCACGGGAAGAAATGTAGGAATGCAAGCAAGTTTGCGCTCCTGTTTGGGCGCGGCATCCCCACTACATTTCGCCAGAGTGAGCTGTCGTCCATCGTAATGTTTGGCATGTCAGTTCGTTGTAAGCCAGGGTTGGCTGTAGACGACCAGGCAGTTAGATTACCGCTCTGATAGACTGGCTCCACAGTCACCGATACCCGCGAGGAGCTCAGTCGTTTCTAGCCTTCCAGCAAGCCCTGGCTGTCACTTCGCAGAGGGAATAGTCGCTCTACGTCGCCAAACACAGGCCACGATCCATGATATCCAAACCATGCATTGTCTCCTACTTTGGATTCTTACTTCTTCTCCTGCATGTCAGCGTGCCGTATGGCAGTCAAGCGAGTCTCCTTCGGCACCACGGTATCCTAGGTTGCCCGACTCACCTCCTTCTTCACCGCAGCCTCGTCCGCCTCCTGGGCCTGCTTGTTGACGTCAGGCACGTCCTTGAGGTGGTTCACAAACGTGCCCTGCGCGTTCGCGAGGCTGGCTGCCGAGTTCCGCCCAAAGTTCATGTTCTGTTCCGGTGGGGCAGCCTCGTCCCTCGCCATAGGCAAGGGCGGGTTATCGACCTTGTCCTTTGGCTTGAGCTTGAAACCGCGCGTGAGGGCCGGCTGGACAAGGCGAGCGGGACGAGTGATGAGGCGCATGGTGACTAGTTGTAGGTGGAGTTGTGAGAGGGCGACTAGTTATATTCCTCCAAGCTCTCTCTTATGCTCGCGAATGAGGGATCGCGACGTCATAGTCTCGCCCATGGCAAGAGAGCAGGAAACCGAGCCTGGGAACGTCTCCAGGCACGCGCGTCATTACATCTCCATCTCACCCTTGAGCAGTCTCGAGACGGTCAAGAGCCGCAAGCGCAGCAGGGTATCACAGTTGTGTTGTTCACAGTCATATCGATAGATCGTTCCAGTCACTATCTATGTATTTCCGGGCCGGAGCGAGCCTGCTCTTCTCCGAGTCGGACGGGATATCGGAACAGAGATTGCCCGCACCTACCGCATCTGAATTGCCGAGATTGCCCATCTCTCCTCTATCTACATTTCCACCACAGGCCGACTTCCCACAAGCTGAGGCGGAACGCGTTGTTGGCGAGTGCCTTTTTCTTGCCGGAATATCAACATGTCAATCCGGTTCGGATTGACTTGGACTAGGTGTAGCCAAGCGGGCCGCTCACCCGGCCACGGCTGCGACGCAGCGACGTCCAGGACGGCTTTCGTGCTTCCAGATGGCATGCATGAACCAGAGAGTGATGGCGCTGGTGTCAGTGGTGGTTTCGCTGCCGACGCACTCCCAAAACTCCCGGATGATCTCGTGCAGGTTGCGGCTTTCAGTGTCGAGTGGGTACGGATCGCGCCGAACGGGCGACGGTGACTCAGGTGTTTGAGGGCGATATCCGGCATGGTGGCCGTTTCGGAAAGGCGCTGGTGAGAACTGGGGCTGGTCATAGAACAGGTCATGGCCTGTCATGGTGGATGCGGCAAAACGACGGAAGGGCGTATGCGGTAGGACAGGCTGGTCGATCCCAACGGGGGCTGAGTGAGAACGCCTGTGAGATGGGCGAGGCGGTGCGCGTAAAGGTTGGGCTGGAGGGTATATGAGACGGGCGGGAGTGCACAGGGACGTGTGTAATCCCACGTTGACGGAAACGGTGGCCGAGGGCCGCTCGGGCTCGCTGTCATCCCACTCCTGGCTGTAGACTCTCTGCGACCTGTCGTTACTGGTGTCGCTCACCGTCTCGGATACGTTCTCGGGAAGGGCTATCCATCGTGCCCACCAGCTTTTCTTGAGTGGCACTGGATCCATTGAGCTGGAATATTCACTTTTAATCGGGAGCGTGAGGAACCTTTTGAACCTCGCCCAAGCGTCCCATAAACGAGGGACGGGGCGGCGTGAAGGGGGGGGAAGAAGGTGAGTTGGGGGGGTAGGAGAATGAGGGGTATAGCCTGGGAACACTGTAAGGCGCCATGCAACCGCCAGGGAGGGGGCAGCAGAGGGTGTGTACGTGAACTTTGCCGTGGCGGCGTGGGTTGAGACACTTGCAGCTGAGTGAGTGCGGGCAGAGATTGAGCTTGTGGAGATCTGTGAGGCCGCAGACGTGGCCGAGATGATTGATGTAGTGGATATCTTGGGCGAGTTGGACGCCTTGGATATTTTGAAGGAGTTGGAGGCTTTGGATATTTTGGACCAGTTGAAGGCCCTGGGAATTTTGCAGGGGTTGGAGGCCTTGGACGAGGCCTCAAATGTCTTCGATGTCTTGGAGGTCTTAGTGCGCGGGGCTGGGCGCTGATGGGGAGCCGCAATGAGGCCGAAAGGAGACGCTTTGCCCAAGCTAGTCGCGCAAAGGGCGGGGCTTGGAGCGATATTGGATGTGCCAAAGGCGGGGATCCGGAGGCCAGCAGGGGAAGTGCGATGCAGGAGACGTGAAGTCGAAGCTGGAGAGCCCACGAGGAATGGGTTTGGTGTTCTGATGCGGTGGGCCATGCTTCCAACAGGTGACGAAGTGGGTGTCATGGAGCGCCGGCGAAGTCGAACCCCCCAAGACCCAGAGCAGAAGCGAGGGAGCAACATCAGGGGCGCGTGGGAGCTGACTGGGTGAGAATCCAGTGATTGCGGTTTGAGCGTGAGATGTGAGTGAGCGTGAATGCGTGTGAGTGCGTGTGAGTAGGTGCGAATATATATACCTGCCACACACAGTGTGGAGGAGTGATAGCTAATGATATGTTGTTGATTGCACGAGTGGGGATGATGCGGGTGAGAAACTGCAGCCATTCTGATGTGCGCGAACCTTTCAAGTGTATTTCTGATTGTTTTGGTTGTGGATGCTCTGTGGGAAAGAGTATCACCGACGATGTAGTGGTAAGGGTGCGAGACGTTCCAGTGTATCGCTTAATCCGGGTAAACCGGGGCCCAAAGGGTACAGTATCAATACGTTGGGATATACATGCAGTACCCCGATACATAGAACTCGCGAATGAGATCAGGACGTGAACTGGTACAACACTCTCACTACTCAGCGCCAAAAAGCCTCATGACTTGATTGACTGTCAAAACAGCTGCTGCAATATTAGACACCTCCCGATGCTGGTTGACCTCTCGAAGAGAAGGGCTCAGGGCGAGGTTCGAGTTCGAGTTTTCGAGCTCGAAGGCGGCTCTCTTCCAAGCCAGTCCTGGCATGGATCAAGCATGAGGCCCTCCATATCCTCTACGAGAGGCCATCCATAGTATGCTCTGAGCAGTACACTTTGTTCGGGCTGATGTATTATGTGCACTGTCCGTTGCGGGCGTATGTTGTCGAGTCAAGTTTCACGCCAATGCGCTGTGTCAACTTCCAGCGCCGCACTTGCGCCATCTATGAATATAGCGTATGTATGCCCCTTCGATGCATGCAATATTTACTCGCTGTGTGTCTGCATTACTCACTGTCCAAGCATGCTATTGGGTAATAGGTTGGGAGATGCCGTCGGGAACTGTAATATCTCCTGCTACATCAAGTCAATCAATCACCTCCCGCGGGTGGCTAAAATGCTTGTCGAACACCAACACTTCTGCAAGCCAAAGCCTACATCCATGGAAGTCGTCTCTCATGGACGCCAAGAGTCCACTGTCCCTTCGGCTGCCCCGATTCTCACACAACGGCAGTTTCATCCCTTTCCTCCCTCCCCCAGCCGAAAGCTACCCATGGGAGCCGGGGATGTCAACCTGTACAGTCATCCTCCGCCTCCCTCGGTCCCTCCAAGAATCCCCAAATGCTAAAGATCGGAGCGTGTTTCGTAGCTCATCCCAACGCTCCAGATATCAGGGACGTTGTCGAGACATGCACGGGTTCGACTTGGGGTGGGGAGAATGGGTCCTAGGAGCACACTGGCACCGCAGCATTCCTAGAGGCGTTATGCCACGCGCGCCGGTTGATCGTAGGCTTCCGGCTGGCTTTTAGGGCCCGGCCAAGCCCGCTGTCGAGTCCACATCTCGGACGAGGGCGACGCTACTGCCGAGCTGCCGACTGTGAGTGGGAGTACTAGTGGCAAGGACGGGATGTCGGGGGGCGAAGGGCGAGTTAAACACAAGGTGTGGCGGATTGGTGCCAGCCTAGGAGGATCTCGTCGCCTCATCCCTGCCACAGCAACGACATACAGTGTACCCTCCTCCACATACAGGCTTCCCTTCTGCTCAGCATCCCTGAGCCAGATCTTACTCGCTGCGATCAAAGCAGTGATTCGATGTTATTTCTCGAGTGTTAACCAAGTGACCTAACATAGAGACATGCATGTATTCAGCAGATGTTCGAATCGGTCCAGGAAATCGTGGGATGATTTTTGGGAAGCCTTGGACATTCAAAACGTGACACTGCCAGAAAGGTTTTCCGAGCTCACCCATAATGAACGCGGTTCAATGGATTGAAGGTAATGCCACAATGAGCGCCAGAGCGCCTGGAATTCATGTCATACGGTATGAATGTGGCCGCCTGCCATCGAGAAACGGGAAAGGAAATACAGGGAAGGAAGCACTGACCTCAGCTATTCAGGTCAAAATGCGTGAGAGACGGTTTGTACAAGCCCAGAAGTTGTCCTGCTCACCGCTGTTCTCACATTGCTGTGACGACTTCCACCTATACAGATTGTCCGCTGTCTCGTACTGGTAGAGACATCAGTGCCACGCAGATGGCAGCCGTGCACTGATTCGACCATTAGTCCCACCGTGTCATGTACCATGACAACCCATATTACTTCCCCAAAATGCGCGCCTCCTTAACCTCTGTGCCACCTCCAGTCGACTAGACCCGTCTGTTTCATCCATTGTGGACAAATGACTTCGGCGAACACGTCGTAGGAAGCGGAGGCTGACGGTTGCGCCCATGGCCTTGGCGCTCTCCTGCACTCGTCTGGGCCGGCCGTGAACACGCACGTGGTTGCCGCTGGCGGGAATCATGTACATCGGGCGGCAGGTATTGTGGCTGAGCTGCCAAAGTCTGTCGAGGCTGAGGACGCGGAGGATGTCCCGCATTTCAGACATGGCCTGGGCGTGCTTGCTGGTATTGATCCGGCGTTCCTCCCTCCAACTTACATCAGCACCGTGTCTACCCAGCTCAACATGACCCTGGCGGTCGATCGAGACTCCTTCGGTTTGAGGCGCCCCTCAAGTACCGGCTTGCAGGAGACGAGGGTCGGCGGCAGTCAGCGCACATGTACTGCATCGCCGAGCGCTCTAACGTTGGGCCCTGCCACACCAGTAACACTCTTCACGCACGTCGGGTTTGAATTGCCGGATGGGGATGGAGATGCCGACGTAGGCACTGGCGGCATCGAGGCAACGCCCCTCAGGACGTCACCGCCGGTCGGCCCTTGTACTCCGCATGGCCGGGCGCGAGCGAGTGTATGACGGCGCCGCGTGACGTCTCCCCTGTCCTGGGAGGATCAAGCCCCGATACCGATCGCGCCTGCATTCAGAAGGCCTTACCGCCAGTTCCCTCCTCCGGACGTACCGAGGAGCACGGCGGTGCCTCGATATTATGCTCGTCCATGGCGTTCTGCATGGCCATGCCCAGTATCCGGGGGCGTGACGGACGTTGAGGATGCGATATGTGCTCGTGTCAACTACATGTGGATGTGGACACAGAGGACTGTGACATAATGAACGCGTCATGTTTTCTGATCTTGCAAAGTACGCGTGGAAGCATGTTAGTCACCTGCGTCGAGGGATAGAGAGGCACCAGCCACTGGCCACGGGCGTTGCCGCGCCCGAGGTTTCGCGCCACGCCTGGTCAGTCAGCCTTGAAGCGCGACGAGTGCCGATGAAGAGGTGGGGCTCCCTTTGAGATTAGCAGGCTCGGGCCAAGCATTCCTCGACATGATTAAGCCGCACCGCTCCAATGGCACTCGCAGCATTTTTTGTCCACCTCGGCGACCGGCGACGGCCAAGATGGAGAGGGTAGGCTATGCACACGGTACAAAACAATCTGCTCCATCCAAGGGCCTTGGTGCGTTCATTTCCGTTAATTGAGGGCCAGGGCATGGCGGGGGCTGTCGATCAGCATGAATACAGTGACGCAAGCAGTCCACTCGGCCCAGCTGAGTCAACGTCGACTCAACCCTCGGCCCCGGTCCCGGTACGTCAACCAGTCACTACTCGCCATGCACAGCAACACGGCATATATGGGTGCCTACTCTGCTCTGCTTGTCCCCATACCTCCTTCTGCACAGCCATGAACTCAGCCCTGCGCACCACGCCCAAGAAGACGGTCCGCTTCGCGCCAGACACCAAGGTCGTCGACACGTCGGACATCTCCGCATTCAAGTACAGACGCCACAGGTTCGCGCCGCCCAAGCCGCCCACGCCGCAGCCTAAGCCTGTACGCGCACCGTTCCGGCCGGACATGCGTGATGTCGTCGCGGCGCGTGAACGCATGTCACATATGTCACGCGGATGGATGTACTAGCTCGCTCTGCTTAGTCGCCAACGACAACAGTCGACCCATTCCGTACCGTGTTACGCTGCGGCTCTGTCCCAGTCCTCGGCCTTCGGCCTCTCTTCGTGGACGCGGATCTACGTGGCACGAGACAACGAAACGTGACACTACGAGACACGCTGTTGCGGCCAGCCGCGCTGCTCGGGCCCCGCAAGAGCGATCGAGGAGGGAGCGACGTCGCCGGCACGGGAGCAATGGCGCCCCCTGCCCTAGATACGATAGATATGACAAGTTCCCATGGATAGCTGGACCAATCTACATTCTTATAATGCTATGCGCATACCCATTTGGCAACAGGGAAAAATGCTGTCAGAACCAAAAATCAGGTCGGACTGGGAATCGAACCCAGGCTACAAGAACAAGTCGTGTTGAAGCAACTCAGAATCTTGGGTACTAACCACTATACGATCCAACCGCTGGTCAAGTCGATTTTTTTCCGGATCTGTGGAGGCCGCATGAGGTTTACTCTGCGCCAGATGTTGCCCGGGCTTGCAGCCTTGCAGTCTAGGATGCAGACGGGTTTGCGCAACGGGTTGCACATGAGTGATGATGAGATGCAGAGAATAGACTACTGGAGGAGACGTAATCTACGGTCTGTAGAGTGGTTCGAGCGGGTGCCACGTGGCAAGGTGGAGGTTTGCCACCTTGCGGTAGTAGACGTATTCAACGAAGACGGGTGTTTGCCAAAGTGCCCGGGCTTCATCGAGCACGTGAGAGCGTTGCGACGCTGCTCCATACATCCTGTGCACCTCCCCTTCTCCTCTCCCCAATCCGCTTGCGCCTGGTCTCTGATATCGCACAAATACCAGCACTACAACACTGTCCATTCGGTAGCACCCGAGGCATGTGGGCACTCATGGTTGCACAACTCTCTAGCCCTTGCCTTGGATAAGCTCCGCGGGCAGATCCGCTATGACGTCGGATGAATCAAGTGTACCTACATGGTCGGTTGAATCAACATCGTCCCCAGACTCGCACCCGAGCGCCAGCCAGACTCACATCGCCTTGACGTTGACATTGGTTCACACCAAGCCAACGACTTAAATACCTCGTCACCGACGCCCTAGCCCACCTTCAGCCATCCATCCCATCCCTTCACCATGACCGCCCCCGACGCCAAAGCCATCGCCGAGCGCCGCGCCCGCTTCCGCGCACTTCACGAGCGCGGCTGCTTCATTATCCCCAACTCGTGGGACGCAGGAACGACACACTACTTCTCCACGCTTGGCTTCAAGGCCGTCGCCTCCTCCTCGGCCGGGTACGCGTGGACGCTCGCTCAGAAAGACGGCGCGCTCACGCTGGACCAGACGCTCGCGCACCTGCGCGACCTTGTCGCGGCCAGCGACTTGCCCGTCAACGCGGACTTTGTCGACGGCTTCGGCGCGACGCCCGCCGACGTCGCCGCCAACGTGACCCGCGCAATCGACACCGGTATCGCCGGCATCTCAATCGAGGACTCGTACCCACCCTCCCAGCGGGCCGCGCACGCCGAGCCCCTCCGCCCCGTGTCCGAGGGCGTGGAGCGGATCAAGGCCGCCCGCGCCGCCATCGACAAGTCGGGACAGGATGTCATGCTCGTCGGGCGCGCCGAGAACTTTGTCCAGGGCCGTCCCGATATTGACGACGCGGTCGCGCGCCTCAAGGCGTATTCGGAGGCGGGGGCGGACATCCTTTTCGCCCCAGGCATCTCGACGCCCGAGCAGATCAAAGCGGTCGTGGACGCTGTCGCGCCAAAGCCTGTCAGCCTTCTTGTCGGCGGGCCCTCGCCGCTCAGCCTCAAGGACTATGAGGCAATGGGCGTCCGTCGCATCAGTGTCGGCGGGACGCTGGCGCGTGTCGCGTGGGGCGCGACCATGCGCGCGTCCGAGCTACTGGCACAGGGCAACTTTACCGGCATGGAGGGACCGCCGGGAGCCGCTGTGAACAAGTTGATGCATGGTTAGGATTGCAGAGAGTAACGAGTAAAAGATTATTATGTAGAGGCTGCTAGGTCTGTAGCTGCAGCCATGAAATGCAAAGCTATGCCAGAAGACAAGTCTGAGGATGCGGACAGTCGGCAGACACGAGCAGGCCCAAACCTGCCTGTGGACGCTGTTGGATTCCCCCTCGTCGTTAGTAGCATATTATACAGTACATCTACTCTACAGCTGGCAGCGTCAAATCCTCGTACCCTACATTCCCGGTGGTAATGGCGCAATGTGCACGGGATGCACGGGGTGCGCGACGAGCTCCTTGTACACGTCCTCGGGGATGTCTTTGACGAGCGCCAGGGTGATGCCTATAACGGCGCGCGCCTTGAGCGGCGGGAACGTACGGAGGAGCTTCATGGGTCTGGTATCAGCTCGTACACTCTAGAAGACGCACGACTTGGTTGCCATGAGGTCCTCGCGGATGAGGAGGAGCTGTGCGATAATACACAGGATGTTGAGGTGCACTCCGAACGCGAGCAGGAAGCTGGCGTCAGTGCGACCTGAAGAAAACCCACTCCCAGAGCCTGATGACCTCGTCTAAGGGCGGTGTGCACGCGCACATGGTTAGCACGGCTTCTGTCAGCTGTCTTATGCAATAAGCTCACATGGAAAGGCGTAAATCTGGCCCGTGAGAAGGCAGTGACGGAGGTGGTCGTAGAGCTCGGGGTCGACGATGCGGAGACACTTATCCAGAATCTGCGTGAGCTCTCTCCGATAGCTAGCTCACCTCTGCGCCACGGACTGCGCCCTCGGTATTCGTTCCCAGGACGAACTGCGGGATGCCGCGCTCGACCAGCGCGGCGAAACACGCAAACGCCTCGAGCTGCGACGGCATCACATACAGGAACGGCGCAGCGAGCGCGTTCATCCCCTGGACGTAGGTGAAGCTGCTCTCGCCTGTCGTGCATTGGCTCTTCCACGCGAACGCCTCCAGCAGTCGGATCAGCATCTCCTCCTGCACGCGTCCCTGGAACTGGCTGTCGGTGCGGAACGTGCGGTTCGTGTCCTCCTTGACTGCCATCAGCGAGGCAGAGGATGGCATTACTCTTTAAGGAGACGGCGCTGGGACCAAGTCTGACGTAGCGCAGATAATCTTCTGCTCCAAGGTGGTCGACTTTCAGCATCAGCTTCCAGATACGTGGGCGCAATGAGGGCTGGCCATCCTGCTATCATGTTAGCTAAGCGGAGAGGACGCGTACCGGCTCGGGGATGCCTTCTGTGAGGATGATGCGGCGGATACGCTTCAGTCCATCTGCGATCTCTGATGAGGAGCGGTAGCGCGCCGCAGGGTACGCTCCTGGAGGGGAGAGGAGCGCGGCGAGCTGGTCGTACACGTCGCTCGAGTGCGAGCTGGATGTCATGGCAGTTGGATGGGAGCGCAGGGCCCGCGCGTAGACGTATATGTATGCGGATGCAGGGATCAAGGCTCGCCGTCTCGGCAACCAGGAGTTGACGAGGAGAGAAAGACGAGAGAAGAGAGAGGAGGGCGATGTAGATGTGTTTTGACGAGTGGAGGGCTGTTTGGGTGGCAAGTTGCAGACCGAGCCTTGGTGAAAGCCGATTGTTGACGGCCACCTTGTTGCCTCCACTCTCTCCACCATCCATCCCCGTCCGCCGTACTGACACTCGCCTCGTACGTCCATCTACGAACCACCTCGTCCCTCGACAGCGCAAGAGCAAGTGCTGAACCCAGCCCCGCTGTGCGATGGCTCGAGCGCGCAATGCTCAGTGCGGAACTTTCAACTGACATGGTGGGCCGAGACATTGTACCTTGTGCTGACGGCAGGACAGGATAACTCAGGTGTGTGGTGACGATACGTAGCTGACATCAGCTGCAAGATGCCATATTAGATGTGAGTGGGTTTTGGGTGCTCCACATCGTGGAGGAGAGCTGTCTCGCCGGCTTAACCAGACCTCGCGTTGCCTCCAGCTCACACCAGCTTTTATCCATCACTGCCTCGTCTGTCGAGTACATCACCCACCGCACGCAGTTTAAGCAGACCTCGGCAGCGATCCCCACTACCCTACACACCACCCAGGCAGCGCGCGGGAAGGACTACCGCGGTGGGTTTGACTTGTTCGCGGAAGCGTTCTGACAGCAGCCGCGATCGAGCAGTTTGTGAGCGACATTGTCCGGCGCGCCAAGGACATTGAGACGCTCATTGCCGCCCTCCCGAGCAAAGACGACAGCGGCGCTCGCGTAAGTAGACGCGTGCCAGGTTGGCGGCACTTCGCTGACAGCAGGCGACGCGCCTCGAGGAGCTGCAGGGCGAGATGGTGGTCGCGAACAAAGAGTACAAGGAAGCACTTGCGCAGGCTGGTGAGTAGCTACTCTGTGAGCCAGCTAACGGCAGAGGAGCTCCTTGGGGAACTGAAGCGGGTACTGCGCGTAACCCTCGGTGACGGGACGGAACGCAACATCACCACCAATCTTGCGCGGCTGGGCATTCCGCAGGCATAGACATGCATGACGTTGGTTATCCTCTCATCTCCGCAGGCCACTTCTGGCCGGGGGCTAACGTAGATGGATATAGGGCGAGTCAGTGGTTGGATTGCTGGAGCAAGGGCTCAAGCCAGGCTGTCGGCTCACTCACGGGCAACATGAATGCCCAAGATGGAACGAGCCGAGCCAAAGCGCCGCCTACAGATTCCTCTCACCTACCGTCGAGGTGGACCGGCCAAACTGGAGGACCAGTACCATGACATGACTGTGCGTTGCCGTTTATCAGAGATTGAGCGAGGCCAGGACCCTGCAGCGTCCGGCTGCTCCAGGCGCGTACTTGTACTTGGCAAGTGTACTTGTACTGTAACTGTACTGGTACCTAGCAGGCAGCCAGGGGCAAGAATGGAAGTGTAGTCTCCACCATATCCCCCCACGTTGACGATGGGGTCACGTCGTCACGCCGCATTGGCTTGCGGACAGGTAATGTACATATGATGACTGAAAGGCATGGCGGCGCGAGTTGGAATACCTCAAGCTAGCGGCAACCCAAAAACTGTGCAGGACATGTACCGCCTCGTCTCGACCCTTGTAATGTAGGCGCGAGAACGCGGCACGAGGTAGCGCAGTTTGCGCGGTTTGCGCGGTCGACGCGAGCCGATTCGGTTACTGTGCCTGGCCCGACTTGCGGTGTCGTGTCACCATTATTCCACAACTACTACATATCCATCACTCCAACTACACTCACTCGTTCCACACGCTCTCTAATAGCCGCCATGATTCCCGCGCCTCTCCGCAACCGCAAGGTCCTCGACAAGGTCGGCACGATGCTGGCTGTGCGCGTGGCCGCGACGGCGGTGACCAAGCAGCTAGACATCACCGACGCGGCCACGGTGCGCTGGGTACGCATCGTCTACCTCCTCGTGCAGGCGACGTCTGTTGCCATCTTCATCTACGTGCTCATGAAGGTAAGCTTTTGCGGGGGGGTGGGAAGAGGGGGTTTGGGTTAATGCACTCTTTGGACTAGCTCACGCAGATCAACGCAGCCAACGACCGCACGGTCATCAAGACCAAGCCGTCGCGAGTCGTCGCGCGCGTCAAGGGTATCGTGATGCGCGTCGTGACGGGTAACGAGGTCGAGAGTGACGAGCCCGAGATTGTAGAGACGACCGTGTGGGAGTATGATGCGACTGCGGCCAGGGCCGCGATCAAGGGTGTCGTGCGGAGCGTGTGTCTCATGGGTGGCGTGGCTGTTTTACTGGGTTGGAACAAGATGGTGAGTTTGGTGTGGAGGGGGGGGAGGGGGGGAAGAGGGAAAGAGGGAGGAGGACGCTGTTGGTGGGAACGCGGGGTCGGGGGGTGGTGGGAGGAAGGGCGATCGAGTAAGGAAGGGAATGGGAGGGAAGGAGAGGAGAGGAGAGGGGAGGGGGGAGGGGAGGGGAGGGAAGAGGAGGCAAGGACGGCAGAGAGAGAGAAAGAAAACCGACGAGCCCAACGCACGCTCACACCAGCTCATCGCGCCGTGCATCTCCCAGCCCCTGGCCACGTACCGGCACGCCCTATTCCAGCTGCACGTCCTGAACGAGAAGCCGGTCGGCCACCTTGCTCGTGAGGCGACGCCCGAGCAGGTCGCGGCGGCGGAGAAGGCGGCCGCTGCCAGGGCGGCTGCCAAGGACGGCAAGGCCAATGGTGACGGGACGGACGACAAAGCCGAGCTTGATGAAAAAGCCAACGACAAGGCACCGCTCCAGCGCGAGGGCCTTGCAAGCAAACACGTCGACGACAACAAGCCCCTCGAAGCCGAGATTGCGGGCGCCATCGGCGAGGTCATCGAGGCGATTGCGGGGGCTGGCTCGGGCGCTCCCTGCTGCCACAACTGTTAGATACCCTGTAGATCATGTATTCTGGTTATTCATACCCCGGTGCAGAGGGAAGTGCGAGCAAGTCTTCGTGCGCTGCTCCGCATTCGCATCGTGTCATGAAATGGTGCATAAGGAGCGACAATGCACAAGGCATGCGAATCGATCAGTGTCCGGCAGGGGAGCGGGCGCATGCCCCTATGGAAATCACGTAATCACACCAAATGAGGGAGCAGAGGTAGGTATTTGGCGACTGCGCGAGGTATTAGGCCCTGGGTCTACAGTAGGACACTTAGAAGACAGCAAGGACACCAGCGGCGACGGCACCGACGGCGGCCATGGCGGGGACAACAAGGCCCGCAGCGCCGCCAGCCGTGGGCGAGGCCGCGCCACTGGGGGCAGCGGCAGTGCCGGTAACCTTGCCCTCAGAGTCAGTGAGGACGCTGGCCGAGGGGCTAGAGACGGGAGCAATGGTAGGGACCTTGGTGGGGGTGGTGACAACGGCCTGCGAAGTGGTCGCAATGCCAGTGACAACCGACGACGAGCCCTGGGCAAGGACAGTAGGGCCGGCCGTGACCATGAGGTTGTTGAAGTCGACGCCGTTCGAGATGGTCGAGTAGGTGAAGCAGTTCGAGGTCTTGGGCCAGAAAGCAGGGGCCGAGGGGGTCACGGTCTGGCCGACGGTGAAGACACCAGTCTCCTTGTTGGCAGAGTTGGTCCAGGTGCCGGTGTAGCGCTGGCGGAAGGTCGAGTAGCCACCGGCGGGGAGGGGGTAGAGACCGGGGGGAGCGGCAGGCTCACCGTCGCACTCGGTGAAGCTGCTGTTCGAGCGGTAGTGGTCCTCAATGGCCATGACCCAGCGGCAGCCCATAATGTCGAGCTCGTGCTCGCACTGGAGCGCGGCGGTCACACCCTTGGCGGTGTCCTCGGCAGTGCAGATACGGAGGCAGAACTGGTCAAACGAGATCTGCTTGTCAGCCGTGTTCAGAGGCACTGGGGCAGGGTGGGTGTGGTGGCAAGTGATCGGGCAACGAAATGTCTTGGCAGACCAATTGCCAAGCCGACCCACAGCCACTCCGCAGTCAACACTGTGATACTCACGAACGACATCCACTCCTCGTAGAAGACGTCGGTGCCAGTGGCGACGTTGGTGGTCACGTTGCCGCCGACCGGGTTGCCCTTGTTCTCGGCACCGTGGGGGTCGAGCTCACCACCGGTGTCACCGGCGGGGATGTTGACGGTGGTGCCGTCCCAAAGGCCCGAGATCTGGACGTAAAGGGGGGTCTTGATGAACTGCGGAGGCGTTAGTTTGATCAAAGCGGTGTGATGGGTGGGCTTGTTCAAGCGCCGGAATTGGCGCAGCAGGCACGGGCTGGGCGGCCTCGTGACGACGCGACTGGCCCCGAAATTCAACTCACGTGGGCCGAGTGGATGGCACCGTCGGGGATCAGACTGACTGTTAGCACTAGCCGTCGTATGCATGAGGGTGTGGAGAAGAGAACAATCCAAAGGAGGGGATGAGCAGCGGCGGGACAGTGCATAGATGCGCCATTTTGCACACCGGGCCCTCCCGAAGGAAGGGCGGACAGGATCAAGTCTCGAGCAGGCACCTCGCGCCACCAGCAGCATCACCATGCTCCGTTGGGACTTTTGACTCGGCTCAAAGCAGGGGTTACCTGCAGCACTCACCGAGCATTGTTACGGGGCTTGCTGCAGTACGCGACAACAATGGGCTCGACGTTGCCGATGAGCGAGTCCGGGCCCTCCTCGGGAGGGCCGTAGAGGCAGAAGTCATCGACACCGTTGAGGGTGAGGAGACGCGACATCGAGGTCTGGTTGACCTGGGCACCGACGGGATAGAAGTCGGGCTTGGCGGGGTTGGTGTCACCGTTGGGGAAGACGGCGGTGACCTGAGCGCTTGCGACGCCGGCGAGGGCGAGGAGAGACCACATAGCGAAGGAAGGTCTGGTGGTGAGGGCAGAGAAGAGAGTGAGGAAAGGGCCCAAAATGAAGTACGGGATCAGTGTGTTGGAGAGGTCGGAGAGGGATGAGAAGTAGGTTAAGAAAGATGAAGAAGAGGGAGAAGGGAAGAGAGAGTATGTAGTATGTTCGACTTGAGAGTTGAAGGGGGGTTAGGGTTGCGGGGGACGCTTTGCGGGGGGCCGTCCGAGGTGTGTGGCAAGGTGAGTGAAGCCTTGAGGATGAAAGAAGGCACGTCGACCTGTAGCAGGGGTTGCAGGGACCCGGCCCCCCCAGGGCGGTTCTTGGCGTGGCGCCGTCCTTGGACAGGGGGTTACGTGGGTTGTCGACTCGTTCGGCCCGTCTGGCTGGTCTGGCTGGTCCGGCCGGGATGGACGACGAGTAAACTCACACTGTGCCATGTGTTGTATCTCTCGGCCCCTGTTTGCCTTCGTCGCCCTAGCGGTGTATCCAACTGCGTGTCAGACGAGGCCGTCCTTGTGCCTGGTCTTGTGGGCACTGGATGAGAGGCGATGCCCCAATTTGGCTGGTGAATCGGATTCAAGGATGGACGATGGACAGGGGCCTTGGTGGGATGCCAAGACATTGTGTTCCCTGAATAACCCCCGTTTCGCCCTATGACAGCCCTGTGGGATGTGTGGTCGGGTGGGTGATTGAACCTGAATGACTTGGGCTTGTGCTTGTTCCCATGTTCCTCCCAGGGCGACTCACGTCGCGCGAGCCAACCACGACCGCGCACTCCATCACACCGTGCCGACGGGTGGAGGCTGCCCCCTCGTCGGTTGGCAGTCGTCTAGTACTCCCCACCCACCACCAATTAAAAGTCGCAAACCATCACACGATACAAACGCAATCCCACACCAAAACTGGCTGCGATTCCGGACAGAGTTCTTTAGCTTACTCTCCCCCAAGCCCCGTGTCGCCTCACTGCAAACAACCAAACTTTGGGTTTAGCTTGGCCCTGGCCTCACTTGGCGCCAAACAACTTCTGTACTGCCCCTCAGAATACAACAATAACGATCGCTCCCTTTGGTTGACGACCGAAATTCCCGGGGTCAGCACGAGGCCAAGGTCCCAGGGCAGGGGCGTCGTCGGGCGTTGGCCGCAGTACGCGACGGACACGAAACGCGACCGGGACGCGTCGGCGCCACCGTCACCTCCACAACCAGTAGGCGACGAGACCATCAGGCGACAAGGCGACAATGCTCAATGCAGGCTTACCGACAGTACTAGCGCTCGGACAGAGGGACTGGCAATTCAACCATTACCTGTCTTGCATTCCCTTTGTCTGCCGTCTGTCTCAATTCGCTCGTGCTCGTTTGCCCCCCGTGACCACCCAAGAGACCACAGACGGATGTCTCACTGGTGAGGTGTTTCCAGCCCCGAGCCCCAGCCCCGAGCGTCTGTAACAAGCACATTGGCAGCCAAAGCTACAGCGACGACACGCGCCACCCAAGATGGTCATTCCAACCTCTCAAACACACTCAGGACATGCTGCCCTGCTGCATGTGCCCATCCCTTCCTTCCTCTCGTGCTCATCCCTAACCTTCCTCTTACGTTGCTTTTCTACGCACCTACCCAAGCGCACAACCTACAAGATGTAACGACAGCACGCTCCGGTCCGGCACGTCCGCGCCCATTGCACCGCGCCGCGCGCACGTGCGCGCTTCCGGTTCTCAACAGGTACGCCATTTCGCCATGGCCCTGGCCCCAATGCTTGCCGACAAGCCCAACGGAAGAGGCAAGGAGCGAGGCCACTATGTCGATGAGAGTTGGTCGATGCCAACGTGCTGGCGGCGAACAGGTGACTACAGGGTGCTTCGATTTGGCTTGGCAGTAGCTGGGAACCCGACGCGATGGAATGCCAAGCGCCCAGCTTTCGCGTTCTCCCTGGCATCCATTCCCACCTTGGCAGTCAAGTCACACTCACCCCACATCCAAGTCACCCTCCCCGTTCACTCTGACATGAACTCGGGACGCGCCGAGCCGGGACAGCCACCAATCGACACACGCTGCACGCACACGCCGCACACGCAGTGATCCCTGGCATATTGGCGCCATGGGGTTAGAGCCCTGTATCTGCAGTCGATCTCTCACTCACGCATCCACGACAGTGGGCAACAACGTTGACCAGGAACACAGCTACATGCTATCCGTGACATTGCCCAGCGCTAGCGCCTGACGCGCATCCTCCTGTAGGCCACGCCCGAACACGGCAAGGGCACGGACAATGACCAATAGCGAAGCTTGCGTTCCGCTGTGAAGAGTGGCAGACCCAGGTTGGAGTGGAAGCGCGTTCACAGAAGGCCATCATGTGTCGGAACATGCAGACCGGGACGCGGAGACGATGATCTCGCTGCGGCCTGCGCGAGGCGTGTTCGGCCCAGCCACACGTGCGGGAGAAGATGCCAGATGGTGAACTTTGGGTGCGGGGCCAGTGTGGGGATGAGTGGGCGGGGCCACAGGGGTACCTACCGCTCCTCCGTCCTACCCCAGTATGCAACCCCAACCCGGACACTCCAGACGCCTGAGTTGCTCGAGACGCCCCACAACCCATGAAGCACGCCCACCCTTCTTGCCCGCTCGAGCGGCGCCGAGAACGCCGGCTACAGGCCGAGAAGGCGACGCACGACGAAAAGTCGGACAGACCAGGATTCGCGCACGAGAGTGATGCCGTCACGAGTAGTCCGAGCCGTTGCCAAAGTCACATGGTGTGAAATCAACACTGATGCCCGATGAATGGTCACGTGTGCTTCGCTAAACTGTGCCCATAATACTTGCAACATACCCTCCGTGATGAGACCTGCCGCGCACACGCGAGGCGTCAGTAAGACTGAACTGTTTGATCACCATCTTGAGCATGTGTAATGTATTCGCAGAGGCTACACAATCGCAAACTTGCCGCGTGCCCATCCCCGCATAGCACTACATACCTGTACCTGCTTCTAACTACTAGATACTGGGCCCACCGTCTGACTATCGGGCCCTTCGACAGATCAACTCGCCCACGCCCTACGCCTTCACATTCTGCCCGCCAAGGTAGGTCACGAGCTGCGAGTTCTCACGCACAACGCGGTCGTCGAGAATCGAGTCGCCAGGGTACAGGTAGTGGCTTGTGAGCAGGTGTCCCGAGTGGTTGAGCCGGAGGAACACACGCCCGCCAAAGTCGCCAATGGCATTCGGGAGCAGTGGGCCCCGCCATCCGTCAAAGATAGGCATGGCGCGCGCGAGCTTGTCCTTGAGCGAGAGCTTGGACGGGTCGTACACCATGACCGGCGCCGTCTCCTCGCCACCCGACTCCTCGTCCCGCGCCGCGCTCCATGGCGTGGAGCCGGACGCGGACGCGGGCGTCGCGGGCGTGCACGCCTCCCAGCGGGGATCGTTTGGATCCTCACCCTCCTCCCTCATTGCGCCGGGCATGGGTGCGTAGCCGAGCACGCCGAACTGCGCGACAAAGTCTTTCTCGTTCGCAAAGTGCTCGACGTGCGCAAACGTCTGGCGGCTGCCGTCGGCCGCGGCTGCCGGGCGCGAAAAGTGGTTTGCGGCGGACGCAAAGGTGTAGACCTCCACGCGGGACAGGATCTCGTCCGGCACGTCGGTGAGGAGCATGTCGGCCCAGGCCGAGGCGATGATCCCGCCCTGGCTGTGGCCGATGATGACGATGCGCTTGTAGCGCGGGTTGATGACGGCCTTGCGCACGGTCTGGTGTCAGCCCAAATGGTGCAGATAGCCCGTTACCTTGTAGCCGACGCGGATGTCGCTCGTCGTGAGCAGCAGGTCGCGCTGCATCATGCACTCGAGGAGGTCGAACCACAGGCCGTAGGAGCGGTTGAAGACCGCCGTGATCGGACGCTTGAACAGCTCGTTCAGGCGCGCCGCAATGTCCTCGGCGCCGCTGTTGGTCGTCATGACACCGTTGACGCTTTCGTCAGCCATGTCCCCGAGATAAGATTGCGGCACGCTCGGCCCCTGCTTGCGTCGCTTGCACCCTCTTCAGGGCTTGTTCCTCGGCACTCCAAAGCGACTCACAAGAACCAGGCCTCGGTGTCAGTCCCCACAGCGTCATCGGAAGTGACGCAGCGTGTCGTGGCGCCCTGTGCCTTCTCCGCGATCCAGAGGAAGAGGAGGAGCACGAGGAGAGAGACGATAACTGGCGGAACACCTACGACGGCGCCGACCAGGAAGGCGACCGTGATGATGAGTGAGAGTGGGATCAAGATGGCCTGCGCAATCACCGCAAGGATGCCAGAGCCACTCTTCGCACCACTCTTGTCGTAGGTCGCAGGCAGTAGGATTCCCGGGAGCATGTACAGGTGCCTGAAGACCCAGCTGAGATCGCGCCCCACCAAGCGCCATGGTGACGCGCGGAAACACAGGTGATGGCCGACGCCTCCTGTGTCGGTGACATCCCATGCCAGGACGGGGTAGTCAGTCTGTGCATCGGTTTCTGTGTTGGTCTGATTCTCAATGACGGTGGGGGACGTTACGATGTGGACCGCCTTGCCGTCCGACTCTGGGTTATCGGGAAGGGGTTGACTGTTCGAATGCGGTGAGTTGGCGGCATTGGTCGGCGTGCTCGAGCCCGAGCCGGTGCCGTAGCCCTTGCCGCTGTTGTTGGGTGGGAGAAGCGTATCGGCCTCAGTCATGGTCGATGGAGAGAGCGGAAGGCCAATGTGGCGAGCGAGGCGGAGACCTTTATGGATGGAGACTGTAATGTTGGGAACGTGCGGTAAGATGGTCGCGCGGCCATTTACCACCTCGTCACCCGCGAGCGGCTGTGTGCCGTAACCAGACGGATAGAATTAGGTTCTCGCCAGGCACGCGACTTGGCGTTCGTTGGATGGCGATGAGCGACCGGGAGCCGCTCCGCTTGGCGTGGGAAGCAGCGCGCTGCATCGCGTGCCACAGCGCCACGGGGCTGTGCATTTTTCAAGTTTCCAAAATAAACAAGAACGTCTTGGTCAGCCTGGAGGATGAAGTGGTGGCAAGATAAACAGATGGCGATGCGATAAGGCCAAGTGGAAGGCCTTGGCTTGTCCTGATTATTAATAGCCCAGGCACAGCTATTAATGTTCTATTAGGGTAGTTCGTAACGGCAATGGGATCGGAATGTAAACAGTAATCACTTGAAGCGCGACTTCTCTTTTTCTATACAACTTACAGTCACTTTAAGAATGCACGTGACAGCACTCTCAGCCTCGCACGTGACCAGGCTCCTTTCTCGGCCTCGGGCAGATGCTCGTTTCAATCGTTGGCTGGCTTTGAGCGATCAAACCATCAGTGACACCGTCCCAGCCATCCCGGTGCGTCCTCTGCTCACAGGCCTTGGTTGTGAGGACGACCAGGCAATGAGGAGCATATGGACATGATATGCGAGGTCGAAGCACGATTGCATGACAACCACAATAACAATGGAAGGAAGGTCGAAGGATGGGGCACGACGATTGAATGGTGGACGATGCATGGGCACTAGCGACGTTCTGTTCCACGCAACGAGTCCCGTCTCTCGTCGACTCTTCCTTTCTCTCAGTCTCAGAGCCACCTCTCAGAGCCACCACTCCCCCCTCCGTTATCTTCTTCACTCACGCTCCTTTATCACTGTCTATCCGGCACCAACCCCCGCCACCATGTCGCTCGTTCGACCCACCCCTCCACCTCCTGCTCTCACTCGTTCTCGCTTCTCCGACTCCTGGGACAACTCCCTTCCCCCACTCCTGCCCCTTCCTCGTCTCTCCCTCGGCCTCAGCCGTCCCGAGACACCCCCGTCCTCCGGTATACCTTCGATGCCGAGCACACCGCTCAGCGAGTCCTCATCTAGCACCCCACTCTACCCGTGCTCCCCACTTTCGGCCCACTTCTCAACGACTTCAGAGTCCTCTCCTGCTTATATAACCCCACTTCCCCCCATATCTCTGCACCCGACCTCTCTCTTCCACTCGGACGTGTGGGGCAAGGCCGCGGGCTCAGAGGTCTGTGTGACCCCTGTTCGTAGCAACTCTTCCTCTCTCAAGATCCCGTTCAAGAGCAGCAGCCCTCCCCCCTGTGCGCGGGCGTGTCATCTCGAACCCTCGGCCCCTGCGTTCTGGCCCAACGCTGACGGCTTTCGAGAAGAACCAGGCTCGTCAGACGTAAGTGCACAAATTCATGGATCTGACTGTCTCCAGGCTACCATCGCATTTAAAGAGCGTTTCCATTGGCAAGAAGACAATCCACAAGTATGTAGCGCAACGTATCTTTTCTGACCGCAGAGAGAAACCTCGCCAGGGCATCCAGGACTATAACGAGACAGGCTGCTGGGGCGGGATGTTCCAATGCTTAAGCGGCGATCGCTATACCTAATTGCTCTCCGGTCCATTCTAAAACACGAACAATGACATAATGCGGAGGCGACGAAGGTAACGAAAGGTTGTATTACACACGAGTCCGACAAGGATAGGCGATGTGAACGGTACAGTGTCTTGTCCAAAGGAAAGAAACCCACTTCTAATCGTGTGTCTTGAAGAGTGGGTAAAGGGAGCAGAGGCCCCTCGGCTGTCAGACCAGGGGAGGGCACTAGGACCCATGAGATTTACGCTACTACGCATGTATGCGACAGACCGGGGGGCTAAATGAGCAGAAGACGCGAACCGCCGGCTGCGGAACACGATGCCGAACTGACGGCTTGAGGCAAGAAAATCGGCCTCAAACAGGTGTATCCATTTGAGAGCAAGCAGGCACTATGAAGACTTGGGGAGCACTGGCACCTGATGGGCTCGGTTACATGCTACCAGCCGACAACCTTAGAATTCTCAAGCCATGGTCGCAGAAGCGCGGGTTGAGTGTGGCTGCAGGGCACACACAGTGCAAACTACAGTTCCAAACATCCAGATCCACTTACATGAATGGCGAAACCGACTGCTCCTGTGAGGACAATGCAGTCTTGTTTTAATATCGTGCCTAACGAGGCAAGGTCGATTTGATGGATATTACGCGGTGGTCGAAGTGAATCACTGCACCGCCCATACCGGTTGATGGTACGAAGGGACAATGAGTCCACGTCGTCATGAGCGATGTCTAGAGGAACTGTATTCACAAAGAACTCGCCTGAGACTACCCTCATGCGCCGCAAAAGTGTCATGAGTGATACTTACAGAGCTGCCTTCACAAAGAACTCATCTACATCCACTCTCACGCAGCGCAACAGTGGCGAGACACTCGCCTGCTCCTCAGACATAATACCCACTCCCTCACCATCTTCAACTCCCACACTCCCGTTCCATCTTAAACTCCCACACCCCTCTCTTCACTCAACACCAAACGCTCTTCACTCCTATCAACCCACAACTCGTGCTCACTCTAGACCCACAGCAGCTCGAGCTGATGGAAGCCCTGCGCCGCGAGGAAGTCGCCATCCAACAGAAAATGGACGATCACCGCGCGCGGTACAACGTCATCGCATGCACCGTCTGGGAGCGCACGCAGGCCGGCGACACGGACTTTACCGACTTCCACGACATCCTCCTAGCGTTGATCTACGAGAATGAGATCATCGAGGCCATCCGCTACGAATTTGACCAGCGGTTTATTGCCCTGACCGATCGGCTGGGGCAGCATACGGACCTCAAGGACTTCGGCCTGGCCGACTGTTTCCGCTGCCTCGATGCCGCTGACACGATCTGCCAGGCGCTCGACGACCTCGCCCAGGCTGTGTTCAACATGTGCCGCAACTACGAGGGCCGGGACAAGGACCAGGGCCAGAACAAGGACAGCGACAAGCTTGGTGATTTCGCCGCCGGCATGGCCAAGCTGTGCCTTGACGAGGAGGACCACACTGCTGCCGAGGAGGAGGAGGAGGAGGAAGAGCTGTAGGCAACCCAGGCCTGGAGACGGACCATGACCAGCTTGCTTTACCCTGACGAATGAAATGATACTGCTCTGATGGCAAATGGCGCGGGGATGCATAGACGTTCGGGGCATGTGATGAGTTGAAAAGCCAACAAGCAGCTTCCAGCCTGACCTGAGTTGTGGGCGATTGTGGCGAGGTGGCAGGCAGGTAAACTAGATAAACTCCCGCGGGGATCAACTTGAAGAGCTTTGAACGTTGTAGTCGGCCTATCTGTGCTAGCCCTCAACAGTTGGGGTGAATTTTTAGAGGTAGTGCTGTTCGACTTGGCTTGGCTTGGGGTTTGCGGAACTGTGATAGCGTCGTTGTTTCTGTAGTTTGGAGTGGTTGTTTCGTTGAGCTTCACCAAGCGCTCCTCATCATGTAAACCCCAACATCTTCCATGCTACCGATTATTCAGCAACCCCTTCCGATGTATTTCGTCTCTATCGCTGGGCATGCCGACCACTTGAGTGTTGACACGTCGGTGGACGTTGCGAGGGCCGTTGTATCTACAGAGAACGGGTGTGAGAAGTAGCGTCAAGTCTGCGCTGCACAGTACGGGTGCGGAAGTTGGGGTCTGCCGGATGGACTGCCTCTTGTCTCAGGCTGAATACGAGATGTCAAGAACATCAGCCTATCTGGGCATTTAGTTCTTTTGATCCAACCTGAGCATCTCCACTTCCCGATGGTAGTCGGTGACGCGCCGTCTATAGCTATAGTACGCTGCAGGCCTTATGCAGGCACAGAATATCCCTTGCTCTAAACGGCAAGCAAGCTGGGCAGATATCACCCAGCGGTCTGTGGAACTGGTTGTCGATAAACGTTGCATTGCGAGCTCTCTGAGTCGAACCAGTCACCCTCACGTCACACCTCGCACCTTGGCCTGGGGAGAGTGATGACGCAAAACGCACAGACGCTATCTGGCCACCGTAACGCGTGGGCCTAGCCGCCACCCAAACCGGGGCCCAAGTTCACATTCCTCATGTGCTGTCTTTCCCACTCTCTTCTCACAACCTCAACCTTCTCTCAACCTCAACCTCAACCTCAACCTCCCTCCCTCCCTCACCTACCATGCGTGCAAACCGACTCCTGCCTCTCGTAGAAAGCCAGACCTCCACCAAACCCCCCGCTCCGAAGCATGTGCCAGGCTCGAAGCCTACCAATCAACCCAGCGAGAAGCCGAACAGCACGCGCACCCGCAACCGCGGTCGCCGACGTGGGCGCGGTGGAGCCGGAGGTGTAGGAGTAGGTGAGAGCCTCCCGAAGATCGCGCCGCCAGCCCAGCCCGTGAGTTCTTGTCAGGTAGCGCTGCCGTCAGCTAGGCTGACGGCAGATCAAGGAGCAGCCGGCGAGCTGGGAGCAGGCGTTCGCCCAGATGGAGGCCCAGTTCCAAAAGGAGATGACCGACCCCCACCCGACGAGCGGTTGGGACGAGACGCCGAAGGAGAAGCACAAGCGGCTGCTCGTAGAGCGCTGGCGCGTCAACGTCGTGCCGGGAGCCCCATAGATAGGTCTCGTGCGTGTAGTATAGAGCAGCCTAATGTATACATAGTAGATGGTTCAGCACCGCATGGGACGCGCTCGGACGGTCGGGAGGACACGCCCGGCTGGGCTTGGCTGCAGTCGCCACCCACCCGGAGCCTTTAAGCAAGGGTGGGTGGCAAATTGCGTCACCGGCCTTGATGCCGATTTCCGCGTAAAACGAACTAGCAACTCGGACAACCACATGGACCATGGTTTGCTGTTGGATGACGATTCGGGACTACCTATTCAGGAATTGTTTCTCAAGCGCAGCTGGCCTGCGTGAATGGTAACACTCTAGTTAGCAGCAGGGTACAGTAGGCATTGAGTGTAGAACACATCAGCTTATCAAGTGGCAGCAGCAACAATCGACCGACCCAGCCAGCACCTCTCAACTATGCATCATCTCTCACTCTCCAGCTTGTTGCAAGCCAGAATCCTAACACGACATCAGTGAAGTCGGGTTGTTGAAGCCCGTTCCTCGCCTTAGCTTAGGGGAAGCCCACACGATCGAGCATGCTCAAAGTACGGCCTCCCGTGCGGCTCCCGCTGGCGCGGGGGCGGGGGACGCTTGGGCCGCGGAAACCAACCTCGTCATCCGCCGTGTCGTCCCAATTAAACCCACGGGAATTAGGGCGGCCGCGGTATGGCTGGCGCAGAATCCCATCGACAGGCTCGACAGGTAGGCCTTGGCGCACGCGCAGCAGGCGGCGGCGGAGGCGGCTGAGCTCCGCACGGCGACTGTATCCCGTAGGTCCCGTGAGCGTGGCCTCGTGAGCCAGCAGGCCAATGCGGAGCTCGAGGCTGTGGATGAGGGCCGCCGTGTCGGACGCGATTTCGTTGATGAGATTGCACTCGTAGAGGCGGTCAAAGAGCTCATCGTTGCGCTCCATGGCGATGCGCCGGGCCGCGTCGCGGTCAGGCAGGTTGGCTATCGCAGCCTGAATTTCCGCCTGCTCGGCGACCTCCTCGGGGTTGCGAAAGACATTGATCTCCCGAGATGCCGAGGAGCGGGGAGCGGGCGCCTGCGTGTTCGGCATGGCCAAGCCGTTGGCGTTGTTGGCGTGGCCGTTGGTGTTGCCGTTGGTGTTGCCGTTGGTGTTGCCGTTGGGCAGAGTGTTGTTCTGTAAGGCGCGGCGGCGGGCGGCATAGTCGGCCGCGCCGAGCACCGAGTCGTCGGTCTGGATCGTCGCCTGGTTGGCCTGGACCCAACCCTCCCCGAAAGAGAAGCGAGGACCAGTGCCGTTCGTGTTGGCCGTGCCGTTGGCCTGGGGCAAGACCCGCGCAATCGGGGTGTTATTGGGCACAAGGTGACTGGCTTCGAAGAGATCTGCCTCAGACTGTCTCTCGTTAAGGACGGCGTTGGCCATCCCGGAGGCGACAGACCACATGTTAAGTTCGACGTCCTCGTCCTCGATAGACTCGTCGAAGGGAGGCTGACGGTTGTCCATCTTGCACACTCAAGTTGTCGGCGAGTGGTTGGCATGCTGGGAGTCTGCTCCTCCGATTATAAGAAGTGCTGATGGTAGTTCAGAATCCTGGAGATGCGAACAGTGAGAGTGGTTTGCGCTTTTGATGGTGATGATGTGAGTGGGAGCAAGGTTCATTGTCATTTGCGGATAGGAGTAGCGCCACCATCAGATGTTTTTTGTCCTCCATTCACACAGTTTCGTCTGAAGTGATACTGAGCAAACAATGGAAATGTTTGGGGGAATTTCGGGCCATTACATCTCCCATCTGACACGGACAGGTGGCCTCATGCTCAGAGGACTAGGCGTTGAGTTGTTAGGAGGGTCCCGAAAGTTAGAGACCAGGCCGTTAGAGACCAGGCGGTCATTACGGTGTCCTGTTCCTGCGCTTAGATACTGTAAGTGGCAAAGTCAAAGGCATCTTTCAAACACCAATGAGCCAGAGCGCGCGCGATAAGCCATGTACGCTATACAACAATTTCCACGCCCGTCTGAGCGCGCTACCTCCGCACATCGCCTCGTCGTGGGCCAGCACCCGAATACCCCTTACTCGACTTGCGCGCCTGGTCCTCCTTCATCAGCCTCTCCGCCTCAGAAATGAAACCTTTCGGCTTCGCGTCATCCCTGCTGTCCGTCTTGGCAGCCTTGGCCGACTTGAAGACGTTGCCCGCCGCAGGGCGCTTAAGAGGGTTGACAGGTTTGGGGTTGGCAGCAGACAATTTGGCAAACGAGCCGAAGCTCTTCGTCTGCTTCTCCTCTGCTGGTGCTGACGGGCCCGGAGGCTGGCCGCTCTTGTCCTCTGACGGGTTGGCGTCGGGCTTCGGGAACAGACTCAGCGAGATCTTCTCGCCCTCCTTGCGCTCCAAGCCCTTCGTTTCCACCTCCCCTTCGCCGGCCGCGGCGAGCGCACGCGCGATCTGGTCCTCGATCATCTTGCGCTCGCGGTCCTCACCGTCCATCTGCGATCGCTCCTTCTTTTGCAGTGCAGCCTGACATCAGCTGACTGTCCTACCATTGTTGCCTCAGATTTTTCCGGGTCAAGTCGACCTGGTACCCAACTGCCCTACTCCGTTGTCCCACTCACTTGCTTCGCCAGCGTTTCAGGCCGGTTATCGACCCACTGAATCCACAGGTGGCCGCGCTCATCCTCGTCGACACGCACCACACCGGCCTTGCTGAGCGTCATAATGAAACCGTTGAGCGTGACCCAGCGCGTTGCGTTCATGTGCACATGGTCCTTGTCCTGGATGAACTCGTTGTACACTGCGTTGGCACGCACACGCTGCGTATTATGCCGCGACTTGAGCAGGGACACGAAGTCGTACTGGAACTGCCTAGAGAACTCAGCGATCGTCGCGCCAGCATTCGGTCCGACCGCAATGATCTTGCGGAGATGCGGTTCGGAACGACAGTGCGCCTGAAAGCCGTTCTCATCGCGCATCTGCTGTCAGTTTCTTCGTAAGAGCATACGCGCGAAGCCTCACCTGTTTCTCGCATACTTGACAATACCAGCGAAGGCGACCGAGTCCTGTCGTTAATGTCAAGTCCGGCCAACAGAAAGCGTCGGAAAAATGGAGAGGACTCGGGAGGACAAACGCGAACGTTCGACAGAACATCCCTTGCCATCCCGCACTTACTCACCCTTCGCTTTCATGGCGTTGGCCATGGCTTTTGTGCCCCCTGGGTCGCGTCCCATGATTGTTGACAGTGAAGAGGGGAAGTGGACGAAGTTGCAGAGACAAGTGGAGGTTCAGTGGCAAAGCGGCGGCAGATGATTGAACACCCCACGTGATTCATTAGAATTCTTCCCTGGAATTAGAAAAGGCTAATGTGGGAGCAGTCAGCGGTTCAGGACGCGCCTATCTACGTGACGATGACGTGACGGCAGATACAGGAGCGAGCCACGCAGGCGAACCATCTCATACCAGCTCATCAACACTCTTCTCAGCATCAATCATGGCATCTCCAACCATCCCAACGCCAGACGCAGTCCCGACGACGACCGCGTCGCCGCCTCCTGCTGACAAGGCCGCCTCCCCGCGGGCCACGTCGCCCGCCTCGCCGTCAGGCAACAAGCCTGGGTCCAAGCCGGCATCTCCGTCGCCTGCTGGCAGCGGTCGCGCGTCGCCGGCCGCGACGCCGCCTCCGCCTGCTGCACCGGCTGTGCCTCACGCCAACCCGAAAATCGCCGAGCTGCAAACCATGTTCCCGACCGTCGACGTTGGTGTCATTGAGATGGTGCTTGAGAGCGTCGGCGGATCGCAGGACCGTGCGATTGAGTCCCTTCTCCAGATGACCGACCCCGATTTTAAGCCTGACGAGTTGGCCGCGGCAAGGCAAGAAGAATCTGTGTGTATCCCAGCCCTCAGTGTCCATGTACGCACTAATCTGTAGAACCAGGTCGACTTAGATGCCGAGTTTGCGCGGGCTGTAGCGCTTCAGGACGAGGAAGAGGCGCGGCAGCATCGCGGGGCACGCCGCGGCTCTTCCGCGCCGTCCGACGCCTCGCGTCTTCCAGATGTGCTTCCCTACCAGCCACGGGTGCGTAAGCCGCGTAGGCCAGTCCAGGACCCGTACAGCGGTCAGAATGCCACAGCGCACGACCTACAGGATCGCTACGACCCGCCGTCCACCGGCCAGAGCCAACAAGGCGACCTTCCTCCCGGCCTCATTGCGTTCGAGGAGAAGGTCACGGCCATTGCAGAGAGTGAGCGCTCACCGTTTCCAGCAAGCTGATCACAGCGGGCCGTCAGACGTTCAGCAGGTTCCTCAACAACGCCAAGGCCAAGTACGCAGATTATCAGGCGCAGCAGGCACAGACGTCCGAGCAGCGCGCGGCACAGGAGGCACTGCGCGAGGCCGAGGCGTCGCGCCAGGGTGGACTCTGGGGCGAGTCCACTGGACGCACCTCGTGAGTATTCCGTGATCCGCTTGTGCGTGCTAATTCCAGTCTCGGCTCGCGCTCCACCTCGCAGAGCAGTCAAGGCGATGCGCCTCTGCCCGCGCCTACCCGTCGCTGGCACCCGTCTGATTCACACGAGGACGCCAATAAGCCCGTCAGCGCAGGTGTGAACACAGGTCGCCGTTCGCCGGGTCCTGCGGCTGGCTCTGTCAGCCCAGACAAGGCTGCCACTAGTAAGATCGACCTCGCCAAGCTTGGCTTCCTGCCAAAGAAGCGCGTCGACCTCATGTCGACCTCCCCCCGGCCCACAGAGGACAAGGACCCCAACCCCCATCTCCCTACATCGTCGGGACAGACGACGCCCACGACGGGCAAGTCGCTCGTTGACAAGATCCCCAAGACGCCGCCTGCTGAGACGAGCCCACACACCTTGGGTGACAGCGACGACGACGACGACCTCGACTACACCGAGAACCCCTTTGACCGCCGTTAGGTCGCGCATAATAATGTTGTCAAGTGTGGTGGGTTGAATCAACGAGGCGCTTCCATGCTTCTGAACGAAAGCGCCTGGGAAAGTGTGATGCGAATGTGTGCCATACATACATCAGCTGCTCAACCGGCTTCTGGCGGCCGCGCTGAGCGCGAGGTCTCATGGATCTAGTTCCAGGAATTCAGTGCCTGTCTTGGCCGTACATTCTTGTACAACCATACGAAGCTGGCATCAGCAGAGAGTCGAATCTTTGTCACCCACATCGATGACCCCAGTCTCCACTGCACGAACGCTGAGCAATGGCTCATGATGGCCATCTAGTGCCGACGACGTGTTGAGTGTATCTCCCGCGAGAGCAGGTACCCATGGCGCAGTCGACTGCTGTCAGATCCGACGCACTGTCTGCAGCTCACTCCATCATTTGGTGTCTCTGGCTCGATGTCATCTTTGGTCTCTAGAATGATGGCGAAGGACGTGTCGCCTGCCGTCAGCTCAAAAGTACAGATCAGCAACTCACTGGGATTGTCCAACAGCTGGCCATCGAGCGCAGTGAGACGTATCAGGAACCCGCGAAGCATCAGCGACAGACTTTCCTCGTCAGGCGCCCCTTGGATTCTGCTGTCAGCTGCAAACAACAAACTGGGTGTGACAGACTTGGCATCCCCCTGCGGCCCATTTAACCCGTCGAGGCCCATATACCCAAAGTCGATAATGAAGCGTTCCATTGGTGCGCGACTCTCCACATCATGTATGAGCACCGTGACTCGCCGCAATGTGCCTCGCTCCATCTCCTGCCGTAGGGCATTGACCACACGACCGACATAAGCTCGCACTTCTGGATGCCGGGACTGGTAGACTGCCACGCCGTGCGCTCGTCGCCTGGTGAAGGTGTTTGGAGGGTAGACTTGTCGGATGCAGATTATAGTGTGGATTACAATCTCGACTGTGATCAGCCACCGCCCTCTTGAATACGCTCACGGAAAGAGGAGAGGAGGTGGACAGTGTCTAGGGTCAGCTTGAGAGGTAGTTTCGAAGATGAGCACGACAGCCTACTTCTGAAGCTCAGACCAAGAGCAATATGCCGTGGTTGCATGGCAATGCGCGATGGTCCGGCTTTGGCGTTCATACTGGCGAGCTGAAGGAAGGAGCAGATGCAGACAGAATGGCTGATTGTTGGTGTAGGTGAGTGGACCTGTCTGGTGGAGGTGCACATCCCACATAAGGGAGGAATATATAGTGAACGGGATCAAATCGAAAGTCCCTAATGCGGCTGCGTCATATGTGGGGTAAGGAACAAACAACAGAAGGCCATGGCACGGTTCGCTTTCCTCGTCCGCCACATCAACATCAACATCCCTTCCCGAGTGGGGCATTTTCATTCGGCACTATAATCAACAACAACAACAACAATCAACCTCACCCAAGACATCAACTCAGGCCACTCTCCACCGTCAGCAAACATGTCGGCGCCAGCGCGTGACATATACCTCGCACACGGTTTCGACCCAGCGTCGCTGCGAGTGAGTCGTAGATCTCATTTCTCGCGTCACTAACGTCCCAGGTGCCCCAGCTCCGGTTAGTCCTCCGTTCTCGCATCCAGAGCACATGCCCCCACCCCCTCCCCTCTTAGAGGGGTACAGATCTCCAATGTTCTGACGCTCCAGCTCCATCCTTCACGAACACAACGTTCGTCACCCATCGAGTGCGAAGAAGGCCGACCTCATCGCGCTCTTCATATCTCAAGTTCAACCGCGTGCCGCCGCCATTCTCGCGCAAGACGCCCGTGTGCGACCTTCAGCAAGAGGGATTGTAGCCGTCTCGTCCACGGGTGCGGAGGCTCCGGTGACCCCCGTCACTGGCAAGCGTCCCCGCGCTCGCCCGAGAAAGGCAGCCATGTCAGCTGCCGAGGATCTCAAGTCGGAGGAAGACGCGGCTGAAGCCCCGGCCAAGCGGACACGGTCGCGCCGGTCGACCGTTGACATTGCCGACGAGCAGCCTGCACCTACGCTGGCGCCAAAGAAGAGAGGCCGCCCCTCGAAAAAGGCCAAGGAGACCGAGGTAGACGATGAAGGCGACGTGAAGATGGAGGACATTCAGGAGCCCCCTTCCCCACCGCCTCCTCCCAAACAGCGCCGCAAGTCTGCAAAGCCAGAGGTGTCTGCACGCGTCAGCCGGGAGCCTGCCGCAGAGTCGCGGGTAGTCCCTGCTACCGCGCCCGCTGCTGTTCGGAAACCGCGCAAGTCCGTCCTGCCCGACCACCAGCGAGAGGAGCACATGACGCCTCAGCGCCAGCGTCGCTCGTCGAACTTGGCCAGCGACAGCTCTCCCTTCTCTGATTACAACCCCTTTCAGGCTGGGAGTGCAGAGGCAGCGGAGGTTGTCCGGCGGCGCCGCAAGGTGAGCTGTGTTGTCTGACTCACGCTGACGTCAGTCTTCGCTTGGTCTCGGTGAGGGCAAACGCAGAGCTCCGCGCCCGAGCGAATGGACAGCCACCTCCCAACCCTCTGCCTCCATTCTTCGCAAGGTGGGTCCTTCGAACGAGGACCTTCGGTCCCCAGCACCATCCGCCAAGGTTGCGTACGCGGACGAGGTTGCTGAGGCGGATGCGTACAACGCCGTCGTCGAGCGCAAGTTTGGAGAGGTCACCAAAAAAGAGACAGGCGAGCCCGAGATAACCGTCACCACAACTACCCAGGCGGCAGAGAGGCTGGAGAAGGAGAAGAGGCCGAAGGGCAAGGCGATTATCCGTCGCAAACCACAGAAGAACCGCAGCGCTCCGCTGCTGTCACTGTTCGGCATCCTGCTCTTTCTGTTGGCAGCGCACTACAAGATTATGTCGGCGAGCAACGGCTTCTGCGACAACGACACCACTACGAATAGCGTCATCCTTAGTCGCGAGCTCCCCATCAAGGCCGCACAAGACTGTATCACCCAACGCTCGCAGGGTTGGTCCGAGTCTGGCTCAACTGAGTGCGATCTGCAGGCATTGCCGCTGGTCCCGTTTTTGCCACGCCCACAGAAGTGTGTCCAATGTCCCGTCAACGCCCAGTGCGTCGGGGGCGAAGTCATAGCTTGTGACCCAGAGTACATTCTCCAGCCCAGCCTTCTGGCACCCCTCTCGCCTCTTTTCGATGGATGGCCAATGCTGCCTTCCCGTGTTTTCCCTCCTAAATGCAAGCCGGACACCGCACGCATGCGCCAGATCGGCCAACTCGCAACACAAGTTGAGCGCTTCCTCGCTCAGCGTCGGGGCACGATCGAGTGCGCTAACGCGGCTGTTGACCTGACCGTCGGCCCCGGTGTGCGCTACGGTGTTTCGGAGAGCGAATTACTCAACATGTTTGCGGAGCGCCGTGTGGTAAGCACCCAACGCTGAATGGGAAGCTGACGTATAGGACACGATCGACCGGGAGGACTTTGATGACATGTTCAAACGCGCCGTCAGCGATCTCGTCACGCACAAGGAGCTCATAGAGTCCATTGACGAATACGGCACGTCGTACTACACGTCAGCACGCTCCGAGATGTCGATAGGGTGCCGGGCCAAGCTCCACGCCTTGAAACAACTCGACATTTGGAAGTCGCAGCTGTCCAGCACTGTTGTGATAATCGCCCTGATATTCGCCATTCGCAACCGCCTCGAGGCGTCGCGCACCGAACGCAAGCAGGTGCGCGAGTACACCGAGATGGCAGTGCGTCGGCTGCAGGACCAAGAATATCGCCACTACACAGACCCAGTACAGAACCCGACGCCATACATGCCAGCGGCGCAGCTCCGCGATGTCATCCTGCCCGCTTCGCTGGGGCAGGGTGCGAAACAGCGCATCTGGTCCAAGGTTGAGGCCAAGGTTGAGGAGAATGCCAACGTTCTCGTACGTGAGCGCGAGGTCAGGGGCGACGTGTGGAAGACGTGGGAATGGAACGCGATCGGTGGTGGCCGCGCTGTCGAACCCTCCAGAAGTCCGAGCAGCGCACCTGCGATCGAGAATCGAACCCCCGCATTCTAGACATATACCCATTTACAGTATGTGAGGCAGTCTAAAGTAATATACGATAAGCGACGCTATGACAATGTACATCACGCATGTCTGTCTAACCGTCTAAATGGTCCTCACGTCGTCTTCGCTGCGCTCTCCACAGAGCTGGAGGTCTCTGCAAACCTGATCTTGGTGTCGCGTTTAGGTGGCGCTTCTGCAGCCTTCTTCTCAGCCTCTTCGAACGCCCGCACGCCAGCCTCAACTTCGGCCTCCACGCGGTCGTACGTCCCCCGCGCAATCTCCCGGTTGTACAGCACAGCAGGGAGTCTAATGTCAGTTGGTCAAGGCTGGTGACTTACTCAATGACTGCGCAGTCGCGCACGACATCGCCCTGTCGCACGCCAGCGCGGGAGGGCTCCGTCTCGGGCTTCTTTCCCTTGTTCTCCACTTTCTTTTCCTCCTCGGTGCCTTCCTTCACCAGCGTCTTCTGGTCCTCGTCATAAAGTACTGGTGCGCTAAGTGCATAAAGCACGCTCTGGACAGCCATCCCCGGCCCCGGCGTGAAGAGAAGCACAAAGGGATAGATGAGCAGCCAAAGCCACCCCCAACCCCAAACCCCCAGGATGGGCCGTACGACCTCGTCGCGCGCCCATGGCATGACAACCGACAGCGCCTTGATGTTGCTTGTGACCTCGACCTTCTTCATCTCCTGCGGAACTGGCTTGGAGGGGTCCGGCGCCACTTTCTGGGCGTACGAAGAGGTCGCCAGCGCGTCGAGGATGAGCCGGAAGTGCGCGTTCATGAAGAAGGTTGTGAGGCCGTTTGCTCCAGCTCGCTCGAGCGGACCTGGTTCCTTCCCTGTGGAGGACGAGGGGGAGTCGGTGGAGAGGTCCGCAAGCTGCTTCTCAAGCCGGGGGATGGCAGCAGGGTAGGCTGGTGAGACGAGGGAGATGATCCTAATGTCTCGCTCGCCTGGGGCTTTCAGGAGCGACGGCAGGAGGGATGTGATGAGGTGCAAGTGATGCTGATGTACTGTCCACGTCTTGCCCTCTACTCCATCTTCGTCCTTTCTGTCGCCCTCTTTCAGGAGAGAGTCGCGCTCGTTCTCATCGTACGGTGTGGTTGAGCACTCCCATGCCCCACCAAGTACGATCGCATCCACACGCCGGCCCTCTTCCCCAGTCGTCCCCTTGTGCGGGCTCGACCACTTGCGGACAAAGTCCCTCACGCCCGTCACGGTAGGCGGGAGCGGCTCGCAGTGTAGCTGGGCTGCAGGGTTAGTGGTACCGATCTTGAGGGTGTGTAGAATCGTCAAGAGCGATGAGGGGAGAGGGGAAGGGAGAGGGGGGAGGTACAAGATCTGAGGGGGAGAGGGAAGGTGCAGAAGAGTGTGGAGCAGGGCGAAGGTTGTTGGTTCTGGAGGCGCCTGTGGTCAGCTACTAATGCTCTTCCGCTGCTCAATTGGGAATAGGTAAGGACAGAGAGGGGGTAGGACGCACCACCACCATGATCAGCTTGCCGGTCCATTCGCGCTCCCAGATGGACTTGCGGCCGCCGGTCGCGACTTTGATGCCATAGGCTGTGATACCCGCCAGTGCGCAGAGAACGAGCTTCGAGTTTGAGATGTCGGCGAACGACTCGGAGAGGATGTTGACCGGCATGCCGACGCCGAGGGTTGTGAGTAGGAGATTGAGGCAGAATGAGTCTCGAGGCCTGCTCGAGATGTGTGGAGAAAGTGTGGACTGTATGACGCGTCTCCACCGAAATCTCACTCCGTCACGTCACCTTCCCTCCACTTTGTCAACATCCCCATTCCCTTCGACCTGATTCTTCTTCTCACTTCACAATCTAGCAATGGTCAAGGAACTAACAGAGTTCCAGCAACGTCGCCTCCAGCGTCGCCTTGAGGATCTGGAGGTGTGTCCCACATTGGCTAAGCTGATAGCAGCGCACGAACCCAACCGACATCCCCGCCGCGTCCTTCCAGCCTCCCGCGCCGCCTGCCAACTCGCCAGCTGCTCTCGCCTTGGCAGCCGCGAAGAAGAAGCAGACACCAAATGTCCGTCGCGCACTGTATGGCAAGAAGAGTCTGCGCGACTGGCTTGGCGAGCTCCCCTCTAACCCCACGCCGCCGTATGTCACTGCTGCAGCGCCGGCGCCGGACACCCCACCGAGGCGGATCTGCGCTTCGTGCGGTTACATCGGGGCTTATTCATGCCGCCGGTGCGCTGAGTGGAGCTGCAGTATTGAGTGTGTGGGCGTACATGAGCGGGATGGGGGCTGTGGCGTTGCCGCCTGAGGATGAGGGTCGGCCAGCCTCGCACTGGGACGGGGCACTACATCCTGGACCATAGAGGCGAAGAGAAGTACCTGTGCAACGAGACGGTCGACACGCTCTTCATCTTCGATGCTTCTTGCAAGTGGGTGATTCCAGTCTCTGCCTTCTCCTAATGAGCTGTGCGGGGGGTGCTCCTGTTGCTAAACAGCTCACACCAGGTAGATCGGGCTGCTAGTTTAGGCCTTGTGCCACAGGGCAGAAGTGCCCTTCCCCATCTATATTGGTCTGCTGTGTACAACTATCATCCAGCCGCAGGGTATCAAGATGTCGCCCATCCTGCCGCAGCTTTGGACAAGGCGCCTGCTGCGCTTGCAACCAGAGGCGCGGGGACCTGGACAGCAGCGAGTACGCTTGCGAGTGCCGGGGTGTCCTCTGCTGTGAGACATGTTCGCCGCCATTCTGGTCGAGGAAGTGTGAGCATAGAGCGACCTGGCAAGGGAGGGCTTGGAGGTCAACGAGGTAGGGAGGATGTACGGATGTAGCGACACAGGGCGCGCCACACGCGGCGTTTTCGGCGTATAGGCCTGCTAGGATTGCGTGTTCAACGCCATCAGTGTGGGCCTGCACGCCTTCCTCACCGCCCGCTATCAACAACCAAGAATCACCTTCCGCACCCCTCCACTTCCAACGTCCACCCGGTACCAGCATACCCATCCTTGCCGCCATGTCGCGCCAACCGTCCACTCCAGGACCTCCATCTACATCGCAGCCACAGGTCGACCCGTCCTCCTTTTTGCCACTAGGCAATCCCGACGACGTCACCTTTGCACTCGTAGATGATGCTCATGCGCATACGGACCAGCATGACGAGGAGGCTGCCCTTGAGGCTCTCCGCGCGGCCATCAGCGGATCAGCGGACAACGAGGCTGTGGTGGAAGCGTCGTCGTCCGCCCACGCCGCCGAGTCCGCAGCAGCAGTAGAGGCCGCTGCTGCCGCCCTGGCTGGTCCCACACTAGTCTCCGCGGGCCAGGTCCAGTCGCAGTCCCTGGAGAAGGCTGTCGCGCAGATGCAGCAACTCTCGGCAGCCAACCTGCAGCTGATCGACAGCATGAACGCGCCAGCCATGCTGCAGGGGCTGTTGGGCTCGTTTAAGCTCCTCGCGGACAGCAACCGGCGGCAGGCAGAGCTTGTCAAGAACGTCATTGACAGTATCCAGGGACGAGGGCCACCGACGATCGATCCACAGCTAGCAATCTCGTACGTCCCACGGAGCGAATATGATGCCCTCAAGGCGCGTTATGACGCGCTGGTCACAACAAATAGCATCGCTACCGCTGTCGGCGGACCAGGTACAGCGCGGCGCGCGCGCATGACGCCCAAAAACCCACCAACGTTGGGGCACGCGGACGGTGACGAGGACCGTACGCGCGACACGAGTGGGACACCATTCGGCGAAGAGGAGAAGCGTAGTCGCAAGCGACGCTCGATGAAGCTCGAGCACCTCGTGCATAAGATGGCAAACCGTCGTCTCGGCGTCGAGTATACGGTTTCCAGCTTCGAGGTCAAGGGATCCAAAGAGCTGCCTGTGCCGGGCACAATCCCACCAGGAGCAGACACGAGCCTGAATGGTGTCGACGAGTTCCGGCCCAACTTCCGCGCAGACGTTGGCGGCGCTGCCGTGCGGCCGTTCCTCGACGCCGTCACAACAGACGTCAAGGACGCGTGGGGAGAGGGATATGCGGCGGATGAGCCCGAGGTCGACGATGACCAGATCGTCAAGGCTGTCACGACGTATTGGACGCGTCTGAGCAAGCGCTACGACGAGCAGCTGAGCCGCGAACGTGGCGAGGTGCACAAGGACGAGCTCACCCGCCGAAGGCAGAACCAGTACCGCCGCCAGCAAAGCCTTGTCGCACGCCGGGCGGCAGCGTTCGACACGTCTCCGCTCAACCTGTGCAAATTCCGTGCGCTCTATCGTACACTGTTAACGATCGACTTTGCGGCCATGACCAACGAGCGGCCCGACCCGAAGCGCGAGTACACGACCGAAGAGTGGTATGCGTACCGCAAGAAGAGCGGGCCGAGAGGGACCGATGCACACGAGGTCGTTGACCAATTCTGGCTCAGCTCACAGGTGCGCGCTCTGTTGGTCGCACTGGACGCATATGCGTACGACCAGAACTCGAAGGTGCGACGCAAGGGCCGGCCAAAGCAGCCTGCGCCGACATTCCACCTCCCGCCAGAGCTGTGGGACCGCTCCCAATTGCCTGTTCTCCGGAAGAAGCAGGCGGATGGGATGCCGCACCCCACCGGCCAGGGTATTGTACTCTTCCGGTTCCACGTCGATGAGAAGGTGCAGGAGCAATATCCCGACTGGGCGGCGGGCCTGTATGACACGCCGCCTGTGCCAGACGAGGACAAGCTCCTCCCGTCGCTCTCAGATGTGATGAACGCCAACGCGTTCTACCACCTCAAGCCGCGGATCAAACAGCTGCGCGCCGATTCCGTGGCCGTTCGCATGACGCCGGAGGAGGTGCAGGCGACGCTGGCTGACCCGAGCTTGGAGGAGACACATGCGGCCGTGGCGGCGGCGACCCTGGAGGACGACTTCACTGCCCTCGCCCCGGGCTACGACTGGAGCACAGGTCGAGGGTTGGAGAGCGTCATCGCCATGGCGGCAGGTTTCCAACCCATCCAGCAGCCGATTCTGCCCCTCAATCTGGATTTACCGGGAACTCAGCACGGGCCATCGCCTGGCAGCTCGGTGAGAGCACGCAAACAGGCCAAGCGGATGATGTCTGAGGTACCCGGCGGCGCGGCGACGCCTGTGCCCAAACGGCATAAGGCCCACACCGAGGGTGAGGGCGGGGGCGAGGATGAGCTCGACATCGAGCTCAACGGCGATACGAGCTTCCTCGACACGTTGTAGTGTACAAACAGTGACAGTGTATGTGGTAGTTATATTCGCACACGTAGAGAAATGCTCATTCGCAAGCATGCTGAAGATGTATGAGGAAGCGGCTGATCTGGTTGTTTGATCTCCAATGGGCTTCTCTGTTGGTTACTGACCCCATTTTCTTTCCCTCATCATTCGCATATCAGTTGGCGTTCTCATCGCCCTCACGCCACAATATCACAAATTTCCCAGGAAGCGGCTCTCGGCACCACCGTCGACGTCCAGGTGTTCCCTACTTGCTCGTAGCCCACGGCTCCACGCGCCGACACCACTGATCCCACCGCTTCAACCTATACTCAAGATGCTCTTATGCTTTTGCATTTCGGCGGCGCGAAACCGCTTCTACCACAGCGCCCATGTAGCTAGACCTTGCGGTCGCCGCTGTCTCCTCAAGCCGAAGCTTAAGCGCGCTTGGCAATGGCCTCAATGTTGGCAATAGCCTCGTCGAGGAGCGCCTTCTTGAAGGCGGGCTTGGCAAGCTCGGAGTTGATGTTCTCCGAGACGGCCTTGACGAGCGCGGTCTGCTCGGCCTCACGCGCCTGCTGCTCGTAGCGGACCCACGAGTCGAGGACGGCCTTGAGCTCGTGCTTGACAGCGGCCTCCTGCTCGAGGAGGAAGTTGGCGTGCTCGAGCTGGTTGGTCTCCTTGGCAACGGCGTAGAGCTGCTCGGTGAGGGGAACAACCTCCTTGAGGGACTCGAGGCCGTCGAGGCGCTGGGAGACGGCGGAAGTGTGCTGCTCACGCGCGCCGTTCAGGACACCACGGATGCGCTCGATGTGGCCGTTGGCCCACGACGAGTAGGGGGCGCCGATGTTCTTGCCGATCGCGTAGAGGATGATGAAGAAGGCAGCGGCGAGAATCGACTCCTCGTTGACGACCTGGGGTTAGCTCTGCAATTGGATTTAACCGGGGTGGGCGCGTTGGAGGCAGTTGCGAGAGCGTCCTGCAACCGGCAACAGCTGAACAAAGCAGAGGTCACAGCAACAGCGCGCCGGAGAGAGGAGGGCGGGAGGACAGCGGTGCCAGTGCGTCGGAGCAAGTGCGAAATAACAGGGACGTTGCTTCCACCAATCCCTGCCCTCATCGCAGTGAAGCTCCGACAGCCGGTCCACGATGCAGCACCTGCTCCAGCTGCGCGCGCATGCCGCGCCGCGACGCCAAAATCTGCCCCGAGTTTGCCGGCGCACTCCTCTCGCCATGCCAAAACTCTCGTGCCCAACCCCGGTCTTTTCCCTCGACACCCACGTAGAGCTCGTTCGAGATGGCAGCGGCCGAGAGACCGGTGATACCGAGAACGCCAGCCGTCTTGGTGAACAGCGACGACGAGGGCACCTTGTTGATGATCTCGGCGGCCTTCTCGTCGGGGGTAGGCTCTGGTTGTCAGCGATGTTGACGGTTGCGGCTTGGTATTCGAGGCTGAAGACAGGACATGTCTTTCTTCTCTCCGCGCTCCCTCTTGTCTCCTCTCTCGTCTCTCGTTTGTCCTGCGGGCCCGCTCTCCATGGGCCCTCTTTTTCTCCCCGTCTCCTCCTTACGGTCGATACTAACTGGAAGCGTAACCGCGCGCGCTGCAGTCAGCATTCTGATCTCTGTGTGCCTAATTTTCTCGGCCCAGCGGGGCAGACGACGTACGCGACAAGGGCACGGGGCGCGACGGCGGGGCGCGCCGCCCGGAGCGAGCGGATAGCGAGACGGGAGGCCATTTTGATAAGAGTGGTGGGTAGCGAGGAGATGGAGAGTGGTCGCAGTGTCGAGCCGAAGGACGGCAGCGGCCAGGCAGGGGCGGAGGCGCAGAGGGAGGGGACCACTGGGTTGGGGCGGGGGCAGAGTGGCCCTAGGACTGGCACGCTTGGTAGGGCCAACCGGACGGAGGGAGCGAGACGCTCCGACGTTCGGAGAAATGGCACTTGAGTGAGTGTGGCACTTCTCCCACGTGGCAACCATGATCACCAGCAGCGAGATTCAACAATCCACAATCCACGCTCTCTCGACCTCGATTCTCATCCAACCCCGAGCAGCTACTTCCCGGCCATGTCGTCGTCGGACGCCGAGAACGACCTCTTTGGTGATGAGGTCGCTGGCAGCCCCTCTGCCAGCCAACCCGAGGCCGCACCTTCCCCTGGCGCTGACGATGGCGACAACGACAATGCCAACGACGTTGACCCCAACGACCTC